>OY728150.1:367345597-368545597 GCA_963277665.1 Viscum album | reverse complement strand
ATTTTTAGATCAAGCTGACCATCATGTAGCTCATCCATAACACGGTTCAATTTGGATATTTACCCATTGAATTCCCCAACTCTCATCTCTCCAATTTTATAGATATTTTTGAAACATTTCATTATCATGGGGTGTCTGTGGATTCCATTTTCCTTCACTTATTCCTATTCTCCTTAAGAGATAAAGTGAAGGACTGAATTAAAGTATTTCCTCAATGTTCCATCCTATCTTAGGAGGAATTGGCTCAACCATTTTTATCATAGTATTTCCCACCCTCCAAGATGGTGATGTTGTGGAACCAAATTCAAAATTTTCGGCAACATGATTCAGAGTATTTGTATTAATCCTAGGATTGTTTCAAAGAAATGTTATGTAAGTTCCCTCATCATGGACTCCCATTATGGCTGAAAGTCTGATATTTTTATGGTGGTCTTATGAAAAATACAAAATCAGTAGTGGATACAGGATCAAGAGGAAGTGTGCTGAGTAAATTCATAGAGGAACTCTTAAACATACTAAATTATTTGTCTGAAAATAGCTTCCAATGGAACTCTATGTGAGGTAATAAAAAGAGGGGAATGCATAACATTTATCCCACTATGATGCTTGTTTCCCGACTTGATTCTATTTTCAAGAATATTGATGCTTTTAATATGAAAAAAAAATCCCAAGTTCAAGTTTTAAATCACCAACATGCAGTGAATGTAGTGACAATCATGCCATAGGTGAATGCTCAGAAAAGGTTCGAAAACATAAAAAATGATTTGAGCTATGTTTCATCGAAAGGATGTCCAAACATGTACCCTCAATACCAAAACCCAGTGTGGCATGATAATGTGAACATGGGATGGGGGTAGCAATAACAAAATTCTCAACCCTACCCCCAAAGGACAACCAGTTATGGTCAATAACAATATCAAAATCTATATCCCAAAAAATAGCCCCAGGGATATTTCCATGACAATGTTACCAAAACCCTCTATTGGCACAAAAACTAAGGCAACCACTACGTCAAATAGCTACACAACAACCCCAGAATAAACCCCCCATTAAATCTAGAAGAAATGACGTCAAAATTCATAACTACTGTTGAGACACGATTTCAGAATCAAGATCCATCTATTAGCAGCCTCAAGAATCAAATTAGGAATCTTGAAAATAAACTCTCTTCAATGAAACCTAGTACACTAATAGGTAAAACATAGAATAACCCACAGGAGGAGGACAATACTATCACTTTACGAAGTGGGAAGAAGCTACCCTAGAAAATAACTTCAAATCAAGGTGAAAATCCAACTCCACATACACCCTCTTTCAATAATGAAACTGAGATCAAGGTGTCCCTCTCAAAACAAGGCCTATAAAATAGAAGGACGATAAAAATGGTAAGGGAAAAGAGGTGTTAAATCCTTATAAAAACACCTTACATTTTCCCGCACAAATGAAGTAGAGGAACTTGGATCGGATGTTTTCAAAATTTATATAGTTATTCCAGAAACATCACTTTAATATTCCTTTTTCATAAGCAATAAATCAAATGCCAACATATAAAATGTTCATAAAGTAAATAATCTCAAACAAGAGTAATATTGAGGATTTGGGAACAATTCCTCTCACTATGGAATGTTCAGCGGTGGCTCAGAAATATCTTCCTCCAAAACATCAAGATCCAAGAAGTTTTACAATGCCTTGCACCATCAGATATTTTGAGTTTGGGAAATACCTTTGTGACATGGGGCTAGTGTCAATATTATTTTCTATGGAGATTTTAAAAATTTGTGGATAAACAATTTACAACCTACTAAAGTGGAACTATATCTAGAATATCATTCCATTAAATATCCTAAAGGGCTACTTTAGGATGTCCTAGTGAAAGTGGGAAGGCATATTATTCCAGCTGATTTTATCATACTCGACCTGGAGGATGATCAAGAGGAAACACTTATTTTGAGAAGACCCTTCTTGGATACTAGTAATGTTTTGATCGATGTTTACCAAAGTTAATTGATCTTCAGAGTGAGATATGAAAAGGTATCTTACAATTTCCTCAACACTATTAAGAAATTACCACTTATGAAAAATGAGGATTTTTATCTATTGAAAATATTGGAAAATCACATTGGCCATCTGGATGATGACATGGGATGTTGTTCTATGACTGATTAACATTTCATCAAGGGAATCCATCCTGATTATGAACTCGATGAGTTGCAATTCAGCATAGGCTAGAGTGTTCATTATTGTAACTATACCCTTATTCTATATATTTTGGAGAGATACAAGGTAGTACTGATTGTTCATTAAATTATTAAATCCCTAAAACTTGTACTGAAAAATATCCCATATTCCTTAAAATGTGTGTATTTGGGAGATAAACACAAACCTCCAGCTATAATCAATGCATCTCTCTCTCAAGAGTAGGAATAAGAACTTCTATAGGTTCTAAAGCAAAGAAAACATGATATAGGGTGAAAATTCACTGATCTTAAAGGGATCAGTCTCGCCATTTTCACCCATAATGTGTATTTGAGGAGGGAGTAAATCCCTATAAAAAATGAAATGATGACTAAATACACAAATAATAGTTGTCATGAGAAAATAATTGATCAATCTATTTTATTTGGGAATCATCTACCCCATCTCTGATAGCCCATGGGTGAGTCCCTTATAAGTGGTTCCCAAAAAGGGGGTATTAATGTAATTACCAATGATGAAAATGAAATTATCCCTATATGAATGGTCATGGGATGGAGATTTTGTGTGGAATACCAAAAAATAACGATGCTACGTTGAAATATCACTTCCTAATTCCTTACATGGATCATATGTTTGAGTGATTGGAAGGGCACGAATTATATTGCCTCCTGGATGGATATTTTGGATATAACCAAATCTCTATTTCCCTTAAAGACAAAGATAATATTACTTTAATAAGACCATATGAAACATTTACCTATCCAAGGATGTCTTTTGGCTCATGTTGTTCTCAATCCACCTTCTAACGGTGCATGTTAGTGATATTTCATGACATGGAAGTGAAAATCCTTGAAGTCTTTATGGATGATTTTTCAGTCTGTGGAAAGTCATTCAAAACCTACTTGAGAAATCTAGAATTGGTCCAGGAGTGGTGTTAACATAACAATATGGTTCTAAAAAGAGAGAAATGTCACTTTATGGGGCAGAATGTTATCTTCTTAGGAAACCATATTTCCATGAAAGGAATCAATGTTGGCCCTGTGAAGATTGAAGTCATATCACAACAACCCATTCCAACTTCTATTCGAGGAATCAGATGTTTTTTTGGGAACTTCGGTTTTTATTGAATATTCATTCATGAATTTTTAAATATATCTCAATAGCTACCAAACCTCCTTTAAAAATATTCTATCTTCAAATTTTATGAAACATGCACCTCTTCCTTTCATCTCCTAAAACAATGAATAGTTGAATCTCTTATAATGATTGACTGAAACTAGGAGGAACAATTTGAAATCATGTTTGAATAAATTAATTATGATGTAGGATTTGTTCTTAGACAATGGACCAATTATATCTTTAGACCTATCTACTATACAATTAGAGCCTTAAATGAAGCACATATTAACTACACCACCACGAAGAAGGAAATTCCAGCAGTAGTGTTCACATTCGATAGGTTCTGCTCTTATTTGGTGCTATCAGAGGTTTATGTTTATACTAACCATGCATCACTTAAATATTTTATGAACAAGAAGTATGAAAAACCATGACTAATCTATTAGGATCTTCTCCTACAAGAGTTTGACTTGGAAATCCATGACAAGAAAAGAAGTGATAACACTGATGTGGATAATCTTTCCCATCTCGAATTGACTCAATTAGAAATAGAGGATGGCTGAGAAATTTATGAGGACTTCCCGTACGAGCACATTTTCACTGTTAGAGTTTCACCTTGCCCATGGTATTCTGACATTTCCAATTACTAGGTGATAGGATTCAATCATCCTGATCTTACATTCCAACAAAAGAAGTGATTTTTGTCTAATGTAAAAAATATTTCTGGGAAGGCTCATTTCTCATCCACTAATGTGGTGATGGGTTGTTCTTCCACTGCATCCCAGAAGAAGAAATTATAGGAATTATGGAGTTTTTTCAATCTTCCCTAGTTAGGGGGCATCACGAGCCAGATCGAATAATATATAAAATTATATAATCTGGTTTTTTCTATCTCACCATACACAAAGATGCTAGATATTTTTTGGCACACTATGGTAGGTGTCAGTGAACAGGTAATATGAGGTTTAGAGTTTAATGCCTCAAAATCCCATTCTTGTGGTCGAGATCTTTGACGAATGGGGTATTGATTTCACGGTCCCCTTTCCCCAATCATTAGGAAACTAATACATTTTGGTTTGTGTGGATTAGGTTTCAAAATGGGTAGAAGTAGCTTCCATGATACACAACACATGAAATTTCATCATTTCCTTCTTGAAAAAGTATACTTTCAATAGATTCAGTTTTCCACGGGTTATGATAGGTGATAGAGGGATGAATTTTGACAATGTGTTAATGAGAAATGTTCCTATAAAGTATGGAGTGAGGTATAACAAGAGAACCCTTATCATCCCAAATCCAGCGGCCAAGTGGGGGTATCCAACCAAGAACTCAAGCAAATCCTGGACAAGATAGTGGGCACCTCAATGATGGACTAGTCAAAGAAGCTTGATGATACCTTTTGGGAATACCATAATAACTTCAAGACACCTCTGGGTATATCTCAATTCCATTTAATCTACAGAAAACCATGTCATTTATCGGTGGAAATTGAGTACAAAGCCTATTGGGTTTGAAGGCCTTGAATTAATATTTAAAGGCTGCTTAAGAGAAATATAATTATGAAATGATAGAGCTTGATGAAAATTGGGGGGAGGCATATGAAAAGGCCATGCTATATAAGGAAAAGACAAAGGCAGTCCATATCCACATGATCTCTCAGAATTCATTCCAACTTGGCGATGAGGAACTATTGTTTAACTACCATTTGAGATTATTTAAAGGAGAATTAAAGTCCCGGTGGTAAGAACCTTTCCATGTAATCAGGTTCTTCCACCATGGTATGGTGGACGTAGCTGGAGGAGATGGCCAATCATTTAAGGTAAGTGGGAATCATCTCAAACCCTATCTTCAAATAGAGGACATGGTGGGTACAATCTCCACCACACAACTCGGGTAGTAAGAGGCTTAGGAAAGGTCGATTCAAAGACCTAAAACTAATGCGCTTCCTAGGAGGAAACCCAGTGACTACACGTCATGTATCACCTTCTCACATGACATGTAATTTTATTTTAGATGTTTATTCTAACAAAATAAGTAGTTTGGTATATATTAATTAAGTTAATAAACTTGGAAGATACATGTTTTGATGGTAAGGTCGCTGGAATGTGTCCAAGCCATCATCGGTTCAAACCACTCCATACCTGTCCTCAGTACAAGGTTCATCCTTTTTTGAACCTAGGTTTAATTAAATGGTGTGTGATGTATTTTCAATCCAAAATATACATTTTTTCAAAATAAAATAAAACCCATTATCAGGATAGACCGGATGGCCAGGGTCATAAATTGGATCCAAATGACCCGGGTTTAAATCCTGAAAACCGACCTAGTTCCATCATTTTTCGTATTAATAAAATAACACAATGTTCATTTTGATTTACATCGTGTGAATAATGTATTTATTCATAATTTAAAAAGTTTTCAAAAAAAGAAATACATGCGGGTGAATTTGGCTGATTGGTACAGTCTCGACCTTGGATTCAAAAGGCTCGGGTTCAAACCCGGCTTATATCCCTGCTTTATCCCTTTTATTCAAATTAAAACCACACGCCATGTATTTTCTTCACCCCGTGTAGACCTTCACCTATACTCTAATTTTTAAATTTTCATAAAAACGTGTAAAACTAAAACTTTTTCTCCAATGGATGATGGATTTCATTCAGAATGGATAGTCGCTGGTTCGAATCAAGCCCAAAGCACCGGACTGAAGGTTGTAGTTCTTCATTTCAAATTTTAGTACACACAGTGTGTCATCCTTTGATACACTATGTGTATAGGTTTATTTTTGGTTATATTATTTTCTTTTATAATTAATTATGTTGTTAATAAATATATTGAATTATTTAAAAAACCATACACTTCTTATAGGATCTCTTACACCTTATTTTTTTCAGCTATAAATGTCAGGAACCCTAACTGGTTGGACCCAATATTTCACAAACCCCCCTATTTTATTCTCTCACAAGGCACTGCTTTTCCTCCCTTACACCAATCACCCGTTTTTTGGGTGTTTTTCCTCTCGATTTCTTCTATATTTCGATCCTCACTCAAGGTACACTGTTTTTGGACCCCTATTTCATTGTTTCCATAGTGTTTAGGTTGGTTTATGGATCACTATACTATTCGGATTCGACCAGTAGTACATAGGATGAGAAATGAACCCACATCGTGTAAATTTTGTACATGGACACACATGCACATTTTCATAACTTCCAATATACATGGCATGTATGTTAGGTACATGTCAGATCTTGGGACTTTCCTTGCTCATTAAGGACCAGCCGGAGTCTTGTGGCACATGGACTATTCCAATGTATTTGAACATGACATGTATTTTTAGTACATATCGTGTCCCCTGTCCCATCGGAGGAATCTATATAAAATGAGTATATGTATTGTTGGTCATGTTTATCCACACGGTGTGTACATGTTCCACACAAAGTGTCTTATGTCATATCCCCTTCCAAGGTAAATCCATGTTTGGGAACTCATGAGAAACACTCCAAGTTGTAACAAACAACGTGTACACATTGATACACGGTGTGAACTATTTGTTTCATAGAAAAACTTTATCAGTATGTCTATCCAAAGTACACTAGCTCTTAATCACATCATCCTACACACTATTTCCCTATATCTACATGTTGTGTAATACTTCATTTTCTAAAATTCTCAAATTTTCTTCATCTACTCTTTTTTTCTAATCTTTTCTCTGTTTCAGTGATGGCAGGTGATGATCTCATGAGTGGGGAGCAGCCCACTTTTTCTACTAAATTCGAGCGTCCCCCTCACTGATGGATTCGAGTTAGGCATTATGAGTGGCCCAGATTTGATTTCTAGGTTTTCCATCCCTTGGAATTGGCCTTGCTACCTCCTCTTCTTCCAGCACCTCCAGTGGCCATGATTGTGCCACCCTCAACTGTTGAGAGCTCTGATGTTGCATCTCCCTCTTCTGTATCCACCCTCCATAAAAAGGGGGTACTATGCCAGTACCTCCATCCTCTATTGGCCTGTCCTTAGAGGCATCTTAGGTATCTACTGCTCCACCTACCACTATCATAGCTGGCCCTTCTTCCCTAGCACCCACAGATCCCCCTAAGCCTATACCACAAGATCCCTACCCTTAGCCACATCCACGCTTGATATTTCTTGAGGGTCATCTTGTAAGAAAACAATTGCGGAAATTCTCACACCGCAAGATGTATTTGTGCAGATTTTTTATCAATGTTATCATTCCACAACATCTACGCATCTGGCAGGAGATTAAGGATCTCTTTAGACATACACATTTCCTCAAGGATCTCAAATATATAACTCATACTTATAGAGATTTGTTTTTGAGTTCATTGAGATTTTGAGTTTTATGTGTCGTCCTACCAATAGACTCCCACTAATACAGCTACCATGGATTGATTTTCACTGGGCGGATGCCCTTTTTCCCTTACCATGGTGGATTTTGGTTGAGGGTACAACTTCTAACCCGATCCTTCCACCCCACCACATGCCTCCACCCATACCTTCCCTGAATGCTATGACATCATCTCAATGTGGAAGGATCTTGTTGGACCTGACCATAGGTACACCCCCACATCATAGTATATAATTCTCATCATTTCTCCTCCCCATCATTTTCATCATCGGTGTTTTACAGCCATACTTTTTCCTCACCATGAATATATGGTTGTCGTGACTAGATGCAACATGGATCTTCTCATATATATTGTCTAGCACGACAACCCTGACATCCCTTGTCTAGCTGCTTACTACTTCCACTCTATGATCAATGGTCATTAGGGAAACCTAAACGAAAGTTTTTATGCCCCTCGATTGGACCATCATTTGTGATTTTTGAGACCTATCTCTTTTAATACCCCTTGGGACCTCCTTAACATCTTGACTTCCTCATGATTATCCGCATAAAGATGGTCGAGCATCGGGGAGATGGCTATGAGCATGTGCAGGATCCCCCAAAACCAACAGCGGTGAGAGTGGACCCAGCTACTCCCGCTGGTGTCGCTGACCCAGAACCACCCCATCCACCAGTAGATATTCCTTCTCCACCCCATCCCACTTTTTCTATACTTCCTTATTCTTAAAACATCCCCTCTTCCTTTATGCCTTCCTACCCACCTCCACCCGAACACTAAGCTAGTATCCCTACCACACTCCTCCAGGACGAGATAGACTGTCGTCTAGAACTTCTTCAACACCACTAGATTGTCTTCGCTCAGATTCATACATGGATGGTGGGTATATTTCTAATTATCCTCCAGCACTTGGATCTTCCACTACAAGTATCACCTGCTCCTCTATCTTCTCCTCATCCTTCCGTAGCATAGCCACCATTAACATCCAAGGCCACAGATTCAGTACTCGTATACACTACCAGCCCGGTTTCTGTTACTCCTACTCCCTGCCATGCTATGAAAGTTGAGGTTTCCATGCACGGTGTTGATGTTGTGTCTCTAGCTCTCATTCCTCCTCTGAATGCAATGGATTTTTTTTATGTTCCTTCCACTCATAGCATAGAGCCAGTGCCTCCCATTTCTGCTACGGTTGATCCACTATTGTGGGATCCCCTTGTTGTAGATAATGCCTCTTTTAATCCCACTCGATGTCTAGGTTTTGGAACATTATTTTCTTTATATTTATCTATTTGGTGTTGTGCCTTTTCTATGATGATGTGTGTATTTTCATATTTCATTTTCCTTTTCCTCATCAGTCACAGGTATGATAGAGCATTACTTGGAACTTTTCATGTGACTACATCCCATCATTGTCTAAATACCATGAGTGGAGTATTATTTCAGGGTCTTTTTCATTTTTTCTTTGACTTTACTTCCTTTATTTCATTCCCTCATCTTGATCACTCGTGCATTCCCATATCCTCTTCTCTTCCATAGTGTTGCACTTGGGGGACCATGTGCCATATTATGTATGGGGGAGGATATCTGACTACACACATTTTTTCCCATGAACTGATCAAGGAAAAATCATTAATAGTTGAAATATTTTAAAATGTTGAAATTTGTTAATTAATTATAATTATAAATAATAAAGAAAAACAATTTAATTTTAAAAGTTACACGCATATTTTAATTTTCAATTTATTTTTAAATTATTTTTGATATAGTTTTATTCTAGATTTAATGTCTTGGACATTTAAATTTACTAGACTAATCATTTGTACTCATGTCGTGACTTGATTGAACTTTTATTTTTCCTCATTCTAGAAATTTATTCTAAGCCTTTTGACATATTCCTTATTATACTCTCTTTCTTGAGAGTTTCTTGGCATATGAATGACTACGAGAACATTCTAGTATTTCTCTTAAAAAAATGAATATTTTGAATCAAATAAATATTTTTGTGGCATTTGATTTATTTCCAGCCCCATTGATCTTGAGACCTACCCTACTTCTTATCTTCCTAAAACCCAAAGAAACCATGAACTATATTAATAAAAAGAGACATTATAAGATTATTTATCCTTTCAACCCTAATTCTTTTATAATTTTTCATGATTATTAATTTGAGTGATAGAGGGAGATTTTTGTCCATTCATGGTATAATTTGGTGACAAATCATGAATTTAAGTGTGGGGGAGAGTTCCACCTGTTCATTTTGGCTAAAGGGTTCCAAAAACACTATTCATTGTATTCTTGGTGGTCGCTATTATTAAAATAAATAAACAACATTGAAAAACGAAAAAGGGACCAAATTTATTCATTACATATTATTTGATGGTTTATAAACCCATTTTGGTAAGGGAATATCATGGTGATGTTACCCTTACAGAGATATTGATTGGGGATACATTTTTAATAACCTTTATTTTGAATGTCATGCATTATTGTTTAAGAATTCAACCTCCTATTTCAAGACTCTGAGATTATTTTTCATCATTACCAACTAACCCTTTGCCTATGAAACATTTGAACCTTATTAAAATCCCTCATGATTTTTGTGATTTGACTTTTGAAGTGCAGAATGAGAAAACTTTCAAGTTTATTGATAATGTACATATACTTAAGATTGAGCATAACTCTGATTAAATTATATTGAGTGATGAGTGTGGTAATTTTTTGTGAGTTAAATCATCAAGTGGCATGTTTATTTTTGAAAAGTTAAACAATGTAGATGAAAAAGGATGAAAATATTTAATAGAAATAAATTAGAGACATGATTATAATATATATGGAACTTATTTATTTTTTGTGCCTTTAAAATCCTTTTTATGGATATCGTATTTACAATTTTAATCAGTTTAATACTTTCCTTTTAGAGTATGAATTCTATTCATTTGATGTTGAGATTTTTCTCGAGTAAAAGCAAATGGCTATGTGTGGGAGAGTTTGATGTTCCCAATTTGTGTATATATTTTCAAACATTCTATTGAATATCAAAACATGTTTTCACAAAATATATATTTTTAGAGATAAAATTATTTAATTTGATGATCATGATGATTTTAAGGTATTTTCCAGCCTAAGAAACAGATCCAGGAATGATCAAAAAACAAATTCAGATATTTATAACATGAACTTCTTAAATAGATTGTGTCTCATTGAACTAACACACAGATCGACCAAAACGAGTATATGCCATTATTTGCGGCCTAGATTAACACACCATGTACTTCCCTTTATATGTTGTGTTCCCCATTATTGAATTGGTTGGTGGCTGAAGTTGGTATTACATGCCATGTGGGGTAGTGCTACATGTCGTGTACTCCCATCAACAGACCGATGATGACTTCTAAGAAAAGGGTTGCGTGGCAGATCACCTACCAGCAATGAAAGAGGAGCCAAGTCAAATTGACCTGACTACATGATGTGTACTTTATGGTACATGACATGAAGTTTTAAATACTATAAATAGGAGGGGAGGCTTTCCAAATTCATACAACGAAGGAGAAGATAAATAGTGACACCTAATGGATGAAGAAAAGAGAGAGATGAAGAGAGTGAAAGGGAAAGAGGGAAGAAAAGAGAGGAGGTGATGTCATTATTCCTTCCTGATGATCTTCAATTCAAAGAAGTTGTGAGGTTTTATTCAATTATTAAGAGACTGTTAGTATTTATCTTCTCCATGTGTAGATAATTTTCATATGTGTTGAGGATGTGGATGAATATGGTTTTTTATTAATAAACTATAATATTGTGTTTGTTTTATTTATATCTCTCTTATAATCCCTCAGAATTTCTGGCTTAATATCGCTGAAAACCCAGTATCAAACCAAGAACATAATTTATAGGGATTTTCAATGGAATTAAAAAAAATTCACTCATGATCATTGGGTGTACTAATAATCTCAAAAAGGCCTACAATTAATAAAATTAATAAGAATCAAATTATATACCAAGGAATTGGACTCTATAGATTCGAACGAAACATACCAAACCTGGGGGGTTCCATTATACTTGAAACCCATAGATGTGAGTTGTTATAAACAACACAACATGATAAGAAAATCAATTAATTAAGAAAATAAGAAATCAAAAACCCCATCACATTCTTCCCATTTATCATCAAAATCATTTTTTCTTTATCTTTAATGTAATCCACTGAGAAATATATGAATCAGAAACATTATCATTGAAACCTAAAAAATAGAATCTAAATTTATAAAGTCTTTACCTAATTAAATAAAAATAAAATAAAAATAATTTATTTACTCTCTTTCCCTATGGATTGACCCCATACTTGTACCATAATAGTAATATGTCTAGGTATTTCAATTTGGGCTGCCAAACATAATAATTTGGCTAAAAAGACACCAGTTATTGATCTAACCAATAATATAATCAAATACTCTAGGTCAAATAATATATACATTCAGTGTCATTTCATTATGTAAAGAGTATCCAATGAGTATATTATGTTTTAATATTAATCTAAATAAAATCATATTTGTAATATCTTCACTAAATCTATACCCCAATATATATTTTAAGAGTTAAGGATATAACTTCATGTACAACCTTCCAATCTCAATAATGGTGGAAGGGTTTTACCAACATAGGTCATTAGATTTAATTTTCATAGTGGTAGAAATTAGTGGGACTTGTATTTATCATTTATATATATATATCTCTTATCCGGAGAGGAATTGTGAAATATGTTTTTGAATATGAATATGTGTTTAATGATAAATATGACTATTATGGATGTGAGAAAATTATTTTTAAATCTGGGTGGAGTCCATAAAAGTCACTTGAACACAATTCCTTGACACATAGGGATGTAATTATCTCAAAAAATACATTATCTGATAGTGTGCTAAAAGAATCATCTAGTTGAGAATGGTTATGATTTGCTGAGTTCTGATAATTTCTTACTTTTTTTGAATGAGATATGTGGTGTTACAAACAACTCAAAAAATTGATAATGAAGTTCCTCTAGAGTTATTAAGGATTTTTTTATTCATTGAATTTATTTTTAACCATGAATGAAAATCTAAAGGAAATTTCTAATGTTTAGGCATTGTTTTTTAATAATTTTGATAAATTAGTCAAGGTTGGAGAGTTGATATTTTAATATGTTAAAATTGTTTTTGAAATCATCAATTGTGCCGCAAATGAATTTTTTTTGTGTCACATTGCAATGTCTTGAAATTTGAATAATGAATTTGCGAAACTTGGCTATATTAACTATCCTAATATGAATCTATATGAGTCAATTATTTTATGTTTATTAAATTTATCACCATTTTATTCAATGAAACTACCTATATGATATTTGAAATAGAGATGAATAAATTTTCTCTTAGGATCAGTACATAACTAAATTCTACTAGAAAAATGTTATTTAACCAATTAAATTTTCTTAAGTGGACACATCATGTGTAAAATTATCTATACTGATAAAATTTTATACCACATGTAATATTTTACATTTTTAAAAAACTATAATTTCAGGGGTTTTTTTCCTTTTTCATAAATTTTAGCTAGTAAAATATTTTCCATGGAAAAAATTATGTTTCCAGAATACAAATATTCCGATGAAATGAATATAATGATGTTGATGGTAACTAGTAATTATTTAATTATATAATTTAAAATATGATTCAAGATTATTCAAGAGATAATTTTAAATGAATATTCATTTATTATATCTATTTTATGTTTTCAAAGGGATTATAGGATTTATTTATTATGGAGTTTTTAAGTTCCTATTAAGGAAATTACAAAAAAGATATTCATTTCTTATTCAATATTATTTTTCATTTTTTAAGGATTTAAACTACTGTGTTATTTGGAATTGATTTCATTTATTTATATATTTTATAGAATATGTGTTTGATATGAGTTTCTGTGATAAAAATATAGTTATTTCATGAAATTCATAAATGAATTATTTTTTAATTATTATTAATTTTAATCAATGCTGAATATTTTCCTTGAATTAGTTGTTTTGAGTAGTAATTTAAATAAATTTGTAGATATTGATATTTTTTGTAGATAAGTAGTTAATGAATGAGAAAATTAATTTTATTTCATGCTGCATGTTTCTGTCTCTAAATAAATAAGGAATTAATGGAGGATCACAGTTTAGTATTCTATTGAGAGAATTATTTCTCAATTTCATATGATATTCGTTATCCCTAATTTTTTTAAATAGGGGTTTTATGAGTGTATTAAGAGAGATAATATGTTCTTATAAAACATTTAAGGAGTTGAGAAAAATAAAAAGGTGAATAATTTTCCTTAATATGATGTTCATAAAACATTATCTATATCGATTGTGAGATCAATCAATAAAAAAATTAAATTTTATATTTATAAATTTATATAAAATATTCATAAGTTCCTACAGTGAGTGACCATATTTCAATTTACTATCCATAAGGATTTGGGAAGAATATTACACATATTTTTACTGAAACAATTAGAGATTTTATGTTATCTTTTTTATTTATTTATGAATATTTTTTTGAAAGTTTAATATGAAAATTTTAGTGTGAATATAGATTAGAGTTGTTCATTTATTGGATCATGAAAGTATTCTTATACCCACTTGTGCATAGAGTCATGAATATGTGATTTGGGTGAACATCCAATCAAAAAAGAATTTGGTTTCCCAAAAGAGAACCAATCTGGAAAAAAATATGTGTGTTCATTATTCATTCATTTATTATATATAAAAGTGTGGTTGATAATTTATATTTGAGTGGTTCAAAAATTAATAGCCCATAGATTTTGACATCACATTAAATGAAATTTTAAGAACGTGTCTTCAATTATTCATCCCCCCATTTCAGTGGAGAAACATAATCCTATGGGCTTTAAAATAGACAGTCGTGTATTAAATGCATAAACTATTTTTTCCCTAGTAACATACTAATGAATCAAGGGTCTATTAAGTTTTTTGGATTGTTTTAACCCATGATACACCCTTTTGGGTGAATCATGGTGTTTCATATCCTAAAATATTATGCACTTTATATCCATATTATTGAATACAACACCTATAAACTAGTATTTATCAAATTGACTCTATCAACTACCCCAATGAAGAAATATGAAGAATCTTAAATAAGTTATTGACATAAAAGATTTAATTTGTTCTACCAAAATAGTTTGTATCCAAGGATAATAAACTTATAATGAACAAATGCACTAATAATCCACTATCAAAATTATTGTGCTGAGAGAAATTCATTCATGGTTACTTTATATTAAGGATAACTTCATCTATAATTTATTTTATGTCACTCCTCATTCGGACTCACTTATTATAAAATGGTTTAGGGAATAATTCACTACCTAACAAGGGTCAATCAACTCTACTACATTGTATAAAACTCCAAAATATATCATTTCATATTCTTATAGGACTATTCTCATTTTATTAACATGAATTTCACTCCATGATCAATGTATAGACTTTTTTTAAACAACGCTTTAATTCAAAAATTGATAATCAATTCTATACAATGAATTTATTCCAATTTTATGGATATATATTAGTAACTACCCTTAGAGGAGACTTGAATATAAGATATTAAAAAAATTCACATTGAAATAAGAGTATAGATAAATATAACTCTAGATTCTAGATTATATTATTGAATAATACCATTTTCTATAATTCAACTCAATTTTATCAATACATCATTTTTTATTCTCAATAAAATAAAATATTCTTCCATTCACATCAATTTATCTTTATAATTTTAGCCTTCCATAAATTTATAATCAACAAAAATGTAATCAATCCTATTCAAATATTAATGAAATCCTATGTTGTTGAAAATTTTATTTCTTCAAACATTTCCCTTTTCTAAAATCTCTATGTGTTTTCATTATGTACATTATTTTTGGTCTGTTAAGAGATTCCACCATTCTTTCTGTCCTATATCCTCCCTCTATTTTCTATATTCTCATTTTAAATTAAAATTCAATTTCAAATAATTAACTACCTTGAAATTTCCAACATTAAATTTACCCTTGGATAAGATTCAGGAAAATATCAACCATAGAAACTCATATGGGAATATAATGGTCATTTAAAAACAACCAAACCAATTTAGAGTTCCAATTCATTAAAAATTAATTTAATTTTTCATTTAATCAAATTACATAGTGTGAAAACCAACAATGTGGTGTGATGAGTTGGTTTCTTTATCTATTTTCTTCAATTACCATATAAACAATGTAATTTCATGTTTGACGACCCAATCTTCCAATGTGCTTCCAGAAATCCTAGAGCTTCACATTCATAGAATAATCATTGTTGTGTTATCTCAATAATCATTGAATAATATATTTATTGTAGAATGATCTAGATAGAGATTCTATATTTTTTTATAGCATTATATATTCCATCATAATTGTATATTTTACAATTATTTTTGATTCATCACTCTAGTTAACATTTTTAACCTCACGCAAGTCTACTATTGAGTGAATAATTCATTTAAGCATGACTCACTTTTGCATAACATTTAAAATTACTTGTTTATTTTGATGATCTAGTTGTGTTAAGCTGATGTGTTTCCACTATGGTTCAAGAAACACAATTCAGTTTTATAGTATCTTAGGCTAGGCCACAAGCATCATTAATTTCCACAACCTTAAAATAGTTTTGAATATATAATATATAGGGAAATAAACAAATAATTATATATAAATTTAATATATGTTTTTATCCCTTAGGTTGACCTCAGGTATACTATAGTAAAATATTTATTTGACTGAAAATTACTTTTTTATTTAAACAACACTTTTTAAAGGAAAAGTGAGAAACTGTGGAACAAAATACCACCATCAGACACCAAAATAAAAATACAAGTCCAGAACAAACCACCAAGTCAGCCCCAACCTATCAAATAAAACCTGACCCCAAGCCTTCACCAAAAGACGAATCATCGGCAAACAGTCCCGTGTAGAATTGCACGGGCACATAAATGATGGAAAATTCATACCCTCTCAAGAATCCAGATCTAAAAGGCCAGTGTTGGTGAAGGCTTCGTGCTCTGATCCCCATCTGGAGCGAACCCAAGTAGAAAGCTGGGAAACAAACAACACATCCAAACAAACAACATGAATATCCAAACGCAGTAATGAATTCCCAAACATTCCTTTAACCCAACAATCCTACCAACAACATAAACAAAGTGATTGAAGGAAAACCGGACCTCACCTGATACGGTATCCCTGAATAATTTCCATTCTAAGGATGAAACCTACAGATCGGGAACCTCCATCAACATCCTCTCAAACCCATACGACAGCTGATCCCAGACCTGGATATATTCCTCAACACTGAGCATCCCTTTGTTGAAAAACAACTTACCAAGCATGTAATATCTTAGTTCATTCACTAGTGAGTGTGAAAGTTAATAATTTATTATTGGTGTCTTAAAAATTATGTCTATGAAACCACTATTATTCTTGTAATTACTCTCATTCCCAAAACAGAATCATTTCTTATAGTCAATATCTTCATTAGACTGTGGGAAATGAAACCTAAAACCATATTAAAATATATAAACTACTCAACCAAATAATCATGGAGATTATATTATACTATAAATAACAATAACATAACACTCAATCATATAATAAGTAATTTTCATGAATGAATAATATTGGGAATATATTAATTAATTAATATGTTACGCAATATCATAAAATATATCATTTTTATAAATAATAATATTACTATAAAAACTGTCATTCAACTATATGTTATGATCAATATAAATCACCCTCACATTCTATTCATGTTAAGGAAGAAAATAATAATATATATTCGTAAGTAATAGTAATCAATCCTCACTAAAGACTGTTAAAATAGAATAAATTTTAACCGAAATTAGGTTTTCCTTTAGTAGCAATAGAAAAATCCTATTTTTATCCATAAAACACCTATTACTATCTTATTATTATAATATATATACCTCTCACAATTCTTCCCAAAATTATATATCTAAATGGTAAAAATATTCTCAATTACCACTGAGATTAATTGGAAATTGTATCTATTTAAATTATATTGAATATATTATCCATAAAATAAAGGTGGACTATGATACAAACCATTTTACATCAAATACTATATCCATGTCTACATTCATGGTGGAACCCTGAATGAAAAAAACTACAACATAGAAACAAATAAATAAAAATATAACACAATTGACTATGTTCATCCATATTATTCCCCAAAAAAATGAACCATCATTATATGAAATTATATCCTGAGTTTGGAAGAATCATTCATAAATACATTTCTAATCACATTCACACCATCTCTAAATGAATCTCACACTATTCCTTTTTAATCCTTATAAATTTTTCATAGAACAATCTTATCATATGATGTATGATTCCTTAATCCTTATGATCTTCCTTTAAGTATGTATTCTTGTATGTGGGGTATTTATCTCAATCATTATGAAAATTATTCAATCTTCATTTTGGTTTCCATAACCTTCTTTGAGATTACCTAAATATATCCATGATATCTATGACCCACACATATTGGAAACATGGTCAAAGAAGTTATTTTGAGGTCTTTTCATGGAGATGTTAATGGATAAATCTTCTCAGAGGTTTAGAAACAATTTAATTATCTATATAGGTAGGCTTATCTACATCACTAGATTTAATAGAAATTACAAGTACTATGGGACATGAATACGAGTTTCACATTGACATAATTTCTTGATACATAGAAACTACACTATCGAAAATGCTAATTTCAGGGTAACATGAAAATTTATGATTAAGGAAGGTGTTACATAAAGGGTTAGTGAGACAAAACCGTTGGTTGTATTAATGAAGAATACATAAGAAAAACACTAAACAGTGATGTTTTTTTCGTGGGAAAATTCCCCAGGTATTCTGTATCCCACATGTAATGTTTTATTATCTTGGTGATACTTAATATATGTGAGGTCAAGAGTGGATTCTTAAATGAGTATCACATGAGCTTCCCCAAATTGGTTTCATCATACCCAAAATCGAACTGTGTCATTCGCTTCTTCTTATTTCTTGAAAAAGTATCTTTGTATTGACCTATGACAGGTTCTAGCCATTCGTGTTCCTACTTTCCCAGGAAAATTATTTCCTAAATGTTTGGACTACTTTTTCACATATGAAGAAAAAATAATTGCCCCATTGTTAAAATATTCTTTAAATTTTAAAAAATATATTTCTATTCAAAAAAATCAAAAACAAATATATTACCTGTAATAAATATAAGAAAACTAAAATAAATTATTAAAAGAATTATTATTTAAAACATAAAAATATGAATTTAAAATTTAAAATTTTGTTTATGAATTTTAGTTAACAAATTTAACCCAATTATACCATTATTTTTCTCAAGGGGTATTTAAAAACCATGAATAACATAATCAAATGATTATTAATAAGAATCACATTTTCAAGTATCATATAATAAAAAATCTTCATCTCCAAATTTTTATGTAAACATTGTTAATGAGGAATTTTATTTTCCCCTATAAAGGTATGAATTCTATCATATCCTACATCAACTTTTATTAAAAAAAATCATTACCATACATGCCAATTGTGATCTACCTCACTTTTAATTTTTTCCCTCAATTCACTAAATATAAAAAATTTCAATGGTGTTTTGCTCATACCTCAATTACGATATATTACCTATATACTTGAAAGGTATCTAAAATATCCACCTCATAATGAAAATGATAAAAATTAATCAAGAGGTATTTAAAATTTGGTTCAAAAAAATATATTTATTATCATAGTTAGGTATCTTTATGGAAATTTTAAAGCTCAAAGTGAAGGTTAAACCTTACTAAAAAAGCTTGATAACAAATATGTAATCTTAATGAAAATAAATCCTCTTCATGAAATTAAATATCCCAATAAATTCCAAATAAATGAAATGAATCATGAATCCAATGAATTTAGATCAAATGAAATTAAAAATATTTCCCAAACCATGATTTTTCTTAAATTCGTTTTTAAAATATTTTTTATTTTTCATTATTTTTATTCCATTAATGATATTTAATTTTTCTAAGGGTTGAAATGATAATATAATGAATTTAATGAAAAACAATTTCCTAAAATCTAATGAAAGACCCCAATTCTTCCTCATAATACAAATAATCCCTTATCACCATGGAAAACCATTCCTTGACAATTATGCCATTGAATATAATGAAAAAAACAAGGGTGTGGTGGGAATGGTAAAATAGGATTTTAAGGTAGCTTGTTAGTAAGAATTCAATTCATGGATTATATGGTCTTGAAAATGTTTTCAATGTAAAATTTTGTCTCAAGTATAAGAGATCCAAGAAATAAAAAATTACTCAATCATTTCAAATGTGACTTTGTACAAACGAAACTATAAAAATATGAAATTAATTTTCTAGATGGAATAAATTACCCAACTGTCACACTATGAGATTTTAGATTTTAATTAATTATAAATAATAATTTTTTGAATATTAGGTTAAAAATGACACCAAACTAGATTTTATAATTTATCTTCATTTAAATAATACTATGCTCCATAAATTTTGTTACACACAACACATAACTATAATGAGTCGTGACACAATAGATTTAATTATAAAAAAATATAAAACCTCTCATATTTAAAAAGCTATTAATAAATTAAAAAATATTTTATTTAGAATATAAATAATTATTATGATTTAAATTAAAAATATATTTTTTTTAACTGGATTCTTTTTAATGTGTTGTGTATTTTATCCAAATAAATTAAATTAAAAAATTTTGAAATATTATTATGATGATATTTATTACATCAATGTATAAAATAATATGATAAAATTCACTTAATTATTAATACATTTGAAATAATATTAAAACACTTACATTTTAAGAGGTGTTTATTCTATGAATGTTTTTTTCATTATATTTTTTATTTTCAAATAAATGTACATTTTTTAAATTTTATTATTTAACATTTTTTAATTTGATTTAATTTTTAATTTTAAAATATAGAAATGAATTTATCATGTGTTTTATCAGTTTTTTAAAAAATGATGAGTTTTTTATAATAGAAAATACCAATTTTCCAAATACCATCAATTTTAGGACATTTTCATTATATAAAAATGAAATACATTTTTTTAAATTTTTTTCTAATATATATATATATATGGAATAAAATAAATAATATAGAAAACATATGTTTTCATTAAAACCCTATTTTTGGAATTATGAAATCTATGTAATGTTTTATTATAATAAAAGAATTATTTTTCACCATTTTATTGTATTAAGTATTTAAAAATTTAAATTCCATTATAGACAGATTTTAAGTTCACATGACTATAATTTTTTTAAATAAGCCAATTTGTTTCATAAGAATCAATTATATATAGTATTTTTTTTTGTAAATTTAATTTTTTTGTTAAAACGGCTCTTTAAAAAAATCATTGTATTTTTTATATTCGTTTTAAATGTAAATTATATAACCACATTAAATATAATGTTAAAAAATTGATATAAGTTTTCAAATATAGTGATTTCAACTATTTAATAAATCCATTTTCATTTTTATTCAAAATATTATGTTACCACATTAAAAGTTAGTCACCACTATATGAGATAAAAGTGTTAATGTTTGGGTTAAACTAATGAAAATGTCATAAAATATATCTAAAAAAATCCTAATGTTTTTTTATGATCAGATATTAAAACTAATGTTTACCATGTGCTAAAAAATTTCACTTGGTTCCACAGAGCCATGAAAAATTCATTTATAATATTTTTAATAGTAAGATTAATTACAAGAGTGTCAATCCTCTCACTTATAAAAGGACCTCTCTTCTTTCCACTTCTCCATACACATTGAGTGCCTGAGTGAGAAAAATCACATACCCAATACCTCCCCAATAACCTAATCCACATATTAGGTAATATTTTCTTCTTAAAAGACCAATATAGGAATCCTTAATGTGTTTTTCAATGGATATTACCCAATGAAATGCTATATGTTCTTACCAAGCTCATTCAAGTTTCATTCTAATTAAATCATCTCCAAATATTATATAAAAATATATAGGTAATTAAATTTGTATTATTAATAAATTAAATAGTTATTATGTTCATGGAATAACAATTTTATACCTTTTATCCATTTAATAGAAAATGAAAAAGTTTCTCATGCATACATGTGGACTAATTCATTAAATAACAATGTATTTCATTTTTTATCACTGCATAATATGGAAAGTTAAATAGATAGATGTAATGGATGTATATTATATTTTTAACAAATAATTTCACTTGATAAAAAAACAATATTATTCCATATTTCTTTCTATCCATACAAATATGTAAACATTTTCAATGTGTACTTATAGACTACAACCTCCATTGACGATGAATTCTTTTTTATCACTGCCTCACATGGATAACCATATAGAATTATTTAGTTATATATATTATATTTTTTATATATTTATTCTTTTTTATAGATAAATTATTATATAACTTCATTCCATTCCATCCATTGAAAATAAGAACATTACTTGTACGTATGTGTAAATTGTATCCCCCACTGAAGAAAATTTTAATTTTTCATTATCGCCTTAACTGTTTTGTCATAAAAGCTTATTTAATTTAAAAATATGATGTTAATAACATCATTCAAGATTTTGAAAAATTATAGAACCATTCTATGATCCCTTTTTACCCTATTCAATACACTAAAACTATTTTGGAAAAAACGACATCAGAAAGTTGAATGTGAACAAAATAGATTTTGTAACCCAATAAAATTTGGTAATAAATGAAATAAAATGAATAATTATAATGGAATAAAAATTAAAAATCATTATAATCAGGTACATAATTGATATATTTTTATTACTTGGTATTGTAGAGAACTTTCATGTTTATTTAGGACTCAAGGTGAAGGATTATTCATTAAAAATATCTTTTAAATGTCTTGATGTTTTTCAATAAATTATTTTCCCTTTTATCCAAATTAACTCATATATTTTAGTGGTTTTATTATTTAATCAAAATGAATTAGTAGGTTATTTTTAAACTAACTTTGACTTTATTTATGATTTTTTAAAAAGGATTCATTTTCTGTTTTCTATACGATTTATCTTTTTCCATTTATTATAAAAGTAGAAAAATGGGTTTTATTAAAATTTACCATGTTATTTAAATTTAACAATATCATTTCTATTATTTTTTACAAGATTTAAATTTTATTAATGAAAATATTAAACCCATTTTTCTATGAATTCTTCATTTATCAGAGTAATAAATAATAATGGGTATTTTGCATCATTGGACCCAGTGGAATGCTCAAGAGGGGATGAATTGAGAATCAAAATAAATTTTCTAAATACATTTATAATATTTAAAAACCCTAAATTAATAATATTATCTTAGTTAACTAATTTTGTAGATAGATATAATTTTATGTTTTAAAATAAAATATTTGTTGTTATATCACGACCTAGTAAGGAAAATAAAATTTATTTTAACATTAAAATACTTAATTCACAACAAAAACAATACATATATCACTTTTACATAAATATATATTTTTAAAAAAATTATATTTCGATATAATCAATTTCAATTAAAATTAATATAATAATTAATATAAAATAAAACAGTTTTTTAATGATGAATAGAATGACATCGTATAAATTAACAAGAGATTTCATCCATGCTATAGATTTTTCCTCTCTAGTTGAAAGCAATCCAATAACATGAATGTTTATGAAACATATCAAATAGATATAAAATATATATATAAGGTGTTAAAAAACTATTATACATAATAAATACTAAGAAATACCTAGCTTCTTCCATAGTTTTATGCAGGAAATGGATGTAATGAAATAAATGAGTATCAGAGTAATCCTATTTAATGTAAAAGATATGTTCAATGTAAATAAAAAATAAAAATCAACAAAACCAAAATATTTAGAAGAAATACAGAGAAATTAAATCATATTCCATTTTATTCATATCAATATATTATATAATTCAATTGGTTAGAAAATAAATTTTTTTTATTTGATTATTTGGTAAGGATGATCTGGAGTGTTTTTCCTATTTATACTTATTATTAGTTATTGAAATATTTCCTAGAAAATATAGTCTTTAAAATTCTTAATAATGATTACCCAAGATTGAGATAGGTAGATACAACTTGTACTAGTAATCCTTTCTATTAATTATATAAAGGCCTTCTCTAATTAGTTATTGGAAAAATAACTTAATAAAATACTTATATTTGTTGAAAAATCTAGAATTCCTTAATGGATTATAATTTTATATAAATTCAAAAAAATCTAGATATGGGATTATTTTCATTAATTTAATATTTTAATATTTATATGATTGATATAACCTTAAAAAATTTTACATAAAAAATCATTTGATCATTGCGGTCTAAGTGTTTTTTCTTCAAAAATGGTCTATCTTACACGCGGTTGATCATAATGAAAGATTAATAAAAAATTTATTGTTGTTGCTTCATTCTCTAATGTTTTTTCAATTGACAGTTAAAAAAATTAGACTTAGTTTGTTGATATCCTTCTTGAAATAGATTATATGCGATACATTTGTTTTTTATATGGTCTCAAGAAAGATCATCTTGCATTCAATTTAAAGAAAAATTCATAACAAACTTATTATTCTAGTTTCTTCAATAATTATTTAAAATATTTTTTCTTCATTGAATGGTTGGTTGAAATCCTTCTTATAGTTGATCAAATTATTCTTATTATTGATATAACACATAGGAATTTTCTCTTTTGGATCTTTCTATGAGATCTATCCCATATCTAATGTCGTCTCTTCATCCGGTACAAATCAACATTGTGTTTGCTGGATTTTTAGTGGTGATGGAATGATGGGTATATCCAAAGGGAAGATGTGGAAATGGAGTTGGTGGGAGAGTATCTTCCATAAATTATGCAGTGAAGGGGCTTCTGGATGTTGATGGCTTAGGAGGCGACAGGTTGTGAGGTTCAGTTGTTTATGGCCTCAATGGCGGGGTAGATCTGGATGTCGTGTGATGCATCAGATGGCATGGTGGCAACGTTCTCATTGATCAGTGATTAGGTTTTTCACTTGTAATATGATTTGTACCAATGGGCTTTTTCCACTCAAATATCTGATTGTTTTCTTTTGGAATTTAGTCATGTAATGTGTTCTCCATTACCTGGCTCAAAGGGGATCTATTTTTTAAATTTTATTTTTTAATAAAGGGGCTAGTTACTATCCTTTTTGAGTATAATATAATGTAATCAATGTAAATAAAAAATATAATCATGATAATAAAATATAATATTCATTGAAAAGAGGACTAATTCAATATATAGGTTCCCCATCTGATTTTCTAATCAGGATCTGAACTAGAATCATAAAAACTTATAAGATCGTTAGGTTACTTTTCATTCACTTGATAATGATAAGATATAATTTTGGCTGTAGTTTTTAGATGGGAAGAGGAAAGTACGGGAATGTTAATTCCTTTGTAAATATGTCTAAAATAATGAAATTTTGGGATTTTAGTAAAGGAAAAATGAGTCACATGAATATATGTTAAGGTAGGAATAGTAGTGGTAAAGGTTGGATGAACTAAAGGTAGAGGTAGGGTGTAACATTAAAAAAATATTGTGTGATGACTCTATAAATATTTTTCCAAGAGCTATGTTAATTATTTTAAATTTCCATATCTTTATTTTATAATTTATTTAAATTTTAACTTGTTCAATTGAAACTGTTCCATGATAGGTGCTATCTCTTTTAAGAAATCCACTAAATATTTAAAATCCTATTATAAAATCCTTGATAGTAATCACCTGATACTATCTGAAGTGTCTTAGTTGTGTGGTTTTGAAATCCTGGAAGAGTCATTTCTCTTTTAATTGAAACCCCATCACACTCCACTTCAATTTCATCCTCTAAAAAATGTTTTAATAATTTCTCTTCAAAATTATCATGATTAGTTATAAGAGGAGGTGTTGGATGAGATAAACTAAAATAGGAAGCATGTAACTTGGAATTCGAGTACCTATTATCAATATTTCTAATGAATTTTTTTATTTAATCCTACAGGTTTCCCACTTGTCCTCTTAAACTCTAGATCTATTGATTTATATTAACAACCTTTAAAAATTAAATAGGTTGATTGTGATAAAAAAAAATTTGAGAAAAAATCATTTATATATCTTCCTCACTAGAAGGTTCCACTATACCTTTAAATCCTTGATACAATCCTTTATAAACAATCATAAATTTATAATATAGTTCATTAATATCATCACTAGTAACAAGGGATGATATAGAAGTAGGATTAGAAGGTACCATAGGTTCTGGAATTGAAGTCTCTTCAACCACTTCTCCAGTTTCAATGAACTCTATCTCACAAAGTCCAACTTGTTCCAACTCACCATCAGAAATAAAATTATAATTTTTTACAGGTGTATGACCAAACATATTATCAAGAAATTAATAATCCATTTTATTGGCCTCACCTTTCGATAGAACTTTTCTGGGAGAAATTGTCTCTATTCATTTCACAATGTCTATAAGATCATCAAAAGATCCCTAAGGATCTTTAGATAAAACTAATATGTATGGTCAACCATGTTTAAGTGGATCAACCCAATCATGGCCATCACCACTATATAAAAATGATTGGTCTCAATCAAGAGATGATCCCATTAGTATATACCTTTGGGAAATAACAATACTTGGACTCATTTCAGGGGAATAATTAGCAGTCTTTAGATCCTTCTCAATAGATATTGGTAAATATTCCTTAGTTTCTACATCATAAATATCATCACCATCATAAGGTAATGGAAAAGGAGGTTTAAGAAAGACAATATAGATACCCTTAGGAGAAGGAGAACCTACACCCACTAGCTCATGAGTGTCGGTCTCTTCTTCATATAATCTCATTGATTTATCATTCAAATATATTATTTCCAATTATCTTTTAGTATCCACAACATATTTTTTAAGAGTATTAACTAAAGTTCTCATATTTACAAAGTGTAAATATTTCATTCTTTGTCCTCACTATGTTATTTCCTTGATTAAATGTTTCATAATTATTTTTAATTATCATTATCACAAATAATCCACCATGGTTTATTGATTAATCTCATTATTTAAAAAAAATGACTTAAAAAGTTCCACTAAAGGCTATATATTTTTCCTCACCATCAAAAACATCCCATGAAATGTAATAATTTATATATATTCCTAGGATAATGAAACCTATTACAAATGAATGGTGTTTTATATAACTCTATAATATACCTACTAAAAAATCTAGGTTTTAAAATATTGAAACGAATATTTTAAAAATGTAAAAAACAATATATATTGGTTCCTAAAACATTATTAATTCCACTTTATTAAGGGAAACCATATCCTTGATAATCTTTACTAGTAGATGACACACTATGTTAAGATCCATAGTAGTTTGTCTTTATGGAATTTTAATCCCATTTCACTCCTCTAAGATTCCTTTAATCTCAAAATGATCATGGTTTATTGGATAATTATTTTAAGAATCCTCATACCAAATTATTTGTTTTATTTTAAGACTCTTTACCATAGTTTTGAAAAAAACACAATCTTCTTCCCATTGATAGTCATTTTTATTAAGTCCATCTACTCAAAAAATTAAAAATCTATATTTTGATAGAAATATTTCACTATCCATGGATATATTGGTCATTTTTATTAGTAATACACCAAATACATACATTCTACTATATATATATATATTTTATCAACTTTCTAGTCATTAAAAATTCAATGTTCTCTTTCTTCCCAATTAAAACCAAATATAATGAGATATAGGGCATAATTGTTTTTATGGGTGTAATAGAGATACAATATAATTTATTTAAGGGAGGAGATGCTATAGGAAATTAGGAAAAAAGAGGACACATAATCTGAACCATCTACTACTAAAATTTAATGTTCTAGAGACTAGGTTTTGGTTGAATAAGGATGGTCATGAAAGGTAGAATAGAAATAGATGGTTTAGGGTTTTGAGGGATATAAGAACCAATTAAAATTCCAATTTAGATTTATTTAAATTTTTTTAGATCTTCTCAAATAGTAAATTTAATCATGGATAATATATATATATATAAACATAAAAAAGATACGTAGATATGGTAACTTGAATAACTATGATTCTTGTGAAAACTAGACACAACATGATATCATAACCAACAACATTAATAAATAGTGATCTATCATTGTAGCTTGCCAATGTAACTTGATTTTCTATGGTAGGTTTCCAAATTAATGTTCAAATTTTCAATATATTTTTATGATAGATTAACAAAGTGAATGAATAATTTTTCATATCAACTCAATACATATGATAACACTTAGGATTATGGTCACTTGTGACCATAAAAATATAAAATCCATAATATTTGGATTGATTTCTATTAAAAATATAATGTAAAAATATTTATTTAGAGAAATAGAGGTTCGGATTTATGAGGTATAGTGATTATGAAGATGGAAAATATGGTTTTGTGATGACTTTTCCTCAGATAATTATTTTGGATATCATATATTTTAGGGATAATTCTATGTATTCTAGAACATAAGTGATAGATGTGAATGTGAAGAGCCCTAAATGGGCTACCAAAAATAGCCTTCAATGAGATGTGACTTATATATAATTATTGTCAGTGAAATATGGTATATTAGAATAGATTATTCAATAGGTATATACGACCTTTGTTTCTCTAATTAAATAATTTATTTAAAAAGTTTTAACCTCTATAAATATTTGATTACCATCTAAACATTATTACCTATAAGTGCAAACCTATGGAAAATGGAGGATTTACTCCATTATCTAATGGAAGTATGTATATTTTATCATTAGATTTATTTTTTAATATACAACTGGTATTATAACATCATTATTTCTTTAGATGATTTAAATCGTAGAGGATAAGTCCTTGCATCAATTCAAGGAAATCAAGTGTGATCTATTTTCAAGAATGAGATGTCAACATTAATACATTTACACATAAAATGATTTTTTAGGTATGGATTTATATTATTGGTTTTTATTCAGTTGTTGTGAATCCATGTATACTATATATCGTTCCATGTGTTTTTTGGATTATAATTTAAAGGGACAGAGAAACTGGGGTGATTCTATTTGGATTTCATGCTATGATATTGTTCAAGGCTGATCTCATTTATATTCTCGTTACTAGAATTATTCTTTTTAATCTAAATGATGAGATTATTCTATATCTCGAGTTGGAAAATTTTCTAGTTTTTTTATGAAATGCCTTACTATTATACATGATAGTGACATGTGTTTTAGCAATATTACTATTTCCCACTTATCTCTCAAGGTACATGAAGTAAATAATTAATTAAAAATAAATAAGAAGAAGGGCTACCGGGGTACTAGAACTAAAAATTCTATTGAAGATTAAATAAAATTATAAATGGATTCTATAAATTGTTTATAGAAAAAACATTAAACATAACAGGACTTGAATTTAGGTGTAGGTCATGGACTAAAATATCTTTGTCTAAACAACCAAGGTATTTGTTCCATTTTTTGGAGAAAGTGTTCATTTAGTCTATATCCTCATTGGAATATACTGCTATGGGTATGGTAATTTATCATAGTAATTCTAGAGAGTTGAATATTTTATATTCATTTAATCATAAACAAGGAACTATTTGTAATGAGTTTATTAAGAAGATTTTGGGTGTGCGACTCCTTGTGTAATGGGGGGAGGTTTAGTTATAGGGGAACCTATCACGGGTGTGGAATACAATGGTTATATTATTGTAACATCCATTAATATATGAATTTGTGTTGATAAACTATAAATTTCAATGACCTCTGTGGGAGTAACACAGATTGTGGGAAACAATGTGCACCATTCTAGGTCTTAAAAAGAGGATAGAGAAAAGATGGTATGGATTCTAGTTCAGATTATGTAATTATATAAACATCATGGAATATAAGGTGATTGGGATGACATGGTTGAGCATGACTCTCCAGGTAATTATTCTTACAAATTCACTTTATCTAAAAGAATTAAGACCTTAGTGGATATCAAAGGGTTTAAATGGCTCCTCCCAAAAGGCTAGAACTAGGAAGGATTATACCCACAAAATGGAATCATTAAAGAGTAGGATCTCATGGTATAGAGAGATATGAATTTTTAAGTGACGAGGACTATAAAGACTAAAATGAATTAGATTAATATTTATAATTTATCCTTATTTTTACTATTAGTTTATTACATAAATTAAGGAATGATTTCTACTCTAAAATAATTTCTCTCTAGATGATAATTTATATTTTTTAATAATAGGGTTCTCTAATACGAACCAATTTTCCTTCAAAAGTAATAAGATGTTTAAAGTAGAAAACATAACTATAATAAAATAAACACAATTTATTTAATACTCAAATTTTAAAAAGATTAAATCTACATAGATCATAATATACAATTCAAAAAATAAGAACTACAATAATTAAACATTTGTTATTATTGTCTGATATAATTCATTATCTATACATTCAATGTATTTTTATAAATTTTCGTAATGTTTTTCTTGGTGAATTTTATTCTCGATTAATATCTCATTTTTTAAAATGGACACTCAAAAATGACATATTATATCAATGTGTTTAGTCAAATAAAGAGATACAATATTCTTAAAAATATATAAAGTGCCTATACTAGCACAATTAAAAAAGAAATATTAAAATTGATATACACAATCTAGTAAGGTGTGTTTCATCCATAAAAAATTTTCACCAAAACTACTTATATCTATTTAATCTGATTTTTCAATGGATAGTGTAACAAAATTTTCCTTTTTTACTACACCATGAAACTAGAGAATTTCCCAAAATGTTACATGTTCTAAAGGTTCTTTTTCTATCCAATTTTATATCCTCTAAAATCGATATCAAAATAAATAACCAATTCCAGGGTATTAATTCTATTTTAAACCCATCCACCATTTTTTATGTCATTACAGTATATAAATAATTATTTTAGAATGATTTAACTGTTTCTATTTTGTGTTTTATTGAAAGTGTTTACACATTCACACACTAAACTTAATATCAATTTAGAAAATTGTTATCTATAAAAAAATCTCAATAATATATATCTATGATTTTTGAATAACTAGTATCCTAGGATCATCCAAATATAATATGTAGCTAGTTCTAATTATTATATTAATGTTTTCAAGTTATCTAATAAAAACCAATTTAGAAGATCTTTTTTATATTGTATTCGATTTAAAAAAATTTATTATTTGCTATAAAAAATTTCAAATCCAAGAATTAATTTATGTTCATACATTAAATCATTTAAAATATATTTTAAATTATTTTTCAAAAATCTATAAAAATTTATTTTTTAAATGAACCATAAATAATCTCATCAACATAAATTTAAATGAATAAAACAACATAAGAAAATATTTTAATAAATAATATTAGATTAGAAAAAACCTTTTAAAATCTGATTGATATCAGGGTTGATATCAGACTATAATAATAAGATATATGAGGTTATGTTAAACTATATATTAATTTTTAATATACAAACAAATTGTTCCTAAATGCGAGGATTTGAAAATCCATGGGTTTGTTTCATAATTATACCATTTACTAATGAAATCTTAGAACCTATTATATATTATTCTAAATTTATATTTTTTTCATAATAAAACAACATTTTTAAGGATTATATACTATTTATTGGTGTAAATAACACTTTATAATCAGTATCTTCTTCTTGAATATGACATTGTGAAGCCAAAATAGCTTTATTTCAAACTATAATTCCATATTCATCAATATTGTTTATATATAACCATTTGGTGCCACTTATGAGTTAGCCTTTAGGAATTTCAACTAATTCACAGAATTTATTTCTTTTAAATTAATTAAATTACTCTTGTACATACATTACCCAATTTTCATCATTGATTTTTTGTAGTGTTCTTACTTTAAGGATAAAACCAAAAATATTGATTTTTATTCCGATTTAAAAGAGAGGCTCAACTTTAAGTTGTGTTATCTAATTATCCTTTAAAAATTTTAGGGGAATGTATTTATCAGTTCTCAAAGTTCCATGTATTTATGTTATTTGTTATTCCAAGACTTCTTGAAGGTTATGTTGGTCTTTTTGGTACTTTATGGTGATTTATCATGAAAATCAGCAAAACTTGCAAAAAATGTTAGACAAATTAGTGACATGAGAATTTGTAATGTCATCCTAATTATTTTATATAGAAAGATTACGTTCATGTTAATTTGTCTCATCTAATTTTACATATGTATATTTTTCCAAAAAAAATAATATTTATTGCGGAAGTCTCTATATAAATTACTAGTTCTTGAATAATATAGAAAATTTTCCATATAATTGTTTTTTGAAAAATATTCTTGATTCTATTGTGTATTTAAAATAAATACATTATAAACAAATACACTAATGTAACTCCCAATTGGTTGTCTATTATTTCATAACTCATGGGAATTCTTCATTATTAAAGATATTACTATAACCATACGAATTATATAACAAATTTTAATCAAAACATATGAGAAAAATAGATTGGTTAGTCATATTCACTAATCATAGTCCGAAAACTTTATTTTAGTGTTTTTCATCATTTTAACATACCCATTTTATTGAGATGTTTAAGGTATAAAAACATTATGAATATATACATGTTTTAAACATAATGTTTTAATGTCTTTATTCTCTAATTCTAATCCATGATTAGTTCTTAACGGGTTAAAGGGAATTCCACTATTTTTCTCTAAAAACATTTCATATTTTTTTTAAAAAGAAGGGGCTTAACTTGTGTTAGATTAGAAAAAAGATAATGTTAATCTTCAATTGTCATAAACAGTCACATAAGAATAAGGATTCCAACAAATACTATAAACTCTAAAAGGTCTATACCTATTCTTTTGAACCAAAAATAAAATTTGAGAGGTAGAAAACTATTTCAATTATTTCAATGTATTGTGATTTTTCATAAAATTTTAATAGGTATTGAAAAAAATTGTCTTTTAAGATTTATATCATGGCTAGATGCTAAACAAGTCATTTATTAAGAAAATTTATATAAGAGTTTATATTATAGTGTCGAAATATCTTATACCAAATCCATGAATCTCTATGGAAGATACCTAAGTAGAAAACATTTGGAAAAAATAATTAATCTAAATTTGTTGTATAAAAAATTAAATTGCATATGATGGTAAAAACAAAAGCATGCTTGTAACTATTTAATTTATAAGAATTATTTTAATATTTTATAATATAAAATTTATTAAACAATTAAAATATACTAAGATGGTTATATTATAAACCATTAAGAAATAAATCCATATAAATGAAAATAATCTTAATTTTTCTATTTTGACCATGACCAATATTTATTCCATTATTTGTGTCAATGAAAGTAAAAATCCTTCTATACAATATCACTATATTCAGGAAACATTAATTATATTTAGTCATATTTATTTAACATACATTATCAAGATACTATAGAATATTTTTGGATTTCTTCTAAAATTTCATGCAATATCTCATTACCTTGATTGGGTAATTATTTCCCTCTCTCTTTGTTCCCCTTTGAGCCAAAGACTATAGAATTTTTTTTAGTTTTTCTGTAGGTTGTAGATCAGGAACACATCTTATACCTAAGGTACACATTGTTTAATTGAGGTAAACATCGTGATTGGGGCCTAAACCAACATGACATACAAAATTTTCAGTTTTTAACTCGAGGCGATGGGTTATTTAACATAACTTATCTAACGTGGAATTCACATCATAAAACATGGATACAAGAAGTGAATCGGCCCATACCTTGTTTTATGTCATGCATTTGGAAGTTTTGATCCATATTTTATTAAAAAACCTCATGGATCTCAAACCAGAACCATTCCCAGGCATTTCCAGAGGCACCCCTCATTCCAAATCGATCCGATCATCATTGGATTTTCATTGCTTCTATGGTTCATCTCTCTAGGTAAGTGTTCTTTATAGTTCTTCACTACGGTTGATCATAGTATCACCATAGCTTTGCGGTACTAGATCTTTTGATCTATGTTGGAGTTTTCTTCATGGTTCATGCTAGATCCGTTTTGAGATATTGTTCTAGAGGCCTTTTCCTTCATTCATCATGGAGGGGTTGGCATTCATCATCGAGGTATGTGGTATTCCTCTCTTCCAAAGACCTATTGTGTTTAGATTTTGATCAATACTAAGATGTGGTGATTTTATTATAGGGAATTCATTAGCATTTTTGGCTCTCGTTCTTGGTGGAATCTCTTGTAGTCATATGCGACCCAAGCTTTGAGGTATGTGCTTCCATCCTATTTTAGCCAAATTGATTAACATTATATTGCTTGATTAATTTAAATTAATTATTAAAATTAAATTTCATAAACTTTCATTCAATTTCCTTGATAAAACCCATTTCTAGTGAATTAGTAGATTTGAAATTGTTTTGGCATGGATATTTGGAAAAACCGCAATTCCATTAAATTGGGGTGGGTTTTTGGAAAGTGGATGATTTAAATTGTTAAATGTAAATTGTGAATTTGAAAGTAATTTTATCAATTAAATTTTTGAAGTTAATTGTGAAAATGAATTGGGAAAAATATTTAATTGGTTTTGAATGCATCTCAAACTCATGAAAATGGATTAAAATTATTTGATAGAATACCAATGGTTTTATCTTGTGATAGAGGAATGTTTTGGAATAAAACATGTGTTAGATTTAAATAGGAAGAAATTGGAATTTTTTAAATGGGAAAATGTGATTTAAATTATTTTAAGTAGTCTTAAAATAAATATTGCATCATGTAAGCACACATGAAAGCCTTATGTAGTTGGGGAGTTATTTGGATACACTCTATGGTATGACAACGTTCTAAAACATACCTTCGGTGGGTCACATCTCTTATGGGAGGGTTATGAGTCTCCTATAGTCAATGTCAGGGGGATGTGAGTATACTCATTTTGTTTTATTCACATAGAGAGTGGGGAATCCAATATCTAGTCAATACTGTCGTACAGTTTGGAAAATGACTATGTGTCTTTCATGTTTATTTATATTTTAGATATGAATATATGAATTGTTTTTGAACTTCTCTACATGCCTACTAAATTTATATATATACTATTTTATATAAATATTTTACTTAATCCATTATTTTAGAAATGTTTGACCTTTTTTAATGCCAATTCTTTGCTTTAAAGGTATTCATCCATCATTTTGAAAATGTATAGCATGTTTTTTTAAATATGATTTTGATTTTCCATAACTATTTTCCTTGAAAGATGAATGCTTTTCTTTGAATAATAATTATTTGGAATCTATAATGAAATATTTAGTGGTATCCTACTAGGCTTAGGCTCACACCCTACTTTTTTCCATTGCGGGATTGTAGACATTCTTATTCTAGGTTCGATCAAAGGGAATGGATCTCTTGGAGGTGGATCGAGCTATTGAACAATGGTCTTGGTGAGTTCTGTCATTAAGGACCTAGGGGTTGTTATCCCATTTTAGTAATTTGGGTTGTAGTAATTTTGAAATTTTATTCCTTGTTGTTACCTAGTACATTGCCCTCAGTGGGGTTTTCTTTTGACATGTGTACTATCTTGTTATGTTTTTCTTCTGCATTTTTGTAGAAAAATTCATTCCCACATGTATTTTGTATGATGCCAGGTACTCGTTTCTGATCCATGGGGATTGGTAACACCATTCGAGCTCTTTCAGGTCATCCTTCGTTATAATTTTATTAGAGTACATGGGCTAGTTTATAAAAAATTGTTATCAGATGAGGTTGTTCAGCATCTTAGATTGATAATAGTATGCATTTGGTATTCATGTCGGGAAACGTTTTTTGTTATGATTGAGTGTCTAGAAAACTCTCGCCACAATTAACTTTAAGTTTCTAGGTAAGGTTAGGGAAATATCTCTTCTGGATTAGTTCTAGTCTATTCTCTATTAATCATTAGATAGATTGAAATCCAAATCATGTTGTTACTTATGTATATTGTCTTCTCTCGTTACTTTGTTGGAGTGTTAATATAATGTTTTTTTTCTACCTGCTGATGTTGTGTAGAATCATGCCTCTTAAAAAAGTGAAAATTAGATACAGGAATTGGTTGCTGCTGAACCTCGGTAATAAGATCTAGTTGTTGATCTGAATCTGGTTGACGTGATTGTGTGCACTGTCCAAGCTCTGGGATAGGCACCACCTTCAGTTCCAACTTAGACTTTAGTTTTGGATCCTTAGTGGGATGTTCTTTAGAATCATTCTCAAGAGTTCCTTCACCATAATCCACTTTTATTTAAGGGTTCCACTGAACCTCATCATGATAAGGAATGGTTGGGAAATATAGAATGTACATTTGAGTTCTTAGAGATTCCAAAAGTGATTGTGGTGAAGTGTGCCACCTTTTTGCTATAGGGACTGAGCAGGATATGGTTGGACACGGTGGTGATGGAAGGGAAATATGAGAGCTTAGAGTAGAAATAATTCAAGGTTGTTTTCGACAATTATTTTTCTCTAGATTCAATGGTGTTAATTATGTTTTTAGAGTTATTCAATCTCGAAAAGAACAACAAAACTGTGACTGAGTATTCGAACCAATTTACTGAGCTACTGAAGTTTTCTATTAAGATTGTATCTAATGAGATGATGAAGGCTCGATGGTTCAATTTGGGACATTGATCAGAAATAAATTCACAGGTCATATGGTTGAAGCTACCCACCTATAATTATGTGATAGATAGGGAGAATATAGTTGAGATGGACATGGTTGGGAAGTCAGGGTTGACGGGAGTTCCTTTTTCTTCTAGTTGCAGTGTTGGTTCCATTAATGTAAAACAAAATTGTGATGATTCATAGAATAGTTCTCAACGACAGAGTCATTCAAGATCTCCTAAATCTCTAGGAGTAAGTTCTTTTATTTTATATTAGTGTGGGAATCATGGATATTATACCAGGGTCTACACTGAGGCACCAAAGGACTACAGTTCCTGCAAATGTTCAGGACACTTACAAAGATCTTTCCATCACTTGTCTACTCTGAATTGTGGGATAGGATCATTAGACCCTCCTATAACTGTGGGGATATCAAATGATTATCGTTTAAAAGGGTTCTATACATATGAATCTAGAAATAAACTTCTTCACATAGTGGAAGAGTGTCTAGATTAAGAAAACATGGGTCCAGTGACTGTGACAGGTACCATTACCATTACTTCATTATTAGTGACTTCTCTATCTGATACCGGTTCATCTCACTCTATTTTTCAACCTGCATCATAAATCTACTTATTCTTACTATAAATATTTTATCATGTGCAGTGGATAATACTACACCCCTTGATACAAAGAGAGAGCAGGGTCTCCATAGTCTTTCTTGTGTCTTATCTCTATTATATGTAGAGCTAGCTTGATATTTTTGGGTTCTTGATATGAAATCAAATGAAGTCATATTCGGTAAGGATTTAAACATTAATAGTAAATCTAGAATTTATTTTTATCTTCAATGGTTCTACATTAGAAAAACCTAGTGGTGTACCTCTTGTCTTTCATAGATAATTTGACCCAAGGTTGTGTTGAGAAAATACATTCTTATCCAAATTTGGGGAAAGTGATATCAGTGTTTTCTTTTAACCTAGAGCAAGATTTAATGGGTGGTTATCATCCTCCAGTGATGGTCGAGTTTACTAATGTGTTTCCTTCAAATTTCTCTGGTCCACCACCAGTGAGAGAGGTTGAGTTTTCTATTTACCTTACACCTAGAACTAAACCTATCTATATTCCCCATTATCAAATAGCTCCAGATGAACTAAAAGAGATAAAGTAAAAACTAGATGATAATCTTGATAAAGGATTTATCCACCTGATTTTGTCACCTTGGGCAGTTATAGTTTTCTTCGCTATGAAATCTGATGGTTCTCTTCGCTTATGTTTCGATTATCCAAATCTCAATCGAGTTACGATAATGAACAAATATCTATTTCCACAAATTAATGATATGTTTGATCATATGAAATGGGATAAGTGGTTTTCGAATATAAAAATTCGATTTGGTTACCATCGGTTGAAGATAAATAAATCTAACATTCTGAAAACCATCTTTTGGAGTAGGTATGGCCACTATTAGTACCATGTTATGCCCTTTCATTTGACAAATTCTCCTACAGTTTTCATGGATTTAATGAATAATATTTTCCACTAGTATCTCCATACATTTTTGGTAGTCTATTTTGATGAAATCCTTGTCTAATCCGTGTCCGAGGGAGATCATGTAAAAATCTAAGAACAATTTTAAGTCTACAGAGAAATTACTGCCTTTATAACAAGCGTTTAAATTGTGATTTCAAGATTCGGGATGTGAAATTATTGGGACACATAGTTTCAGAACATGTTGTATTAGTTTATCTTGAGAAGGTGAAGGCTATTATGACTTGGGAGAAACCATTAAAAGTCTTCGAGATCCACAACTTCTTGGGTTTAGTGGAATATTACCATAGGTTCATGAAAGACTTCTCAGAGTTTTCTTTTCTGATGACAGCTCTAACATAAAAGGGGATGATGTTTCCATGGAATTATAAATGTCATGGTTCTTTTGTTGAGATGAAACATTCGTTGACTATTGTGTCAATGTTGACTCTTCAAGAACTCGGGCAGTGTTATGTGGTATTTTTTTATGCATTAGGTTCAGTCTTAGGCTGGGTTCTTTTCCACAGTGATCATGTAGTATCTTATGGATCTATTCATATGAGGCCACATAGGAAGAATTATCGTACCAAATACCTAGAACAATAAGTGGTGATGAACGCGCTTAAGAGTTGGTGGCACTACCTTTTTGGTGAAAGGTTTATGGTGTATTCAAAACCCAAACACCTGAGTTATATCTTCTCTTGAAAATATTTCAATCTTTGGAAGAGGCATTGGGTGGATTAACTATTGTCTTTGGACTTTGACATCACCTATATTCCATGGAAATGGAATGTCATTGCTGGTGCATTGAGAATAAAACATCCAAACCAGGTAGTGAAAGAATCCTCTGAGGATTGTAATTTGATGTCCTCCTTGCACAGTTGCATATTGGAGTTCAGGAAGAATGAGATGAGGTTTCCATAGCTAGTGTTCAATTTAAATTTTCTCTTCTCAAAATGATTCTTCAAGATCAATATCTTGATGATGAGTTTCATTTCATAAGAGAATCCCTTTACTATAGAGACACAGTTTCCCTGTGATAGTTCTCTAAAGAGGGTGTTCTATGTTATCGAAACCACTTCCTTGTGCAGTTATCATAAAGGAAGGTTGTGATTGGAGATTTGTATAACTCTCAGTGGTATGTGAACCCAAGAACAATGGAAATGTTCTATTATATGTAGTAGTAGTTCTAGTGGCTAGGAATGAGATGGGACATTGCTTTTTTTTTCTCTCATTGCTATACATGCCAGCAGGTTAAGGATGAGCATCAGAAACCTTCATGTTTACTTCATCCACGTCTAGTCCCTAATTGTAAGTGGGATAAGATCTCAATGGAATTTATGTTTGGGTTTCCTCATACCTAGAGAAAGAAGAATTCTCTATGGGTTGTGATTGAAAGTTTAACCAAGTCATCTCACTTTTTACCCATTTAAGATGCAGCCAAGGTTGAGAAGATGGGAAATATCTACATGAAAGAGATTGTTTGTTTTCATGGAGTTCTATATTATATAGTCTCTGATCGGGATCCTCAATTTACTTCTCTCTTTTGGAGAGGCCTTTAGGAGGAACTAGGATCTCAGGTCTGTTTGAGCATGGAATACCATCTTCAAATAGATGGCCAGATAGAAAGATCAATATAGATTTTGGAGTATATGCTTTGTACATGTGTTATCGACATCAGTGGGTGTTGGGATAATCACTTAGGGCTGGTTGAATTTTCATAAAACAGTAGTTATCTATCCTCAATTATAATGGCGCCTTTTGAGGCCTTGTATGGTTGGCTTTGTAAATCTTCATTGGGTTGGTTAGAGGTTGGTGAAATATCCTTGGATGCACCATGCTTGGTGAAAGAGATGACAACTAAGATTCATCAGATTTTTTAGAGGATGTTGACAGTACAATGCTGGTATAAGTCTTGTGTCGATAGACTCCATATACCTTTGGAATTTTCATTTAGTGATCAGGTGCTCATAAATATTTCACCCTAGTTGGTTCATCGATGGCTTGGGAGACAAGGTAAGCATTATCCTCACTTTGTGGGAACTTTTGAGATTTTTGAGAAGCTGGGTAATTTTTTCATACCATTTGGAATATTTACCGCAACTAACATCGATACATAACATGTTCCATGTATTGTAGTTGAGAAAGTATCTATTTGATCTATCTCACGTTTTGAGCTAGACTGATCTTGAGATTGAGCATAATTTATCTTTGACTGAGTGACCAGTCAGGATAGTTGATCATGAGGCCAAGGTAATTCATGGGAGGATGATATGTTTGGTTCGTGTACTAGAATAGCATGGATCTCATAGTCATGAGATGTTACAACATGAGGAACAAATGAGAGAGTAGTTGCATTATCTCTCTTCCATAGATGTTTTTTATAGGAATTCTAGGTGTACAATGTTTTTATGATGGGGAGGTTGTAACATCGTGTTACCATGATCGGGTAAGTTTTTCCCTCTCTCTAGGTTCCATTTGGGTTCAAAGTCCTTATAAGTGGTTTTCTAGTTTTTCTGTAGGATTCAGATCAGGTACACAGTGTGTACCTGAGGTACACATCATGTTTCGGACCTACATGAGTTGAATAGAAAAAATGTCATTTTTCTAACTCTAGGTAACATGTTTTTTACGGAACTTATCTAGTTTTGAATTCATGTTTTGACCCTTGGGTACATGTTGTGACTTAGCCCACACCCAACTTTAAGTCATGAATTTGGTAGCTTCTCTCTGTATTTTTATTCCATAGATCTTGGATATTGAATAAGAACCCATATTAAGAATTCTTTATATGTTCCCCTCCTTCTAGATCGATCTGATCAGCCTTGGATCATCGTTGCATATGCGGTTCCTCTCTCTTTGTAAGTGTTCTTTATGATTCTTTATTGTGGTTGATCGTAGTAGCACCCTAGATTTGCAGTTCCAGATCTATTCATCTACTTTCGATGTTTCTTCTTGGTTCCATCTATATCTGTTGTGAGATCTCATTCCAAATTCCTTTTCCTTTATTGATCATGGTTTGGTGGGCGTTCTTCCTTGAGGTATGTGGGTTTCCTCTCTTCCTCCGACCTCTTGTGTTTAGATTTTGATCAATCCAAAGATGTGGGGGTTTGATTCTATGGCCTCTGTTAGCACTGTGGTTTCTCATTGTTGGTTCTCTCTATTGTAGGAATAAGTGGACAAAGCTTTTAGGTAGGTGGTTCAATCCTATTTTGGTAAAATTGATTACCATTGTATTGCTTGATTTATTTCAATTACTAATTTAAATTCAATTAATTAAACTTCATTTCAAATAAACCGATAAAAAAAATTCCAGTGAATTGGTAGATTTTAAAGGGTTTTGGAATAGAAATTTGGAAAACCACCAAATCCATTGACTTGGGGTCGGTTTTTGGAAAGTGGATGATTCAAATTATTGGATTTAAATTCTGAACCTGAGGGAAATTTTATAAATTAAATTAAGGAATTTAATTTTAAAATTGAATTATTAAAAGGAATAAATTGGTTTTTAATGGATTTGAAACTCATGAATATTTAATAAAATGATTTGATAGAAACCAGGTTGTTTTATCTTGTGAAAGAGACATGTTTTTTTAATAAAACCAATGTTGGTTTTAAATGAAAATAAATTGTAATTTTTGAAAAGGATGAATGTGATTTATTTTATTTTAAGCAGTATTAAAATAAATTTCCCATCATGTAAGAGAACATGCAAGCCTTATGTTGTTGGTGAGTTATTTGAATACACTCTACATTATGACAACATTCTAAACCATACTGGTGTAGGGTTGCATCCCTAATAGGACGGTGATGATATGCCTTTGGATAGTGTTAGAGGGACATGAGTATGATCATTTTGTGGTGTTTAATTTTAGTGTGTGAAATCCTATTGCTGGTTAATATTATCATACCTTTTGGTAGATGACCATTTTTCTCACATGTTTATTAATATTTCAAATATTAATGTATGCCAATGTTTTTTTGAACTACATTACATGTCTTCTAAATTTTATAATTTCTTTTATATAAATATTTTACTTAATCCATTTTTTATAAATTTTCTATATTTATTAAAGTAAACCATTTTCTTTAAAGGTATATTTCCAATATTTTAAAAAATTATATCAATATTTTAATATCCTTTTGATTTGACCTATCTATTGGCCTTGAAAATTGAAATATTTTCTTTTTATAATCTATATTTGGAATCTGTTATGGAATATTTAGTGGTATCCTAGAGGTTTTAGGCTCACACCCTACTTTTTCCTTCAGGAGTTTGTGGACTTTCATCTTCCATGTACGAGCAAAGGGAAGGGATCTCTTGGAGGAGGATCGAGCTACTGAACCATGGTCTTGGTGAGTTGTGTGCTAAGGTACCTAAGGGTTGTTTTCTAATTTTAGTACTTTCAGTTGTAGTACTTTGGGCTTATATGCCTTTTTGTTTTCTAGTACTTTACCCCTAGTGGATTTTTCCTTTAATATTCATACTACCGTGTAATGTATTTATTCCAAATTCCAATAGAAAAAAAATTTCCACTTATATATTGTATGATTTTAGGTGCTAGTTGTAGACCTAGGGGGATCAGGAACTCCCTTCAAGCTCTGTCAAGGTCAGCTTGGTTATTAGGTTACTAGGGTGCCTGGGCTAGTTTGTTAGATTTTCTCTAATCAAAATAAATCTAAAAAATAATTTCCATTCCCATACATTGTATTTTCAAAAAAAAAATCAATTTAGTCTTTGATATCCAAATCTATTTCATGGATTTACTTACTATAGTATTAATAGATTTTTATAAAATTATTTTCATATGTCCAAGAATATGTTGGTTATTTCCATTTCCAGATACCCCATTTTCCATATAGATTAATGTTTTATGTATAGGTACGAGCAATGTTCTTTTTGTACTACTTCCTATACTTTATTGAATTATAATATATTCAAATTATAAATAGATATGGTCTCTAAATTACTAAAATCATATTCATGTTTCTAGTTTTATTGTCAAATTTTCCCACATTCTTATTATTTTTTTATTTTCCAATTTCATATCATTATTTACGTTAAATTTTTTTCATTATTCCCTTTTTCAGTGGTAATATTACTTTTATCATGATAAAAAAATCCTATAATGTGTTTAGATTATTTTATATAACATTAAATTCATTAATAATGCCTTTAACAAATAGAATTATTAAAAATTTTCTTTAATAATCATCTGTGACTCATCTAAAACATAATCATTAGAAAAAGAAGATGTAACAAGAGTATTTTGTACCTCAGGTGTGTTGACTATAAATCATAAATTTTCTTTTTCACTGGCATCCATTCTATGATAGTCAAAGTCACTATAGCTATATCTTGTTGCAATCTGGTTTCCATTCATTGATATATTTAGTTTCATATCTATATCATTTAGCTTATTCTACTATTTAATCTTAACACAATTATCTTTGATGTTTTGTTTTCTTTTACATTTATAATAGGTATTATCATCAGTGATGATATCTTTTTTATGGTATTTCATTCAATTCCTCTTTTTTCATACATTCATTTGTAATTTTATATAAAAAAACATTTTCCTTATGAATAATGTTTTAAATATTCTAGAAAGATAAGATATGTCCTCAACACTTTAATAATAAAATTTATTCCCACTTGAATCATCTTTGATCATGACATCTGATTTAGACTCATATGTTTTAATTTATACTGTTTTATTTTTTTTCAGCATCATCATTGTCTACACTAAATTCTTCTTAAAAAATTATCTTCTTTACAAAACATTTTATTTTTTTCTTATTATTAATTTCACATGATTATATAATTAAAATATAAGTACATCTAAATCTATCTGAAAAGAATCTTTCTAATATTTGAACTTGTGGCCAATATTTCATAACCTATCTATGGGAATTTATAATGTTCATGATTTACATCAATTATTAATAAATTTCATAAATAGATTCATCCGGATTCACCTTAAAATAGTTGTTTTTAATATTATATGTTTTTAATTGCATCTCTTCAACATTGGAAGTACCTTCCTGAGAAATTTATTAATCTTAAAAAATTTCATAATCCATAGAATAAGAAGATACCCTATTTAATATATCTTTCTTTAAAGTAAAAAAAATAATTCATTCAATATATTTCATTTAGATTCATAAAAAACATTAGTTGGATCATACCATTTTTTTCAAAAACATTGTGTTTTTTAAAATTTTCTTTTAGAGTTTCTAACACATCAATTCTTTTTGCTTCTAAATGGATTTTAATTTTTATTCTCCATTTAGCATAGTTAGTTCTATTAATAGATATGGGAATGTGGTAAAAAACCACTAAATATAACATCCATAATAATCAAATACTAACTTACAAAAATATAAATTTCTTGTTACCAAAACATAATTATTTTCGATGGTGATATATAAATACTTATTCTAATAAAAATATTTGGTTCTAATGGAATGATCAAGAGATGAGGGAATTTATATTGTAAATAAAAATTTCTAATTTTAAAATTATAAATTAAGAATTCAATAAATCAATTTTAATGTCATAGTTTATAATTTTTTTAGATATTTATAATTTTATTATTTAAAAATAAATTTATTATTGTTTGATCAAAATGATGTTAAAATAATTAAATATATTTTATAAATTAAAATACTCTATTCACACCAAAAATAGTATATATATCACTTGAAAATAATAAATATCATGTAATATTTATCACAAAAAAATTAAAAACATATTTAAAATTTAATATACTAAAACTATTTTCAAGATAAGATGAAAAAAGGTATTGAATAAAAAACAAATCAGAAATAAAAGGGTTGTTACCTCCAAACTGGTTCTTAGTCATCTCAACATGACAGTAATCCACCACCGAACATATTTACTACAAATAAGGAATATGTCAAGAATATATATTTAATTTTAAATGAAAAAACTCCTACAGGGGTGTCTAGACTATACCTAACCTCGTGAACTATTCTAGTGGTATAATAGATGTAATCTAATAAAGAAGAGAGAAAATAAATTTAGGCAATGCATATGCTTCTTCTTATCTGATTGAATTCAGTTGATTTGGAAGGTTATTCCCCTTTCTTGATTTTACAATTATCTTGAGATAGAGTGATGTTGTTAATTCATCCTTATTCATCTTTTTTACAATGACACCAATAAAATAGTGTTTTGAAAATAAAATACAATAGAGGCTCGATATTGAGAGAATCAACGACACATTGAATATGTGATGCATCCACTTACATTTATAGAGATCATATATAATTAATGTTTCTAATATAATAATAATGAAATCCTTTTATAGGTATTTTAATTCATAATTCATCACATTCATTGACTTGTCATTAAATACTCTAAATGTTGATATTGAAGTATTTTATTGATAATTTTTTTTAAGTAGAGATAGTAAATCTGCCTCTAAAAATTCACTTAGTCATGGTTAACTGATCGTATCTATTGATGTCATTTTTGTATGGTCCATAAGAGTTGTGTTTAATCATAATTCTTGATATAATGAAAATTTACTTATAGCTTCATCATCTAATAATGTTTTGTCTAAGGATAGTTAAAAAAATTATGACTAACTAACATGGTTATTTTAATTCCCTTTTCAAGTAGTTGATCATATTTGCTTATATGAATTTATTTATGTGGTTCCTCTAATGTTCATTGTATGGTAAGTTGAAATGAATATTTTGTTGAATAATCTCTATGTGGTAGCTTCAATTATGAAATATTTTTGGATTTATAATACGGTTTGTTGAAATCCTTTTTATAGTCGATTAATTTCTTCATATAATCATTTTAACAGATAAAAATTTCTTAACGATAACATTATTTGTTGTACATTTGATACATTATTACATGTGATAACCTAACATAACATGAGGTAAATAGATATATAATGTGGGACTCATATATTCTTGGTAACATTTCAAAAAAATCCCTAATCATTTACTATAATAAAATACATAATTCATTATAAATATGAAATACATGATATTGGATCATTAAAACAAGGAATTGATGGCCTAATCCAACACTCCTTTTTGTAACTGAAAACAAAAAATTTCTAATTCTTATGGTTTAAAATGAATTTGTTTTCTGAGTTTTATGATGAATTTTCATTCCCCTGTGTGAAAATTCAAGTTATATTTCTTTTATATTATATAAAAGTGTGGGTGGGTCTATTATAATCCTCCAATGAATTGATTAATATGGACAGATTCAACTGGTTAAAAGTTAATCCTCTAAAGTATATGGAATTAACATGATATAAGTTACTCATATGAGTATAAAATGAAAAAAACTATTTTGAACATAAGATATTTCTATAGAGAATTTGTATTTTACTATGTGGGTTATTCAATTTTATGAATGATTGCAATAATTATAGGATTATAATGTCCCATGTAACCTACATTTTTTTTATTATTTCCTTTATGATTTCATATAAATGTTTTATGAAGATGATTTCAATAGTAAGTTTTTATATGATATTAAATTTTATTATCTTAAAAGTGAAACATTCATAATTTTTTCATGTTTTACAAATAATTAATGTGTTTAATTTTAAAAAACATAAATTACTTTAATTATATATCCAATGTTTTATAATTGTTTTCATTAGGTATAAGGATCGATGGGTAAATTAATAAACACAATGTTTATATTAGAAGATTTTTTTGATCGAAGACAATTCAATATGAATGAAACAAGATTGTTAATTCAATAACATATTTTTTTGGAAAACATATTTACGAGTAGGATGTTTCCAAATTGTTATTCAATGGTTTTCCTATTTTTGAAAAACTCTAAACATAAGAGATCATGAGAATGTATGAATTTTTTATCCTTGTTATTAAACAATTACTTGTGTGTTGGTTATGTATAAGATGATATTGGTGACATCGGAGTAAGGGTTTAGATAACTTTAAAGTTTATAATGTTTTTAAATGAGAAAGAATATAAAATATTTACAAAACATCAATGGTTAATAATTTTTTTGGATAATAAAATATAATACTTATACATCCTTAACATTTAGTATGTTAATAAGAAATAATAATATTTGGGGGATTAAAATCTAAAAAATATTTTAATAGAAGGGGACATATCTAAATACATATCAGAATTTATAATATACATAAAATTATTTGACATGATCTAAAATTTTCATAGTAAACATTTTTTAGTAAATGGATGGAACTAGAATGAACCATGTCAGTAATGGTTGTGGTGGATGATGAAATGGTTTTCTAAATGAGAAACCCAAAAGTTTAGATGATGGAGTGAAGAATATCATTGTTATTACATACTATCTATCTCATCATATGACTAATATATGATCCAATCTTAATTTTATAACATAAAAAATATGAGAATAATATAGTTTGAAGAATTTCAGGTGTTGAAGATCATGGAGGAAGAATGATTCAATATATTATATATCAAGAATATCGTAAATATTTCCCTGAGAAATTTCTAAAAGGTATTTGATGTAGGATTATATATGGATAAGTAGAGAATAAAGAAATAAAATACTACAGAAAATGACATTTTCATCTAACATAATGGAGGGAAATAATGGTCTTCCAAAAGAATCAATTGAATCTTTTAAATGATGGGAGTATGAGAATTATGAGTATTGATGTCCAAAAGTAAATCATAAAAAGGGAACCATCAAATTCATATGAATAAATTTTTGTAAAATTTATATGCTATTAAATCCAATATGAAAAAAATAAGAAATAACATATATAGGATAAATAGTTTTTTTATATTTATATTCAGAAACATGAATAGATTGTGATTGATTTATTTAAGGAGATGATTGAAAATTTTATAGTTTAAAGGTAGTATTAAAGAATAAGAGTACATATTCAAAAAACATATTTGAAGGAAGTCTTAAGGAATAATATTAAAAATATTTTATATAGTTTTCTGAAGGATGTTGAATAATTTTAATGTCTATATATAGAGTTTATAGAGTTATATTGATGGGGTATTTTATTTAAGGGTAGTTATGCTTAAGGATAGTCATAAATTCAATAGTATAAATAAAAAATTTTAGGCCTAAAGTGGTTTTAATTTAATATGAATAATGATATATTTATAGATATTTATTGGGCTTTAATAGACGATTGGTGTATATGTAATCCTGATGTTTAATATATGATTCAGTGTAAATATTATTTGGGGAAGAATGTTATCATATCTTTGGTAATAAATTTGAAATGTTTAGATAATATTAAGGTTAATAAATTCATTGATATTGAGGTAATTGTGGTTAATATAGATAAATTATTTTATATACATTTTTCATATCTCAACTCATTGGTGATTAATGTTATTTAGAGATTAACATTTTGTTCATTTTGGAAGGATATGTGATGAAACAATTTCTGAATATTGGATTTTAAATTTTTTTAATGCATTTTGATGAGATTTATTTATTTTTATAATTATTTTAGTTAGAAATATAATGTTATGTTTTATATTGAGGTTTTTAAGAATCAATTAATAAATTTTAATATAATGATGTTTTCATTTTTATTCTAACCATTTATTTTACATTAATTTTATATAAATACGAGAAATAGACTGACATAATATCTTGGATCACATAAAAGATTATTTTTCAAGATTTGGGCATAAATAATTCTTCTTTTCCATTCATCATAAGAATTTTAAATGTGTCATAGATGAAAACAAATCAAACTGAAAATTGATCTATGAGATTATTCTTATAGAAACTGGTAGTAATCAAGTATATTTTCTCATTATATACATAGATTGTAAAATAATTTATCAAAATCTAACTAGAAGAAGTTAAATTTATCTAGTATTATATGGAAACTATTTAAAAGCTATAATTCAATTATTTTTTAAACTCATTAAGAAGTATGAGTCTTATAATGATATATATTTTTTTCTAGAAATATTTTATTAATAAATACAAGGCTTTATATTAAAAACATAGATGATACATATCTTAATAAAATAAATATAAAATTTTATTATTATGTCACAACATAATCATTTTGGAATGAACAAACTAAAATTTGAATGACAACACTTCCTTATGGGGGGATGTAACACCGAGATATTTTGAAATGTATTTTAATTTAATTAACACTATCTTTGATATCTTATATTACCTGAATCACCAAAGTAAAATGATTTGTGACACATTAGAGAGAAATTATTATGAATTTCATAGGAGTAATAAAACCTAGAGTAAATTAAAAATTATAACCAATTAAAATTAAAAACATTGAAAAGATAAATAATAAATATAATTCAATGTTAAAATTATTATATTTTAATGAACTATTTTCAATGTTCCATGCATTTTATCCAATTAATTACATTAATAACCTTAAAAATATGAATTTATTGATATGTAATATTATTTATGAATAAATTCATTATCATTTATTTAATTTTTAATTTAAATTAAATAATATTATGAACACATTAATTTTAAAAGGTCTCTTTTCTATAAACGTTTTTTTAATATTTTTAATTTTCATTTTAAATAAAAAATTTATCAATTTTAGAATTTTAATTTAATGAAATTAAATTCATTTTTTATATTTATCTTGTAAAAATTATCCTAGGTTGATTTTTGAGATTTTTCTGAAATGGTTTGTTTTTTGTGAATATTGAAAAATATAAATTATAATATATTATCAATTTTATGAAATTTTTATTATATAAGAATGACATGTATTTTTATTAAAAAAATTAATATTTAAAATAAATCATTTTTTAAAAAATGATGATTTAAAAAAACATTGTTTTATGTTTTGAAACCTATGTATTATCTAATTCTAAAAAAATTACATTCAATAATTTTTTAAAATTAAATATTAAAAAACATTATTATTTTATGGAAGATAATTTAAGTAACATAATAGAACATTATGTTTTAATGACGGTTAAACACTATGGGATGTGGGTTATAATATCATGAAAAAAATTATATGTTTGATTAGTTAAGTTAATTTAGACACAAAATTATCATATATTCAAGAAAAATTCTACATGGTTTTAATTACCATGATAAATATTTTTATTATATTTTAATTTTATGAATATTTAGAATATTTCCAAACCTATCTCATATAATTGGACCTATCCTCTGCTAATGTAATGACACAATTTGGGCACCATATCTCATCCAAGACAATCAAAAATACCCCCAACACATGTAGAAATTTACAAAAACTTATGTTCTTCTAAAAACATCAATCCAAGAATCCTTAAGATGTATGACCTTTATTTTTACTAACATAAATTGCAAGAAAAGAAAGAATACATTCTGAAGAAAACATTACAAATGATGTATTTACATTACGAGTTTACAGAAATTATATTTGGATTGACTAATGCACAATAAATTTTGAAAGATCTAGGGAAATAGTATTAATGGAATATATTGATGATTCAGTTATGGAATTCATTACTAGTATATTGGTTATTCAATAACCTATTAGGGTCATGGTAATCAAATTTGGATCATTCTTGAGACTCTTAAAAGAAAATATTTATATGTTAAATTCAGTAAGTTTGATTTCTGGCTTTAAGAAGTTTCTTTTCATGTCTATATTTTCTCTAAGGATGGGTTCTGAGTGAATCTTGCAAATATGAAGGCAGAAAAATAATGAACTACATCAAAGAATATAATTGAGTTATGTAGTTTCATTGGATTAGCAGGTTAATGTCATTGTTTGATAAAAAAATTTTTGAAATTGGATAATGCTTCAAGAGATATTATATATAAATGGGTTAAGTGCCTTTGGAAAAATGAAAGTGAACAATGTTTTGAAGAATTGAATAAGAGCTATTTCAATGCTCCATTTTTTACCCAACCCTCATGAAATGATGGGGTTTTAATATATGGTGACGCACCAAATAAAGTACTTGGTTGTTTACTTATATAAAATGGTAAATTCATTTCATATGAATAAAGGAAGTTAAAGACTCATGGATAAAACTATCCAACACAAGATCTTGATTTGACAACTATAATCTTTTCTTTGAAGATATGGAGTTGTTATATTTATGGTGAATTGTTTTAGATGTAGATAGACAATAAGATCCCAAAATACATATTTTCACAAAAATAGATCAAAATTAAACAATGATGATGGCTTTTCATACTCAAGGATTGTGATTGTTTGATACACAACCACCTAAGGGAGGAAAATAAGGTATTAGATGCACTAAGTAGGAAGTATCATGGAGTTGTGATCCAAAATTAGGATTGAGTGGTATTATATGATCATGGATCTAGTAATGATAGTTATGGTAATTATTAAATAATTTTATACATAAATCCATTTAAAAATTATTATGAAACCATATTTGTAAGAAAAAGATAAAATTTCTCAATCTGATGATGATAATTTTCATAAGAAAATTTAAAAAGTGATTTGAGGTTGGAAGAATTTGTTTGTGATGATGGAATCCTAAAAGATGGGAAGATATTTTTTGATCCATATATACCTGAGTTGAATAAAAAATTTCTTGATGATTCTCATAGATTAAATTCCTCTATGCACCTAATTTCAACAAAGATGTATAGGTATTTGAGGGAATATTTTTGGTGGGATAACATGAGGTAGAAAATTCATGATTATGTGTATATATGTTTAGTTTTTCAATAAGTGAGGGTTGTGAGACATCATCTGATTGGATTTATGCATCCTATTACTATTCAAATATAAAAATGGGAGGACATTACTATTTAATTTTTCATAAAACTACCCAAAAATACTAGAAAGAATAATGAAATAAGGTTTATTATTGATCTCCTAACCAAATATTCACATTTCATAAATATAAGTGACTATTTTCCTCTCAATCACCATAGAATGATTTATATTAATAATGTTATAAGATTTAATGCACACATATTTCGATTTTGTTAAATTATGATCCATGTTATAAATTGAAATTATAGAAGATCCTTCAAAAGGATATTGATATTGAGATTCATTTGAGCTCCACCTACTATACTCAAAGGGATTTACAGTCTAGAAACACTATTCAATCATTGGAAGACATTTTGAGGTCATGATCACCTGAAATTCAAGGTACGTTGGATCTTTATTTTACTTTGGTATTGTTTTCCTATAAAAAAATCCATTAAATAATTCAAATGGCGTTTTATGGAGAATTATATGACTAGATATTTCATACTCTAAATTGTTGGAATGAAGTTAATGGAAGGAAAATTATAGGAACCAAGTCTGTTAAAGAGATAATGATTAATGTAATGACTATTCAGGATCATATTAAACTAAATCAAAGAATAAAAACGTGGTATACCAAAAATCTGGGGATATATTTCAAATTTCATGTGGGAGATCATGTTTTCCTGAAAATATCATCAAGTAAGGGTTATATAAAGTTTGTTAATAAGGTAAAAATGATCCCCATATACATCAGACACTTTGAAATTTTAGAAAGTATTGGATTTGAGTCTTATTAATAAGATATTCCATTAATATTTTCTAAATTACATGACATATTCCATATATCATTGTTAAGGAAGTACATACAAGACCCAACTCATTTGATTACCTCTAAATAAATAGAATTAGAACCTTATATAACTTACTGTGAAAAGCCCATCCGGATTCTTGATACTGGAGAAAAAGTATTGAGGAAAAAATTGACATAAATGGTAGAGTTACTTTGTAGAAATCTTAAAATTGATGAGGTAATGTGGGAACCAAATTATGTTATGAAGAATAACCACCCTCATTTGTTTATAATGTCATACACATGGAAATTTCAAGGATGAAATTTTTATAGGAGGGAAGAATGTAACACACGAGCCTAAATTATATTAAGTTAACATTATATTTCAATAAAACTATAATATTATACCCATTTTATTATTTCAGTGTATAAAAATTATAATTTTATAAGATGAATATTGATTTTGAAAATACTTCATCAAGAAAACCTAGAATGATTTTTTTGAAATTCTCTATTAGAAATAAAACATTAGGAAAAAATAAAAAATGTAGTATTTAAACACTCAAAATTTTATTTATAATAATGTGTAATGATATGTATTATTAAAAATTTATTTACTTTCAATTTTATAGAAATAAATTTAAGATCAATTGGAGGTAAATATTGATATTTTTTTTTGAAAACAATTTTTTTAGAAAACCATTTACTAATTAAAAGGCTTATGTCTATCCATTTTTGTTAATTAAGATAATATTTAATGATGAATTATTTAATTTAAATTTATAAATTATATATCCAGATATATTAATTCAAATCCATATAATGATTATCACTAGTTATATTGTTAATATAAGACCATTTTATACTTGAAAAACATTTTTCTTGAAAAATCATTTTTCGAAATTGTGTGTTTGTTTTTAAAATCAATTCTACTACTTATGTAAATTGAGTTTGATAAAATATATTCAATAATTTTAATCAAAATCAATAATAATATTTATTAATTTTAACTTAATTGTTTTCAAAATTATTAGTAAAAATGGAAAAAAATAACTAACACAGTTATGGTCAAAATGTGATTTTTCATGTCACATGCGCTTATATTAAAATTAACTATCCAAAAAGATAAAGTTTTATTTGATAAATTAAACATAATATTTAGAATAATTAGTTTTAAATTATATAACAAGTCTCATTTTTTATCCTTAAATTATTTATTAGCTTGGTTAAAAAACTAGTTACCGCGGTGAAAACTAAAATGGAAAACATAATTGAACTTAGACGGTAATGGAATAAAATATTAAAACATGTTTATTTTTATTTTTTTGTAGGTTTATATCAACATTAACTCTCCTCCACTCCATTATTTATCAATTTTTGAGGCACATGGGTTGATAGGGACTTCCCATTATTGAATATTTTTGGGTATTTGAAAAAATGACACTCATCCTCAATTATAAAATGTTACCCACTCCCCTCAATTATTAAAAATTTTAAAGCCATTTTACTCATATAAAACCCCAAAACATATCTCCCAAATATCCTCAACCACATTCTATAGATATTTCTCTTCTTAGAAAACCAACCCGAGTGTCCTTAACAAACCTCTTTATTTTTCTTTCTTCTTTTACCACCTTTAATTTGGTCATTACACATAAAATATATCAACACCATTATATCCCATATAATAATTTTTTATTACATTAATTTCATATTATTTATCCATCTCCTTCTCTATAAAATGGGAAACAAAGTCATTGAACAAGTGTATTGTGGAGGACCGCCTCACTAACCGATGTAATTTGTTTTCATCATCTACTCACATGGATTTTCATAATGATGGAAATAATAAATATATATACTAAATATGACATGATATTGATTTTTAAAATTTTATATAACTACCAATTTCATAAACATTCACCCATTGAGGAAATAATATTATAGCTCACATATACGTCAGGCCTACTATCTCTACGAAGCTATTTGGTTCGTTTTACATGAACAAAATTCATGAATAGTTGCAAAAATGTACCTAATAATTAAATATGATAGTTGAACATTAATAAAATTATATATATGATCAGTTGATATTCTATGAACAAGAAATGGAGATTCAATGAAAAAACACGAATTAGAAAACAAGGAAATTAACTCCCAAAGAAATATTAATAATAAAATGTTGTTGACGAATGGGTGGTAAGATATTATAAGAGGAAGATATATCACATTATAATTATGTATATGGTTCTGGTTTTGGTATATATTAATAAATTTTTTTAACCCATTATAAATTTAGATAATGTATTTTCAACTAATTTAATGCATGTGTTAAGGGATTTTATCTCAATTTCCATTTCATTGTGGCATATTTGTTAATATGAACCTATTCACTTTTATGTGGTGTATATACGGACCCAATATTTTGTTAACATTAATACCTATTTATTCATGATGTTTAATGTTTAAATTCCTTTTTTTATTTCATTGGGTAACAATTTAATAGATACAAAATAGGTATGAAGCTATTTTACAATCTAATATTATATTTGGATTTCTTTAACATTCATTAATGGAATATTATCATTTATCCTTTATAATTTTCAATGATTTTATAATCCTATGGATATTTATGGAGTATCCATATATTCTTCTGACTTTTCCTCTCTTTGGTACTTGAATAAGGAAAAGAAATTTTAAAATTAAAACCTAATTGATTTCTCTTTAAATCAGATATATTTTTCTTCTATTTCCATGTATTTCAAAAACACTTGAAAAAGTCATTTTATTTACTCAAATGATTTATTATTTAAATTTTATATTATTTTTTACTTTTAAAATGTTTTAAAAATAAACTTTTTACTACTTTCTGAAAGGGAATTTTTCAAAAAATGTCAAAATGAAGGCTTTTTTAACATATATAACAATAAAGGACTTCCTCACCACCATACCAATTTTATAAAATTTATTTTATTATAGATTTTTTCAATAGTTTTACAAAACAAATTATGAAATTTTATTTTAATATTTCACTTACATTCCCTTTATTCTTCCAGTGGACTTGGTTTTAATTCAAAAACCTATATTCCCAATGAATTAATGGTCGCCTCTAATTTCTTGATTACTTTTTGGATTGTTAACATTATCTTGAGATAATCAATTTATTATGATAATTTTTCATTAAATATTACATTTGACTTAAATATTCATATTTATCGTTTCATGGATATGATTATTTCTTAAACTATATACCATTTGTACATATGGTGTTTACTTTGAATGTTATTTGATTAACTAAGGAAATATTGATAAATTAATATCATTTACTCAATACAGATATTTTTTGATACGGCATAGTGTTCATGAATTAAATTTTTCAATCGCGATATGGGGAATGCTTTGGACATGCAGTGACGGGTGGGGGCTGGAATTATATAGCCCTATGATGCATCGGTAGGTCTCATGAGAAAACTAAGTTGTCCAAATTAAATTGTTTTTACTCGTAGTTTTAAAACATATTGTAAAATGTCTTGAATGTATAGATATAGTGACCCAAAGATTCCTTACATGACTATTACATTAGGTTTTAAGACAAAAAAACATAACCAAGATACAATCCAAGATCAAATGGTTTCGTGTCATTGGAATATTAGTCTCATACATCAATTGTACATAATAAAACTTAAACATTATTTAAATTTTTATTATTTATAACTATAACTCTATATCGGTATCATTATCCCATATATTCACTTAAGGATATACATCAAATAAAGGGGTGTGATAAAAGAAAAATAAGGGGAGGAATAAGGGACAGAAATGAATAGTACATGGGTGATCATAATCAATATCATCGTATCATAATCCTAGGATCATGATCATAATAATGAGAAAAAAATTTTATAAAGGCATTAAATGTGGCATATTCATAATAATTAATCATCATAACATAATTGTCAAATACCACCCATAGTTTTGAACAAAGATAGGATTATGTCCATGCAAACCATATGTGCATAAATCATAAAATATTTATTATGAAAAAATATAGGATCATGTTCACACATAATACATATTGTATCATGGGAAATATCACATTAAATAATGAAATTTAGGTCAATATAATTTCAATCCCACCCTTCTCATCATAAAATTATCATAATCTTGCATGTCGCATGAATGGATAACAATCATAGTCATAAAATAACCAATGGAATGGAATGGATTTAGTAGAATATTTCACATATAATACTTAATTAAATGAACATTAGGAATAAGAAATGAATAAGTGAGATAATATATTGGTATAAAAGATCATTTTATTCTTTTAAAGTATAAACAACTCAAAAGGATTGAAGAGATGTTTTGGAAATTGATTTTTTTAAAGAATATTATATCAATTAGAAATCATTTTAAAAGGGTTGAAACATGTATATACCCAAAATAAATATAAATTATATTGAGAGTAAATATTTTGGATATTATACGTACATTAATACTTCAATCAATGTGAAATATGAGAAAACAAATAATAAAGAGTTTGTGTTTGAGAATCCTCTTACTATAAATCCAGCTATATTTCATCATTTTTTCACATAATGAATAATAAGATTAGGTTTATTAAAACATTAAAAGATAAGTGAATTTATATCCTTTTTAACTTTTTATCAATTTTATTAATTTTATTAAATTTCATATTTTTTCGTTAAGTTGAATCATTTTTATCTCATGTTTTACTTAAAAATTTCTTTTCTTTCCTCAATTTCACTATTTTGTTAAAATTAATTTATACATAATTAGTATAAATTTTAGAAGATTATAATTAATATATTTATATATTTATATATTTATATATTTATATATTTATATATTTATATATCAAAATTAATTTGTTATAAAAATTCAAAATATTTGGGAGAAGTAAATTATTCGCAATGTCCTCGTTGGTGGTTAATCATCCATTAAGAAGACATTATTCGAATGAGTTGGAAGTCATGAATGAAATAAAAATACTTCATATTTATAACTTTTATAGTAGATTTTTGTCATTAATATATAACTAAAATACGTTATCATAAATCTTAGAAGATTTAATTTTGATAGGGATAGAGAAAACGTGGAAGAGATTTATAAAATGCAAAGAAGAGTTGATGAAAACATACACTCTTCTTGGTGTTGTCTCTCTTGTATGGAAGTAAACACCCTTAATGATTGTAGTATGTTTAGTCCAGAAAACCATAAGGATTCTAAGAGTCTTAAGATATAGAGTATTTTAGAAGTGGTTTGGATTTGTAAATTTATGGAGGAGTAGTATTCCAATGGGTGGGAGAGAGGATATTTATACTTGAGGATAGGGGTATTATTAGAATAAAATATTAAATAAAATACTATATCCAAGTTAAACCCTATAATAGTGATATTGTTGACATAATGAATGATATATAAATATAATTTAATTTTTTTATGAATTTAAACCAATTTATAATCCAAATTAAAAAGTTTATTTAAAATGAAAGTGGATTAAATAGAAATTTGTTTTTCTAAATGAAAACTTTTGACTTTGGAATGTAATTTTATGTTTAGAAAGCATGTTCATTTTATTTAAAATAAATAATTAATATAATTTATTTTTTATGTGTAGATCCAGATTTTATAGGTTTGATTACATCATTATTAACTCGTTAATAATGGAATTTGAAATACACCAGTAACGAAAAAACTGCCTTTTTACTATTCACCTAAAAATTTATGTTTTTTATAAAATTACTGAAAGTATCCCATATGAAATTTCAATGGGAATATTTAAAAAATGAAATTAATTTTATCAAAATAATTTTCTAAAAAAGTTAATTTGAATTTGGTATATAGAAATTATGATATTTTAAAAAATACATTAATTAATAATTTAATAAAACATTCCTCATATTTTCATTGAGTTTTTAATCATGCTATCTATTTTATAGACTTATAATATTATATTTACTTAAATTACTCATGATAAATATTCTTAATGTTAAATTTTAATATTTTTAGGTCAAATTAATTTTCCAATGGTCTTGTTAATTTTCCTAATAGTCAAGTTTATATTCCCAATGATCAGGTCACAATTCCAATGGTTACATTAATATTTCAATTTTCACATAAGCTATTATAAATAATATTACAGTCCTTCATTAAACATTCAATATAATCATTCCCAAGGTTCTATATTTTTATTTCCTAATATGTTAGTTTGATTACTAATATTTGTTTTCATTCTATAGTGTTGGTTGTGTGGAAGATGATTCTATCAGATTTTATATATCTGAAGTTTTCCATTCTACTATTAATGATTTATATTTTTCTCCATTTTAATTTTTATAATACTTATGGTTTTAGTTATTGACTAGTGTAATGATATTTATTAATGAAATAAATTTTATCAATTTCTTTATGCACCGTATGTTTATAATACTATATAATATAATATAACACACATTTATTTAAAATATCCCTTATAAACTCTATCTTTTTTCATTATTACCCCCTTTATAAATTTTATGCCTTAAATTTTACCTCATATTGTCAGTTGACTTTAAGATATAGTACTTTTATTTCATTTTTTCCTCTGGTTTCCACATCACCTCGTCATATTTATGGTTATATCATAACACTTTGACAAGGGGAGTTGTATCACTTCATAGAATATTTTCATAATGATCTAATATATTCACCATATTCTCCACATATGAAAGTTCATTCTCAAGTTGTACCACAACAAGATTCATCCCATGTAAGGGATCAAGTATGTACTTCCTCAGAAAATATACATTGAACACATCATGAACTTGATCAATATTTTTTAGAAATACAAGTTAATCATCCACTACTCCTATATGATCAAGAGTCTCAATGGAGACAATTTACAAAGGAATAAGATTCCCATTCATCACAAACCAAATGACTCGCTTAAATAGTTATATTTGAAGGAAAAAATTGGTGTCCATATTCAAACTCCAAGTCCCTTTGATGGTTATCATCATATATCGTTTGCTGACTTTGAGTAGATTTTATATTTTTTGGATGGATTGATCCTTCTCAGTTATCTCTTGTACAATATTATGTCTAATTAACTTTCTTTCACCAATATATTCCCAGAAATCTGTATTTATAAATTTAATCCCATACAAAACATCATATGGATCAATTTTAATACTTTATTGGAAGCTATTACAGTATGAGATCTCAACTAATGGGAGATGTTTATTAATATCCCATGGGGCATCAGAAATTCTTTCAAGGTGAAGAAATTTATAAATTTATAACATGAATCAAAAACCCACTAAAATAGATGGTAATATATGATATTAAAGTATGATATCAAACCTAAATAGATATCATTAGAGAGAATACTAATTTAATAATAAATACTAAGCTATTTAACGAATGAAATAGAGGTTAATTCGATTGAAGAGGGAATGATGGATGTGGAGATTTTAGAAAATTAGAAAACATGATTAATAGTTGAAACTTTAGTTTCAAGATTTATTTGGGAATAATATAATATAATAGATATAATATTTCATCGAAACCATGTTTTGGGGAATCCAATGGTCATGGTGGAAAATCCAAAAATCGCTAATTTCCCCTTTTCACAATTGTTATGTTACTTCCTGTTTTCAATGCCATGAAAAATCATAACCATATTTAAAAATATAAAACAATCCAACCAATGGTCATGGTGAGGATCATTCACTATTCAATGTTTGGAAAGTATCACTCCCTCACCAATCACATAATGGTTATGTGTGATTAAAGAAAAATATGAGAATTGTGATATTATGGTTGTTGAAAATAATGTTTCAATTTTTGTGATTCTTAACATGTTATATATAAAAGATATTTATCTGAAATTAATTAGTTTATGAGGATGTCTAAAAATGATTTTCTAGTACTCTAAAAATTCAATGAAGATGATGTCCCAGTTTTAGAAACTCTATAGTCTGTAGTTTTGAAAATTTATTGTATTTAATTAAATTCATGTTCTACAGACATCATCTTCACATGAAAATTTATTTTATTTAAAACAACATGTTTATAATGATTTCAGTAGTTTAAATCAATGTCTAAAAAGGTTGTTTGGATGGTCATTAAATTATCTGAAGTTATGATATGTTGTTTCACAGTTACTATTTTTTCATACTATTGTTGCATCTATTTTATTGATAATTTCAGGAGTAATAGATGTCAGATTCATTCCATTCTTGATTATTTATAAATCTAATAACATTTTAAAAAAATAATTATTTTTTACCAAATTATGAATCTAATATTAATATATTTTAAAAATTCATTGATGGTCGTTAAAGTATATTGTGTAGTTTTTTCTTAAAAAATTGTTTATAAACCGTACTTTTAGAATAGTGAAAAGTATAGTTTGAAAAACCTACTTTTATAAGTGTAAAAATTATGATTTGGAAACTCTACTTTTATAGTAGTGAAAATTATGGTTTCACAAACCTACTTTGATAACAGGGAAAATTATTTTTCGATAACCCCACTCTCAGACCAGTGCAACGTATAGTTCGAAAACCATAAATTTAGAATAGTGAAAAGTATTATCCAACAACCATGCCTTCAAAATAGTGAAAATTGAAGTTTGAAACCCCTAATTTTATAAAAATAAAGATTTATATTTCATATACCTTATATTTTGGGAAGGTAAAGTATGTTTCATGAACCCAAATTTTGTTGAACCCTACTTTTAGTGAAACCAACTTTCAATGAATGCTTCTTTCGGTGAACCCTTTCTATAGAGAACCCTACTTTTGGTAAAAACAACTTTTGTTGAACCCAACATTCATGTACCCTAATTTCATGTACCCTAATTTTGTGTACCCTATATTCATGTACTATACTTTTTTTACCCTACTTTCATGTACCCTAATTTTGTGTACCCTAAATTGTTGTTGTCACTTTGTGCTTTAATGTTGAACACTGATATAATTTTTTTGTAAATGAATTTTTTTAAATGATTTTGTGTAGGGTACATTCACATTAGATATAAGGATTATGATCGGAAATATTTTAATTACTTTGGTGAAATATTTAGAGAAAATAATTAATAAATTATTTCAATGGATTTTTTCAATAAATTTGTACGATACAATATAATTTAAATTCAAATATTTGAATTTACTATCAGATTGTGATGCTAGTTTTCAATAACTATTTTGAATATGTTAAAATAGATTTGATTTAATTTAAACTACGTTTTTAAAATTAGTTAACATTATTTTTATTCTGGAGATATTATTAGTAGAGTTATTGAAATTATTTTAAATTATTTTATTTATGATTTACTATACATGAATAAAGAGGCAGCGGTGTTACAATTTCTGTAGAGATATTGATGAAATATTTGGACTGAATTTATTTTGAATATCCAAAGGAAATGAAGCTGCTGAAATTGCTAAATATATATTATATATATATATACCTCTTTCTCTCTTAAAGGTTAAAAAACAAAAGAAACAACAATACTCAACAACACCATGGGATAACATCTTCGAAGAACTATGAAATTTTTCGACCTGTCATACAATCCAATGTTTGGGTGATACTCTTTTTCATTACCTGGACATTATCTCAAGTGATGGATTACTTCTACTTCAGCTTATAATACCTTGACGAGATATTCTAGTTCAAATATCAATATCTAATATGTTGGATCTGAATCTACGGATTACACACAAGAGGGGGGTGAATTGTGTCTTTTCAAAATTATTACAATCTCTTCAATTTAGACAAATTCTGTCCACTATGCTTTAGCACGATTAAATATGCAACGGAAAAAAAAATTAAAAGCATGAACACACGGATATATAGTGGTTCGGGGAACAGAAGGCCCCTAGTCCACTCCACCAACGCTCAAATCCACGAGCTTGGCGATTTTCACTATCTGGTCCTCGTTTCCACAGACCTGTTCACAACTGAGTACAGGCAGTTGACACCTTTACAAGTTTCAGGCAAACACAGCCTTCCTGGTTCAAACACGAACACACACAGCTTAGAACGAGAAGCTGATCACTCAAAAATAAAAAGGGTTTCGATAAAGAAAACACTTCTCCAGTTGTTATTCACAATTGAAACAGAATGCAATTGACAGTAGATAGATCGTCGTCTTCAGAAAATAAAGATCTGTAATCCAAACAGTTCTGAGTCGATCCAGTTGCAATAGATATTATAAGAAACTTCACAACTTCAGCAGCAGTAGATTCACAACAGATAGTCGATGTAGAACACGTGAATATGCTATCAATATCTTCCTTCGGTAATAAAGGTTTTACACTTCTTCTCGATCACCAGAAAAGAACGCCTTCACACAGTCTCTGTTTCTTGCTCGTTAAAAGATCAATCTATATATTTCATACACCTTCCTGTGTATATATATATCCGAAGTTTCCAAGATAGAACATATATATTCAAATCTGATAAAATCTTCCGCATAAATAGATCCATGAAAATCTCCTTTAGATTCGCGATATTAAAAAAATGAAATAACAGAGCCGTTGTAACTCCCCTGAAGAATCGGCATAAAAAGCTCCGTTTAAATCAATCATTAATCCGTTGAAAATCGTCTTTGATTCAGTCAAAGTCGTACTTAAGAATCGGCTCGAAATCCGCTTAATAATCCGCATGTTTGACCAATGCAAAAGGAAATATCGTCTGTGAAAAATATCCCAACGCCAAACGTAGGGTTGATGACGTGGCTCCAAACGTAGGGTTCACAAACGTAAGGTTCACAAACGTAAGGTTCAGAACGTAAGGTTCAGAACGTAAGGTTGAACATACATACTTTCTCTTCAGCATTCAAACGTAGGGTTGATCATCCATACTTTGTCTTGCTTCAACTCTCCAAAGAACGTACGGTTGATTATAAAAGTAAGGTTGATGATCCATACTTTTGAGAAACAAACTCAACACTGAAAACTAACGGACGGTTTCTCTTCCATACTTGTCCAACAACAAAAATGTAAGGTTCCTTCCAAACGTAATGTTCTTCTTCCATACTTTTCAACAACGTAAGGTTCATTAACCATACGTTTCAAAATAACGTAAGGTTCCTTAACCATACGTTTCTTTTAACATAAAAAGTAAACTTTTCATCCATACGTTACGTTCATCAACGTAGGGTATGAACAGTGATTCCAGTACGCGCTAAAACTGATCTCGCGCTACAGTGATTCCAGAACGCGCTAAAATTGATCTCGCGCTACAGTGATTCCAGAACGCGCTAAAATTGATCTCGGAATAAATGAAGTATGAAATCTTGTTATATGAAATAAATAAATAAAATAAATTCCTGAAAAATACTCAACGAAATAATTAGTAAATAATTAAGGGTATTTGTGAGCATCAAAATCATCATAAAGAGTCAGAGTATTATTTAAAATAATCTCCCCCTTTAAAAAACATTATTTTGAATTGTTTGAAAACAATACATTGCTCGACAATCTCCCCCATTTTGATGATCACAAAACCCATAAAATAATAGAACTAATTTAATTTCAATCTTTATTGAAAAATTAGTTTTATAAAATTTTAGAATTTTGAAAGGATTAAAACAATATTTAACTATAATAAAATTTCTCCCCCATAAAAATAAATTTTCAGCTAAAAATAGATAAAAGATAAATGTCGTATATATCCAAATTCTCCCATATATCCAAATTTCTTCATAGGAAACAAATGAATTTAAATGTTGTGTTTATCCAAATACTCCCCCTTTTTGTGATATCAAAAAAATGAAAAATTACGGATTTGAATACATTCAATATTGCACTGAACTATAAGTAAATGCTATAATTAACTATGTATGAATAAGTGAATTTGTTATACTCGCTAACTCAATCAAAAATCAACAAACAACAAAACAAAAAAAAAGTAAGAAAAGAATTTTCATTCACAAGCTGTTATATATAAACGATTGTGATATATAGAGGAATCAAGGTTCATAGATAAGACAGGGAAAAAGATGTCTATCTTCTTTGAATCACGGTCTTTATCTCTGTAAACTGTTCTCTGAGCCTCTTCATCATCCCATCTCCTAACTTGATGATAAGATATCTGTTCTCTTGAGTCATATGAATATCTTCAATCAAATTAACTCTGAAAAACTCATGCATTCTTTCTTCTTTTTCAACAAAAGAGCCAGTTTTTCTGATAACTGATTCAAAAGAATCCTAATCAGTTGCTCTCCAGATGTCAACTGATCCACTAAAAATCTCTGATTATCTAGAAAAACTGACAAAGGGGCACTATTACACTGAAGATCGTGTAATCTGTCACTCATATTGCTCATTGCTGCAGTAATTGCTTGAAATTTCCGAATCAAATCAGGTGAAGAGCCTGATCCACTCACAGCACTGTTTGCAACAGACTCAAATTTATTCTCCATGTAAATCTTCAACTCAGACAAATCATCTTTCTTTACCATCTCTGATTTTAACTGATCAACAGCATGCAGCATATCAGTCTTAAACAAATCTACTTCCTGTCTTGAAACAGTACATTCTTTCAGCTTCTGAAACATCAACTGCTCTATGTTCAGAGAATTTCTGAGACTAACATTCTCAGATTCTAACTGAGAGATACGCTTGTACAACTCAACAACTTCTTATTTTCTCGAATCAGGGGCACCTTGTGCTCGATTCTCATGTCCAGAATTAGGTTGATGAAGCAGGGCAAGTGGTAAGGAATCTGCATCTGATTGTTCTTTGTCCTTGTCCTGACAAGGTTGATCCACTGAACTATCTTTTGAAGCCTGAAACTCTTCCACTGAAAAATCTTCCTGAAGTACCTCTGTATTAGCTTCATAAGTATATTCATCACGAACAGTAGTCTCTCTGACTTCTACTGATTGGTTAAGAACAATATTTTCATGTAAATCTTGAGGTCGGGCCACTTCTTCACCAGGCACTGCCTCCATAAGTTGTTCTTGTTGAATTACTATTTCAACAGCCACAGCAGCAGATTGAGGTTCTTTTTGAGTTTCTGTTTGAGCTGCTGGTTCCTCTATCGGTGCAGTCTGCTCCACAACAGCTTCTCTCACAAATGAATAAGAAAATAACGGTTCAGAGGATTTCAAGGCAGGAGAGATAATTTCTTCATCAATTGACCTCTTCCTTATAGATTGAAGTCCTTCTTGACTTCTCTCTTCCTCAACTTCCTCCATCTCAAAACGAATTCTCCTTGCCACTGTACTAACTCTTGATTCTGCTTGTCCCTCCTTGGACTTAGCCGGTTGAGCCTGAGCACTCTCCGAGTTTTCCTCAGCTCCAACAGGTAAGAGTTTTCCTTTAATTGTGCTCCAGAAGTATCCTACATTCCTCAAAGTTCCAGCATTAAAAACATTACTGTGGTGAAATTTCACCCCAGCATCTACCAATCTGATCATTCCTCTTTTAAACAAAAACAAAGAAATGAACCTTCCATAAGGGAAAAAGGTCATTCTTGCTTCACTCTGACAGCAGTAACTCAGATATCTTATCATAAATCGAGGAAAATTAAACTTAATATCACACATCAGAGGATACATTATGTACATGTCCGGGTATAGGATTTTCTCCATCTCAGCCATTCTTGGTGCTAAACCAGTCTGAACAAATTTTACCAAAATTTTCTGATCGAGATCCAAATCCTTAATAAACATCTTCTTTATCACTCTGGTTCCAAACAGAAAAGACATAATGTCTTCAGACTTATGTACAGAATCTCCAATATTCCGTAAATCGAAATGAAAAACTCTTTCATGAGGGAAGTTAAGAATTTGACTTATCTCTACAGATGATATTGAAAAGTCCTTATCCTCTATTTGAGCCAATAAACTATCCTCTGTATCTCCAAGGATAAACTGAACAGTTCTAAAGAAATGTCTCATTTCTGCCTCATATAGAAACACATAATTTTCACTATTAAAAGCTTGCTCAAGGCTTTGAAACGACAACGCTTGCTTCAACAGTAAATTAGTTTCAAACAGCCACTCTAAATCTATGACTTTACCTTACAGTGTCTTCCGACTAACTACCTTCGGTTTCTTTGCAGAACTGCTCTCGGCTTCATCTGAACGCTTAGTCTTTTCCATTCCAACAACGATTTCTGAAGGTTCATAAGTTTAGGGTTTGAAGATTCAGAAAAGGGTTTTGGAGCAGATGTGCGGTTTTAGGTTTTCGAAAGGGTTTCTGAAAAAGGTGAAGCAGTTTAGAAGGTGAAACGGTTCTGACAGCCTTGATTCCCATGTAATCACTAATCATTACTTTTATTTAAAACAAAATAAAATTACTTATAGTGGGAAACAGAAATTAAGCAGAATTCGAAAACAGAATATGATTTAAAAAAACTATTTAAAATTAAATAAACCTAACTCCCCCTTAATAAATTCAAACCTTGCCGTGGGAAGTGGTTTAGTAAAAATATCTGCTAATTGATTTTCTGTATTTACAAATTCTAAAAATATATCCTTTTTAAACACATGATCTCTTAAAAAGTGATGTCTTATATCAATGTGCTTAGTTCTAGAATGACTAATAGGATTTTTTGAAATATTAATTGCACTAGTATTATCACATAAAATAGGTGTATTATTGAAATTTAATCCAAAGTCCATAAGAGTGTTTTTCATCCACAACACCTATGCACAGCAACTACCTGCAGACACATATTCTGCCTCGGCTGTTGACAGGGCAACTGAGTGTTGTTTCATACTAGACCATGATACTAAAGACTTCCCTAAAAAGTGACATGTTCCTGAAGTACTCTTCCTATCTAATCTACAGCTTCTAAAGTCAGCATCTGAATATGAAATTAAATTAAAATCAGAGGTTTTTGGATAAAGCAGAGATTGATAAATAGTACCTTTTAAATATCTAAAAATTCTTTTAACAGCAGTTAAATGGGATTCTTTGGGATTTGATTGAAATCAAGCACAAAGACATACTGAATACATTATATCTGGTCTACTAGCAGTAAGATATAACAAACTACCAATCATACCTCTATATAACTTGTTGTCCACTGATTTTCCAGTTTCATCCAAATCATGTTTTATATTAGTACACATAGGAGTTGTAAATGGCTTGCTGTTTTCAAGTCCAAATTTCTTAAGTAAATCAGTAATGTATTTGCATTGAATTAAAACATTTCCCAAATCTTTTTGAAATATTTGAAGACCCAAAAAGAAATTTAATTCTCCCATCATACTCATTTCAAATTCTTTTTGCATTAATTCTGAAATTTCATGACAAAGAATTTTATTGGTTGATCAAAAAATTACATCATCAACATAAATTTGAACCAACAAAACATTATTTTTCACAGTTTTCTTAAAGAGTGTTGGATCTGCCAGTCCAACAGTAAAATCATTTTTCAAAAGAAAAGAACTTAGTCTTTCATACCAAGCTCTAGGTGCTTGTTTAAGGCCATAAAGAGCTTTAGTAAGTTTGAAAACAGAATCTGGTTTTTGAGAATTTTCAAAACCAGGAGGTTGCTCAACATAAACGTCCTCCATTAAATAACCATCTAAAAATGCAGATTTAACAACCATCTGAAATAATTTAAAATTCATAAAAGATGCATAGGCTAAAAGGATTCTAATGGCTTCTAACCTGGCTACAGGTGCAAAGGTCTCATCATAATCTATTCCTTCTTCTTGATTATATCCTTTAGCTACTAATCTTGCTTTATTTCTAGTTATTATCCCTTGATCAACCTGTTTATTCCTAAAGACCCATTTAGTTCCTATTACTGGATAATCATGTGGTCTTTCAACTAACTCCCAAACCTTATTTCTCTTGAACTGGTTCAATTCATCCTGCATTGCTATTACCCAGCTCTCATCATCTAAGGCTTCTTCTATGGTCTTAGGTTCTTGTTGGGATAGGAAAGCAGAGAATTCAACTATGTTTCCAAGGTTTCTTCTAGTTTGAATACCAGTCTCTAAGTCACCTATCACAGATTCTAAAGGGTGATTCTTTAAGGTTCTAGACTGTCTAGGAATTACATTCAAAGGTTCTTCAGTGTCATGGTCTTCTGAACTGGACTGAATTTCTTTTATATCATTTTCAAAATCATTCTTTAAATTCTCAAGTCTCATGTTTTCATTAGAATCGGGTTCATCTATTTGTTCTATCCTTTTCTCAAAAGGATCAGATTCATCAAATTTCACATGAACTGATTCTTCAACAATCCTTGACTTTTTATTATAGACTCTATAAGCTTTGGAGGTTGCAGAATCTCCTAAGAAAATACCTTTATTAGATTTTGGATCAAATTTACCAAGATTATCTTTGGTATTCAAGATGTAAACCTTGCATCCAAAAACTTTAAAGTAATTTACTTTAGGTTTTCTGTTATTCCATAGTTCATAGGGTGTCTTTTTCAAAATAGGTCTTATTAAAATTCTATTCATTATATAACAAGCTGTATTAACAGCTTCTACCCAGAAATATATAGGTAGGCTATATTCATTTAACATAGTTCTAGCCATTTCTTGAATAGTTCTATTTCTTCTTTCTACAATCCCATTCTGTTGAGGTGTTCTTGGAGCAGAGAAGGTGTGTTTAATACCCATGTTTGAGAAAAAGGAATTAAATTCCTGGTTCTCAAATTCTCCACCATGATCACTTCTCAATGAGATTATATTAAAACCTTTTTCATTTTGAATAGATTTACAAAAACCTTCAAATAAACTAAAAGCTTCACTTTTAAATTTCAAAAAGAAAATCCAAGTAAATCTAGAATAATCATCAACTAATACATAAACATATAATTTACCAGCTAAACTTGCTACTCTTGAAGGTCCAAACAAATCCATATGGATAAGTTCTAGAGGTTTAGTTGTAGCAACTTTATTAACAGATTTGAATGATGATTTGTGTTGCTTGCCAAGCTGACATGCATCACAGAATCTGTCATTTTCAAATTTGAGACTAGGAAAATCAGAAACTAGATGTTTCTTAGATAATTTATGTAATGAATATATATTGCAATGACCAAGTCTTCTATGCCAGATCCAGGATTCACTTATATTAGCAGTTAAGCAGTTTACTTGTTGTTTACACAAGGAATACAAATCCAAAGTATAAACATTATCAGTTCTGGGTGCTCTAAACTTAAACAGTTTATCTTTAGAAACAGTACAACTATTGTTAGTAAAATCAACAGTGTATCCATCATCACAGAGTTGAGAGATACTTATCAGATTGTGTTTTAACCCTTGTACATAAAGTACTTTTTTGATTGAGACTGTCTTTGGATCTCCAACTGTTCCAATACCAATAATCGTTCCTTTGGCATTGTCACCAAAGGTGACAAGTCCTCCTTCCTTTTGAGTAAGAGAAGAGAAATTAGCTGAAGTTCCACTCATGTGTCTTGAGCAGCCACTGTCCATATACCATATTTCTTTCTTTCTTTGGTGACCTGCTACCTGCAAAGACATTCAAACAAATTGCTTTGGTACCCATATTTTGTTGGTTCCAGGAGTGTTAGCAAGCAGTGATCTGGGTATCCAGATTTGCTTTGTTTTCTTAAAATTAATTGAATCATATAGATCATTGGAAATATAAGCTTTCTTAATTCCACATATTTGTGGTTGTCTAAGAAAACAGTTTTTAGCTATATGACCTTTTGTTCCACAGAAGTTACAAATAACCTGTTTAGTGCTAGGAACAAAATAATTTTTGTATAACTTAGGTTTTTCTCCTTTACTTCCAATTCCAAACCTTTCCTTTTTAATTACAGTTTTTCCAAGTATCTCATTTAAGGCGTTTTCTCCTTTTGTAAAAACTAATTCAGCCTTTTTATAAGATTCTACTTCATCCTGTAGAGTTTTTATTTTTGATTCAAAATTAATTTTATTTGAGTCAGCAGAGTTGTATTTGTCAATTAATTCCTTATGTTGTTTTAGAAAAGTATTTCTCTCATCTGAAATAGCTTTATGCAAGTTCTTTATAGATTTATATTTTTTAAATAATGAGTCATACCTTTCTTCAAGCATATTGCAGTAAGCTGCAAGTTTTTTATTTGAGAAGCTTGTTTCAGAGTATGATTCATTATTTGAGTCAGAGGAGTAGTATGAGTGTACCTCATCAGTTTCAGCCATGAAACACATATTTGCTTTTAAATTGGCTTCCTCCTTCTCTGAGCTTGATTCAGAAGAATTACTTGAGTCTTCAGAAACACTCCATGTAGCTTTCATAGCTTTCTTGTCTTTCTGCTCATAATCATCTATTTTGAAGAATTGCTTCTTCTTTGCATCTTTCAATTTTGGGCAATCCGGTCTGATATGTCCCATATTTTTGCATTCATAACATCTCACTTCCTTGCTATCCTTCTTGAAGGATTTCTTGAAGTCTTTCTTCTTACTGTAGAATTTTCTGAATTTTCTGGCTAGCTGAGCCAGTTCTTCATCCAAATTTGAAGAATCAGAGCTTTCTGATTTAGCACTTACTTCTCTGTTCTTCATCTTTCTATCCTTTTGTTGAGAAGTCACTTTCAAAGAAGTATTTTCCCTTTTTATGTAGACTTTATGCTCATTTACCTCATCTTGCATTTCAGCCTCGTACATCATCAATGTACCAATCAGCTCTCTCATAGTTAGATCGTTAACAGAAGTTGATTGTCTGATTGCTGCAGAGATTCCATTCCATCGAGTAGGAAGTACTCTCAGTACCTTTAACGCTTGATCAGCCTGCTTGATTGGTTCTCCTAGAGCTGTTATATTATTGACAATTTCTGTCAATCTTCCATTCATCTGAGTGATTCTCTCTCATTCAATCATTCTGAAAGTATCGAATTTTAATTTAGCAGTTGCATATCTCATCTGTCTTACATTATCTGTTCCTTCATAAGCAACAACTATTGTTTTCTACATTTCATATGCAGTCGGGCATTGAGATACTCTGTTAAATTCATCCGGTCCTAGACCACAGATGATTGCATTCATAGCTTTTGAATTCATGTCATACTCAGCCTCTGTACCAGCACTCCATGTATCGGGATTTTCAGGAATTTCATAGGGAGTCAGAATCTATGAATAGACTTTGTAACCAAGATTTTTCAGATAAATAATCATACGTGATTTCCAGCAGCCATAATTATCTCCATTAAAGTAAGGTTCTCTGACCATTGACATTCCCTCTCTCGTATCAGCCATGATACACTATGTATAATCTTTAAATACTTCTACCTTGACAAGACTTTAAAAATAAGAAGCTCCTCCTTTGATACCAATTGTTGGATCTGAATCTACGGATTACACACAAGAGGGGGGTGAATTGTGTCTTTTCAAAATTATTACAATCTCTTCAATTTAGACAAATTATGTCCACTATGCTTTAGCACGATTAAATATGCAACGGAAAAAAAAAATAAAAGCATGAACACACGGATGTATAGTGGTTCGGGGAACAGAAGGCCCCTAGTCCACTCCACCAACGCTCAAATCCACGAGCTTGGCGATTTTCACTATCTGGTCCTCGTTTCCACAGACCTGTTCACAACTGAGTACAGGAAGTTGACACCTTTACAAGTTTCAGGAAAACACAGCCTTCCTGGTTCAAACACGAACCCACACAGCTTAGAACGAGAAGCTGATCACTCAAAAATAAAAAGGGTTTCGATAAAGAAAACACTTCTCCAGTTGTTCTTCACAATTGCAACAGAATGCAATTGACAGTAGATAGATCGTCGTCTTCAGAAAATAAAGATCTGTAATCAAAACAGTTCTGAGTCGATCCAGTTGCAATAGATATTATAAGAAACTTCACAACTTCAGCAGCAGTAGATTCACAACAGATAGTCGATGTAGAACACGTGAATCTGCTATCAAGATCTTCCTTCGGTAATAAAGGTTTTACACTTCTTCTCGATCCCCAGAAAAGAACGCCTTCACACAGTCTCTGTTTCTTTCTCGTTAAAAGATCAATCTATATATTTCATACACTTTCCTGTGTATATATATATCCGAAGTTTCCAAGACAGAACATATATATTCAAATCTGAGAAAATCTTCCGCATAAATAGATCCATGAAAATCTCCTTTAGATTCGCGATATTAAAAAAAATGAAATAACAGAGCCGTTGTAACTCCCCTGAAGAATCGGCATAAAAAGCTCCGTTTAAATCAATCATTAATCCGTTGAAAATCTTCTTTGATTCAGTCAAAGTCGTACTTAAGAATCGGCTCGAAATCCGCTTAATAATCCGCCTGTTTGACCAATGCAAAAGGAAATATCGTCTGTCAAAAATATCCCGACGCCAAACGTAGGGTTGATGACGTGGCTCCAAACGTAGGGTTCACAAATGTAAGGTTCACAAACGTAAGGTTCAGAACGTAAGGTTCAGAACGTAAGGTTGAACATACATACTTTCTCTTCAGCATTCAAACGTAGGGTTGATCATCCATACTTTGTCTTGCATCAACTCTCCAAAGAAAGTACGGTTGATTATAAAAGTAAGGTTGATGATCCATACTTTTGAGAAACAAACTCAACACTGAAAACTAACGTACGGTTTCTCTTCCATACTTGTCCAACAACAAAAACGTAAGGTTCCTTCCAAACGTAATGTTCTTCTTCCATACTTTTCAACAACGTAAGGTTCATTAACCATACGTTTCAAAATAACATAAGGTTCCTTAACCATACATTTATTTTAACATAAAAAGTAAACTTTTCATCCATACGTTACGTTCATCAACGTAGGGTATGAACAGTGATTCCAGTACGCGCTAAAACTGATCTCGCGCTACAGTGATTCCAGAACGCGCTAAAATTGATCTCGGAATAAATGAAGTATGAAATCTCGTTATATGAAATAAATAAATAAAATAAATTCCTGCAAAATACTCAACGAAATAATTAGTAAATAATTAAGGGTATTTGTGAGCATCAAAATCATCATAAAGTGACAGAGTATTATTTAAAATAATCTCCCCCTTTAAAAACATTATTTTGAATTGTTTGAAAACAATACATTGCTCAACATAATACTCATGCTTTCATTTTTTATCTTCTCTTGTCTAGTTTCTGAGTCTGCAACACTATTTACCATCTAACACATGCACAATCTATTTTTTTATACTTTTACTCACAAAATAATTATTTGTTATTATTTTTACTCAGTCTATGGATCCGGGATTCTAATGTTAGAATCTATGGTTTGTGATTCCATGTATCTAAAGTCATGATTATTCAGGTTGTGACTCCCAATGTCTAAATTTAGGTTGTATGGGTTGTGACTCCCCATACAAAAGTCATTGTCATGGTTATCACTCCATTATAAAAGGATTTTGTAATTCTTTTATAATTACCCCTCAAAAATCATTTTAGTGAACACTTATCTCTCTTCATGTAGAGATGTATAAGCGTATATTATCCCCGCTTTGAAATGAACTTCTAAAAAAACATCCTTGTGTTTTTCACTTTTTCACTTTCTAATTAACCTTAATAATTAACTTTGATAATTAATTTTTTTATCAATTATATTGTTTAAATTTTTTAACCTAACTTATTTAACCCATCTATACCATCTTCCATCACCTTTTTTGACCTAACAATTGGTATAAAAGGATAACCTTTTTTATAATAGTTTATCTCTATCATTATCATTCTCAATACCAAACATTTTTATCATAGGGTTTTCCTTTTGTAGTTAACCATCCCCACTACAATGTCTACTTATATTTTACTAGTGATAACATATTCCTTGAACTCGTGGTATAATGAAAAGATCTTTTGAGATGGCATAATTACACAAAAATGATGCTTGGATGCCTTACAAGACACCACACATTGATGGCAATGATTATGGCTACTGGAGATCCTAAAGGGTGGCATACCCCAAACAATTGAGCATCGAGCAGTGGTCTATTATGTAAAAACATTAAATAATGTTTGAAGCTGACCCAAATAATCTTACCAGAAATAATGCTACGAGATATATTTTAATGACATAGTTGTTAATATTTTATTCTGTTCTATTAAAAGAAATGTTTTTTATTTTTTGTCTGCTGGTAATACAGTTCTATAGATTTGGAATATTCTACAAGTCACTCACATGGGATTTGAAAAATTAATCTAAACCAATCTTGGAATTATTTGTGCTGTGTACCAAGACATAAATATGGGTAAAGATACAATAGTAAAAAAAATGTTCTATAGATTGACAAGCATTGTGAATGGAATTAATTCACTTGGAGAAGCACTATAAAATTTAGTACTATTTAAATGATTCCTATGAGCCTTACAAAAGAAATAGAATGATAAGAAGGTTTCCATTGATGAAATCATGAACATCAATGATTACACCCTGGATTAATTTATTGGATCACTACTTCAGTATGAACTGGAACTGAAGAACATAGTTGTCGAGGAGACAACAAAAAGAAAAGGTGTATCTTTTAAATCTATAAATATTGTTTCTAATGACTCTTATGATTATGATCCATGGGATAGTGAAAAGAATATATGGAAAATATTTTTATTAGAGTCTATAAAATAATTACAAATAAAGGATACAAGAACTATTTTAGAAGAAACCCTCAAAAAGAAAAATATAAGGGAGATAAGAAAGGTGGTAATAATTTCATTGCTTTGTATGTATCATGTTACGAGTGTAGGAAAAAATAGAATATAAAAACGGATTCCCATAAAACTAAGAATAAATAGAAATACAAAAATAACGACCAAAAGGCATTGACCACCAGTTGGATTTATATAAAAGAATTTGATTATAGAGAAAAATATGGAAATGATAAATAAATGATAACTTATACTTCATGGAATCATTGGATAATTTTAGAGATTATTATTTTTATTCTAAATTTTCTAATTCTAAATATGATTTTGAAAACCCCCAATGTTTATGAATTAAATAAATAAATTTAAATATTAAATGAATAATTTTTCAATGTTTCTGATTTATATAATAATGTTAAGTAAAATAACAATAAACATATTTCTAAAATTAAAGTAATTTTAAAAGAAAATGAAAATTTCAAGAACACTACTTCTTCTTATCATTATATAGTTTATGAAAATATTATAAATACTGGTGGTTTTAAGGAAAATTTGAAAAAGAAAGTTTAATTCATTAAACAATGATTATCTACATTCATTCCAGGTCATGAAAATTATCATGAGATGATGTATTTGACTAAAACTGAAAAAAATAAATATGGTTTTGTATATGATAGGATATTACCCCAAATATAAAAAACTCATTTTTTGAAAATCATAAAATGGATGTACTTTAACTATTACTTGTTTTAAATGTTCCATGAAAGGTCACTATGAAAATGAATGTTCACTAAGATTTAAACAATCTTTGGGATTTTCTAAAACTAATATTTCTATATCTTTATTATCTAGAGTACCTTACAATACATGTTTAAATTTTGGATGGGTACCTAAAAATTTATTTCTAATACCATTGGACCCAAAGTAGCTAGGGGACCAAATTTTTTAAGTAATTTATTTTTGTAGGAAAATTATTTAAATGTCTCAAGAACAACATATGGTACATGGACAGTGGATTATATAGGCATATGATTAGAGTCCCATCAAATTTTACCACAAAAAAACACATGTGATGGAAGAACTGTTACTTTTGTATATAGTTACAAAGGAAAAGATATTTTTTTATAGTTTCGATTTCAAAATATACTTTTATTTCAATAGATTTATATATTGTATGTTTAAAGATAAATTTAATTACTATATCACAATTATGTGATTATTTAATTGAAGTTAAATTTCAAAATGGTAAATGTTTAGCTTTTAAATATTATTTGTCTTTATTTTATGATAATAGAAACTAAAATATTTATGTAATTGATTTTTCTGAACTAATTTTTCAACATGTTAAGTGTTTAGATGGTGTACAGAATGATAGAATCCTTTGGAATCTATATTTAGGTCTTGATAATTTCATAATGTTATATGAGCTCGTAGAACATGAGAATGTGTTACAACTTCCTTTCATGAAGAAAGAACTTCTTCATGTATGTGATTCTTGGATGAAATAAAAGCAATAAAAAATTTCTTTTAGACCTTTCAATCAGATAAGTACAGATTGACTTTTACAGTTAGTAAAACCTAATTTATTTATCCCAAAATAAATTTATCATCTTGGTGGAATGAAATATACCTTATTTATATTTGATGATTATAGTAGATTTACTTGGGTATAATTTCATTCTCATAAAAATGATATATTATTTAGATTTAATGATTTCTATAATTTAGTTCAAAATAAAAATAAATTATTATTGTTTCTATTCATAGTGATAAGGGAGGTGAATTTTAAAATTTATATTTTGAAAAAAAAATAAAAAAGAATGCTTATTTTCATAATTGTTCAACTCCTAGAATGCAATAGTAAAATGGTGTTGTAGAATGGAAAAGTAGAACTCTTATTGAAATGGATTGAACTATGTTAAGTGAATATAATTCATCTATATATTTTTGGTTTGAGGCCATTTTTTTGCATGTTGTATTTCAAATATAATTCTTATTATACCCTTATTAAAGAAAAATCTTTATGAATTATTCAAAAATAAAAATCTAAAAGTTGGTTACATTAGATTTTTTGGTTGTAATGTTTTTATTTTAAATTCTAATGATAATTTAGGTGCATTTGATGGTAAAAGTTATGAAATTATTTTTCTTGGTTATTATAATAATAGTAAATATTATATAGTTTATAATAAAAGAACTGTATTTGATAAATATTCTTTTCATTTTATGTTTGATGAAAACAATGTTAAAATAAATTTGGATTCTAGTTTTATTGGCGATGATTTTGGAGATTATTATTTTGTTGAAGAAAAATCTTAGGATAAGGATGAATGAATTGAGGGGATCCTACTCCCTCTCAATCTGATCCAAGATCATGGAATATTCATACACATCATCCTATTGAAAATGTAATTAGAAATTTTGATTCTTGTGTAAAAACAAGATTTTATATTTTATATTTTTGTGTTATTTCTGATATTATTTCAGATTATTTTCTTATTAAGGCCAATGATGCTTTTGGGGTATGAACTGGGTAACAAATTCATGCTTCCAATTTTCTTTAAAAAAAGTTAACAATGCTTGAAAATATGAAAACTATATTAATTCTATGCAAGATGAATTAAATCTGTTTTTAGGAATAAAGTTTTGGATTTGGTAGAATTGTTAAGGATAAACATGTGATTGGAACTTAGTAGATATTTAGAAATGAACTGTATGAATCATGACTGATTGTTAAAAACAACCCTAGAATTTATTCTTAAGGATACTTTCAAGAAGAATGTATAGAATTTGAAAATTGATTTTCACATATTTCAAGGTTACAGGAAATAAAAATATTATTATCTTTTACTTGTTTCTAGTGTTCTAAATTATATCAAAAGGATGTAAAAAGTGATATCATAAATGGGTTTATATCTAAAAAAGTATATGTTTCCCAAAACCCTAGTTATGAAAATTAAATATTTATTAATCATTTTTTTAAATTATTTAAAGATTTTTATGGTCTTTAAAAAACACCTCATGCTTGGTATGATAGGATTTCTTTGTTTTTATTAAAAAACGTGTGTCAAGAAATGAAATGTTTACCATTAAATTTTTATTAAAAGAACATCTGATGATATTTTAATTGTAAAAATGTATATTTATGATATAGTTTTTGGATAATTTAGTGAAACAATTTCTAATGATTTTTATAAATTGATGTCTTTTTTGTTTGAAATGATTTTAATGGGGGAATTAATCTTTTTTCTTGGACATCATATTTTTCAATAAAAATATGTTTTTTGTAATTAATATAATTATGAAAAATATTTAGTTAAACATTTTTGTCTCAATTCATATAAATCTATAAAAAATCATATGGGTACTAATTATAAATAAGATTTTTATGTTTCTGGTAAATTTTTTCATTTAAATGTTTATAAAGGCATGATAGGTAGCTTACTATATTTAACTGCTTCTAGGCCTGATATAATGTTTACTATTTACTTATGCACTAAATTTAAATCTAATCATAAATAAATTCATATTAATTCTATAAAAAAAAATTGGATATGTCAACGGAACTATTGATTCGAGTTTATTTTATAAAAAATATAGATATTTTTATTTAACATCTTATTCTGACTTTGATTTTGGAGGATGTAGAATTGGAAGAAAAATCACATTAGGTATGTGTCATTTTCTGGGAAAAATTTTAATTTTTGGGTAATCTAATAAACAACTATCTATTTCATTATCTACTACAAAATCTGAGTATATCTCTACTACCAGTAGTTCTACTCAATGTTTAATTATTAAGAAAATATTATGTGATTTTAGTGTTTATCTTGATAAACTACCTTTTTATTACGATTAAACTTCTATAATTTCTTTTTCTCAAAAATCAAACTTAATTCTATAACTAAACATATTGATATTATATTTCATTTTATAAGAGATCTTGTGAACAAGGGTGATTATTTTTTAGAATTTATACCTTCTAAAAATAAGGTAGAAGATATTTTTACAAAGTCTTTAGACTCTACTCAGTTTGAACAAATTAAATTTTATATCGGTATGTTGTAATTTTAACTTTTTATTATTAAATTTGTTTAGAGGGAGTTTTTTTCATTTATTGTTTATTTAAAAAAGGGAGGATAAATATATTGGTTTTAAATTTTTTTAAATTACATTTACATGGTTAAAAGGTTTTGGTTTTGTAATAAAAAAATGGGATACTTTTTGTACATGTGTATTTTTCCTTGTTTTCTTTTGTTTGATTAATTTTACTAAATATTTTTATGACATATCAATATATATTTTCTCTATTTGTGTTATTATTTTAATGTTGGATAAATAAAATATTTATCTTAGCTTCATTATTTTATAACTAAGTCTTAAAAATCTTTTCTAGTACCCTAAAAATTTAATGAATTTATCGTTGTAATTTTAGACACTCTACAGTATAGAATTTTGAAAAGTTACATTATTTAATTTATTGAAACTTCTAAATCCATAAGATCCGCATGAAACATGAATTTATAGAAATCCATCATGTTTATCTTGATTTTATTAGTTTATATTTAATTCTAAAAAGGTCATTTGGATGGTCATTAAATTATCTGAAGATCTACTATGTGGTTTCACAGTTCTAGTTTTTTCCAAGAATGTTATTGCTTCTATTTTTTGATAATTTTTTGATAATAGAATTCATATTTATCATTTTCTTGATTAATTAAAAATATATTAATATTTTATAAAAATAATTTTTCTTGACCAAAGTCTGAATCTTCTATTAATAACCTTTAAATTTTTGGTTAATTTTGTTAAAGTATTTTATCTAATGTTTTCTAAAAGTATAGTTCAGAAACCCAACTTTCAGAACAATGCAAAGAACGGTTTGACAACCTTACTTTTAGAATAGTGAAAAGTATAGTTCAGAAACCATACTTTCATAATAGTGGAATTTATGGTTCAACAATAGTGGAAAGTATGGTTAAGAAATCCTACTTTTAGAACAGTTAAAAGTATGGTTCAGAAACCCTACTTTTAGAATTGTGTAATGTATGGTTTGGAAACCCTAATTTTATAATAGTGCAAAGTATGGTTTGGAAACCCTACAGTCATAACAGTACAAACTTATGGTTCATATACCTTACCTTTGAGGAATGAAAAGTATTATTCATGAACCTTACATTCGATAAACCCTACTTTTGGTGAACAATAATTTCGATGAACCCTACTTTCGGTTGACCCTACTTTATGAAAACATGTTTTTAGTAAACCCTACATTCATGTACCCTACTATCAGTGAACCTTAATTTAGAGTACACTAATTTAATTGTCCCTAATTTCGTGTAACCTACATTATTATTCCCTACGTTAATGTATGTTACTTTTTATACCCTACTTTACTATCATTGCTTTGTAATTTTATGCTGAACATTAATCTTCTGCTTATATATTAGTATTGTTTTTAAAGGTTTTTCTACTGGATAAATCCTCATTAAATATAAGGATTCTGATCGAATATATTTTGATTATTTTAGGTCAATATTTAACAATAAAAAAAAGAAATTATTCCAACATCATGTTATAATAATTTTAGAGGACAAAAGATAATTTAAATTCAAATATTTGATTTCATTTTTGGATATTTCTACTAATTTGCAGAAATTTTATGACTTCGTTTAAATTGTATTGAATGTATTTTAACTGGTTTTTTAACATAATTAAATTATATTATTATTCTGTAGATATTATTTGATGAGTTATTCAAATTATTTTAAATTATATTAATTAAGATTTATTCAATGAGAATAAAGAGAAAATAGTGATAAGATTTTTGTATAAATATTTTTAAAAAACCATGAGTCAATTTATTTTGAATATCTGAAGGAAGTGGAGCTACTAAAACTATAGAATAACTTTTATATATATATATATCTCTTGTAGGTTAAGAAAACAAAAAAGAACAATACACAACACTATAGGCTAATATCTTCAATGCACTGTGAACTTTTCCATCCTACCATAGAATCCAAAGTCTATTAGATACTCTTTTTCATTAACTGTATGTTCTTTCTAGTGTTGAATTACTTCTGCATAGACTTATATTTCCCTAACAAGATGTTCTAATCCATGTATCAGGAACCAATACCAGTTATTTCATTCTTTATCTTCTCTTCTCTTGTTTATAAGTCTATAACACTATTTACCATCTCTCACACACAATTTCTATTATTATATTAATGCTTCTTCAGACAATATTATTATTTTTTATTCTTTTTCCTCAAGTCAGGACTCCCAGATTCTAAATTCAATATCTAGGGGTTATGAATCCCTATATATAAAGTGAATACTATTCAAGTTGTGACTCCAAATGTCTAAATTTGGGTTGTAATGGTTTTGACTCCCCATAAAATATTCAACATCATTTTTATCCCTCAACTAGAAACGGATTTTTTAATTGGGTTTTGATTCTCCCTCAAAAATAATTTTAGTGCACAAATATCTCTCACTTTGTAGAGAAGTATAAAATTATTGTAGGCCCACTTTATACTAAACTACTATAAAAAATCCCCTCATGTTATTGACTTTTTTGCTACTAATTAACCTTAATAATTAACATTGATAATTAATTTATATAATGAGTTATTTTATTTAATTTTTTTTAATCAAGTCTATTCACCCCCCCCCCCCTCTAGACCCTCTGTGATTACCCTATCTGACCTAACAAAAAATTCCCCAAGTGAATTTAATTAAATCAATAATATACCTAAAATAATCAATCCCCCTTCATAAAAGATTCTTTTTACAAGGTCTACCCCCTCATGCTAGACATGAGGGGGATGGAAATTAAATATATTATTCTACTCATCATAGTAATGGAATTCCTCAATCCCAGTGGCGGAAACTTCTAAATGAATCAATAGAGTGGAACCCAAGACTCTAATTTATATATCTCTCAGGTTTTTTATGGGATTTCGTTATCATTTGAGTGGTGGGTCCACCATGGGTATTAAATGGAGATCTGTGTTCATTATTTATTTTTCTCCATTGAAAATCCCTATCAAAATAGTTGTATCTAGGTCAGTCGCAGATGGTTCACATTTTGTATTTCTATAATGTCATGAAAGTTCTGGGAACTCATTTGAATGATTTTTCTTCTCTTCATGTAACGTTCTTGGTTTATTTTTAGTATTGTTTTCATGTCTTAAAATTGATTCATGATGTTAATTGTCATTTTTTCACATTTGAAGCTCCATTTTAAGGATATTTTTTCATGTTGCTTCACATCATGGTGCAAAGTTTTTTGGTTTCCAAATTTTATTTCATTTTTCTCCTTTGTCAAACACTCATTTTTTAATGCCAAAAATCACAAAATAAGAAAATATTTTGAGAAATTATAAATAATATCAATTAAATTATAAAAATACAGGTATTAAACACCCTAAAATATATGCGTGAAATAAATATAGCATTGATCCCATCCTCCATTAAAATCCATTAAGAAAGATCTCATTGTGTCCTCGAGATTATCAAAAGTCCTTTTAGATTCGCAACTTATTTAGGGATGATAAGTCATACAGTAATCAAATTAATTATTCAAATTATATTGAATACTTATCTAGAATTTAGAAGTGAACCTTGAATCACAATTACATATGATCTAAAATATCACCCCATTGATCCTTATTAATTCCTTTAAGTATATCTTAGTAAGTTGTTCCATTGAGAAATATTCCTAAATAACGATGATGTGAGAAATCATTATGAGTTGATCAACCACAACTCATATCACATTTTCCCTTGGATTTCTTCATAAGACTAGTCAAAATTTATAAAGTGGTGTTCTCCCATTTCCACTTGGGTATTAGTAAGGTTTGCATCCTCCCCTTGGAATTTTGTCACTCTGTTAAATTTTTTACATACCAAGAATTTTATGGTTTACTCTACAATATCATCCTTCAATTTTTTCACCATACATTCTCTCAGAAAAAACAGTACATATTGTTTCTTCTAGGATGGATGGAGGAAGATGATATATACACATTATCTAATCACTCCTTTTTCTGAGGTGGTGAAGGCACACAATATGAAAACCCTGAACTTTTATTACACAAATAAACATAATTTATTACATAAAATTCATTTGATACAACATAAAAGATTGAGAGGTATAGGGTCATTGGGTATTAGGATCATCACATAACAACTTAATAAAATGAAAAAACAACATCTTTATTGAAAAATTCCTTTACACGACCACTACATTCCCTCGTACTTAGTATTTCATGGGATAACCTGAGGACATGCTTAAAAAAAGAGGTGAGCTATGAAGCTTAGTAATAGAATAATCATGGAATAAAATGAGGAATACAAAACATGTTAGAAAATATGCATATAAATAGAGCACAAGAGAAGCATAAACATAAAGTCATGATAAAGCATGATAATCATAACATGGAAATGTGGCAACAACACTTTACATGGAATTAGCATGAGCCAAGGCTCATTACACATGGAGCATGAGTAAACCCTCATTGCACATGGAGCATGAGTAAACCCTCATTGCACTTGAATTAGAATGAGTAAACACCCATTCCAAATGATGTATCATGATACTATACATTACACAATGCATTTGAGCACTATCAGGGCGCACCCTTCTTAAACATTTCATTTCAGGCATAATGGTGCAACATGGATCATAAAACATTGAATCATTAAATATAATAAATTATTACATAATAAAAGAATTTAGAATATATAAATTAAACTCTTTAAAAAATAAGTAAATTTTTATAAAGGTGAATACCCTTAATAGGTAAATGGGCATGGTATTCACTACACAATGACTTTGGCTTGGAAAAGCACGGTGCAATTTCGGCAGCATAACGGTGTGACATAAGAACTCATAAAAATAGTGTATTAGAGAGAAAGGGGTGTCTCATTATATTTACATGACATGGAAAGTAAGGTTTTCATATAGATACATATCCCAAAAAAAGTAATGGAATTTATATTCATGATACAAAATAATATCTTGAATGTAAATGAAGAGAGAGAAATTCCTTTCCAAATTTTGGCATAGTAACAGGTGTACATTAGAGGAATTTAATGAGAGATAAAGGGTATCCCATAATTCAAAAATAAATATGGAATTATGGGGTAGGTGCTAAACCATACCCCAACATTTATAATTTATATTAATAGGGAATAACAATTTAAAAAATATTGGACAAAAATGAGAAAGGAAAAAAAACCCTTGCTTGGAAGTGTGCTTCCAAAGGCTTGAGAGAGGCTTAAGAGAGGCTTCTTGGGAGCTTGGGGAACCTTGGTAGGATTCTATATAGAGTAGGTCATAGTTAGGATTAACTCCAAAGGCTTTGAGTGAGGAGGAAGTGGGAGAATGGGTGGGTTTGTATAGGGAAGGTGAAGGAATTCTTTTTTATTTAGGTTTGGGACACCTCACATTAAACTAATCCAAACCAAAAACCATCCCATGATTTTTGCCCATGGTTTTTGGAAAATTAATGTGGAAACCAATATTTTATAAGGACAATGTCATAACTTCTTAAAATAATGGAGATTCTTATGTGGAGGTGAGTCACACACCCAAGGAAAACAATTTAAAAAGGAAAAATGTTTAATAAGTCTTGAAGGGTCCACTAAAGCTTTGTAAAATAAATCAATACAAAAAAAAATCACATTATTTTATTGTTAAAACATATATTGTCCTAAAATAAAGTTTATATTATTTATTACATCACTATTGGGTCATTATGATGTCATAAAACACATTATATATTTAAACGGTATTTAGTTTTTACACAAAAATTTGACTGTCTCAGAAAATTATGAAAAATTCACCAATGGATAATTTCGATGTCTTGATTCCACAAATAATATTAATTTTATCTAAATAATTTTCTAAATATTTTAATTTTCATTTTTAAAATAAAAACCAACATTTATCGAAAATTCATGTGTTTTGATGAAAATGGCTATCAAACCTTAATAAAACATATAATTGCATTCATAAAATTATACGATCGTTTATATTTAATAAAAAAAATTAATAATAATAATATTATTTTCTTAAAAAATTATTTATTTCAAAAATCAATTAATTCATCAAAATAGATTTCTTAGTTGCACATTAACTAAAAATATTATTTGTGCTTTAAAAACTATTTACTAGGTTTCAATAATAAAATGAAAGTATATTCATTCTTATATAAAAACATAATGTACATAAAGATTGTGCTAAGTCCTTTTTACTTGACCCCTTATAACTCCCGCATAAGACCGAAGAGTAAAGTGTGTGATGGTGCCAGACTCTTGGGGTAGCTCAGATAACATTTCTCGGGTGGTAATCTCTCTCAACTTCCACTTCTATCGTCGGCAGTCCAACTTGAGATTAACATATTCAAGATCGTCTTGGTCTTTCTCAAGATCAAATCCCAAAGTCACAACCTCCTTTCTGAGCTCTGAAAAATGGGCTTTGTATGGGGAACGTCTACTGGATGAGGTCATCACATCCTTTGTCTGAGTAAATTGGATTTGTTATAGCCCTATATTTATATTAATCATGAGATCATTGTTCAACGACTATATTATCAACGACCACAATTCTTAACAATATTTTAAAATCAAAAAACATAAAACCAAAGAAGTTGACATTTTATATAAACATTTTACATAAAGATACAATTAATTAGATCAAGAGGAATTTCCATTAATGAAATTTTGGGTTGTTACACACAAATACTAGTTCCAAACCAAATCAAACCATAATCATCAATATTTATTTCTTTATGCATCTATTACTTTACATATTTCACCCTTTTTGAAGCTCTATATCATCCCTTGGTGCCTCATTGATTTTATCTTTTATAGATAGTTGGTTAATTTTTTGTCAATGTAGGATTCCATATATGCTGCTATGATTTATTGATATATCCTTTGCATATATATGAAGATAGGGTCTCTCACTATCAATATCACGGATAAAGTAGAAGGATATTTTTTTAATAATAACATCAGCTATCTTATTACCTTTCATTAATGCTACTGAATAGAGAAATCATCATCCTTGATGAACACTAAACATCTTATTTGATGCATTCTAATATCTTTATGTGTGAATACATACTTTAGACAATTTGGATCAGTATAAATGTCACAATTATCTCCATAGAGGTGGTGTTTCCATATCTTCTGAGTAAAAATCACAAATTCTAGCTCCAGATCAGGTTTCGGGTAGTTCTACTCAAGGATATTGAGTTTTAATTAGGCATAGTCCATCACTTTGTCATTTTTTATGAGTGAACAACCTAGGAATTTATTTTATACATCATTGTATATCACAAATCCCTCTCCACATTACGGTGGTGTTAGTATAGGAATAGTGATTAGCCTCTTATTCAGTTCCTTAAATAATTCCTCACATTCTTTAGTCCAGACATACTTTACACCTTTTTTGTTAAATTAATTATTACTCTAGTCAATAATGATAAATTTCTCAAAAAACATCTGTAGTAACATGTTAATATATGAAACGTATATATTTTCATAACACTAATGGGTCTGGTCCATTCTTTAATTTCCTTTTTCATTAAAGGGTCCTCATAAATTCACTCACCTATGATCACATTCCCCAAGAATGTGACTTTATATATCCATAAGTCACACTTGCTGAAAATAGTGTATATATTCTATTTCCTTAATATCACCAGTATAATCCCAATATTATCTTTCTTTTCTTGAATTATTTTTTATTAAATGATAATATCATCAATAAACAATAGTGAAGTTTTTTTAAGGTAACCTCTAAAGACTTTATTCATCAAAACCATGGAGATCGTAGGGGGATTTGTTAGTCTAAAGGGAATCACTTCAAAACCATAGTTCCTATACCTTTTATGAAAAGTTGTCTTATAATTATTTTCCTTCTTTTCCTTCAACGAATGATATCCATAATGAAGATCCACCTTTTAGAAGTAATGATCTCTTCTTAGTTGATCAAATAATTAAATAATCCTTGTTATGGGATACTTTTTCTTTATGGTGATCTTATTGATCTCAAGGTAATTTATACATAGCCTATTTGTTTCATCATTTTTATTTATAAATATTACTAGAACACCCTATGGTGATGTGCTAGGAAATATAAACCCTTTACCACACACTCTTGCAGCTGCTTCTTTAACACCTCTCATTCATATGGAGTTATCATATATGGGAATTTGGTGATAGGAGTGTCTCCAAGTATAATCTCTATCAATAATTCTTCCTCAAAATCTTCTGTATGTCTAGGAAACTCTTTGATCAATACCTCAATGTATTCCCTAACAATAGGAATTTCTTCAAGTTTGATGATTTCCTTGGATTAAACCATTTTGGTAATATATGCACCTTCATAGGGTATCATCACCTACACAAATGATGGATTCTCTAATGAAAATTAAAGATACTCCTTTCATTTTTATATGAGAATTTGATGGTTGGGAATATAGAATGACATTTCCTTTTACTAATAATTTATGCGTAATTTATATAATTACATCCAATCCATGCCTAGTGTAGCATAAAATTCCACAAATGGAATGATTTCAAGATTCACTGGAATAATATTCCCACATATGTTAATAGGAGAGGAGTCCAACACTTTGGTTGCAATGATCATGCCACTAGGTGTTTTTACAAATATCTACTTCAAGGTAAGAAGTATTTGATTCAATAGCTTAAAAAAATTTAGGATATAAAATAATGTGTAGAAATGGAATCAAATAAAGCATCTCCCATTCTGGATTGAAAGAAGGTGTACCTTTTAAAAATTCATTTTCACACACCACTTCATCGGTAGTGATGTATTATTTAGTGTTCGTTGACGCTGATTACTCTCAAGGACCCCTAGTTTAGAACACTATCTTACATAGTTCCATTTCTTCTTATATTTGAATCATTGAGGCATGGGTTGTTCATGATGAGGTTCCCTTCTTTCTTCCATCATGTTGGTTGTCTTCTTTATGTATCTTAAACATTCATGAGCTTGGTGGCCTTATATATTGAACATGAGGCATTTCCCTATGCCTTTGGGCCAATTATCATGATGATTATTCTCAAAAAAATTTCATGTGAGTGGTTGGATCCTCTTTCCTCCTTTTTCATTTTATCCACCAGCTTAAAACTCAGTTATTCTCTTCTTATCTCTATAACAATGGGACGAATCTCTAAAATCCATCTCTACTTTCAGTTCACATTGAACTACTTCTTCATAACTCCCAAATTATTGGATATCTTTATCCTTTCCAAGGTATGTTTTTGAAATACTAAACAATATACATATATATATATATATATCATTATTGATAAAAAACATATGACATATCATTCAATCATTGTGAAATTTTCCTCATAATCCATGATTGAATCACCCTTATTTTTCTTATTCTATAGGAATTATCTCCCCATATTTCTTCAAAGATTTAAAAGTAAATACCTCTTATGAAATATATTATTAAATTCATCCCTCTTGATATCTTTTATTTCATTCTTCAGCATAGTATTATTTATTAATTAGTTCCATTGATTGGACTCCCCCTCAAAATGATAGATGTCCTGATTAACCTTATTTTACTAAGAATAGTGGATCATATAAAATATCTTCTCGATTGAGTTAACCCATTATTTTGTGACAAGTGGATTAGAAGACCCACTAAATTATAGTGGTCATTTCCAAAAAATACATGATAACCATCGTATCCTTCTTGAGACAAGGTGGAAATTCAACATGGTTTTTATTATTAATCACATTCTGAGAAAATTTTGTAAGAATCATCTCGATGTTTTGAATTCCATGTTTGATGGAATTGGGGGTGTCTTTTACAAAAAAAAAATCATTGTCCCTCAAATAGGTTATTGGTCTAGTTTCTCTTGTTTCCTATAATTTTCTAAAATAGAAATTCTTTAAACAACTCTTAAGTCAACAAATAATGATCAAATAATATATTCATATGTGAAAATTAACTGTAAAGAAATATCTTATGGGATTCCTATGTTTAACCTTTTTATAAAATGATTCTTCTGGGATATTAACCTATATATATATATATATATACTTATACATATGGTTTTCAGTAATATTTTTTAATCATAATTCACAAATAAAATAATTTTTTTTCTAATACCAACTACAGTGACCTAAATTTTACTTACATGACTATTACTTCACTTTTTAAAATAAAAAACATAATAGTGATACAATCAGGGATCCAAAGGTTTAGTGTCTTGTCAAAACTAACCTCATACATCAATTAAACAAAATAAAATTTAAAAAATATTTAAATAATTCTTATTTAACCTTCTAAATATCTCACAATAGCCTTACTAAATGTAGTCACCTGAGAATGTACCACAAAGGAAAAGGTGACCTAAAATCTCGGAAATGGTAAGAATAAAGAACATGAATAAATAGTACATGGGTGAGCATATCAATATCATCATATCATAAGAATAGGATTATAATCAAAATCATAAGGCACAAACTGATATAGGAATGGAATGTTTCATATGCATAATTTTTTTCTATATAATGAAAGACTGAATAAGTGAAGGGGGTTAATTGAGATCTTAAAAAAATTATTGAATATCAGACAACCCTCCTCCAGTTAAATTTGTTAAATTCATTCTTTCTAAATATATGCATCAAAAATGTAAAAACATGCAAAAAAAATTAAATAGAGATATTTATAGTGGTTTGGGGAACAAAAATCCCCTCGTCCACTCTTCCAATGCTATTCTCTATGAGCATAGTGATTTTAAATATAATATCCCTTTTACATTGGGATCCCAGTTGAGTATAAGAAACTATCACTTAGTAAAAAGGTCCAAGATATTTCAACTAGGATCTCCCTTTACAAAACCTATTCGTATACTTAACCACACTCTTTAACTAAGTGAAAAATGATTAAATAAATACAAATATTGAGTGTTTTGTTTAGAGAACATAGTTTCAAGAAACAATTAAAAATAAATGAACATTCATCCTGAGAAAATGAAAGATTTAAAAGTAGCTCAATATAATCTTCATTTTGACTGATATAACTAATGAGAACAACACAAATGATTTACTATCATAACTATGTATAGGTATTACATTGTGGTGTTCTGAAGTAATAAACAATTGTTCTTTATCAATTTTATTTTCTTTTATCTTCTGTTGTTTTATTGTGTATCTTGAGTATTAGTCAATCGGTCCTTTAATATGCAAGTTTATATTTGAACACAAGACAAATCTAGTTGTCGAGTAAGACCTAACCAGTAGTCTTGAACTGACGGGATATTAAAGACATGAAACCGAACATTCTAAATATATGAATTGATTTTGTAGTATAAATCTTCTCATTATTCATATTTTCTTATTCAATAAAGTCTTATATAGACCAAAAATTTCTTAAATGGATATTCTCCTTTTGATGTGCTCTAAATTCAATAAGTGTCTTATTGAGAGATTGGAAAATTAATCATGGTGTTCTTTAGTACTAGACCTTTATAAGATATCAAATGAAAGAACTTTTCATCATAAGATAAGTTACATAAGATAAATCACCTAATCTACATAAGATAATCTAACTTCAATGCAACATAAGATAATTATCCCAAATTAGATAAAGTGTTACTTTATAATTTTCATTCCTTAACTTCTTCTAGATTTAGAAATTATTTTCAGAAGATATAATCCATTTATAATCTCATTATGACCAGAGAATCTACATTGATAAACTTATTTTAAATTCATAAGATAATGTTTAATAATATTCTATAAAATTATGGGAAGCTAAATTCTTCAATTATCATAAGATAAAGTACTTTCATATCATAAAATAAATACATGGACACATAGAATAAGATAAGAATAATCTAAAACAAATCAGAAAAAATTTATTAGAATAAAAGTGTGGATTTTTTGAATCATAAAAACACATAACAAGAATATATTTTGGCGAAACATATTTTCTAAAATATCCCACCTTTTTTTGATCAAAAATCCTATTGAATGGAAAAAAAAATATTCCATACACAAAACTTTAATATTTAAGAAATAATAAAACATTCATTTTCTTCTCCAAGAATTTTCATTTTCTTACCCTATTTTGGAAAAACATAAAATGATTTTTTTATTTTCTTTTTCATCTCCCCCATTTTTTGATATAGAAAAGAATTAAAATAAGGAATATAGTTCATATTGAACAATAATAGTGACAATATTTTAATTTTATTTCATGATTAATATGATTTTTCAGTAAATATAAAACATAATGAAATATTAAAACAATATAGTAAAAAGAAATTATAGAGTGATGTAAATTAAATCATATCACAGGATTAAAATATAGATCATTATAATATGAATAGAAAAAATTTAAGCAGATAAAGCATAATGATAATTCAAAAAGTCATTAAAGAAAATAGATTTAAGTGTTTTAATTCCATAAAAATTTTCATAATTCAAATGTTTTGAGATTTACCGACCAGTGGGAATATATTCACCGAACTTTAAGGATGAATGTATCAATTGGTTGAAATGAACTAAGTTTTTTTGGTAGATTATTGAATGAAAGGGGGTGATCATGAAATAACAAAGATGACTACAGAGGATTTTTAGATTTCATTCCAACAAATTTTCCAAATGTTGGTAAGTGTGCACCATGACTGAAATGATCTCCATGAGCAAGAAGAACTAGTGTATAATAGATGTTGCGAGCATCTTGTTGTTCCCTTTCCAAATCAAAGTTATCTACATGATTAAATTATTTTTTAGGTAACGATAAATATTTTTATTTATCAAAACATAAATTTTCTCTTTAATAATACTCTAAATGATCAATGATTTCATTAAGGCATTGAGAGGTGGATGGGTGGTTATCAATAATCTGCAATCCAAGAACACTTTTTCTATGAATAGTAAAGAGTGAATCAGCACCATATTCAATACTTTTTACCATATCATTATTGACATAATATAAATGAATTTTTAAATCATTACAATCATGTTGAGAGAAATTTCCAATGATGTTTTATAATTATCCTTTATTTTAATCTTTTGAGATCAAATTTCCAAATCCTTAAAACTGATTTTCTGTCATACCAATGAAAGAAATAGATTCTTTTTATTTAAAAGGATCAAGTCTATTTGATGATTCTAAAAAGGCATCATCCTCTAATTCATCTTATTCTGAGAGATATGTCTTGAGACTTTTTACCACTACTTCGTTTAAATTTTCCAATTTCTTTTCAAGTTCTCCACAGTTATTTAAAAATTAATCATCCAAACTTTGTAGAAGTGTGATGATAAAACCAGAATCCTTATTTACTCAAAGTGAATTTTCCTAGGATTATGGAAGTTTTTTATTGAATATATAACTTATTAATTTTTCTGGTCTTTCAATATATTGAAAAACTTCCCTTCGGTTAACTAAAAGCCTTCTAATTTCATCTATAACATTTATCTTAAGGTTTTGATGCATCTATCTTTTGAATAATTTAAACTAAAGAAAGTTAACCGTTTTATTTACTTTATCAACTGGCTAGGATAAGACCATTAGATTAAAATTAAAGTATGAACCATGAATAGATCCAATAGATTTTATTTTGAACACTTCTCAAAAATAGAATGAACTAATAGCCTTAGTTATAGAATATTAGGATTCAAGGCCTTCTGGTCACACATAACTCTCACTACTCAATTTGATTCAATGATTTGAGGTTTTAGAGTTTTAAATTCATATACTAAACTTTAATAGATATTTTGATCTCATTAAAAAACATTTATCAACATATAGTGATTTATCGTTATTGAATTTTTGAAAGACAGGGTAAAGCCTTTCCTAATAAACTTCTATAGTTTCTTCTTGAACTGGTAGTTTCTTAGAAATACCAGGATCTTCATACACGTGACTTGTTACTTCTGATTCCATCGTTCCGAATCTTCCTTCATCCAATTTATCCATCTCTTGATATCGAGGCTCAATTAAGTTATAATACACTCTTGGTCTTTTAGAAATGATCTTGTCTTTACTAATAGAATATATCTGAGTGATAGTAGAGGTTATCCTTTATTTTTGAAATTGAAGAGGTACATAGAAAGAAATAGGGGTCCCTCTCCTAGTATCTAGTTTTACGTTCTGATAGAATACCAATACAAACTCTTCACCTTAGGGTAATATTATCTTCATCCTCACCAACTTCTCTAATCTCAAAACTATGACACGATTCTTATTTCAATACTAGTAACTCATGAAAACTGTAATGCTCCCCCTGAGTCAAAGCAGGGTCTTTTCCAGGCATTGAGGAAATGGGTTTCAATTTGTTTAATGAAAAATCTCAATGCCAACCACTTTTATCTAGTACACTATTATTTATGTTTTTCAATCCATGAAAAGGAGTTTCCTTGTAATCATCTAGAAAAAATTTAGCACTTTAAAAAATGTGGGTTAAGATTTTTCAATACTAGTTGCTCTTTATGGACATGTTTTGAAAATGGAACATATATCAAAGAATATTCAATATTTAAATTCTTTTATAACATTATAAAATAAATTAAAGAGACATATTGAAAAATAATACTTTTCAACAAACTATATCATTGAGTAATTACTGACTAGATGAATTTGGTCAGAATTTATCTTTTAGAATCTAGATTATTCAATTTCTTTATCTCAACGATTGAAGTTAATAATAGTGAATTAATGATATCTGGTGGGATAAAACCATCCATTTTAGAGAAATATGTGTTGAATAATAGGTATATTTTGTGAGGAAATTCCAGCACTTCACCTAACTTGACTGAATTTAGCAACATATTCTTATGGTTAACAGTTTAGTGACCATGCCCTCATCATCACTAAAATGGAAAATAGCCAACTCACGAAACTCACAAACATCATTCTGGAAAACTAATGAGGTCATTGACTCATAAAAAACAGACTCCCATCCCCGATGGTTTACTACTTTCTTCAATAGCATATCCATTTTATTCATCCATAAAAAATCGATATCGCATCTACTTAGTACTTTTCTTTGGATACTTTAACACTTCATTATACTAGACAAAGCATCATTATTTATTTTTATTCTGGAAATTGTAGAGGGTTTGTAAGGGTTTTAAAATTAGGATAAATATAACAAACCAGTCTTGACATACTTTGAAAATACATTACTTTTTCAGAAAACATAAAACATTATAGAAATAGTCTCCCAATGACTGTACTAGTCTAGTGCCTTTAGAAACATGGAAACATAAACACTAGTATATAAAAAAGAATCATTATATCCTACTAGGTTCTTCATGACTATCACCCTTCTTAGGCACATCAAACACAATACATATCTCCATAAACTAGGGAATGAAGCATAAAGAGGGGTGAGCTTAGATACTCAGTAAGGGTAAACAAGGGAAGCATGTATGTGTAAACATGAGAAAAGGGAATAATAATGTGATCATGAAGATACAATATCATATCCTTCATTTCAAATATCATAAACTGGAATCATGACATAAATTTTGTCAATTTATAAGAAATGAATTTCAATGAAACAATGAACATAATCCATGAAAGCATAACATAGGAATAAAACATGGAATTATGGAAAACACATAAGTATATAATAGTATTTTCATAATATCCAAGGTATCAATACCATGAACAAATTAGTACTATGGGTTCACTACCCATACCATCTTGAATGTCGTAGTTCACTCCAATGGCCATCTTAGTAGCATGAGTTCACTCCTTGTACCATCTTCGTAGTCATGGTTCACTCCTATGGACATATTAGTATTCATGGTTCACTCCCAAAACCATCTTAGTCTATATCATGAGATATAAATATTTACCCAATTAATTGGAGAGAATATATAGGTCCCACCCATCTTATAATTAAATCATAGATAATTTTTCCAAAAAAATCATAAACAATCATATCATAACCCATAAAATGAAATTAGTATCATAAAAATGTAATCTTGTCATAGCATGTGGAAAACGATTCAAGTTTCATAATTATTTCATCAAAACATAACCCATGAAAGGAAAATGGATTTCATAAACATATAAACCATGAAATAAGAACTTGTTTCAAAAGTGTATATTATGAAAGAGAAACAGGTTTCAAAAATGTATAACCTTTGAATGAGAAACGGGTTTCATAAACATCATGCCATAAAAACATCCATTAATAGAAAGAATATAAATGAAAACATTGAACAATTTACCCATAATGCTATGAGTAACACCAATGTATGTTATATTATTTGGGAAATAATTATGAAATATCTTTTAAAAACATGTTTTGATGAAAATATCTTTTCAACATTATAAAATTATTTTTATAACATAAAACCCTTTAAAACCCTTTATCACTGAAAATAGATTTGAAAACATATAAAGGGGTCTTTGAAAACAATAAAACATTGTTTAAAATCATTTTTCATTGAAAATGATATTCAATTATCTATTGAAAACTTTTTTGAAAACTTTTTTGAAAACATGGTTTTTTAATACAATAGATTTATAACCAAAGAGAGAGACGATCATATTTTAATTAGAAACATTATCTTAAGTACCAAAGAGTTGAAAAAATTGTACTAACACATTATAATATCTTTAATAAATATAGTAGAAGAAAAATCATGATTTTTCTTGAGTTATGGATAATAATATTTCATCAAAGGAAGCATAAAAAACAATCTCAAAAAGTGATGAGATTTCCCCAATAAACTCTAATAACTTGGTAACTTGGGTTCATACTCTCCAAGTATGAAAATGAAATTAAATTAAAATTAAAATATCATGAAAATAATTATATTCATGATATAACATGTATACTGTAAGTATATACACCTTGAAAATGAGTTTAGGTTCATAAGAAAACATGAGTCTTGAAGAACAAAAATTGAGACAAAACTATTTTACAGATTTGGAAACTTTTTAAAATTATGCCTCGTAAAAGAAGGATAACGTTAATAATCATAAATTTAAGTATAAAATAAATATAATACTATAACGATAATTACATAAACCACAAAAATTGAATGATAGGAGAACATAGCATCTATCTCATGGAAATAAAAAGTGAGATGGAATCCCCCTTACATTGAGTATTCACTCTGTTCGTAATCATTAAAACCACATATATTATAAATATAATTTCATTATAAATATTTTACAGAACCATATTTTTATATATAATAATATATATGGTATTATTAAAACAGTATATTACCCTCTTTTTCACCATCATTTTTTATGTTTTCACATCAAATAATATTATCTTTATTCTTTGTGTGTGTCTTAATTTGTTATATCGTTGGCCCTTATATAAATATCATGATTATAGAATGTAAATAATGATATAACTATAATTTATATCGATTATAATTTTATTATAATAATCCATAAAATATAGAATAATCAATCTTAAGTAACCATTCATGGAGACGTTAAGTCGTACATAAGCATGGACATTATTTCAGTTTAATTGTTACATTGAAAGAAAGAAAGTAAAATACATATATGTATATATATATATATTTATATATATAATTATTAAATTAGATTTATTATAAAATATATATTCACCAATTCTATCCTTAATACATTCCAAGATGTTTATAAACAAATCACATCGTTTTGAGGGGTGGTAATCAACACATCCTCAAACAAAATTAGCATATTTACACCAAATGAAACGTATAAAGATATTATTTGTAAAAGAACTAAAGAAGATTAAATAAATAATAAATATTATATATAACATATATAAACTAATTTTCCATCATAATATCCACCATGACAGGAGGTAAAGGAGAACTGAACAATCATTGGTTAGCTAGGTGGTAGTCTGCCATACACGTAAACAGTATGTTCGTTACCCATTAGATGGAAGTGTGTGTAAGTGTAGATTGAATAATTAGAATAAAAAATCCTAGTATATTGATGATAACTTTGTGTATACATTCATGGAATAAGAATATTTTAGGGATTGGATAATGGAAATAAAATAAGGGACTTTGAGGGAGGGTGTTACCTATTAATCCAGTAATTCCTTTTGTTTTGATCCAAATTGCTTCCTTGGATTTCTTTTTTCCAAAGTGGAGGCTCTAAGGTAAAATTTATGGATGTTTTGGATCTATATTTTGGAAGATTTCAGATGAAAATTAGTGGATTTATATGTGTGTGGAAGTGTGTAACACCCCAAGCTTCCTCTTTATGCTTCCCTTTGAATAATACAGTAGTGTGTGTTGTACGTAACTTCAAGTTCTAACACACACCATAACCAATCAAACTAGCCGTTATGAAGAGTAATACCCAATTTTTGAAATTTAAAAAAAATCTTTCAAAATGGACATTATTTTTTGATTCGAAATATCGAAATTATCTTAGGGTGAATTTTTGGTACTTTTCTAATAACTTTCATATTTTAATGAATAGTGAATATTATTAAATTTTAATTAAAAACAACTTTTTTAATCGAAATAATTCATAGTGATAAATTATGAATTTGATTGATTTTAAAGTATAATTTGATTATATTTTTTCCATTTAATCCAATTTTGGTGATTGGACACAATTTCACATTTAAACTAGACATAAGAAAGTGTCAATATTTTGATAGTTATTATTTCTTAAAAACACGCTTTTTGTTTTGACAACGGGAATTAATTATAAATTAATTTCTGCCACTACTTTCTTTTGAATTTAAAAAAATGGATTCCATATTTATAATCAAGATGTCAAAATTGTGTAAATAGATAACTTTCATTTTTAGATATTTTTATTAATTACTTCAGTAAATATTTTATTTACCACGATTAAATGGAAAATCCAGTAAATAAGGGTAAACAAATAATCTTATAATAATATTAAAATACCATAAAATGTGTCCTAACCCTATTGGATGATAAATTTCCGACCATGGGCATCTTTTGGTTGATTTTTGGACCCCATGGAGCAACTTTTAAGTGATAATCACCCTTTATATTAATTATGTTAAAAAAATACAAAAATGACATAAGCATATATCTTTTAGAAAAACAATTTTTAGATGGGGTTAAATATGTTTTATTTTAGACTATAAATATTCATTATAAAGTTAAAAAGCTTTCCTGCATAATGGTATTTTATTTATAATTTTTAGACATTGAATTATTAAATGTATTTGTGACATAATAATGATTCCGTATTTTTCTTATTAATGAAAGAATCAAATAATTGCTATTATAGATTTTAAAATAAATATAATTGGAAAGTTTTGATACCTTACACTAATTTTATTGGTTAATATGACATGTTAATATTTATTAAATTAATTTGTTTTGAATTAATAAAGTTTTTAATACTTTAACAAAAATCAATTATTAAATAGTGTCAAAATTGACATAAATGATTTTTTGAAACAAATATTATATTATAAATTGATATAATATTCCTTAAAATCTAAGGTTCGGCCAAAGGACTTATATAATGATATGTGAATCATTAATGAACAAATTGGGGTTATCATGGAAATATATAGTATGTTTATTAACTATATAATATAAAAATACAAAGAGACGTGGTAAATGTGAAACTATTTAACTAAGAGTTAAATCTAAAAGGTAAGATTAATATAGTGACACAAACCTATATAAAACCTACTGGATGATTGTTTTTAGACCCATACTAACATTATAATTTTAGTAATCCATTTTTTATCCATTATAAACCGAATATTATTTTATTATAAAATAATATTTCTTGCTTTTCCTAAGGTGCCCCTCAACCCTCTAATAAAATGGAACTCCCCCTTCCCTCTAATTCACACCTTCATAGACTTTTGTCTCAGCCAACCCCTGTAAAAATATCCTCTCAGATTCCCACAATTCATCTTAGAGGCTGTAGTTTAGTCATAAATCCACTTTAAGGATCCCTTTTGATCAAATCAAAAAGGAAGAACCCGAAGAAGAGGTAATAATTTCACCAACCTCTTTCAAGTTCCTTTCTTCTTCCACTTCATTTTTCATTGTTGTTTCCATTCTAAAATAATAACTCTCATATATTATATATACTATGATGTTATTATAATTATGTTACAACCAAATTCATTATTATATCCACCCTTTGAATGACATGTCACCATACGTGCGTACGTACGACTTATCGTCTCCACATCGTGGTGTAATCGTTATTCAATACATTATTATTATTTGGATGGGTATAATAATGATGTGTAATTGATGTAAATAATATCTATAATAGGATAAGGATTCTTTATATATGATATACAATCCAATTATATGTTATTTTAATATCAAAATAATGATATTTTCACTCGTGTGTACGTACGGATTATTGTCTCCACGAACGCGATGATATTCATTCCCCATCCTATCCATTCAAGACTAATTTTCACTAGATGATTAAAACTAATGTTTAAAGACATGATATCATTCTGGATATGAATAAGATACGAACCATCCATAACAAATATGACTCACATAACAAATAATATAAAGGAAAACGAATCCGTTAACACTTGAAATGACGGTAATACTAAGATATTATTAATAAAAAAATGTTAAAAGATTATATATGATATCACATTAATGTATATGATTATTGTACAATTTAATAACGATTATTTCACCATTATACAGTTGGTTAACCTACCATTGATCAAAGAAAAGTACAAGGTAAGGGTTTATTTTACAATCTCTTAATTATCCAAGCTTGTTTATACGTAATTATCTACTGGGACCTCTTTATCATCCACATCCATGTTTCTTAAAAATGTGTCTCAAATCATTCTTACTATTTTACAGACTATGGGTTAAAGTCATTTATACCCTTATTTGACTTTTTATATAAAATTTATAAAGGAATCTTTCCTTCATTTTCCAAACAAGGTACTTTTTAACCTTTTCGACATAATTAAGGTAAGAATGTCTTTTTTAACTTATACGGAATGTTCATCTATTTTCTTCCATTATAAAATTTTCTAATATTCCCTTACAATCTTATAAGAATATATTCAAATTAAATGTTTTCTTTTATAATTATGTGACTTTTAAATGATTTCAAAAAAAAGAGATGTTTCTCTCAAATAGTTTTGATTTCATCAATGTCAACATCCTTTGATGGATTTTAATCTTATTAGAAGTTGATTTATTATGATAAAAAACTTTTATATTGTATTTATGGTTTTTTGATATGTTTGACTTTGGATGTTCTATTTTTATACCATTCATTTTTTATGGAGAATATATTGACATTTCGTATGCTAGTTTTAATACGAATTTTTATGTTATATTTAAACCTATTCATATGAGGAATGCATTGGACTTAGTAAGTGACAGGTGGATCCTAATATAGATCCTAGATGCATCGGTAGGTCTCATGATACAAACTAGTTTCTCGGAACAAGGCCTTGACAAAATATTATTCGTAGTCTTGGCACAAGGCCTTGACTATGTGGTTGTGATAGTATGGCATTATGCATTCCATCATTATGAAAGTGGTTATTGATATTTCTTTTGATTATTCGACTAGTATAATATCCATGTGAATAAGAAAATGGAATTATTTTATTTTATTTTTACCATATTATGCTGAAGTTCATGTTTAAAATGATTTTGTTTTAGTTATACATTGCCTTAAATATTTATGCTTATTTATGAAATTTTTCGCTATATTGTTATCCTTACTGAGCATCTGATCTCACCCCTTTCTATGTTTTATTTTTTCCTGCATGTGAAGAAGTATTTAATGACTGGCCTGCAGGGATAGTCTAAGGGTATATGAGTGTGGCTGATGGAGACTATGTTTTTGTAGTTTTTCACTTTATGATGTGATGTAAGACATATAAAAGTATCTAGTGTTTACAAGGCTACTAAAATAATCAGTCTTTTGAGACTTGATATTTTGTGATCATGCCAATGTTATGTAATAATGCAGCGACTCTAGGTAACAGGGGTCGGGGCGTTACAAATTGGGAGGCGAGGTGGCCTTTTATAATGGGGGAGGGGTGGCACTCTTGAAATATTTTAAAGGAAAGGGACCGCAACCACGTTTTTATTGAAAGTGGTTAAATAATAGTATAAAGTCGATACAAGAGAGTATAGGACCAAAATATGTAAATACAATGGCTTTATTACAAGTGTATAGGTCGTTTGGGGCCTTAAGGTTATGGTTTAGTCCCTTATTAAGCTTAATTTAACCTTGATTGTTGTAATTAATTTTAATTACATTGCTAATATTTTTTTATCAAAAACTATGTTGAAATTATTATAAATTATCAATTATTATTATTTAAATTATGTAATAAATTTTTCCAAATTCCAAAGAAAATTAAGTGGCAGAAATTAATTTAAATTTAACACTGCAGTAGGGTCGACAATGCGGGTTTTTTAAATAAAAACAGTTAAAAGTGTCTTATATTTTTATTGAAAATTTCAAAACAAAATTCAGCCCAATTACCTAAATTGGATTAATTGATAAAAATATTAGCTAATTAAACTTTAATAAATAACTAATACATAATTTATCCTTATAATTAAATTTGATTAAAATTCATTTTTGAATTAAATATAAGTATTTTTTAATATTCATTAAAAATGAATTTACATCAACAAATACTAAAAATATATCCTATAATAATTTTTATGTTTTTATTTGAAATATTTAGTTTATTTTTGTATATAAAATTCATAAGTGTATCCAAAACTGGATTTGAAATGGTTTCTCCATTTAAAGGTGGTAAAATTACCTTAATAAAAATATGGGTTTTTATGTGAAAAATTTGATTTTTTCTTATCTTATGCATATAAAATCGATTGGATGAATATCAAAAATATATATTTTGATATATAGAACATATATCACATAAACTTACATAATAATTTTAATTAATTTAATTTATTAGGATTAAAATAACTCCGTTAGCATAATAATAGTTTTCTATAAAATTATTCCATTTATATTAAATTGATTCTTATATTCATTTATAAATAATTTGTACCTAATTTATTTATTTCATATTCTTTAGAAACCATATATTTACATATGTTAGCTAATAATATTCATAAAATATAATTTAATGGTTATGTTATATTTTATTATATTTTTTTAATAGTATATTATTGTCCGATAACACTTGATCTTGCATGTTATGCCAACCATTAAGGAAAATCAGTCTAGTATGAAACATAAGCATACCTCATTATTCATTATAGAGTAAGATAACCATTATATTACGTGTAGTGCATGATTAAATTATCATTGGGAAATACACCTTAATGCTTTAATATATATATAATAAATATTATCATTGTTGTGTGAAAATAAAAATATCAAAAAGATTAAATTAAATTGAAAAAATATTCCACAAAATATCAGGTTCTTACATTCTACCCCGCATAAAATGAATTTTCCCTAAAAATTAATCTAGTTTAGAAAATGTTTTATACTATATATTTACCTTCATAGAATCCTACAGTGTAAAAATGAAAAATAAATCATCCTTTTAAAAAGGAGATATGGAAACATAACAGCAACTGATAACTAGGTTAACACACATAAGAACATTGATGGAAAGTGAAAATATAGACTTGGAGGAAATGCGTAAATATATATAGAGAGTGATTGAGGTTTTCAATCACAAACAAGTGAATTATCAATGAAAATTTGAGGGCCTCAAATTCATAAATCTTTGATTATTTAAAAGTCCATCAACTCAACAAAAAATTAAGGTTTTATGAAAACATTGTTTTTGATCATTTTCATAACATTGATTAATTCTTTTTGAAGAATAATATAAGAAAATATACATCCTTTATATAAACATGTTTTCATTCTTTTTTTGTTATTTCGTAAATTTATAATTCATCCATTACTTCATTTAAGGATTGTCTAAAAATTATCTTTGATGTCAGAAGAACTAAAATACACATTTATAGGATCATAAGGCCCATAAAAGAATGAAAATTTTAACTATATGTCTCTAACTATTCGTAAAAATAAATATGGTTAATATATTAATCTATAAATATAAAAATTTACTATATTAGTTCATCATTAATAATTATAAAATTAATTACACATTAACTTGGACATCACGTAGGCCATTAGTAGGTGTGAAACACTTATCATCCTTCGATCATGGGTTCAAGACATGTGTACTTACTATAAATGATTAGGTTTCAACCCACATACATGATTTCATTTTCTAAAATCATGCTAATATAATTTCCAAAATAAATAACATGGTCTTCATGATATTAGTTTATTCACTAAATTTCATTTTAACAATGATTTTCAATACAAACTCAATGAAAAAAATACATCCTCTAAAATTAAACATTTCATGAAGGGTTAACCATATAACCCTTATAAAATATAAAAATAAAAAACATTTGAAAGTCACTAAATCATATTAACATTGATTCCATTATATATTAAAAAATATCTCTTGGTTGTCACATTCCAAACATCTAAATTCCCTCATCATATATTCTCTTGAAACAATGGAATAACTTTATTTTCCATAAATACTTCTAGAAAATATGAATTCTTTATGATTTTGTAGATTACAGTATATATTTAATAAATCCAAGAATGTCTAATCTCTATCCATTATAACATAGACTACTTTATCAATATATACTTTTTCATTTATGAGGTAATAAATATCATCCAATTTACTTGTTTATATCCAACATATCTTTATAGAAACAAAATTGTCATGACATAAAGAACATATTAATGGTTATCTTTCTTTAAATCATGTGTTTTCCCTGGGAATCACCTTGACATTATATCTCTTTAATTTTCCATCGAAACCATTCAATGTGTTCTTGTAAATATATAGTGAAAAAATATAAACTGAACAACCCTTATATATTTCACCATTCCTATTACATAATTATTAAATCCAAATACATAAAAACATTTATTATTCCACTTCACACTTATTCCATTAACAAGGCCACCTCATCCCATTACACAATACCTATTTCCTTTCACATTTAATCTATAGTCTTCTCATCATCTGTAATGTACCCATTACTCACAGTGCATTATTGATCCTCTTTAGTATCTTTCCTCTTGAGACATTTAGTTTCATAATGACCATTTCTTCCATTTTTAAAACACTTAACCTTTAATGATGACTTAGGGTGGCCAATATTTTCGGCCATTTCATTAACCAAACTCTCCATTTTCCCTTATAGTCACTACATTTGTGTCTCGGTTTTCCACAATAACAACATCTTCTTGTTCCCATAATACATTTACTTAGGTGACTATTTCCACATTATTGACACAAAGGAAACAAAATATTTTTCCTCTATGGTCCCCTTTACCTGAACTCTTATTTAACCCATTCATTCTCTTCCTTGGTGAGTCTGAGAGTCATTTAAGGTACACATTGTTGATCATGTTTTCTGAAAACTAATTACGCGTGACAAAAACATCATTTACACTAGTAATAATACCACTTTACTTGTCCTTAATAAATTATTCATCGCATTGAATGTTAATCCAGTAGATTTTGGATCCCGCCATTGACTAATACCAGAAGTGTAGTTCGGTCATTACTTATCATAGAAGAAAACAACATAGTGATGAAAATATATACTTATAAGATGTATAAATCATGACACCTTCCGTAATCTACGACACCCTAGGTTCATCTTAAGTCATTCATATCCAACTTATATTTAAATCCTTCATTATGGTTCATGAAGAGTTTATGAATTTCAAAAGCATATCCTCTGAGAGTGTCAATCCAACTATACATCAAGACCCATTGTTGTGTACCAGATTACCCCAAGTAAGGATCGGAACATCTTGTTGGAGTTGTTACCCCTAGGTAAATCTATTCCTGATCCAAATACACTTGTAGTATATAGACACTAATGTATTTCAAAGACACCACTTAATCTATCTTTTACCAAAACACCAGGACATTTTCTTAAACGTTAACTCATCCTTAAAAATATCCTTAGAGACATCTTGAGAAATATCTTTAGAAATATCCCTAGGGATAACAATAAATTTTTCTCATCCTATTTTCCAATGTTTAACTAAACCATTTCTTTGATTTCAACTATAACAACCCAATAATCACACACATTAAATTTATATAACTTTTGAGTAATACTTAAACATTGTCCAAATAGATGCTCAAATACCATACTAGCCTAGTGCCTTTGGAAATAAGTAATCATAAAAACTATCACATAAAGGTGCTACATCATCTCCCACTAGGTTCTTCCTAACTATCACCCTTATTAGACACATCAAACATGATACATATATTCATAACCAAGGGAACTAAACCTAAATTGGGGTGATCTCATATTCTCATTAAAGGTAAACAAGGGAGACATGTAATCCTATACCTAACTATATTATATAAAAATGTGATCATAAAAATATAAGATCATGCCCTGTATTTAAAAGACCATAAACATGAATCATGGAATAAATATTGGTTGTTTAAAATATATTAATCATAAGGAAATAAATAACATAATACATGAAAGCATAACATAGGAATAAAACATGTAATTATGTAAAACACCTAAGAATATACTATTATTTGCATATTAGACAAGGAATCTCTTCCAATACTATCATAGTAGTATGGGTTAACTCCCATACCATAATGGTGGTCATGGTTCTCCCACACGTCCATATTTGTAGCATTATTTCACTCCTTATACCATTTGGGTAGTCATGGTTCACTCTCATGGCAATATTAGTAGTTAAGGTTCACTCCATAGACCATCTTACTCTGTCTCATGAGATATAAATTTTTACCCAATTCATTAGAGGTAGATATAGTTCCCACCCATATCATAATCAAATCACACATACATGTTCCATAAAATCATGAAAAATCATATCATGGCCCCTGAAATGATATGGGTATCATAAACATGTAATCATATCATAACCTATAGAAAAAAGATACAAGATTCATAATCATTTCATTAAAAACCCCATGAATGAAAAATGGATTTTACAAATATATTACCCATGAATGATAAACAGGTTTCAAAATTTTATAACCCAATAAAGAGAAACATGTTTCAAAAGTGTATAACTTGGGAAAGATAAACATGTTTCATAAACATCATTTCATGAAAACATAATCCATTCAGATAAAGATTACGAATGGAAACAGGGAATAATTTCTCTATAAATGAATTAAAACTCCCAATAGATGTTATCTTATATGGGAAGTAATTTTGCGTCATCTTTTAAAATGTTAATTGAGGAAAATATCCTTTTTTATTTGTTAAATGATTTTTATAACATAAAACATTTAAAAACCATTATCTTTTAAAATAGATTTGAAACCCTAAAAAAGGAATATTTGAAAATAATAAACCATTTTTTAAAATCTTATTTCATTTAAAATGATAGTAAATGATATTTTTAAAGCTTTTTTAAAAACATCGTTCTTGAATACAATAGATTTTTGACTAAAGAGAGTGACTGTAAGATTTTACTTAGAAACATTGTCTTAAGTACAAAAGAGTTGGAAAATGGTAATAAATCATGAGGATATATTTAATAAATATATTATAAGGAATATTATGATTTTTCTTGAGTTATGGGTCATAATATTTCATCAAAGTAATCATAAACATAAATAATCTCGAAAAGTGATGAGATTGTCTACAAAAAAATATTATAACTTGGTAACTTTGGGTCATTATCTCCATGTAAGAAAATTAAATTACATGAAGCTCAAAATATCTTGAAAATAAGTATACTCCATATATAACATGTATAATGGAATTATATACACCGTGAAAAAAGTTTTTAGGTTCATAAGAAAACATGAGTCTCAATGAAGGAAAATTGAGAGAAAACTATTTTATCGATTTAGTAACTTTTGAAACTTAAACCTCATGAAAGAAGGATCATGTGAATACCGAAAAATTTAATTATAAAATATATATAATACAGTAATTTGAATTACAAGAACCACAAAAAAAGGATAGGGAGGAAAAAATAGTAGGTATCTCATGAAAATAAAAAGTGACATGGAATCCCCCTTAGCTTTAGTCTTAACTCTCATCACACTCGTTCATACCACCTATATTATAAATATTATTTTATTATACATAATTTAAAGAAACATATTTTTATATCTAATACCATATTTTATTTTATTATAATCTTATATTACTCCATTCATAACCATCCTATGTTATGTTTTCACTTCAGATAATATTCGCTTTGTTCTTTGAATGTGTCTTAATTTGTTATATCATTAGTCCTTATACTTATATCATGATTGAATAATGTAATCCATGATACAAATATAATTTATATAAGGTATATTTATATTATAATAATACATATAATATATAATTATCAAATAGAAAACACCATTGATGAAGATGATAAGTCTTACGTACCCATGAACGCAATTTCTGTTTAATTGTCATATTGAAAGAATAAAAGTAAAAGACATAAATGTATATATATGTATATATATAATTATTATATTATATTTCTTATATCATATATATATTATATATCATACATATTCACTAATTCCATCCTTAATAAATTCCATGTTATGTATGAACAAATCACATCGTTTTGAGGGGGTGGTAGTCCACACTTCCTCAAACAAAATTATCGTATTAACACCAAATGGATAGTATAAATATATGTGTTGAAATATAATTAAATAATATTAAATACATAATAAATAATATATATATATATATATAACATATATAAATAGATATTCCATCATAATTTCCACCATTAGAGGTGGTGAAATAGAATTAAACAAGCATCGTTTAGTAAGGCGGGAGTCTTCCGCACATAGAAATAATATGTTCTTTACCCATTAGATGGAAGTGTGTGTAATTGAATGTAAAATAGATAGAATACTAAAATCCAAGTATTTTTAGGATATTGTTTTTTTTATAAATCATGTAATAAAAATATTTGAGCTAGTGTAGAAAGAAAATTGGAGAGAGGACTTTGTAGAAGGGTGTTGCCTCTTAACTGGGTAACTCCTTTTAGTGTGAGCCAAAAGGATTCCATGTATTTATTTATAAAAAATAATAGGATTCAAGGTATAAGTGAGGGAAATTGGGGAGGAATTTTTTTAGAGTTTTCTGAACATAAGTGTCTTAGGAGGTGTGAGGTAGTGGGAGGATAGGAGGCCTTTTATAATGGAGGAGGGGTGGCCCTCATGAAATATTTAAAAGGAAATGAACCCAAACGACATTTTTTTATTTAAAGTGGTTATAAAATTTTAAAAAATATATAAAATTGATGATATTATTTAAATATGTATATACAATTGATTTAGGAAAATTTTATAGCTATTTTTGGGCCTTAAGGTTATCGTTTAGTCCATTATTAAGCTTAATTTAACCTTAATCGTTGTAATTAATTTAAATTACAATACTAATAATTTTAATAAAAATATAAGTTGAGATTATTAGAAATTATAAATTATGTTTATTACAAATATATAATCCATTTTTTCATTTTAAAAACATAGAAGTGCGATAAATTGATTTAAATTTAATCTCACGGTCGGGTCAACAATGCGGGTTTTTTAAAGTAAAAACGTTCAAAAGTTTTCTATGTTTTTATAGATAATTTCAAAATTAAATCGATCAAAATTACCTATATTGTATTAGTTGATAAATATAATTATAATTTAACTTTAAGAAAAATATTAAACAAGATTTTTCCTGACAAATAAATTATATGAAAAAATAGTTTTGAATTAAATATTTTAATTTTTCTTTATTCATTAAAAAATGATTCTTCACAGAAAAATACAAAAAAAAATTATCCTAGTATAATTTTTACGTTATAAATTCAAAGTCTAAGTTTATTTTGACATATAAGATTCACAAAAGTGTCAAATATTGGATTTAAAATGGGATCTCCATTAAAAGGTGGTAAAAATGCCTTAATAAAAATGTAGGTTTTTATGTTTAGAATTTGGTTTGTTATATCTTATGGTTATAAAATATATTGGATTAATATTAAAAATATTTAATTTTATATATAATATATATATATAATCAACGTTTAATACTAATTGAAATTAAGTTAATTTATTAGGATTAAAACAACATTGTGAGTACAGTAATAGTTTTCTATAAAAATACTCCATTTATTTTTAATTGATTCCTATATCCATTTATAAATAATTTGTAAGTAATTAATCCACTTTATATTCTATTAAAACCATATATTTACATAACTTAGTTAATAATTTTCATAAAACATAATTTAACTGTTTTGTTGTATATTATTATATTTTTAAATAATATGTTACTGTTCGAAAACACTTGTTCTTGCATGTTACACAACCCATCAAGGAAATTTATTCTTGTGTGAAATGTAATATTAGATAAGTGTTCAATATAGAAGAATATAACCATTATATTTCTTGTATTTCATGATTAACTTGTCATTTTTCAAGATGACTTAATGCATTAATATATATATAATAACTATTTTTGTGTTGCATGAAATAAAAAATATCAAAGAAATTAATATAATTTGAAAAAACATTTCAAAAAACCTTGGGGTATTTTGCTAATGAGGGTTTGAAAGTGTTAGAATATTAGGTTAAAAAGGGTTTGAACAAAGATAAATGAAGGGTCGAATGTTTTTCAAGTTGGTTCCCCTATAGAGTTTATACACAATATTATTCATTTAGAGTGATCGAGTAGTCACACAGTAATGTACTAGGTAAGTATTACTAAGAATTTGTTCATTGGTATAAGATATGTTACCATTACATAAAATGGTGGTACAATGAAAGATTTAAATAAAAAAAATAACATATCTACTTTATAAATGAGAGATATAGTATATATTATTATTTTGTAAAATTAATTATACCTAATCTGGACATAATAAAATCAAATCTATCTGCAGAAAAAGGTTTAGAAAAAATAACTGCTAATTGATTTTAAATGAAAATAATTCTAAATAGATATATTTTTTCTTTAAATTATCTCTCAATAAATGATTAATTAATTAATGTTCTTAGTTATTTAATGTTTTATTGGATTCTTTGAGATGTGGATATAATTAGTGTTATCACATCTGATTGTAATGAGATTAAAGTTGATTCCAAAACCCATTAAGGTGTTTTTCATCCATAGCACCTTTGAAATAAAACATCCTGTGGAAATATATTTAGCTTTATAATTTTATAGTGAAAAATAAAGTTTCTTTTTACTAGACCAAGACACTAGGTATTTACTAATAAAGTGATAAGTTCTTATGGTACGTTTAATATCTAATCTACTTAAAACAAAATCAGTATCTAAGTGTGAAATTAAATTAAATTATATAGTTTTGTAAAAAGAAGAGAAAGAGTTACTGTTCCTTTTAGATATCCTAAAATTATTTTCACATCATTCAAAATTGATTATTTTGAATTATATTTAAATATTTCACAAGGATATATTTATAAAATAATTTATAGTCTACTTGCAGTAAGGTACAAAAAACATTCAGTGATTACACTATAAAACTAGTTGCCAACTATTTTTCTAGTTTTATCTGAGTCAAGTTTGATATTTGAACTTGTAGGAGTTGATTATGTCTTACTTTTTTCATGTAAAAACATATTATATAATTAGAGTTTGTATTTTATTTGATTTAAAATGTTTCCAAAATATTTTTTATAAACATCAAATCCCGTAAAATATTTTAGATCACCCATTATACTCATTTTAAACTCATTCTTTGTAATTTTCAAATATTAGTTGCACAATTTTTTATTTTTTGATCCAAAAATAACATCATCTACATATATTTTTTTATAAAATTTTTAGAGAAATAAGTTTTTATAAATAACATTGGATATGATATTCCTACTAAAAAACCATTTGATAAAATTAAAGAACTTATTATTTCATATCATTCCCTTGGAGCTTGTTTAATTTTATATAGAGATTTGGTAAGTTTAACCAAATAAATTTGAAAATGAGGATCTCCAAAATAAATTGGATATCTACATAAACTTATTCCATTAAAACCCATTTAAAAAGTAATATTTAAAGAAAATCTGATATAACCTAAAATTCAAATAGGATGCATATTCTAGAAGGATTCTAATAGTTTCTAATCTAGCTACAGGGGAAAAGGTATCTTCATAATATATTCATTATTCTTGATTATATCCTTTGGAAAAAAATATAGATTTATTTCAAGTAATCATACTGTGGTTATATTTTTTATTTCAAAAAATCCATTTTGTTCCAATTATAGGATAGTTTGAGGGTACTTCAACTAGTTCACATACCTTATTTCTTTTGAATTGATTTCACTCTTATTACATTATTAATAACCAAGTATCACCTCATAATTATTCTTTAATAGATTTTGTTTTTAATTGGGATATAAAGGTAGATAATTATAATAAAATTCGTAAATTTTTTCTAGATCTTACCACTTCATTATTATTTCCTATAACCGTTTCTAAAGGATGGTCTTTAACATTTATATGTATTCTAGGAAACACACTTTCTGTTTCACTACTATCCTCCATTATTTAATTATATTTAAAGTAATAAAGGTAAAATTTACCATTCTTGTTGTCATAAAGGAGAGGTACAAGTCTCATATTTTTGATAGAATCATTTTTATCATTAATTTAAATAATTTTGTGACTGAAGGGATCACATTCATCATATTTCACATGAGCTTATTCTTCAAATATCCTCAAACTTTTATTGAAAACTATATAATCTTTGCAATTACTATAATATCCTTGGAATATACCTTCATTATACTTCATATCAATCTTTAAAAAATTGACCTAGGTTTTCAAGATGTGAACCTTACTTCCAAATACATTGAAATATCATACCTTGGGTTTTATATTATTCTATAACTCATAAGGTGTTTTCTTGAAGATAGGACTTATTAGTACTTTTTTTATTATATAACACAATGTGTTAATAGCCTCATCCTAGAAATGAGTGGGAATTTTATATTCACACAACATAGTACTAGGAATTTCTTACATTGTCTTATTCCTCATTTAATCAAAACCATTTTATTGAGGTTTCTTGGGTCATATAATGTATGTTTAATTCCATTATTAGGGAAATAATGATTAATTCAAGATTCAAAAAATCAACTCCATGATCACATTTAAAATACATAGTTTTGACATATTTTTAATTTTACACAAGTTTGCATAAATTAATATAAACATAACAAGATTCAATTTTAAGTGCTAAAAAGTAAATCCATGTAAATCTTGAAAAATCATCAACTAATAAAAAATGGCTTTCCAATGAGACTTTTAGTTCTAGTCGGTCCAAAAAAATCCATAAATATAAGCTCAAGAGGTCTATAATTAGAAACATTTTTGATTGTTTAGAAATATGACTTGTGTTGTTGACCCATTTTCATGTATCACATAGTTTATTTCTATTCAATTTGATATCTGATAAGTTAGAAATCAAATATATTTTTGAAATATTTATCAAGGAAGGATAATTGTGATGTATAAGTATTATATTCTAAATCAATGGTTCATTAATATTAGAATTTAAACAATTTACATTTTACTACACAAGGAATTATGATCTAGTGTGTAAACATTATCTATTCTGGGTGGTTTGAATTTGAGAAATTTTTCTTTTAAAACAAAGAAAGAATTTTTATAAAAATAAAAATAATTTCCATAATCAAAAAATTGAGAAATACTTAACATATTTTACTTAAATCCATCAAAATAAATTACATTGTTGAAGAAAATAGAATGAGGACTTACAACTGATCTAATATGAACTATCTATCCTTTTGAATTCTTTCCAAACTTGACATATCCTCCATATAATTTAGATATAGAATGAAAGTTGGAGTATTATCTAATCGTTTCACTTAAATATCCATTTTCCATAAACCATGTCTATTTTTTCATATGGCTATTTCCCTATAATGAAAAATCAAACTATATAATTATTTTTTCCCAAATTCTTTCGAGTCTTGAGATGTTATCTATAATAGATCTAGGTACCCAAACATTTTTTTAAAAAAAAATTGAAGTTTGTTTTGATAAATATTTTTGAAGAAAAAAAATTTTGATTTCACAATGTAGGGAATTTTTTATAACACAAATATTTTAAGAATGTTCTATTTCACCCAAACAAAACAAGTATCATTTGGAAGATATTTATTTTCAAATAATGGCATAAAATATTTTCTATAAAGATTAGATATTTTACTTTGACTTTAAATTATAATTTTTTCTTCTCTAGGTTGATTTTGACAAAAAAAATTGTTTGAATAATCTCTTCCTATTATAAAGAAACTTCCAACATCTTTGAAATTTTAAACCTCCTTCTATAGGTTTTCAATTATTTTGACTTATTCAAAATTCAAGGAAGTATATTATCTCAACTCATTTTTTTGGTCAAAAATCTGATTGTTTATATTCTCTTCTTCACTAACAATTTTATTATATGAAGTTTGAAAGGATTTTCTTCCAGGATTTCATAATTGATTTACAACATGGTGTAGTGATCATTTAATACCTTGTATGAGAAATTTTTATTTTATAATTCAGTTTCATGCTCAAAATAATAATAGGAATGTTCCTCATCCAATTATATAATAAATCATATGTTATATTATTTATTTGTGGTTTAGCTTCTAATTATAATGATGTGAATTCACTAGAATCTTAAGAAACACTGCATGTGGATTTCATAACTTTCTTGGACTTCTTATATCTAGTTTTTTTAATTATTTATTCTCTTCTTCTTGTAATTTATAATTTTCATACAATCATGTTTGATGTGTCAAAAAAATTCATTCATTGCATCTCAATACTTTTGAGTTATCGCAATGCTTTTTATGCTTATTAAAAGATTTTTGGAAAACTAACCTCTTATTATAAAACATTTTTAACATTTGAAAAACTTTATTGAGCTCATAATTTGATTATAATTTTATTAAGAAGACTTATTCTTCATATCCTTTAGATATTTTTACACTTTTACTTTTTTGGTCATATTTAGATGTAGAGACTTTCAAGGTAGCATTTTCCTTCTTCATCATTTTATAATCCTTAATTATAGATTCAATTTCATATTTATACATCATAATATTCCTGATTAGGTATTTTATATTTAAATATTTTACATCTATAAATTTTATGATAGTATATGTTATTCCACCCCACATAGGTTGTAATACTTTAGGAACATTCAGTGACTATTCCAGCTTAGTGATAGGAATTACTGGAGCAGCAATTTTGTTCATAATATCTGTGAGTATTCCATTTAGTTGAGTAATTATCTATCCTTTATCCATATTGAAATTTGCACACTTATAATTAGTTGTATTACACCTAAGATATTTCACATTGTTAGTGTCTTCAAATGATATTTCAATAGTGGTCCACATTTCATGTGTTGTCTCACATTGAGTGATGATGTTGAACTAATATGGTCTCACCCCACATATGATTGAGTTCATTGATTGGGATTTTAAATCAAATTTCCCTTTAGCTACATTATCCCATGTATCTGGTTATGACTTCATAATTTATTAGGGATAAAATACTTTGAGGTTGGATTTTGAACAATGATTTTTAAGATATATGATCATACGAGCTTTCTAGAAACCATAATTCTCACCATTGATGTGTGGAGATCTAACCATTGAAATAACTTCTATGTTATCAGCTGTATAATCCATTTGAAGATATATCTTTGGACTTAAACCTTTTATAGTTGCGAATTAGAGATTCACTTTCTTGGATACCAATTTTCATTGTAGATAATGACTGACTGAATAACCCAAGAGGGGGTGAATTATGTTCTTCAAAAACTCTTTAATATTAGACCACCATCTTTAAGATATATAATTTCAATTATTTCCTTCTAAATATATGTAACAAAAATGAAAAAACATATAGAAATAAAATTTCACACAGAGATTTATAGTGGTTCAGAGAATCGAAATCCCCTAGTCCACTCTACCAATGCTCTACTCTATGATCTTGCTTATTTTCACTATAACATCACTTTTACCAGGGGATCCCAACTGAGAAAAATTAGTTTTCCAATAATATAATGGTCAAAGATCTATCAACCAGGATCGGCCTTTAAAAGACCTATCCAAAGACTTAACCACACTCTTTTGAAAAGTGAAACCACAATGAAATAAACAGAAACGTTTTGGGTTAAATTTCTAGTACACGGTTTTAAAAACAAACTGAAATTAGTTAATGATTCATCCTAATAACATGATAGACTTTGAAGTAGATTGAGATAATATTAAGTGTGATTAATAGAACATATAATCATAGAATGAATAATTTTTGTTTCTTAATTATGTAATGGTATTATTTTTTGGTGTTCTAAAGAAATCAGCTATCATTCTTCATGTATTTTCTTCTCTTTTCTTTTCATCCATATATTGAGTACTAGATAACTGATCCATTTATATACTTGTTTAAACTTGAATGAAGGAAAACTCTAATGGTCTTGGGACACAAAAATAATTATCTTGATGAAATAGGATATTAAGCATATGTAGTAGAACTTTACAAATACATGAATTAATTTTGAAGCATAAATATTCACATTCATCAAATTGTGCTTTTCAGGAATGTTTTGTGCATAAAAAACTTTCCTTAAATGGATAATCTCCTTTTGATGTGATCTAATGTCATGAAGGGTCTTATTGAGATATTAGAAAAGTGATCATGACGTTTTTTAGTACTATATCTTCTTAATATATCAACTAAAAGAAATGTTCATGGTAAGATAACATTAATAATATAAAGTATCTCATCCTCATAAGACAAATTAACTTCAATGTAGTATAAGATAATGTGTTACTGTAACATTTTACTTCCTCAACATATTCTCGATTCACAAATTCTTTTCAGATGATAAATAACTTTTATAATATCATTCTAACTAGTGAATATATCTTGAGAAACTTAGTCAAGCATTGTAAGATAAAGTGTAATGTGATACTCTCTAATTTTGAGAAACTAAATCCTTTAATTATCATAAGATAATGTGCTGGTAAATAGTAAAATAAAAACATGGACATATAATGTAACCTAAGTATAATCTAAAACACTTTATAATGAACTTTTTATAATAAATGTAGGGATATTTTGAATCATAAAAACAAATAAAATGAAAATATGTTGTAGAAATGTATTTATAACACACAATAATGAAATATCATAACATAATAGCCAAATACAACACATATTTTTTAGGAAAGCTAGAATCATGTCCACGTGCTGCATATGTGCATAAATCATAACATCATAATTTTAAACAAATATGACATCATGTTCATGAATAATAAAAATTATATCATTTGAAACATCACATTAACCAATGTATTGGAGGGTTATATATTTTTTGTCCCACCCGTCTCATCATAAAATTCTCATAATCATGCATTCCACATCGACTGATGAAAATCAAAGTCATCAAATAACCCATGGAAAGGAATGGGTTTTATAAAATATTTTTCATATCATACTTCATTAAATAACATTTATGATTACAAAATGAATAAGTGAGATCATAAATTGGAATAAACTATCATTTTCTTCATTGAAATAATAAATAAATCAATTAGATTCAAGATAAATTTTGGAATTTGAAGTCATTTTTTGAAAAATAATTGTAAATGGATTAGATAAAATTTTAGAAGGGTACAAATATGTATATCCCAGAAATAAAATATAAATAATATTGAAAGGAAATATTTTATATAGTAAATGTACATTCATGCTAAAATTAATGTGAAACGGTAGACAACCACTAAAAAATGATTTTTTATTTGATAATCCCCTTACCTTAAATCCCACTTCATTTTGATATTTTTTCACCACCTGAATAATAAACATAAGTTTATTAAAACATTGGACCAAAACAGAATTATTTAAAAAAATTCAATATTTTTAAGTTATAATAATTTTATTATATTTCTTAATTTCCATTTTTGATGTTGAACCATTTTGATATTATTTTTTCCTTTAAAAGTTCCCATTTTTTGTTTGATTTAGATATTTTATTCTACGTAATTTATACTCAGTTTGATAAATTAAAAAGATTATAATAAATATATTCATACCATTATAGATCATAAATAATTTATCATAACCATCACTTAAGGTTGGTAATAATGAAATAATTGGAAACACCCTTGATGGAAGTTAACAAGACATTAATGGGATATTGTTTAAATGGGATGAAATAGATGTATAAAATATACAAAAATAATAATTATAATTTTTACCTAAGGTTGAAATCATTTAAATAATTTTAAAATAATTTATAATTAATCTTAGATTTTTTTTAATTTGATAGAGATAGATATAAGAGGAATAGAGGAAGAAAATTCAAAGAAGAGTAGATGAAAATAGACCTTCTTTTCAACGTTTATTCTCTTGTATGGCACTAAAATCCCTTGATGTCTGGAGTTGGTTTACTCCATAAAATCATTAAGTATGATAAGAGACTTAATATAATTTATTTTAGTAGATTTTTGGCTTTTTGAATTTTGGGTGGAGTGGTTTTCCAAGGGGGAGGATAGAGGATATTTATACTTGGGGAGATGGGTATTTTTACAATAAAATATTGAATAAAATACTACATCTAATGTAAAACAAACAATAGTGATTTTTTTATATAACTAATAATATATAAATATTATAGAATATTATTTGTAGTTTAAAACCATTTATAATTCAAATTAAATTACTTATTAAAATAAAAAGTGGAAAAAAATAAAAAAATGTTATTTTAATGGAATACTTTTGACTTTTGACTTTAGAAAGTAATTTTACGGTTTAGAAAACATGTTTATTTTAATTTAAATGAATAATTTACCAAATTTAGTATTTTTCATGATTTTTCTAACTTTTATAGAATTTATTAGTTCATTATTACATCATTTAATTTAAAACACAACAGTTACAAAAAAAACTATATTTTTTCTATTGACAAAAAAATTGAAGAATTTAAAGAAAAATTAAAAAAATACCCCTTGGAAAATTTCTATATGATGATTTTAAAAATGAAATTTATTTTATCCAAATAATATTTTAACAGATTTAATTTTATTTTTTGACATAAAAATGTAATGTTTTAAAAAAATACAAAAAAAATATAGTTTATTAAAAAATGTGCTTAAATTTTCTTTGATTTTTTAATCGTGATATTTATTTTATGGAATTATAACATTTATGTTTACCTAAATTAATCATGATAATTCTTATTTATATTAAATTTTATTGTTTTGAAGACAAATTATTATTACAATGGTCATTGTAGTATTCCAAGCAGTTAAGTTTCTACTCACAATGCTAAAGGTTTCTATTTAAAATGGTCACATTACTATTAAATTATTCATATTGAATCCTATAAATACTAATTAATTTCTTCATTCAACATTCACTACAATGCCTCCCAAGGTCTTATATTTTCATTTTTTAAGCTTTTGATTGGTTTACAAATATTTTGTTTCATTTTTATAGTTTTGGCCATGGGGGCGATGATTCTAGAACATTACAAGGATATGATGTTTCCCAATTCTACTTTTATTAATTTATAATTTATATACTAGTGTAATTTTTTTAATTTCATGGGTTTATTTTCTTATTAGTGTAATGATTTTTAGTAATGATATAAATTGTTGTCGGTTTCATTATGATTTTTATGTGTATAATAATATATAATACAATATAACATTCATTTCTTTCAAATATCATTTATAAACTCTGAGTTGTTGTTATACATATTATGATGTCTGATATCATTACATATAAAACTAATCATTTCATTCATTGAGAGTTCAGTAATTATTCTCCATGATATTTTTCATTGATATTATCAATGGATGCATTTTATGATAAATTTATTAAAGGGAATGTGTTTTTTGTTATTTACTTTTACATATTAATTATGACTTATATAATTATTATTTTCATGTTATTGATTAAATGAAATGTGTGTTTAGTTATTTACCTTTCTATGATAAACAAAATAATTATTTTATTAAGGACAACATGAATAAACAAGTTGAAAGGGAGCATGTCATAGGGGCCTAATGTGATGAAGCCAAGGGAATCCCCCCTAAATATTCTCACCCCCTCTAGGGGGAAATTAAGTAAACTAAAAAAATATTAATGTTTGATGGAAGATAATATCGAGATTCTAAAAAATCCACAACCTTGTTGCCCTCTATCCAGATGTGAAGGATACTCACCTAGTTTTATATAAGACTTCATCACTTCTTGGAAGTTTAAGAGATTGACTAGCGTATCCTTCCATCACCTTCAAAGACTTGTAGAGGATGAGAGAATACACTACCGTCACTACCAAGGTCACATTCTTCTGTTGAAATAGACTAAGTCTTGTTAAGAGAGTTGAGGCCTCCACCTGAAGAGAATGGACCTATCCGAAGAAAGAATTGAATGCAAAAATGATAGAACAATTTGAATCCTTGGCCACACCTCATATATTAGCCAACTCCAAGAAGCTAGAGCCATTAGTGTTTAGCTTAAGATGCCTAGGGTGATGATTCCAGTGAACCCAATTCACTTTTGTATTGTTGTGGATGAGGAGATAAGGTGAAGCACTAGCACAAAGGACCCTGAGATAGGGTGCATTCTCCTAGTTCTTAATTAACCTGATTGTGTCTAGTAATATATACTTAGTTTGAATGACCAGAGTCTTGGCCAGGTTATGAGCTCCCTCAATGTGAGAAGAGTTGCAAGACCGAAAGATGCACCAGAAACCTATAAGCTGAACAGTACCTCACACCCTCCTTTCTGGTCCTACATCACCAGCACCGTGAAACCCCCACTCAAGAAAACAGAGAGTCATAAGGTCTAGGTAGGATAAGCCAGTGAAGTCTCCAAAGTGCTTCTAGATATCGCAGTCCCACTCTATATCAAATAAGCGGTCGTCAATAGATTCCATAGTTCATGTTTTACAGCATAAGTATTTTAATTCCAAAGGAATTCCCAGATGTTGGATGTTATCAACATTTCCATATTGATTATGCTTTATTTATTAATGATAGATTATATTGCATGTAATTATTACTGAGAATTTGATATAATATTTTTTTTTCATTTCCTTATGATATGAATAAAAATTCTTCAAATTAGTTCATATATGCTAAATGATTTCCATTACAATATTTTATGTTTTAACCCCAATGTATAATGGGTATCATGTGTGTATATATATCTATTAGACTGCCAAAATGAACAATACTTATGGATTTTACCCCTTTTCTCTATTCCAATTAAATATTATAGACCACCAGATTCAGGATACTAGATTTGGGGTTGTTATATTTTTTTCATTTTAACTATATTCATTTTAGTTTACCCATGGTCAACCTATTTTAACCATAACTATTGCTGCAATTTTTTTTGTATTTTTAGTATTCATTATAAACAAAAAATAAATTGACCTTAGTACCTAATATTAATTATTCTAACTAAAAATTTGGAATTTATTTTATCAAATTCAATTCATAAAATTGATATTACTTAATTTTATAATAGAACTCACAATCATGATGAAAAAAAGCAATTTCCCAAAGAAAATGTTTCATTAAGTATAAAATTTTTTTACCACAAGATAAGACAAAAAGTTTATTACAAGGACATAAATTGGATGATTACTAATATATTTGAAATGATATTACTTTTAAAACCATTTTAAAAGAAAATTGAACTTTCCAAATTCTTTTAAAAAAATTAATTGTCTATAAAAATTAGTAATTTTCATTATTCATTGAAAAAATTAATCTTTTCATAAAATTATAAAAACTTTTCATTAACATAAATTTGAAAATTTGATTTCAAAAAATTGATTTCATTTATTCAAATAAATTTTATAAATGGAAAAAAAATTAAAAATAATTCTTCAAAATGGGAAAAATCTCTTTTTGTAAAAAACATTTTGTAAGCATAAGGCAAGATTTATTCTTATATCATGCCTAGAAAAAAATATTAGATGAATGATAAAAGTTATTTAATATATAATATATAAATTTAAATAAAATAACTCACCAATATTGATTAATTTAATTTATAAATATTAAAATACATTGTGTTCATACAAACATTTTAAAAAAAACATTTCTTTAACTTTCAAATGATTTTTATTTTTATTTATAATAAGTTGATAACCAATGAATTTATTTTATAAATTTTTAGACCATATAATTTTCATATTTTAGTTATTCCTGTCTATATCCCCCAATTTAATGACGAGGTTATAATAGTATATTATATCACGTTTCATTTTTTACTTGGGGTTTCGTTTATTGAAACCTATTGAAGATATTAAATTTATTTAAAACAAAATATGTAATTAAAACATGGGTTTTAATATGTAACATAAAATGTGTTCTGAGGGGATATTATATGTTTCATGGAGACACCTTCTCGGGTAATTATCTATTGATGTTAATCAAAAAATAATTCTGAATTCTTATAAGAGAAATAAATTAATTCACCTAGGGATTCAAAGGAATTAGATACCAAATGAATTGAGGAATTTTTCTTCTAATATACGCAAGATGATTTTATTTTTAAATTGATACTCAATATGATTGAGTATGGAAACAACATAGTGGGACTTGAATTTTCTTTAAGGAATATATTGGTTATGGAATATATCTGATTTTCATCAGTGTAAATGTTTCGATAATGATAAATTAATTCAACAAAATTACCTAGTATTATTGATGGTATAGAATATATGGAGGCATATTTTTTGGGTTATTTTAGTAGTATTGTAGTTGGAACTATAGTAGTACTATAGCAGGCACTGCAGTAGGTACTGTAGTAGTTACTGTTCGTCACTGTAGCAGCCGGAACTATTCACCTTGGGATACCAATTTGTACTTGGAGTCCTTAAGGCCATCGGGCCACCAAGGCCTTCGGGTCAGTAAGGATTTTTGGCCACCATTAAGGTCTTTGGGCCACCTCAAGGCCTTCGGGCCACATGATTAGTGCAGTCACCCGAGACAGATTCTATAAAAAGGACCAGCCCTAGAGGAGGATTTAGGGAAGGTTCACTCATTAGAGCTGAACCAAATGGATTTGGAAGAATGAGAGGGTATGGCTATGCCATTGGGACCAGCCTGTGCTTGCATGGGAAACCAAGCCATACGGCCTTGAAAAGGTGGAGAGCTACCATAAAGATGCTAATACTAGGGAGGAGAAGTTCCTTGTAGTTATAGTCTTGTTGAATTTCTTAAGACCTTTGGGTCGTGTAATATCTTAAGTATATGGGGCCTTGTTATATCTAATCATATATGCCTTATATGGGCTCCCCCTCATCCTTTGAAAAGGGGGTATAAAAAATCAATACAAATGAAGCCCTTCAGGCCATTCAGGGTGTTATGGGGTTGTGTTAGTAGTACAAGTGGGTAAAAGTTAAAGTTTAAATTTTTAATCTCATATACTCAATATTATTGGGTACATAAATTGATACTCAATGTGATTAATTATGAAAATGGATTGGTGAGACTAGATTTTTATTTATGTAAAATATTTGTTAAGGAGTCAATTATATATTTTCGTTAATAATAATGTTATAAAATGATGAATTATTTGAAAAAAATTACATAATATTATCAAGTGTTTATAATATATGTACAAAGTATGTGGTTTCTTGGTTCTAGTGTTGTGTTTACTGTAAAAGTTGATAAAATTTCAAACATGAAGAATAAAATTTAGTTAGAGAGACAAACATTACTTATTTTAGTATCTAGTAAAGGTAATTGAAACCTAAATGTGAAAACAAGAAGTAAGGATTAATCATTCTATAATATGGAATTATTAAAGATAATTTAAGGGTTTTGGAAAATACATGGAATTTCCATGTCACATGTATGCCTTATAAAAATAAATTATTTGATTTTGTAGGGTATATAATATGAAGTGTATACTTTACAAGTGATGTAAATATAATGAAGTTAAAAATAATGGGAATAATTGATAAATATTTTAGTTTTAAATCATATCATTAAGAAAAAAATCATTTACATCAATGTTTTGAATTTTAATGAGTTTATCATGATCATGTTGATATTAAAATTACATACATAGTTAACTCATTTCTATTATATGATAAGAGAGGTTATTCATTAACAAATAGTTATTGTAAACTAAATTAGAAGATTAATTGGGAACAATTGGATTATGATTTATTATATTATGTGACATTTTTTAAAAGGATACAAGGATAAAAAATTTGTATACAAGATTAAGTGTTTATCTAGGTAATTGTTAAAATATGAGGGAATATTCCCCTATCACCCATTAGTTGTATATTTTATTAAATTATTATTTCTAATAAAAATATTCTAAACACATATAATACTATATATGACATAGAAACAATTTTTATTTTTTCCAAATAAATATAAATATGAGTTCTTTCCTGACGCAAAAGATTTTTTATATCTTAACAAGACATTTTGAAAATAATATAGTGTCGAAGAGGGTAGTGGTAGAATGTTTGAACATATGAATGTTAAAAATTAAAAAAAATAGTGTAAACTTTTTGTGATTCCTACTTAATATTCTAAATATTTTTGGATTTGTGATGGTGAGGAAATATTTAAAGTATTATATTTAGTTACCGTGAGAAATAAAATATCACTACTTCCTAGAGGGTTTTTTCATCTCAATTTGATTTTTATATTATCCCAACATAGTTTAGGATGTGATAGTAACATATAATATAAATAATTACATTATTTACCAAAATATTTCAAGGGAAATATTTTATGTAAAGTGTTCAATGGATAATGATGTCAGACATAAAATTTCAAGAAGACAATATAAGTTATTATCATCTAAACATTGGAAATTGTTGAGTTAATGTGTTTTAATATTTTCAAGGTGTTAAACATTAGGAAATTCATTACTAAATCTCTCCATTATTTAAACATTATTTCTTAATATATTTTAATCACTAAAAATTTTAGTGGGATAGTTTTATTATATCGTCAAACATAAATTTTATATAAATTACATATAGTTGTTTCAAACTAATAAAACATTAGAAAGTACATAAAACATATAGTTTTACTAGTATTTATTTCATATATTATTTTAGATAAATGTACTTATATTGGTTTTTTTAATTATTATTTAAAGGATTAATAATATAAAATGTATCGTATAAAATAAAATATTCACTTTATCATTATTTTAAATTAGTTGAATATATGTATATACTAATATACATTTCATAAAGTGAAATGATAATTATCCTTTAAAAGTATGAGTTTGAGTTATACCTAACTGATTTTAATCATGTATTATTATAAATTATGATGAAATATTAATGTTTTCATGGGAATTATTATTGTATGTGATATAGAAAATTCTCATAAGGCACAATAAATGTTTATGTTCACTAGATTACCCTCAATGTTTTCTATTTGGAATTACATATACTATGTATTGGATATACTATGGGTTTTTATATCATATTGGATTCCCCGTTACCTGAGTTTGGAGAGACACCTAGCATGAGAACCTGTATACTTTTATAACTTTCTTAAGCAATTCATTAAGGATTAGCTAATCAGGGTCGGTTTGGTAAATTGTTAATCATGTCCTTGGGTGGATCTTAACTAAGATGGTATTATTTCTATCATATGAAGAGAATGACATATTTTCCCTAAATTTATATAGATTTTGAATGGTATAGCCCCACATATATATTACATATGATGTGCTTATCTAGTCAAATGAGGTACATGTTTTGTGATCATCTATAGAGGTGAATGATGTGTGATGTATTCATTGATTTGGTCTGTCTATACATGAGTAATCAAGAACATATGAGTTGGGTATATAGTATTTACATACTCCATGTTATGTAGTCACTAGATGCTCTATACCAATGAAACGTTTTATAATGAATACTAGCATGAGATATGGTAGGTGTACATCGGTATAAGGATACATGTGTTTGATAGAGGTCACACGAGAACCCTTTATAGATTAAGTAGGGTTAAATATTTTCTAGAAGCCAATCTATTATTTCATTTATAGATCTGGTGATTCATATTTGTTGTCAAGAACATAAATTCCAATGGGGTTACATTATGTGGTTAACTAAATCAGTATTGAGTATGACTCATAGAGCTAAATTAAAATTGATATAGAGTTAATAAAAAAATTGTATAGACATACACAAGGTGTTTCATATGATATAATAAAATGTGGAGTTAATGATATATATTTAAATGTGTTTTTGAAAATATCCAAAATATTTTTGGATATGGTTTTATAAATTATCACATGTGATATGATATAATATGAAATGATATGTATGTCCTTTAAACTTTAGTCTAATTGGGGTATTGAAGGGTATGTGTGATTTAAAGCATTAGGCATGTGATTCTCAAGATACATCATAACATGTGATTTAGACATATCATAAATGTTTGAAATTTTATTTCATGTTATACCGTCATCAATCGTATTATATAATTGAGAGTGTTTCTTAAGATTCACATATACCATTACATTTTAGTAACACTCTCAATCGTAAGTTATGATTTCAAATTTTGTGGTGCATGTTTTTCTATGATTTCCATTCAATAACAATGAATGAATACCCATATCATAGGTAATTGCATTTAATATAATGTTATTTTCACGTAACTGCATAAGAGACTGAATGGTAGTTATTATCATTCAAGAAACACTTCCATGTTGGCTATTATCTGAATGGAAATTTAATAACATGTAAGAGATGGGGATAAAATTCATGAAATCATTTCATGAATGAAGATGAGGAATTTACTCATGTGTTATGAATGAGTAAATGAAACATTCCAAACGAACATTTCAAAGTCTATTTAATATCCATTTTCATATGATGGCATTTGTTATAGATGTTTTCATGATACTCAATCAAATCTCTCTTTCCCTGATTATTTACTATCCTACAACCCTTACACAATAAGGAACTAGAATTTCATGTTGAATGGATTATCACATACATAAAACATTAAATTCATTCAGCTTATAGATACCTTTAGAGGTGGGATTCCTTCAACTTCCCCTTCGGTGATCTTTCCCAATCCCATTTAAAGGATTTAGTTTTCATATGATGGTGAGAAAATAGATATGTATTTGATGTAAGGTGAAAAATATTACTATATTATGCATTTATATTACGTATATTTAATTTATCTATGAATGGTGAACTTGGGATTTCATATTTTAATCACCTTCACTGGTTTTATTATATGTTAACAGTCCCCTTTGAATCTCATCACTATAGAGGAAAAACAATCATCACATGAATTTCAATAATATTCCAAATTCTAATGGTGAACAACTTAGTCATCACTTGGTCAATGTAGAAAAACATCCCTTAGATAAAGTAAAATGATCTCACACATCCCTCAGTTAAACCCAAACTCGCAAACAATCCCCAGAGTATTGTGCTCAACTCATTTTCAAAAGGGATATCTCAATGTTTCTATAGAACTATTCCAAAGAATCCTAACTCATGCCTCAAAATAATGTAAACAACCCATATTAATGTTATCATACAACATGGGGAAACTTTAAGGGGACTCCATTAAAGAATCTCATATATGCATACAACCTTTGGAAAACAAGGCATCACTAACATGTGATAAAAAATACCCAAAAAAATTCAAATGTTATCCCTAAAGTCATTTTATTGAAATATCTGAAAAAACTCTTTACTAAAAATTTAAAAAGGCCCAAAATATTTTATTTACTAATTCTAGGTCTAAGGGTAAATCCCATGAAAATCCTCTTAAAGAACCCCTCCATGTTTGGAAATACCAGTTAAAGACTTTCTTTAAATCAGAACTTCCCTTTGAAATTACTAGGAAAAGATTTTTTTAAATAACATTTAAAAATAAATAACCCTTCAAATTTAAAAATCCAACTCATTCCACCAAATTTAACCATACAATTGGAAACTAAAACTCATTGGACCAAGACACTATCAATGAATCATTTTGCAAGATATATAACCATTGTTCACAATTAAGCCAATGTGATCCCATCGCATTTTATCAGGTTATATTACATAATGACCAAAAAATTATGTATTTAGTAATAATGATGATTAAATGAACAATAAAATAATATAAATCATCAAGATACTGGGTAATTTAAAGGCTACCTACATTGATTTTATAATCTATCATCACTTATAAGATCGTGTCGGCCTCCATTGATCCCGCAAGAAACTATATCTCCAATAAACCTCATCAAAGTATTAAAATAATAATTTAAATTAAAAATCCCAATATGTAATATTTTAAAACAAACTCATCAGGTGGTATAACATCTTTGAATCTTGAATAGACAAGATTGGGTCCACTCCTTACACACACCTGATCCAGAGCCACAAAAAATTCCTTGATCCCAAACCAATCAGTCATTAATTTCATCCCAAATCTCCAAGATCCCTATATAAATCTATATTTTGAAATAACCCCAAGATAATTAGTATGTTTTGGTCTTAATAAATTCCTTTTAATCCTCCTCTTCACATTTTATACTAAATATCATTCGATAGGTAGTGATTATATCATTCTTCAGTGGAGTCTCACACCAAATACTAGAAAGACATAACAAAATTAGTGTATATGGAGATGAGTATATCATATTAATTTTATTGGTCAAGATAAACATACTCAGATCAACCACTCATCCAAGGGACACAAAATGAGCACCAAAGGGGGAGAAAAGATGGTGTGAGGTCATCCAAAATGACCTCCCTAGACCCCCTTCTATATACTAGAGTTAGGGGAATGACCATAAAAAAATGGTTCCATACCCACTAAAAAATGGGGTAGACCCTCATCTTATACTGTTCTACATCTATAGGGATCATTGTGACTTAACCAAGTTCCCAACATAAGGAATCATCCACCTAGTAACCCATAAGGGGGAACTCAACCCGCTAGACCTTTACTGAGTATCTAGTGACATCCAACCAGAAACCTAGTGGCTAGTAGTTACCACCTCATCTCCTTTTTCATCCCCCAAAATGTAATAACTACAACTCAGTATTCTTTCAGTAAAATTCCACCTTAAAAAATCACATAAATTATTTTAAAGGTTACCAAAATGTCTCCTTTATGGATATAGTATCAAAATTTCCATTTTCCCCATTTACCAAAAATATAGATTAAAATTATCTCCTAGTTCAATGTAACTAAAATTTGTAAGTCAATACAATGAGTGTGAAATAATAAAATGATATTTGGATTAGAATACATAGATATTTGGGTTAAAGGATCAGAGAAATTTTTGTTAAGAATAAATCTATAATAAACCTACTAAAGTAGAATAAAAAAGACTCAAATATTCTGGTGTGTCTCACAAAGTTTGATAGTGAAAAAGAGTCGCAAATGTAAAAATAATATTATAAAAGTAGAATTTAGTTACATTAAGCATAATTTAATTTGAGTTTGTTATAGAATCACGAAACATAACATAGATAATGTGGATGAAATTATAACTTGATGATATAAGAGTGAAATTCTCACACGCATTAATAACCAGGTCTGGTAATCAAAGTGTGATCTTTATGTCAAAGGATTTGGTGAAACATTCAACGTTAGAGAATATAGATATCAAGTACCACTTCATTAATGTGAAAGTGTAACACGGAGAACATAACATGGAATATGTTTCAATGAAATAAAAAGTATCAGATATCTTGATAAATACCCAAAGAAAAGATGAATCATAACACTTGATAGTTTTTTGGTAGTGAAAACTCTCCTAGAATATTAATAATTTAATTTATTTATTTTCCCTATTTTATTCATTCTAATTTATTAAAAAATTTAGGGAATGAGTCATGATTTATTCTCACAATGGAGTCATATATTTATTACTGGGGGGGTTTATGAAAAGGGATAAGATAAGAGGAGATTCGTTATAGAGGAGAACTGAGGTGTTGGAATCTAAAGCTTATAAAATATCTAAAATAATTGTTTTCATGTTTCTAGATAATAAAAATTTGGATATTGAAGATCCATTAAAGATTATAGATTTTAAAGAGTCCTCATTTATTATAAATACACATTGGGGATAATAAATCCTTAATTGAGACATTGTAAAAATATAATTGATCCTTACACTAAGGGTAGGGAAACACTCAAGAACGTTATTTTATCTTATGGTTTGGTGTTCAAATAAATCTCATAATGGGATCATGTGAGGAATAGTTTCTCGAAAATATCCTTCATGATTTTTATAGATTATTTCATGTTTTATTTATTTTTAATGTGTTCATGGATTGATAAAAGTCCATTTGGTGTTGAATAAATAATAAAGGAATGAATAATTTATGATGAGACACCAACAATATCTTGGGGATTTCAAAAACATGTTTTGGTTATTGAACCAAAAAAAGTCAATGAATAGTAGAAGAGAAGTGACTATTTCCATGGTTGTGGTATTTTACACGTCTAGAAGGTAGCTACAAGAAGATCAAAATAAGAGTGGTCCCTACTGATAAGTTATGGTTTAGATTTTAAATTCTCATGTACCACTAGATTTTGGTTCCAAAAATTTTTGAATGTGAATTAGTATCACCAAAATTACACAAAATATAATGGTCAACATAAAAATTTCATGGTTTATTCAATATTAATTGTTTCATCATTATTATGTTAATTTTCTAGTTTTTAAATATTTTATTTAGGGAACCACATCATGTTCAATATCACTATATTAGGGTTTAAATAAAAGTTAAAATTAGGGAAGGAAAATAGACCTACTGGATTTGAGTATTTTTTATATATCTAATTGTGGTTTTAGGATTTTTGTTTGAATAGACACACCGTATTTTTCTCTACATCAAGCACACCATGGTTTTAAAATTTTATATATTTGTTTTATTTTGATTATAAACGTGTAATGGAACTTAGTAATGGCCATCTAACCATTCTTGGAAAGATTCCATATTGAATTTGGTCAGGTTTATAGAGAAGAACATAGGTGGACACTTGATCGAGCCTTGGAATAACTTGAGGAGAATTTCAAATAATTGATCAACATTAATAATGATTTATATATATATATAATATAATTTTACTTTAGGACCATCTTCCTGATATATTACTATATTCCTTATTTAAAATAAGATAAAGACATGGGTAGCGGTATTGTAACTTCTGAACACCAAGTTTTATTATTTCATTAAAATGAATGAGTAAACCATATAAAAATTATCATGTGTCATGTGAGTTCTTTTACAATATATATCTTTCATCATCTCTACTTTGTTTTATTGGAAAATCCAATACTTTAACTATCCCAAGAATAATTGTTTAGAATGTTAGGATTTTGGTGGATATTGATTCACCCCCACTCATTGGTTGTGCAACGTTCACCTGGTTCTAAAAATAATACACGTTATTAATATTTATATCATTCAAATACATAGTTTACCTATAATTAAAATATATAGTGTTACAAATATTATGTATCATATATTTTATTAACCATTAATTTTTCTAATAAATTAACAAGATGTTATATATTATCATTATGATACAAAATTTCGACAAACCCCTTGTTACATGATTACATAGATCTCATAAGTGTCTCTCAATTAAATAATAGTTTTTATGGATATATGTTTAAACAAAATATTATTCATTTTGGATGTAAAAAGTTCCCCTTAACATGTTCTCAAATAGTTTTTTATCCTTTTATTCAAAAATATCACTCATTCACTTTCACAATTCAATTTTAATAATTTATTCATCAACATTAATCAATTATATTACTATTGTATTGTATTCTATCAATATTTTCACCTTATGGTTCATAAATAAAAAATACATATCAAATGAATACATTCACATATTCTTAAATTAACATGGAGAATTAAATCTGGTTAACAATATATTTTTAAAAAAACTAATGTTATAAATTTTTTTAATTTATTTAATATAGAAAATAACTAACATAAAACCACATCAAAAGATTTTGTCTAGTTGGTACAGTCATTGTAATTTTGCTGGGAAAATGTTTTCACTGTATATTTATTAACTTAATATCTATAAATGATGGTGATTTCATTATTTTTATCTAAAATAAAAGTTTCATTAAATACTTTCAAGGATGATGACTGGTAAAATATTTGTTGAAGTATAACTAAAAAAACATAAGTTTGTGTTTGGTTTTTTAATATTCCTTAGGTTTTCATGTTTCAAATATTTATAAAAACTATATTAGATTATATTTTGAATAATATGGGAAAATAATTATATATACTATTTACCCCACTTCCATAATCATTTCCTAGGAAATTTTTAAAATATTTTATCATTTTCATTTTCATTTGTGTAATTTGAAACATTTTCCAACAATTTTATAGAAAATGGAAGTTTAAATCATTTTCCAAAATCAAACACAACAAAATTTTCACAAAAAAATGATTTTTTAATCTTCATTTTACAAAATTCATGTAAATGTGTGTGCCTATATTTTGTAATTTGTTATGGTAATGGTGGAACCGAAAATTTATTTACAATTAAGGATGAAACATAGGATATAAAAAGATGTTATTTCATCTATTTGACCTCATTAGTGACATTTTAGGTCAGTAATATTTTAGTGATGAGGCATTGGAATACTAGGAAAACATGTTCATTGGAAAGTACATGATGGTTGAGATTATAAAATATGATCCTCCCATGAGAAACAATTACACAATAACTAAGGAACTGGTATACATAAATGATTTTGTTATGTATCATAAATTAACAATGTTGGAGTTCAATAAACATTATAAGAAAAACATCATTAAAGGTTTTATTCATTTTTTTAAAATGAGTTAAAAAAATGTGTATCATATTGGAGGTTTCTAGAAAATTAATCAACTTATTCAAGTATTATCATCATACATATTCACATTATCAAAATCCTTATATAATTGTTTATTTTTAATTATCTAAATATAACTTCTACAAATTTATATTTAATACTTTATTTTATTTTATTTTTCTTTATTATATATTGGATCATTTTTTATACTAAAATTTAAATATAATGTGTTCATAGAAATCTTAAGTAACACATTTTCTCCAACAATTACTCAAAATATATACCCATGATTGATAATTTATTATTTAAATTTAAATTATTTCTTTCCAAAAAATAACTTACAATTTTTACACTATTATTACTCTAATAAAATAATTTTTAAATAAATATTGATCTTATTAAATAATATTGTTGACTGTGAATGATATTATTCATCCTGAATGATACTTTGAATCTAAACAGCTTGATCCATAGATATGAAGATTCAAATTCATAACCCAGAAAAATATATTAATATTTAAAACATAAAAAAAGTTCTAGTATTACAAGGTATTAAATACCTTGAACATAGTAAAATAGAGGAAATTTGACACACATCACTTCCAAAGGAAGATAAACATATTACCAAAATTTTCCCATATTCTAGATAACTTCTTAGAGAATATTCAGAAAATAATTTATTGAATATCATCCAACTCTAAGTCACATGAAAGCATTCCAGCCAGTCTTCAGTAATCAATAGTGTACCAAGGTGCACCACCTTCCTCACCAATTGTAGCTTCCAATCTAATATTCGCATGAATCTGCATCCATCTAGAGTGGAGACTATCATTACATCATGAATTAAATACCCTCATACTTATTCCTTCCATCAAGGAGAAATCATATATGAACAACATTCATACAAATGACTATAAACATTGACCATAAAGAAAAATCTATAAAATTACATTCCCAGTCCAAACATAGAGTAGAAGACAACTTATCTAAGAAACCCCATCAAATAGATTCATTAATTATAAAATCCAAATTTCAACCAAATAGTCAATAACCACAAACCAAAAAATATATTTCAAAGACACACCTTCCAACTATATGTGTTAGAAATTATAATGTAAGGGAATAGAAATACAAATTTGGATTATATACTACCTACTATGAAATTTTGGAGACCATATTATCCCATGTGTGATGATAAGTATCAGAGCAAATTAAGTTATCTTGATATTTTTTATAATAGGATTAGTAATGTTCATCATGAAATTGGCTAAAATTCTTAGGGATATAAACCTTCATCACAACAATACTCGTAATTTTATATTTCACCTCCACATCAATTAACTTTGTAAATAGTATTTCTACAACACAAGAGGATATTATGTCCATCATATTTTTTATAATTGAATAATCCTGGAACATATTATATTTATTTACTTGTAAGAAGTTAGAACCTCATGAATCTGGTATTTGGTTCTTATCCTAGGTGGCACTGGAGAGATAATATTTCTCCTCCTTATCATTATAATTAAACTGGTTTTTTGTCTGATGCATCATCATTTATACCATGTTCATCTATATACTCAAATTTGGCATTGTACTTTTCTTTTTAATAATTAAATTTGGCATCCACAATAGTATAAATACCTTCCTAGTAATCCTTTACTGAATCCCCATCACCTAGGGTGGGAATTTACTTTTTCTAACCCTCTAGGGGAATCCATGAACTTCTCATTCTAGAAAAGGACCATTTTGTTTCATTTCTCATGTTTAACTTGACATTCTAGGGAAATATATTGTTGTAATTCCAAACTATTATATTAGAGAACATCATATCCCCTATCAGTCCTTTTTATATACAAATTTAGTTGCTTTTAAAGGTTCTCGGAATAGTGGAAGTCCCTTTACTAGTCTTTCGATTAATTTTTTTTAATTTTTATTTCCTAAAACCCCAATTGAGGATCTTACATGTTAAATTTCAAATTAATTTATTTACATTTGAAAAATGATTACCTTATATTAGGATCATTTCTTTGATGAATTTCTTAATATTATAAAAAAAACCCTTTCAAATAACCTTCATTGTTTTATAAGGATTCATTTGTAGAATACCTCTAGTAGTAATCCACATATGGTCCTTCGATCATCAAGATACATTAATTGATTTTTGAGTGCTATCATGGTGAATCAATTGTATTTTATCATTTATCTTTATCAATACAGGATCCTTCAAGCCTAAATGAGTTCTTCTCATCCTTGATATTAAGAGAGGGGGTGACCAAGAGAGAGAGAGATAAATATTTTCTGTGTGTGCAATGACTCTCTATTGTCAATTTTTAATTAAACCTACATAATAGACATACCCATCTATTTATAGATCATGGTTTTAGGCTAAAATATTATTTAATTGTGTAACGATGCTTAAATAATATAATAATATTCATTAAACACCATTCCATATATTATTTTGGTTATTATTTTATGGCATGTTTGCTAACTTGTTCAATAACAAATACTATTTCACCATCTTATAAATTAATATTTATCACCAAACAAAGTGTTGGGCTATTAAAACTCCTCGTTATTTATTGAATACAGAAATAAATATGTTATTAGTATATAAATATATTTATCCACAAACCTTATAATTAATATTAATTAAATATTAAATAAAATAAATAAATTTTATTTACAATATGGTCAATAAATATTTATTTAATAAATGCAATCAATAAAACATGGATAAAATTATTCCTTACTCAAGAAAATAATATTTATTCCATTAATCAAATTAAAATAGGATTTAATCAAGATCGACATAAACACTTAGTGTGTGAACCTTTAGGATTATTTCTCATTGGAATTAGGTAGGTATACACAATAATCAAGATTACTTTCTAGGAATAGATCAAGGAAGACAAGAAAAAGAAGTTAATATCACAACATCAACAACCATATAAGAATGATCACTATGTGATATAATCCATTTGACTTAATATCTCAGCAATAAGGTTTCACGTATATTACATAAAACTATATGATTGATACTTATTTTTTGACTATTTGAAAAAAAAATGTTACACCATGGACATTGAATTTAATGCGACATTTATGTTTGAGTAAAAGAGACAATATATAAACATATAGAAATATGGAATGTAAAATCCTTCCCTAACTAATCCATTAATAACATGTCATTTTTGACACACCCAACATTCCCTACATACTACCAAAATATGGTGTGATTTTTTTTATTAAATCTAAGTGCATGTGTCAGGAAAGGAATCAATGATAATCTTAAAGTATAAGGACCATTAAACATGATAGTATATAAAAATATTCAATAACACAAAAACATGTGGAACTCCTATTGGAGGGTCTATTCTTAGAATATGTTGTCTTGGAGAATACCAAGTGTGGACTTCAAGAGAAGAAGCCTCATTCACTTTCAAGCACTCACACCTAACATTCTATGTACTACATTCCCTATAATAGTACATTATCATATCATAGAACTAGTTTTAGGTTTATTTTCATATAATTTCAAGGTTCTCATCATCGTAGGGAACTACTATTACATTTTCAATGCAATATATACTCTAGGACATCAATGTTACGCCAAAAAAAATCAATATGTGATAATATATTTAAATTAATATTCACATATTTGAATATATCTATATATATTTGTAATCCTAATTAAAACCTTAGTTGGTTCTAGGGAACTAAGTCACATATTTTTCCAGTGGAATCACCATTTTCAAGAACATGATTGCCACTCTTTATTTGAATCCATATTCTCTTTCTACAGTCATCTTCCTCATGGAACAGAATATGTTAAAAAGAACACATGAAAGATATATTATTTTGACACATATCAATCGATTTACCAATAATCTTTCAAACAACACAAAATGAAGGAATTTTATCAAACTCTAATTTCAAATTAATGTTTTCATTAGTAGTAGATAAAACAACATTATGAACTAGGTTTGGTAATAAATAAACATGAACTAAAACCTGAGTATAGTGTTTGAATCTATAACTACCAGTCTCCTTGTCCATTTTTATTGTTGTACCAATGGAAGAAGAAATATCTAGTATAACTAAATGATTCCATTAAAACACATAAGTAAAGAAATTTTAACCCATATCCGTGAAAGTGAATTCTAAGATTAAAAGGGTTTAAATCATGGATCCTAATATTGAATGAGAAGTATACCATGTTTCAGTAGAATTTATCCAAATAAACATGCTCTCATCTTTTTATCTTTTTATGGAAATATTATATGAAATAAATCATTTCCAACCAAGAAAATATAAGAGTTATAGATACCCCACATTGTTGATATTATCCTAAAAAATAAACAAATACCCAATGAATTGAACCCTTAAATATGAAAACCCATGCAATAATGATGCACTTGGAGCATTTAGTTATTTTCATAATAGCATTCTGTTTTGCAACAACATTTTTGAATTCTCTTTCTTGACAATTTTTTAGGCTGAAACATCTATCATCAATACAAAATATCAGACATAATTCAACCTAGTGTCTCCCATTGAGTGATTTATATATTTTCAACACACAAAGGACATATCTTGATGTCCAAAAATCTCACCAACCTTGATTCATATAAGGTTATAGAATTTAGGGTTTAGTCCGCACATGTGATCACCATCAATAAAAACTCTCTCCATAACCTGGGTATGAATGATTAATCCTAGGTGATGCCTCATGAATTATCCTTTTACATCTAATAGAAATGAAACATTGAAATATATTATAGAATATAAAGAATTTATTAAGTAATTAAATCAAATTCATTCTTAAAAAAACTCTTGGACTATATGGGTTTCATGTATTATTTTAAAAGTGATTTTCAAAGATTTTGGGTGAGGATATTGTTTTTCTTATGATTTTTTTGGAAATATATGGGGTATATTAATGATACTAAAATACCATTGACCTCAAATGTGTATAATTATTCTTTCAATTATTATTTTTATCCTATCAATTTATATAATATAATATATAATATTTTATTAAAAAGTGTTATTGAACATGTTGTGCCTAGTTGGATCATAGTTATATTTGGTGTTAATAAGGTTGTGAGGTTGTGAAGAATTTTAGTCAAATTTGGTTGAATGTGGATGAGTGACCTATTTTCATTTTACAAGTAAAGATAATGTTATATTTGTTTTCTCCTTAGTTAACAAGGCTAGATACATTCAAAGAATCCCCATAAATGTGATGATTTTTTATGTTGATATTCATGGAGATATGAAGAATGATGGCCAAGTTGGGTGAGCTATATAAAATAAGTATAGAGAACATATGGCTATTATGTATTTGTTGAAATAATAATTTATTGAGGATGAAAAAATATAGATTCATAGAAAATGGAAGAGAATAGTCAAGGGATAGACCATACCAGAAACCCCAGGTCAATTGAGGTTACTGAAATTAGTGTGAAAATTCCTTCAATGATGTTTTTAGAAGTTTGATAAGTCTGGGAGTATATTTAAAGAATATCTTGAGTAATTTGAATAATTCTATAATTCTTAATATGGAATTTAAAAATGGAAAATCCCTAGAATGTATGGATTTTCCTTCTACCCATAAGAATATTTTATATAGATTTAGTGTATGACTTTGTTAGATAATATGACTTCACCATAACACTCCGAACTAATCGTATCACTTTGAGTTCTAATATCAGGCATCGTTGTATGAATTTGATATAAATATTAATATTTTAGTATACAACTTTAATGGACCATAATTATTTAGTGTCAGAGTTTTAAATATGATTGATAGAAATGTGTGAGAACATAAATTTGGATTGTATGACTCTGTCATATGACTTCACTCAACATAAAACTTTGAGGGTGTGATGTGTGACTTTTATGTTGATTGTATGACCTTAAAGAAGCACCATATAACTTTTATTTGTGTTAGACTTTGTTTAGTCATCCATATAAATTTGGATTTCTAATGATGTTCAAGTCATAAAAAGTAGAGAAGAAGCTGATAATATAACATTAAAGTCATATAAAATAATAATAATTTCTATAATTCAAATTCTTATGGACAAAAAAAAATATCCATTTCATTGAGAATAAATAGAAAAAAAACATCTAGATCTTTGGGTGATTTAAATGAGGATTCTTACTTATCAGGATCTAAAGGAGAACTTATCCCTTATTTTGGGGGGGAAGATAGGGAAAATTGTGGTATCTATTTTAAAAATGGTGAGAAGATTTTGGATTTTTATTGACTATAAATAGAAATATTATGGGAGATTTTTTGAGTAATTTTACCCCAATAATCCTAGGAATTTTGTAGATTCTGTTATCTCAATATTGTGAAGAGTATTCAAGATAGAAAATATATTCTCATTTTAAATAATAAAATCACATGTTTTCATGATTTATGGGGTTTCCATAAATAAAATATTGATAAAAATACATTCTATATTAAAATGTAAATATATAATATATTGTTGTGAGGAATAATATTGTATTGAGAATTATGATAGAATTATAAGAAACGAGATACATTACTCTATAGAAGGAGTAATAAGGATATCATAACATACCATTTCTTTTTTTATGTTTTCTACTCAATTATTTGATTAGCTAATGATTGGGTATCTTCGCATCACGTTTCAAGAGTTTTCCGTAATTTTTTTAGGTTTTTGAGTTGTTGCACAGTTTGATAATGATTTTAAAAAGTATGCATACTAGATAGTAGTGGGGTCACACGGCTGGTTCATGGTTTGACAAAGTTTGAATCCAAACTATGAAACACTTCCAATGGCTCTGTTCTAGGCACACAGTTTGTGCATGGTTAGTGAAAATTATGCAACATAACCAAAGAAATTGTGCGGATGGTAATTAAAGTTACAAAATTTTTAATTAATGACCCAAATACCCCCCCTAATTAACCTAGAAATCCTTCCAATCGAACCTAAATCAATTATTTAGATCTTAGAATCCCTTTAGATCCATTTTTTCTTCCCAAACCTCATCTCATGGAATATCGAAGTTCCAATCGAAGCGGTGATCATACTTTGGTGATTTCTTTCCTTCTTGATCTTGGATTTCCCTTATCCTCTTTATTTCTTCTTCCTAAAGGTTAAAAAATCCTATAGTTTGGTTGGATCATGATTAATTGATGTGAAATTGTATATCTAGGATCCCATATCTATTATTTCAATATATATCTTCTTAAATATGATGATCTCTATTTAAGGTAACACATCATGGATTCATTGTGGTTGGATTCATAATATTCAATGTATGTGTTTCTTTGATTTTCCTTTGTTTGTAATTAATTTTTCCTAAATAATTTTATAGATACTTTTTCCATAATTTCTAACATATTTTCTATGAAATTAATACTTTAAATTACTCATAAAATCTTTTCTAACCAATTTCCATTAGGATTGAATATGATATTAATTTAATGGATATAATCTTGAAATATATGACCTTTTATGAATTTTTTAAATTCCATGTTAGTTTTATTTTATTTTCAAAGATATTTTAAAGGGAATTTTGGAGAAATAGAGGTATTCAGTTCAGGTTTTGATTTACGAAATGAACATCCTTGATTTTTATTAAATTAATTGAACTTTTTGGAATTTTCAAAATAGTATTAAATACTTGAGTATATTAAATGACCTTGAATATCCTTTGAATTTTTTAATATTTATCTTGAAATTGGTGTTTTGGGTTATTTGAAATAAATGATTTATTTACTTGGAAAGAGGTTTAGACCCATGTTTTCAAAAATTAATTCAATCCTGATAAATTATAATACTACCTTTAAATGCTTGAGTTATTTTTTGAAATTAATGATTGTTTTAATGGCCCATTTATAATTTTAATGATGAATTGTGAAAGGAAGTAGCTATTATTAAATTTTTAAAATTTTAAATTATTTAAAAATATTTGGAATGAATTTATGATTGTTTTAATAGACCATTTGTCATTTTAATGATGAATTGTGAAATGAAGTAAGTATAGTTATTCTTTTTGAATGTTGAAATTATTAAAAAAGGATTTGAATTGAATTGATGTTTTTTGATGGCTTGGTGGGAAATTTTTTATGATACTTTATTTTAATAATCCCTTCATATAACTTAATTCATGTAATTCCCATTTTTTGGGTCTTAAAAAATGGAATATATACTTTGAGGGAATTGGGGGTGCGAGTGAGATGTGTTTTTAGGGTCACTGCACATGTTTGATAAGGATCCATGTGTGATCCTCATAACTCGATTACCTCACTCACCTGTTTTGACTAGTCAATGGTACTTGGATAGTTAGATTATATGTCCTAGATATATGATTCACTAGAAGACTCACTAACTTCTAGTGAATCTATAAAAAGCATGAAAGTTTCATGCTATGGACTTATGGCTAGGAAAGTGGGTGTGTGTGTAACTAGTTCGATTGAGACTCATGTGACTATATGTAAGCCCAAAAATTAGTAATGGTGTGATTATATATTCTAATTTGGACTCACTATCATACCATTGATTTACCCATGATGTCCATATACTTGATCTTGATATATGACAGTGTTCTTTTTCACCAATTGGTGTCGGTGATTTTTTAATTTCTTCATTTAATGTTATTATGCACCTTGAATATATTGTATTTATTCTTGTTCATCTTCACAAATCAGGTGCATATTCGCATATTTAGTTGATTATATGACTTTATCTTGGGAAATAGTTTCCAAATCCTTTCAATAAAAAGAATAGTTTTTAAATGGTAAAATATCATGTTTTACAGGTTTAGTTTAATAAATGATTTTTTAGTGTATAAAAATATATTCTAAACTACTACTCTTACTCTATTATTTTTACTCCTATTTTAGAATGTTTGAACTATCTTATAAAGTAACTATATAGAATTTTTATTGGAATCTTTTTGGCCTCTTTAGCTCACACCCTGATTTTAAATTTTTATTTTTGTACCCTTTTATTATCTTATAACCTGTGTTTTTTCTCTCACATTCCACTATGGGTTCGTTCTTGGGTGAATTAGGGTGGGTGACTTGGGACATGGTGGGTGGTCATGGAGAAACATGATATATTTTTTAGTGGTTGTGATCTACCTATAGTTTTATTAGTTCCTCTTTCTACTATGACATGTATGTATTGATTTATATATATATGATGTTGTTTTCACATCATTCTCTTTTATTTTAATACTTTGAGGGAGATATTGTTCCCATGGGTTTCTTAATACCTAGGTGCTCTTCATCATCTCATGGAGATCGGGATTTCTCTTTGTGTTAGTGTTAAATCCTATCATGTATTGTTTAAATTGTATTCCGGGTTGGTTCATTACTGAGATTGAATTAAAGAGATATGTAGGTGGAAGATGACCTAATTTTTCCAATAATTCATGACTATTGAAGAGAATCTAGATCGTGTGATGATGTGAGAAAGAAAGGCAAGTTGAGCATCCAGGTTTTGAAGGAGACCTGAGTGCATAGACATGAAATTATATATGACTAAACTCGATCTAGTGATCTCATGGAGGAAGATACTATCAAGAGTTATAGAAGAAACCTGGAGAGAAAAGAATATCTTACTAATTATGGATCAAAATTGGTGTTTTTATTGTGGTGTATAAACAGTCATATAAAGAAGGATTTGTGATTAGGGAGTATAACTAGTCATGTGGAGAAGAAGCATGGTGGCACTATTCTTTTATCAAACTAAGGATTATCATGGAGTAACCACTTTCATCTAAAGTGGTTAATCTATGATTAGGGTATATGACCAAGCAGGGAATTGAGTAGGTTAGTAAGGATGTGCCTTGTAAATTAATATTCACTCTTCTCATCATCAATCACCTTTACATCTTTAAATATAATCCTTCAGAGTAGTAACCTGGATTTCATGGCTTTAATATTTCCTACATAACTACTTTCAAACTTGTACCAAATTTCTTTTGTTGTTTTGAACACTGATGACTTTTTTATATACCTTTTTAATGGAGACATAAAATTTTCATTTAGAGAATTTCCATACTTCTCCAATTATGGATCATCAATACCATCATTCTTCAGTTGTATTATAGTTTTTTTTATCAATAAGTTTTTCAATTAGTGAATAAGTTGAGTAAAATTTGTTTACATGGGGATAAGTTTGTTTTTACATTGCATATTCCAAAGATAAGGTGATATGTATTGCTTCCGTGGTGAATATGGATGTAAAGATTTAAGACATTCCCTTATATGTGAATTTTTTATTTTGATATTCATGGAGATATGAAAATTTTTTATAAATCAAGGATAACTATCTGAAAACATATAAAAAATAATTGGTTGATGTGTATATCTTTTAAAATCTATTATTTAGGATTATAAAATCCAGGAAAATAGAATATAGAAGATATAAAGAAATAGAGAAACCATCCTAACCATCCCATGTGAATTTAGGTTACTAAAATTAGTGTGAAAATACCTTGGATGAGTTTTTTGAGAAGTTTGGTAATGATTTTCATATATTTTAAGAATCTTTATATTCATTTTAATAAGTCTTGAATTCTTGAAATGAAAATATAAGATAATAAAGTACTTCAACATATGAATTTTCTAACTGACTAGAATATATCCCTATATCGATTTAGAATATGACTTCACTAGATCATATGAATTCACCATATGAATTTATATTGATCAGATGACTTTGTGTTTCATCCTCAAACTTCATCATACAAATTTGATTTGAATTATAACACTTCATCATATGAATTTGTTATACCATAACCCTTCATCATCATGCTTCTATGTATAGACTTTAGAGAAAGGTGTGAGCATATGACTTTGGATCTTGTGACTCTATCTTATGAATATATCTTATGAATTTAGTTTTCTTCAATCTTTAAGGGTGTAGTGTATAACTTTCATGATGATCATATGACTTTTGGAAGAAACTAAGTACTTTTAGTTACATCATAATTCTTTGTACTAATCATTTGAATTTTGATTTTTTATGACTTTAAATTCATAAAAAAAGGGATAAGTGGTTGATCTTATGAATTTAAAATCATATTAAATTTTAATAATGTCTACAATTCATATTTTTAACAAAAATAAAAGAGCGCCCATTTCATGGAGAATAAAATGAAGAAAAAACCTAAACATATTTTTGATTTAAATAAGGATTCGTACTATGTTTTAAATAAATAAAATAATAGGGATCAAAATAATGTTTTATATGTGATTTTAGGTGAGAATATATAATGTGTTTTAGTACCTATTTTAAAATAGAAATAAGATCAAGAAGTTGAATTGTCTATAAATGGAAATATTATGAGAGATTATTTTAGTTATTTTATCCATTTAATTCAGTTCCTTTTGAGTAGTCTCTTAACCCAATATTTTGAGGAGGGTTGAATATAGATAATATCATTATGTTTTAAATAATAATAACATTTGTTTTCATGATTTATGGGGATTCCATAAATGAAATGTTGATAAATATTTTCACAATGTTATTGTGTGAATATAGAATATATATCTAAAAGGAAAAAGATTATGTTGAGAATTTTTGAGTGAAATATGGGATACATGATACATTAATATATTAAATCAATAATAAGGAAGTAAAATATGGGATACATATAGGAGGAATAAGTCAAATTGAACCTTATAATACATGATGATTGAGGAGAAAATAGATAACATGAAGATCTTAGAAAGCTAATCATTTTGGATGTACATTTTCTAAAGGATACTAGGATGCATGGAATGAAAATTGTATAGGATAAAACTAATTCTAGTAATATCATAGAGGAATATTATATCATGAGATATAGAAGAAATCTATAGAATGAATAATGTATCTCTAATTCTATATTAAAACTAGTATGGTGAATGGGGTGTATAACCCATCATGTAGAGAATTATTTTTGATGAGGTGTATAACTAGTCATGTGGATAAGTAGCAAATAGGGACTCTGTGTTGATCATACTAGGGATTTATATGGTGTAACTTATTGGATTTTAATTGTTAATTAATGATAGGGGTTTCTAACCAACCATTATAATGATAAGGTATTTACGGTAAAACCTTGTAAATTAGTCCTCAATTTTCTCATCATCACACATCTTTATATCACCAGATCCTCTCTTATAGACATATAAATTGGATCCCTTGACATTAATATGGACTTCATAACATGTTCTCTACTTTTACTAAATTTCCTTTTCTGTTTTGATGTTACATGACTTTTGTATATACCTTTTCTAAAATAAAAATCATAATTTAATTTTCATTCATACCATTATTCCATAAGTTTGAGTAAACCTTAGAATCATTATCTAGTTGAATTGTATTTTTATTTATTTTTCATATTTTTTTGAAGTTTTGAAGAATTTGAGTCAAATTTAGTTACAAGAGGATAAGTGTGTTGTTTACATTGGACATAGTAAAGAGAAGTTGAGAGGTGTTGTTTCCATAGAGAACATGGATGGATAAATTTAAGTCATCCTCTTATATATGATGATTATATATGTTGACCTTCACGGAGATATGAAAATTATTTATTCAACTAGGATCACTTTATTCAACAACTATAGAAAACTATTATTTATTATAGGCAACTTAAAAATATATATTATTTAAGATGATTAATCTTTTTTGAATGGAATATTCAAGATATAAACAAATAAATAAATCATCCCAACCATCAGAAGTGAATTTATTTTATTGAAATTGGTGTCAAAATACCTTTGATGGAGTTTCGTGAAGATTTTAGGTGCTTGGAGAAATATTGAAGAACACTTGGAGTCATTTGAATAAGTTTGTAATTATTAAGTTGAAACTAAAAAATTTAGAAGGCCTATAATGTATGTGTAACAGCCCAAAATTCTACAGTAAAGTTTTCTTTCAAATAAATTCAATAGCTTGTGTGGCATGCAACACTGAGTTCGAGCGCACCATGATTTATTGGAATAGCCATTCATAAAATAGTTATGAATAGTATTAACCAAATTTGGAAATTATAGATTTTATTTTTTTAAATATTTTTCATTTTTTAATTCGTAATAAGAAAATTTTCTTAGGGTAACTTTTTTTTTGAAAAGTTTCAATTTCTGATGAATAGTGAAAAAAATGGATTGTTGTTAAAAATAGACTTTTTCATTTAAATAATTATTTTAATTAAAATTTATTTTAAATTAAAAAGAGATAAATAATAAATATATGAATTCAATTTATTCATTAGAATAATTTTTATAATATAATTAGATATAATAAGTTATTGAACTTTTGAACGTCTCATTTACACGCCTTCTAGGCACATATGTGGGACTAGAATGAAATATAATTTTCCTATTTTTTGAATTGAATTTAGAAAAAAGTATATAAGTGGTTTTTATTAGTATGAAATTTTTATTTTAATATGAACAACTTAATATTTGATGAATAATAACTTTAGTATTTTGTTTTTTACGCAGTTAAGGGTAAATCGAGTAATTAAATGTAAAAATAAAATTATAAGCTTCATAAATTTTCCATAAAACTTTTCAAGATTTCATTTGATGGGTTTTTTCGACCAGAATAATCCTTGTGTCAATTTTTGGACCACTTTGTGCCACTTATATTACATTAATATATTTATAATATTATATTTAATAGAAATCCAATTTTGTTATACTTTTGTTTTTAACAAGTAGAATATTTTTAATTTGAGATTATATAAGTGATATTGTTGACTATAAATAGTCATCAGAAAAAAATGTTTATCTATATAATGGTAATTTATTTATAATTTTATAAAATATATAATTAAATTAAATGATGATGTTGTAATTTATTTATTAAAGCTATAATAAAATAAATGATATTAATAATATTAAAAAAAATATCATTTGAAACATTTTATGTCGTAAATGAAATTTTTAGATGAATATAACATGATAGGGATTATTTAATTCATTTTTTATAATTAATCATGTTTTTATGATTTTTTAAAAATTCATTTAATGGATAGCGTCAAAATAGACATAAATGAGATTTTAACTTAAATAAGATTTTATTATATGATTAAAAATTAAAAAAAAATATTTCATAAATATAAATATTATAATGTTACATATGTAATAAGTTATACAATTGGGATTATTTTGGAATTTTATAGTAACAATATTAACCTTATACTATAAAAAATATAAGTTATCACAGTAAGAGTTAAATCGTTTAACTAAGACTTAAATAAAAAATATAAGGTTAATTTTGTGACCCAAACATGTATAAAATTCATTTTTTGAGATTATTTATACCCATAAGAATCTAATATTCTAAATAACTTACTTTATAACTATTTTTATTCTAAAATTAGTTTATATTAAATTAATAGTTTTAGATTTTCCAAAATTATACATCCTCATTCTTATAAAAGAGAACATCTCCTTCCCTTTTATTCACAAATCTACAACACATTTTCTCAGCCAAGACCTATAAATTTCTCCTTACAAATTCCCTCACTTAATCCTATAGGTCATAATTTATCCATAATTTCATCCCAATAATTATTTTTGTACAATCAAAAAGGAGATTCTAGAAGAAGAGGTCATTGTTTTACCAATTCAATTCACTTTCTTCTCTTGTTATACTTCCTCTTCCTATGTTATTCCTATAATAAATTAATAAATATATTATAATATATATTTTTTGATTTTAATATGACTATGGTACATCCATATTCTTCATTTTATCCATCATATGATTAACAATATCACCATGTGTGCATACGTACGGCTTACCATCTCCATGCCATGGTGTAGTTTTCTTTTCAATACTACTTTATTTAGAAGGGTATAATGATGAGTATAATGGATATAAATGATCAATAAGACATGATAATGATTATTTATAGATAATATACCATTCCATTCCATACCATTTAACCATTATGGAAATTATATCATTACTCTTGCGTCCGTACCACTTACCATATCCATGACCTGATAAGATTCATCCTCCATGTTAACCATTCAATATTGTTTATAAATTTATATATAATGAATAAGTATGAAATATATGACATAATAATTCTACTAAAATAATATATAGTTATATATATATATATTTTTGTGCGTGTTTGTGTAATTTACTTACTTCTATTCAGTACGATAACAAAATAGAAACAATGTCCATGCATATGTACAACCTACCGTCTCCATGAACAATGTCTTTCATTTAATATATCTATCTATTATATATATTTATATATTAAATATATATGATTTATAAATAATGTTTTCCATTATTTCAGTAATTAAAAAATTATCTGAGTAACAAGATTAAGAATTACAAGTCAAAACACATAGGACAAACGAAGCAATTATTACACGGAACATTGCTTTAACACAGAATTGTTAAATGAATGGGTAATATAAATTAATAAATGAATAATATATGATATCATAAATAATATTATGATTTTTATACAAGTTAATAATATGTCTAAAAATATTATATAGGAGTTTCAAACACGTACGAATGGAATCAGAACTATGGTGAGGGTTAATTTCTCAATCGTATTATTATCCAAGATTGTTTATATAAAAGTATTTATTGGGACACATTTATCATCCATGTCCATGTTTCTTAAAAATATTTTAAAAAGGAATATTTGTAAGGTTTTATGTAATGGAATCTTTAATTGAAATAGAATTTTAAATTTTTTGAAGATTTATTCTTATAAATAATTTTTATTAATGTCCATGTTTCCAAAATTATTTTAAGTATTTATTTATATAGGTTTGAATTTTTAAAATGTTAATTCCTTTAAAAAGTTTCATTGTGGTATGGGAAACCGTGATTCAAAAATATCTTTTCAAAAGTATTATTTTATAAGTTTTATCCTTTGAATAAATGGTTTCAAATAAAAAGGGGTATTTGTCTCAATATATTGTTTATGATTTTATTAGAGTATTTTTCATCTATGTCAACATACATTATTGGATCTTATAATTAATTGAGTTTGATCTCTAATGATATCATTTAGCAGATTTTCCTGAATGATTTATGATCATTTTGATTGTGTATGTTATTTTTAGATACCATTAAATTTTTAGGGTTAAAGTATTAATTTTTGGTATACTAGTTTTTCATACTAGTGATTATGCTATTTATATTTCACCATTTTCAAATGATTAATTCATTGGACTTAGTAAGTGATGGGGGGCCCCACTATATCCCCTTGATGTGCCGGTAGGTCTCATGAGACAAACTAGATATAGACTTGGCTGAGGCCTTTCCCATTTATTTTTAGATATTATTTTGGCCAAGGTCTTAACCATTAATATTCGTATGTCTTAGTCGAGGCCTTGATGGTATGATTCAGATGTCCAGCATTATTGATTCCCTAATTATGATATTAGTTATTGATATTACATGAGATTATTTGGCTAGTAGAATATCCATGTGAATTATAATATGTAATTATTATATTTATTTTTCTATATTATGGTCAATATTATGTTTAAAAGGAATATGTTTCAGTTTTATACTTGCCTTAAAATTTTGTGCTTATTTATTAAAGTTTACACTATATTATTTACCCTTATTGAGAATCTGAGATCACCCCTTTCTTATGTTTTATATTTCCCAGGTTTCTAAGATGTGTATTATGATTGTTATGATGGGTTTATCTAGTAGAATAATGGAGTTCTCAAATCATTATCTATGTTGTGTTTTATGTTCTGAATTGTAATGTAAATTTCATGTATGTAATCTATTTTCCAAGACTACTAAACTCTTTGATCCTTCAATATTTTATTTCCTGTAATCCTACTAATGTATTTAAATAATTCATTGTATTTGGGCTTCTGGGGATAGGTATATATATTTTGTATCAAAGGAGGTCTAGTATAATCCATAGAAACTAGATTTAGAAAACAAATTGATTGAGGAACATTATCCATAGATAGACTTTGAGAATAGAATAACATACTCTAATTTTAGTAAAATAAAGATTATGTGGGTATTCTAATAAATACATCCCTTTCTAGATACTAAAAAGTGGATGTGGTTTTTGCATAGATGTTCCTAGGAGTAAAAACTCTAATAAGTTTCTCTAGGCCTGACTCGGGGTAACATAGTACATGACAATAGGTCTTACTATGCACCTAGTTTGACACTCATGGGGGATATGATTAGGATAATTCCCATTCTCTTTATAACAATTTATGAATGATTTAAAAATAATATAACCCAAAAGAAACCCTATTTATGATTTAGAGATTAGTAATACCTAAATTTTCAATTTCTCTTCTGTGATTCACTGATTCTATATATATAAATTATATTGTTATCTAATCCATTGTATTCCTTCATTTAGAAATTTATTATACTATAAGTAATGGAAACTATATCATTGCATGTAATACATGTATAGATTTCTCTCCTATACAATATAATGATTTTGGAGATAGAGCTGAAATTGGTGTCAGAAAACTTATAACTATACATATACAGCCGACATAGTTTATGAACAATAACAATACTTATATGGAGAATCCCACTACACAATGTGGAGAAAAAAAATTATACAGATTCATGATAAAACAAACTCCCACATTCAATTTGACAAAAAATCCATGTATATATGAATAATAGAAATTTCATTAAAGAAGATATTTCTTACTTTGGGATGAAACAAAATGGAGAAAGTTGTCATGATGGTTTGTTATCTCTCAGGAGATGTAGATCAATAAGGACCAAAAATTCAAAACATGAAATATGGTGAAGAAATTTCAATTATGGAATGGAAGGATTTTAAGGAAATTTTCATTGAAAATTATTTCCCTCATGAAAAAAGAGCGGGTATGGAGGGACGATTCATGAATATATGAAAAAAGTAGGATGAGGATATTGATAAATATGAAGCCAACATCAAAATATTATCAAGGAAAGATTCGGACTACATATGTAACACGGGGTGTAAGATTGATTATTTCTGTGATGGGTTCAATCCATTTCTTATAAAGGTCTTGGTCTCCCAAACATTATCATCATATGAGTATATAGTCTCACATGCAATCAAGATAGAGAAATAATTTTCTTCGACTAATGAATTTAAGTGAAATTAAGATAATAAGATAATGGTGGAGAAAAAGACATATAAAGGGAAAAAGGGAAAGAAGGATTTTCCATATGTGCTAATTGTGGGAAGAAACACACCAGTTCTTTCCTAAATTTAATGGGAGTTTGTTACAAGTGTGGAGAGAAAGGTCACCAGGCTCGTGATTATAATGGAAAGAAAAAATCATTAAATATACAATGTTATAATTATATATATATGGGACATTATGAAAATTATTATCCAAGGTGTCAAAGAAATATAACTCAAAAAATAAAATGGATTGAGATTAAGTTTATGTCGTTACTATAGCCAAAGTGTAATAATTAATTTATTTTGGCTCAAGAATTCTTTTATGATATTCTATTTATGAGAATAATTATATATATAAGGATTGTATTGTAGTACTTCTTCTTTAAGTATTTTGAAGCACGAAGTTTTACAATATTTTTTTAATATGATCAAAGTATTCATATATTTGGTATGTGATAATAAGAAAGTCATTATGTTTGAGGAAAATCTAATATTAAAATGGATTTAGTGAATTTAGAGACATTTTTGGAATTTTAATTTGGATAGAAGGATTTTTGGAAGATTCTTATGGTTTGAATTGATTATGTTGAACATTGGATTTTATTAGTTGAGGTTAAAAAAATTAAGGTTATTTTTGGAATGTTATAATACTATAGTTTGAGAAAAAGGACACCCCATAGGTTGGTAAATAACCCGTTGCATCTGGTGAGGCCATGAGACATGAACCCACAACCGAAGGCCGATAAGGGTGAATCACCTACCATTATCTTACATAATTTACTTGTTAGTATAACATAGTTTTCTTTTTTTAAATGGTATAAAAGATGAAGTATAAGTTCAATTATTTAACCCTATACATTTAAGATAAATATGATTCTTTGTAAGACTATTATATTTTGGAGATAAAGATGAGTTTGTGGTAGAATCTAGTTAAGGATCAAAATCTACATAACAATTAAGTATGCTTCCTTGTATTCTTAGTCTATGATGTAAATTAAATATTCAACTCCAAGGAAAGGATCTTGAAACCAAAAGTTCTATCTTAGTACTTTTTCTAATGAATTAAATGATCCCTTAGATAATCTCATATTTAGAGCTTTGTGATTGCTGACTTTCTCCTAATCATGTTCTCTATCACTCTCCAACATAACATGATGGTGAGATTTTTCTTCCATGTCCATGTTTTCCTACATGGAACCCTTGTATGTATTATCTCTATTAACCTTCATACTATATATTATTTATTTTATATTATACCTTTTATCAACCCTTTTACAAATTCGGGATTTCAGTAAAGTAATTTGGAATAGTCAACCCCTAATTACCGAACCCGAATTCAAAAATTATAAGGATGTACTTCCTTAAAGGAGGGGAGAATATAACACCCCTAGATTCCACGGTATGTTTCATTTTAAATAAATTCAATAACATCCCCCCTATTTCACACCTCTTAAGATATATTTCTCGACCAAAACCTACCAATATCACTCCAAAACATCCCTCATCTCATCCTATAATCCTAAATTTCGTAAAAAATCTATCCAAGTATGTACTTTCGAGCGCACCATGATCTTTCAGACTAGCCGTTTGAAAAGAAGATATGAATATTATTTAAAACATTTTAAAATTATAAATTTTATTTTTCAAAATAGACTTCAATTTTTAATTCAAAATATGAAAATTATCTTATGGTGAATTTTTTTATTCTTCTGAAAAGTTTCAATTTTTTATGAATATTGAAAAATATTGCACTGTTGTTAAAAACCAACTTTCTCATTTAAATAATTATTTAAATTTAAATTGATTTTAAAGTTAAAATTGATAAATAATACATATATTAATTCAATTTAGGTTTTCAGAATCATTTTTATAATAGACTTAGATATAAAAAATTTGTCAATCTTTTAAACATCTCTTTTACCTACCTTCTAGCCACATCTGTGAGATTAGAATTATACGTTATTTTACAGTTTCTTTTAATTTAATTTTACAAAATGAATGAAAATAGTTTTAATTAGTGTTAAATTTTTGTTATACTAGGAACAACATAATATTTAGTGAATAGTAATGTTAAAAAAAAATTACGATAGTTTAGGATAAATCAGGAAATTAAGACTAAAAATAATATTATAAGCATTGTAAAAACAACCTAACACTTGTCCTAATTTAATTGTATGAGTGTGTTTCTACCAAAAACATCCTTGGGTAGATTTTGGGACCCATTTTATTCACTTGGAAGACTATAATATATTTACAATACAATATTTAAAGAAAATCTAATTTTGTCCTACTTTGTTTTTTAACAAGTAAAATATTTTTTATTTGAGGTTATATAAGTTATATGGTCAACTATAAATATAAAATTTAAATGTAAAATAGTTATCTATATAATGGTGAATTATTTATAACTTTATAAAATATATAATTTAATTAAATGCTTCCAAAATTATGATGAAGAAGTTGATTTATTAAAGGAAGAATCAAATAAATGATATTGATATTATTAAAATAAATATCTTTTGAAATATTTTCATCCATCTGTAAATTTTATAGATTACTATGAAATGTTAGGGATGTTATTATATAGTTTTTTAGAAGGAATAATTTTTTTATTTTTAAAAAAATAATGTGATAAATAGTGTCAAAATTGAAATAAATAATATTTTTAAATAAATAATATTTTATTAAAAGATAAAAAATTCATAAAAATATAGATTTCAAGAAACAAACTATTATAATGCTATATAATTTATAAATGATCTAATTTTAATTAATTTTTCATTTTATAGTAACTATATTAACCCTACAGTTTAAAAAGATAAGTTGTCTCGGTAAGAGTTAGATTGTTTAACAATGGATTAAAGACAAAATATAAAGTCAATTCTGTGACCCAAAATTGTCTAAAATTTATTTTTTGAAAGTATCTACAGCCATAATCATCACAAATTCAAAATTAATCACTTTAGAGATATTTTAAATTGAAAATAAATTTATATTAAATTAATAGTTTTGGAGTTTCTTAAAGTTCTCATTCCCTCTCTTATAGAAGGTCACATATCCTTCTCTTTTATTCACACATCTAAATCCCTTTGGATCGAAGAAAACATATCCATTTATACTTCCAACTTCCTTAAATTCATCTTACATGCCATAATTTTGGCATAATTCAATCCTAATAATTCTTTATATAAAAATCTAAAGGAGATACTCGAATAAGAAGTAATTGTTTTACCAATTCAAGTGACATTCTTTTCTTTTTATACATATTCTTACTATATTGTTTCCTTACTAAAGTAATAAATCCACTATAATATATATTCTTGGATGTTATTATGACTATAGTAATACCATATTCCTACATTTATAGATCCAATGAATAACAATATCACAATGTGTGCATACGTATGGCTTGCCGCCTCTACGTTGTGGTGTAATTTTTTTGAAAAATATTATATTTAGATGGGTATAATGATGAGTATAATGGATATAAATAAGTTATATTACATGATAATGATTATATATAATTAGTATACCATCCAATTCCATAACATTAAACCATTAAGGTAATGATATTGTCGCTCCTGTGTGCGTACGACTTACTATCTCTACGACGTGATGAGATCCATCATCCATGTTTACCATTTGAGAATGATTATAAAGATGTATATAACTAAAAAGTACTAAATATATGACATAAAAATTATACTAGAATAATATATATATATATATGTGTTTGTGTGTGTGTGTGTGTGTGATTTACATGCTTCCATTCAATATAATAATAAAATAGAAACAATATTCATGAATACGTACAGCCTACTGTCTCTGTGAAAGGTGTCTCTCTGAATGGCCTGAAGGCCCTCAATTTTTTATTAATTTTTGTTAATCCCCATTTTAAGGGTTTAAGGGTAACCCTTACATAGCCCATAGGCTTCGGTACATTATATGACTCGAAGTTTTTAGAGTAATTCATCTGAGGCTATGACTACTTGAAACTGCCCCTCCCTAGCATCTTCATCGTGATCATATTTCCACCTTCCCATAACATGTTCTACTAGCTATCCTATTCAGAGATGCACAGTCCTAGAATGTTGATTTATGTTGGAGTTGTTAAATGAATAGGTAATATAAGTTCATAAATGTATTGTATATGATATCATATATATTATTATGATTATGGAATTTGTTAATAATATGTTTCAAACCACTCGACAAGAGTTTCGGACATTTATGAAAGGAATCCAACCTACGGTAAGGGATAATTTTGCAATATCATTATTTTCTGAGCTTTTTTATATGTATGTGTTTACTGGGAAATATTCAGCATCCATGTCCTTGTTTCTTAAAAATATTTTCAAAAGGAATATTTTTAAGGTTTTATGCAAGGGGATCATTAATTAAAAAATAATCTATAATATTTTAATGATTTGTTCATCTACATATTTCACATTAATGTCTATGTTTTCAAACTTGTTTTAAGTATTTATTTATATTGACATGAATGTTTTAAAATATTAATCAATTTCAAAACTTTCAAATTTTTATGGGACACTTTGATTCAAAAATTTCTTTCTAAAAGTATTTTATTATAAGTGCGCAACTTATGAATAAATAATTTCAAATAAAAGGGGGTATTTGTATCAATATATATTTTATGATTTTATTAGATTATTTTAATCTATGTCAAAATTATTTATTGGATATTATGATTAATTGATGTTGATCTCTTATGATATCATTTAACATATTTTATTGAATGGTTTATGATTAGTTTGATTGTGGATGTGCTATTTAGATTCCATTCTTGGTTTATGGTTAATGTATTCATTTTTCGTATACTAGTTTCTAATACGAATGAAAATGATGTTTATGTTTCTACATTTTCATATGAGGATTGTATTAGACGTAGTAATTGATGGGTGGGTCCCTCTATATCCCCTCGATGCATCAGTAGGTCTCATGAGACAAACTAGATATAGACTTGGATGAGGCCTTTCCCATTTATTTTCAAATATAGATTTGGTAAAGGAAATAACCATTTATTTTTAGATGTGTCATTTGAAGCCTTGATGGTATGTTTCAGATGTCCGGCATTATTTCGTCCCTCATTATGATATTAGTTATTGATATTACATGTTATTATTCATCTAGTACAATATCCATATGAATGTTTATATGGAATTATTTGATTTATTCTTACTATATTATGCTCAAGATTATGTTTAAAAGGCTTTTTTTTCATTTTTAGGATTTCCTAAAATGTTTATGATTATTTTTTAATGTTTTTTCTATATTATTTACCCTTACTGGGATTCTAAGCTCGCCCCTTTCCTATGTTTTAATTTCCCCGGGATGACACAATGTGTATTATGATTGAAATTATGTGTTAATCTAGGACAATAATGGAGTTATTAAAGAATTATCTATGACGTATTTTATGTTATAAACTGCAATGTAAATTTGATGTATGTAATCTATTTTCTAATACATTTAAACACTTTGATCCTTCGGTACTTGATTACTTGTAATCATGAAAAGGTATTGAAATAATTCATCAACTCTATTCTTCTAGGGATGGGATATTAAAGTATGAATTTTCCTACTAATCGTAATACTCTTCAATATAATATTAGAATATGAATTCACTGAATCATATGAATTTACCATAAGACTTTGAGCTAGTCATTCAACTTTGATTTTTGGTGCCATACTTCATCATACAACATTTTGTTGTAATACTTGAGTGTCTAACTTTGTTATACCATTAGTTTTTAACATTATATTTTTTTCATATAACCTTGGGATCAAGGTGTAAGTATATTAATATAGATTATATGAATCTATTTTATGAAATATCCCTATGTCATGTTTTGAGAGTGTAGTGTATTATTGTTAATTTTATCGTATGACTTCAAGAAATATTTTATGACTTTGAGTCACATCAAACGTTCTTGAGTTAACTATGGGACTTTAAATATCATATGAATTGAAAGTCATATGAAATGAAGAAGTAGTTTAGTGTATGACTTTATAGTAATATGAAATTCTTAGAATTTATAGAATTCAAATTTTCATAGAAATTAAATTAGTTCCTAATTCATAGAGAATTAAAGATAAGGAAAAATATAAATCTTTAGGATATATAAATGTGGATTATAAATGAGTTTTAAATGGATAAAACTATTTGGATATAAGGGATATTTAATCTATGATTTTTTGTGAGAATATAGGATATTTTTTCGTACCTCTTTTAAAACAGTGATAAGATCACATTTTTAGGAGATTCCACACTTTTTCCATGAAATTATTTCAATAATACAAATTTAATTGTTAGTCAAAAAAATAATATCAAATATTTTACAATATTGTAAGTGGAATGATTTTGGGATATTATTTTTATTTTCTATCCCTATAATTCAATGATTTATTAAGATTCCTTTACCCCAATATTTTAAGTGGTATTTAAGCTATAAAATTTATTCTAGTTTTAAAAAATAATATTTCCCTCTATCATGATTTATGAGGTTCCTATAAATATTATAATGATAAAATTATTCACAATATTATTATGTGAATATATAATATTCAGATGCGAGGAATAAGATTGTGTTAATAATTATGATAGAATTATAAGATAACTTATACATTATTACATCAAATAAAGATTAAGGAGATTGAAGTCAAGTGACATCTAGTAGGAAAAAGACTTGTTGTACCCAGGAATTCACGAATATTGAGGAGAAATCAGATCACTGGGATATCTAAGAAAGCTATGAAAGTTGAGCACCCATATTCTAAAGTAAGCATCGATTCGTATACTTGAAAGTGTATATGAGTGAACCAAATATAGTGATATTTTAGAGTAATGTCATAATAAGTTTTTCATATTTATCCTAGTAAATGAAGAATCTCTTTATAATTATGTATAAAAATTGGTGTTGTAATTTGGTTGTATACCTGGTCATGTGAAGAAGGATTTTTTATTTGGGTGCATAACCAGTCATTTATAGGTGGAAAATAGTGGGACTCTATATTGATCTGATTAGTAAGTTATATGGTGTAACTAATTAAATCTATAGTTTTTAATCTATGATTAGGTCACCTAACCAATTATGGTAAGGAGTAGGTTTTAATGGGTGATCCTTGTAAATCCTTATGTTTATTTTTCATTATTTCATCTACTTTACTGCTTGTAAGGGTGGGCTAGTTATTTTTCATGGATTAATTCCTTAACCAGCCACAAAGGTTGGGATAAAAGGGAGTAATTCATAAAAAGAAAAATATATCACTGATTAACCCTCCATCCCCTGTGATCACACTTGACCATAGAACTTTATAAAGGATTGTGTAATTTTATGCCACTTATTATTTCAGAAACAAAACTTCTTTTTTTGTCTAAGATTCTTATTACTAATAATGTAATTATTTCTCATGAAATTTTTTATTTTATTAAGATTCAAAATGATTCTCGAATAGTTTTTATGGATTTAAAGGTTGATATGATGAAATATTATGATATAGTTGACTAGAAATTATTATATTTTCTATGATCAAGATGGGTTTTCATGATTCTTGGATTAAAGTAGTTATCATATGTGTTTCTACTATTTCATATAAATTCAATATTAATAGTGATTTTTTGGCCTATTTTTCTTATAATATATTTACACCAAGGGGATCTAGTTTCATAATATTTATTAGTTGTTATTGAAAATATTTTTATATGATGGTTTCTTCTAAAGTCTTATAAGGAAAGATTTACGGGGAAAGGGAAAACCAAAATTGATCTTAAAATAACTATTTTTTTTTATGGAATATTTCTTTTCTCAAGAGTAACATGGGTGGAATTATAATCAATATTGATGTAATTTTTAATTATAAGAAGGATTTTTTATAAAAGGTGATTTTTTAAAAATTTGATGAATATATTTGTAAGGTTGTTGTTATGGAGAGAAGAAAATAGATTTTTGGTATTATAAGTTTCTATATTTCTCAAAAATATAAAGTGATATTGGATGAATTAGTGTTTTAGAATATCTAAAAGATATATATTTTAATTTTTTAATATATAGAGTGGATAAAAGAGTTAATGTTTTTCTAGAAAAAATATATTGAAATCTTGGAATAATGTTATGTATAAATATATTAATCTAGGAAATATAAATTGAAATCTAGGAATAATGTTATGTATAAATGTTTTAATAGGTCAATTATTTTGTATATCATGTTTATTTTTAAGTTTCTTGGTTTTTTATTGATAATCATTATTCCAATTCTCCAAAATGATTGTGGGGGAAATGGTAGGTGTAAAAAAATGAATTGACTCTCTATGAGTAAACTTTTCTATAATAAAGAATAAGGTGGCCTTGGTTTTAGACATATGGGAAGGTTTAATTAATTACTTTTTCCAAACCAATATTTCACCTCACTTATAATCATGACTTTTATTTTTTGTGTTCTTAAATCAAAATATATTCCATGCATCAGTTTTCTTGATTCTAATTTGGGTTGGAGATTGGGATTTTTCTAGACAAGTGTTAAAAGTTCTAAAAAACATTTTAATTATGGTGTTTTTTGGAGGATTATTTATGGGTGTAGTGTTAAAATTTATAATGATCCTTGGTCATAGGATAATTATGGTAGGTTTTCTACTTCATTTCCCTAAGAAGGTTTTGAGAATGTTTTGGTAAAAGACATTTTAAATGATTGTGAGACCAATTTGTGTATGGGTAGGATTAAGGCATTGTTCAATGTTAGATATAGAAATATTATTTCTTCAATCCATGTATGTTCATGTACTTCAATTAATAAAATATTCTTGGGGTTGATAATAAATGGTTGTTATAATTTTTATTCAATATATTTTGTTTTCCATGAAAACAAATATCTTCAAGTTTACATAAATTATGGAATGTATTGTGGTAGGTTGGTCTTCCACCAATGGTTAAACAGTTACAATGGTGAATTTAATAAAATAATCTTTCTATAAGTGAAATGATTTAATGAAACACATTTTTTATCAGGATTTATGTCTATGGTCACTAACTACTCTAGAATATTTTTTTCATTCATTCTTTCAATGTGTTTTATCTCAGAATATTTATTTTTTAGATGATAATATTTTACCAAATTTAACATATTTTTTTAAAGCGTGGTAGTTTTTTTAACTAGATATCTTCTTATGTAATTTTGAAGATACATAAATCATGCACCGTACATCATTTCTTTAGATGATAAAAAATGAAATTTTATTTCAATGGAAATATATATTCGATTGAATATAGATTCAAATGAAATTTAATAAGCTTGAAATTTTTCATGTAAAATTAGGTGATGTTATGGTTATTAATGAAACGTGTTATATTTCATGTTGTATTACAACGGAATCATGATCTTTTTTAATAAATTATAATATTGAAATTTTTAATGATTTTATGGTGGGTGTTGGAGTTGTGTACATTAAATAAGACGGCCATGTTCTTAGTTTTATTTATATAATAATTAAAACTATCTAGGGGCCTCTTATTAATTAAGGAAAAGAATAATTATGGTGGGTTGGTTTTTTCTTTATTATAGGGATTGAATTTTATTGTTTTTCTATTTAATTTCTAGTGGTGATCAATTTTATATTAACACAAGATGATAATATTTCATCATTTGGCCTTCCCATGGATCATATTTGGAGTCTTGTGATATTATTTAAGTGTTTTAAATTTTCATTTATTTGAGGTCCTAGTAAGGAATTTGTCTCATAATTTAGCTCATTGTCCAAATGTGGTTGATGAAAATGTTTGGTTTGGTTGTGTCCTTTATTTTTTATTCTTTGGATCCATAAAACCACTAATCTAGAAGATAACCATAGAAACATTAACACATGAAATAAATTCCCAAACTCTAATAATTAGAAGATCCTATGAAATGATGTTCCAAACTTGAAAAGAAATATTTTCACCATACTCTGAACCAAATTATTCTCTCTCACACACTCACAACTCTTAGAATAAACCCACAATATATAAAAATAACTAAAGGTTAATAAAGAAGATGTTGGTGTAGTTTTCAATTTATCTTATATCCATGGGAAAATATGTATGCCTTATTATATACTAATGATAGAAAAATAAGACTTCTATCACAATAAAAAAATATTATTGATATTTTATCACCCAATTTTCAATATAAGTAGTATCACCCGATATATTTATGGTGAGTCACAGTTGGTCAATCGGTTCTAGCACCTTCTAATTTTTTAGGGATCCCACAATTGAAAATGTTCACCCCTATTTAACTGTAAAATACACTACTGAAACCATTGTATTAGGAAAAATGGAAAAATTATTTCTCATGTAGCCACATGATTATTTATATATAGACTATGAAAAGAACCATTAACACCTCACATAACTATATCACAGTGATTCTTACATAACCCAATGATTCAAAACTCTATCATCTATAAATTACCACTTTCCTACCTAGTTTTGAAACATCATCTTCTATAAAAACTTACCTTTTATGGAATTTCTATACTGTAAGCCTCTCTCAATCTAGAGACCCAAGTTTCAAACATTATATTTATGGATACATCTAATTAGAACATGGAAGGACTCTTCAAATTTCCTAACAAACTCTCACTTGATGACTACTTTCAAGGATTCAATGAAACTATCAACACATAGGTAAATATTTAATATCTAACATTCCATATAAATAACATGTGTCTTTAACCATCCTTCAAGTCACCAAATTCCCACTAAGGCACAATAGTTCCTTAGACTTACCCAGGCTAAGAACTTTGTGAACTTGTTAGTCATATTTTTACTTCTTCTAAACATATGTAATTATATCACCCTATCCTCATATATTTTTTGATGAAATGATACTTAATCTTAGTGTACTTCATTCGATAGTGAAACAAAAAAATTATCTGAGTGGATTACACTTCGACTATCATAGAATAACACACCATTTTCTTGTATCCATGTAATTTTCTCAAATAATTAATTTAACCTAATTAATTCCTTCCCTACCTTTAGGATGACAACATACTCTACTTTAATTGTGGATAGGGAAACAATTGGTTCTGGTATCTATATGAAACTTATGGTTATACATTTTATGTTAAAAAAAATTTTGCACTCTTATATTCATTAATATTCCCCCCAAAGGTGGTATAAACATATCCCTATGATGGATCGTATTTTCCAAAACATATGGATATATCTCCTAAACCTTTGAGGTATTAAAGAGTCTATTTAAAATATTACCATTTCTCTTTTCTTATAATTTATATAAATTAATTAACGACTACGATTGGATTTATTATTTATATCCCTATAAAAACCATCATTTATATAAAGCTTATGAACATTGATAAAAATGGAACCTTCACAATATACATAAACTCATCTTTCTTTTTTTATTTGATAATTTGCAGTGTACAACTAATAGGGTAGACATAGGTTTACATCCAGTCATTCTGAATTTTTATATGAACTTCTAGATGTATTACTTATGATAATAAACCAAAGATATATTCATCCTATCACATTTAACAAAAATCTCCAAAATCCTATTGGATTCCCCAAGGTCCATTATTTCGAACCTTTTAGACAAATCAAATTTCACCACTTGAATTTGTGTCATAGAAAAACACACTATGATAATTCCATCCAATTACAATATAAGGATGATGTCACCCTCTTCCTTGAACACCTTATAGTAGCAAGAATTATATAAGTTTCTTCATACATACCCCTTCTTAGTCACAAAGGTATAGATCTTATAGTTCCATTTTCATGGAATATTATTTTATCCTTAATTTAATCATTTTAACTTATAAACTAGGCCTTAATTCTAATTTTTTTCATGAAACAATTTGGTTACTTCATATTAATTTATTCCTCCAAATTTCTATAATGTAACATCATATCCACATACATCAGTTCCAAATGTGGAATCATTGAAGAAATTAGATATAACAGAATCTATATGGTTGCATTCCTAACACCATGTGAACTTATTTTAGAGAAATATATCACTTCATTCTATTGAAACCCTTTCCCAACTAACTTATCCTTATTCATTTCTATACCATATGCATCTTTATTAAACTAGAAAACAGATTTTTAATGAAACACTTACTTCTCCTATGGTAGTTCTCTTAGCTCTCAGATTCTATTTTCATGGAATAAAATGAGTTTTTCTTTCATATATAACCCACACTTTTAGAAATTGTTGAGACTCACCACTTATTCTAGGCTCTTGGGATCTCCTCCATATATAAGGATCAAGCATTAATGAATAATTCTAAACCTCTGAACTGATCACCTTATCAAAGTAGACCACCCCAACTAAACCTATAGTGTGAAAATTTCTATAAAAATATCATCTGTAGATTTACTATCCAGAACTCTACCTTGGGATTCTGCAATCATTGAATATTTTAGTACTTCTTCTATACTTGTAGGATGTTCTTAAGATTTCATTATTTCTGATCATTTTCAAATTTCAAAACATTTTGGAACTTCTTTTTAGGTCAACTTGGATATTTATAATTGATTAATTATTCTTAAATCCATCTTCCACAAAGTTCTGATCTTTCTATAATATCATTTCAATGAAATAAACATTCTATCTTATAATGATCTTATGATTATCATTATCTAAAAATAGAAACCCAAAAGTTTTTTTCTATAACCAATAAAAAACATCCTTGATAATTTTATTAAAGTTTTTCTCTATATTTTTCATCAACATGGATATAGGTGAGTCTTCCAAAAAAATAAAGTAGGAAAATTCCATTGATTTTCGAGAAAACAATATTTTGTTATCAATTACTCCAACTATGTAGAAGTTATTTGTTCTATGAGATAAACATATCTATTGAAAACTTCCACCTAAAAATACTTTAGTAACCCTATACTAAACCGCTTTATTTGATCCTTATCAGTTAATATCTTATTCATCTACTCTTCTACATTATTCAATTTAAATTTTTTTGGAATAATATTATCAATCTCAATTCACTTTTTCCAATGAAACCTCTGTAATTTCCTACTACTGTGTTCCCCACCATTGTCAAATCCTAAGAACATAAACTTATTTTTTATCTTCATCTCCATAATGAATCTTTATTGAATAAAGAAATTAGAGACCTCAAATTTTTGATTAGGGAAGAAAACTCACGATTTCATTATCAAATCATCAGTGAAAGCAACAATGTATAATGAATCACTATGAAACACACAAGCCCCAAATATCTGTATACACAAGATCTAACTTTTGATACTTAGGTGTCTTTAAATTTATGAAAAATGAAACCCTTATCTACATTCTTAGGATATAACTCTCATAAGTTATATGGTCATTGTGACTGAGATTCAAGACCCCTTTAGCTACTAAGACTGGCGCATTCTTCTCACCCATGTTCCCAATATCTTAATTCCAGAACTCCAGACATCCATAAGTTATCATTCAAGTAATTGTTAATTTATTTTATCATCTCATCAGATCAAACATACCATCTATAACACCCCTGTATATATCCATGGAACCCAAAGTAATCTTTTATACTTAATTTTTGATGTTTTTTCTAAAAACATACTTCATCTACTAACTAGTAAAAATTAGATTCCACTCTAACAATGGTATGTGTTGATCTCCATGAAACTATAAAAGACATATATTCGAGATTCAAACTTTAATTTCAAAATTTCTCATTATCTTAAAAGAATCATCATCATATAGATGTGTAAAAACCTAGATTCCAATAGCCTAGAGCCATAGGCTATATTACTATATTGGTATAGAACACAATATATCAAATTTCATAAGCAATAATATTTTTATAGTCTTGGAAAACTTGATACATACATGGATTACACATTAAATTTGGAGACATAAAAAATAACATTATTTTTTTGTGAGAACAAGAATATTCCTTCTAAAATATCCATGAAATTATTTTCAGTACTCTTCAAGCGTTTTTTTAAGTAGAATGATATAAAATATTGATCAAAAATGCTCAGAAAGGGGTGGCATATAGTGGAAAATATAACATAATTTTAAGATAAGATAGATATGGTAGTAATTGAAATTAATAAAATATGTTATTAATGTATTAACATGATTATGGTATGTAACCAAAGAAATAAAAATAGTCACATGGAAAACAGTAATTAATTTCGTAGTGGGGGAATTTATAATTTCAAAAATCTTAATCTTACTACCAAAGCCTCATGTTAATACACCATACATAAAAGATAAGGAATATTTAAAACACCCATACTAATTTTTTAGATGAGATCTACTAATTCATCAAGGGGATATATAATTATAGGCCTCACCCATCACAAAATAAGTCATATGCATTTATTATATTAAAATGAATAAATAAACATTACATAATAATTATTTATTACTAGTTAATAATTTACCATAATCAAATAAAAATCATAAGAATTTTTAATAAATTCCTATTCAATAAATGAAAAAACATTCTTGGTAAACACCCTTTAATTTGTATAGTGTTCACACCGTATAGAGAAATGGATATATTCTTAAGATAATTTATAACATATATACATGATATTGAAGGGCCTTGATAGGTTAATCAGTGTATTCAAATACTTTATTTTTGTTTATAAATAATCATCTGAAATATCCAAATCATATCCCCAAAGAGTTTCAAACCAAATGTGCAATTAGGTCCACTAGTTGTACACTGAGTGAAGACTGAGTTAATACCCAACCAATATTTTTCAGAGTTATTACACCTAAGTGTATCTATGCTATATCTTTCATCTAATTTTTTTTATCCAAATAGGGATTCCTTTTCTATAAAACTGACACTCTTTACTTTACCAAGATTTTATAATGATTTTCAATATTTAAAATTATTCCTTTGTTTTTATTTAATTTTTTTTCATTTTTTTGGATTATAAAGGTAATATAATAATAGAAAATATGTAATATATCATTAAAAATATGTCAAAGGAGTATTAATAACAAGAATTTACAAGAATAAAAATATTTGAAAATAATTTCAAATGATATTATAATAAAATAATTATAATTGAAGAGAAAGATGGAGGATTTGAAATATTTATATTTATTTTATTTAAATTAAAATAAAAAAACATTCCCAAAAACAATGGAAAAATATTTCTATTTTGAAAAAAAATGAAAATATAAAAAGTAGTATTGATAATGAATGATTAACATAATAAAATGAAAAATCATATAAGTATAGGTCATTAAAATGATCAAAACATAATGGATGGTTGTTGATTTAAGAATCCTCTTGCCTAATGTTGTGATCCATATGGTATGTGTGTATAAAATCCTAAATATACAAAAAAAAATCATTAAATACATCATTTGGATCTTTTTCATATATATTTTATTTTTAAGGATAATTTATCGTCACTTGTCATTCATATATTGTTAAGTTTTTACCCTCATCGGTCATTTAGAATTATTCAATCAATTTTTTAAAACCAATTTCATATGTTCGCCATTGTAAAAATAGTTAAAAATGGCTTTATAATCTCTAAATATATAGAATTATTATTTCTTTATCATTTTAGTTATTAAAAATTTATACTCTAATATATATCATCAAAATAGATTTAGATTTTAAAAGATATCTTAAAATGATCGATTTAATGTGGTTAAAATTAATATGATAAATTGATATAAATATCATTAATATGAAACCCCATTTATCATTAAATAATATTATTTATATCATAAATATTTTACTTTTTTCCTTAAATATATTTATAAAATTATCTGTATAAGGTGGTGATAAAAATAAATTACCACCTCCATGGATGTGGTAGTATGTGCTTATCATGGGATACGTTTACTTTATTTTTGGAAAATTTAAGATGAAGGTTGATAATGGGAATCTCATTATTATAGTAAAATTTAAGTGAATTAATGATACTTATTTTATTATCATTATTTGGGTTGGATAAATTTTGAGGTTGTATAAGAATAATATATAAATGAAAAATAATAATTAAAAGTTATCATCATACTTCTTGGGATGGAACCATTACTAAGTTGTTTAGAAACTTGAGTAATAGTATTTTGATGAGACATTAAGCTATTGGACGTGTATAAGGGTGTTGGGTGTATATGTTTTTATAGATTTTGGTTAAGCTACGATGTCACGACCAGAACCTACCAATATCGAGCTGAAACTACCCCAAGCCCACCTCTATAGGCCAGCGGTTGGCGACAAGCACCGAAGGCATAACAATCTTGGGGAGGCCTTTGCCTAAGTACCTGTACACACACGCACATCCCACTCAATGAAGAAGTGTAGATTAAAAAGAAAACCAAATGACAAATAACTATAACCCAGCCATATTCAAGCATCAACCTCTAAATAGAAAAAAAATGTAAAGTGCTGAAAATTACTGACAAGATACTGAACAGAAAAAGGGTAGAACACGCGCCCAACCTGAAAGGTTCCACAACAAAGAAATAGGTAAACGAAAGTAAACAGCTGGTGAGTCCCACAACTGAAAGTCCTACTATGACCACTGATTTCCACCCAAGCTCAAGTATCCTCTACTCTGCTCTGTAGTCTTGATCGACCTTTCTTTCATCTGTAAGGGCACACCAAGTGTGGGAAAAGCCCATGTAGGGGTGAGTATAAATATACTCAGTAGGATGCCCCAAAATCTGGAGGGAGAAATAAATGAGGTACTAAAACGGTGATCAGTAGACATAACAAAGAATAGTGTATGAGTACAATAGAGAGAGGGTATCTCAACCCAACAAAATAAAGGAAGTAGACATGTCCCAACCAAGAGGAGCTATACGCAGAAAGCACATGGCACACACTGCATGTCTTCACCCCTCTTAAAAGGAGAGTAATTGAGCCCAAGGAGTGGGAACAAAAATAGTGTGTGTATATATATTTGATCAAAAAGAAACCCGAACGTGTGCATAAGGGGATCTCCATATCCAAGCTCATCCCAGGATAAGTCACTAACAGCTCTAAGGGTATTCATCACTGATTCGCAACAATCCCACACATAAAAGCTGCCTCATCACTAAACTGTACCACCAAAAGTCACGCTCCAAAAATCATGGAGAAAATACCCTGACTATCCTCATAGAAATGGTTGGGTCTGAAAGAAGTCATCGGGTAACCCACTACCCTGCCCAACTGGAGGGTAAACCCTAAAAGGTCATCGGGTAACCCACTGCCCAGCCCTAATGGAGGGTAACCCCTAAAATGTCCTCAGGTAACCCACTACCCAGCCTAGCTGGAGGGTAAACCCAAATGTCAATGGGTAACCCACTGCTCAACACCACTGGAGGGTAAACCCTATGGTCAACGGGAAACCCACTGCCCAGCCCCGCTGGAGGGTAAACCCAGAACTGGTCTAATAACTCTGTACTGCCCATGATATCACTGGGTTTCACTAACATCGCTACCATGCGTAGGTTCGGAGTGCATCAAAGAAACCTCCGAAAAATTCCCTTTCATGTTTGCACATTTCATTAGATCTCAAAAGAGACTCTGCACACCCAAACAGATTACACCAATGTAACCCTCGCAGAAAAACATGCGAGATAGACTATTTACCCGCTGGAAACTAACTCCTGACAAAAAAGTTATTCAACACAACTTTATACCCATACGGTGTCTCGTGGGGCCCATACCTCGGTCCCTAAATAGGTTTGGCTAATTGCACTATCGTTATGCTCTCGGAAAAAAATTGCCAAAACGACTACTCATTCGCCCCGAATGGACGTCTGATGAAAAAGTCGCAAAATGCTTCTCACAGCTTAAAAGGCGACATGTGGGGGCCATGCCTCAACTTCGGCATCAATGCCTGAAACCTCCCTGGTCTACATCGTCTCGACGCATGGGTCAAAACACCGCTAATAGTGCCTTAAACGGACTCTAGATGTGTTTGCGCCATCCGAAAGAAGAATCTCAGCGAGGTACTTAACGAGCGTGTCGCACCACCGAGCCCCCATCTTGGGAATTAAAAAATCCTAGATACCATCTTAAAATCTCTATCTTGAGCCAATTATTGCACTTTCACAGATGGCATGATAAACGGACACTTGGATTGGACGTTACGGGGGTCCGAAGATAAGGGGAAATCCCCTTTAGGCTGGACCGACCTGGTCCAGTCGGTCCACCCACCCTGGGCCAGCCCGTGGGTCTTCAATCGACGAATGGATATCATTTTGATGAATTAATTTGAGTTCAAAGGTTTATGAAGAATTTTAAAAAAACGCAACTCTTACCTCACTGGGCGTACCCCGTAGCTTCACCGACGATCCGCAGGAGCCGTTGTGCCTTGGAGAGGTGGGGAGAAGTGTTTAAGTAGAGAAACACTTAAACCCCCGTCAATAGGCCCCATACCCAAACTTTCGGCGGGGTCGGGGTTAAGCATCCTCTAGGGTAAAAACCAAGTTCTGAGCGCAACGAAGATCTTAGAATTTTAATCCAAGGCTATATTCAGAAGTTGTAAAGTTCACGCTCGGGGCCGCCAAATTACAAAAATTCCATGAGTGGCGTTTTCCACCGAAGGGCCACGCCCATGACAGGTACACCCCTCTTAGGGTAAATGTCATGCTCCGGACTCAATGGTGCCCTCGGTTTTCCCATACAAGCTATCGTTTAGGATTTATTTGGTTTATTTGGCATGTCTAGTGAGAACACACTTAAAATTTAATTCTAGCCATACCAAGGCTCGGAATCACAGGCCCTCTGAACACCCTTCTCTGGAATAACATCAAGAAAAATTCATAGTCTTATAGGCTCAAAACCCAGGTTGTTACATCATTCCCTCCTTCATGTTTTTTCCCTGAAAAAAAAACTACCAAAACAACTCGGGATACTGACCCCACACCTGGATCTCTCATTCCCATGTTCTCTCCTACACCCTCCCATGTTTCCATAGCACACAAACCAAAGGAATGGTCTATCCACGTAGTGTCCACTCCTACTGGTCCTCAATCGCCACCAGGTGACCTGCAAAGGTGGATCCATCCTCGATGTCCAGCTCTCCCCAGTCAATAACATGTGTGGGGTCATGCACGTATTTCCTCAGCTGCGACATGTGCAAGACGTCACACACCCTCTCCAGCTGTGGGGGTAGATAAAGATGGTAGGAGACCTCACCAACCCTATGCACAATCTCAAAGGGCCCAATGATCCTTGGGGAAAGCCTTCCTCCCCTGCTGAACCTCCATGTCACATTCCATTGCGAGACTCTCAAAAAGACATGGTCCCCCTGCTCGAACTCCAAAGGCCTGTGACAACGATCTGTGTGGAAATTCTGTCTACTCTAATCCATCCTCATCTTCTCATGAATGACCTGCACCATCTCTATCGTTTCCTGCACCAACTCTGGGCCTATGAGGGTGGTCTCCCCAACCTCCGTCCATCACAATGGTGACCTGCAGGGTCTCCTAATGAGGGCCTAAAAAGGTTCCATTCCGATGGTAGAGTGGTAACTGTTGTTGTACGCGAACTCCACCAAGGGAAGGTGATCCTCCCAACTCATGCCAAAGTCTAACACACATTCCCTGATCATATCTTCAAACACTTGGTTAGTGCGCTCTATCTGCCCGTCGGTCTGGGGGTGAAAATCTATACTCAGCCATAGTTGAGTCCCAAATTCCTCCTACAGGCCTCGCCACAATCGTGACATAAACAGTGTGTCCCTCTCAGAGACGATCATCTAGGGTACTCCATGAAGGCGTATAATCTCCCGAACATATAGCTTCCCTAGACTCTCCATCAAACTCTGCTCCCTGATGGCAAGGAAGTGTTCTGACTTCGTGAGGCGTTACACTACCACCCAAATGGAGTCATTGCCCTTCATTGTGCGCAGAAGCCCTGTGACGAAGTCTGTAGATATGTCACCCCACTTCCACTCTGAAATATCCAGGGGCTGCAACAACCCTGCCAAAACCTGATGCTCTGCCTTCACCTGCTGACAGGTAAGACACCGAGAAATGAACTCAACTACGCTCTGCTTCATGCCAGTCCACCAAAACTACCGCTAAAGGTCTTTGTACATCTTCCCCACACCGGGATGTATAGCCAAGGGATAATTGTAGAACTCCCACATCACCTCCTCCTGCATCTCCACTAGTACTATAGCTCACCCCTAGAACTGGATATTGTGATTATGTCCTTTAGAATACCCATTGGGTGCGTCGCCCGTGGATATATGATCATGTAGTACCTCGCAGTCGACATCCCCCAGTTGCGACTCTCTCACACACTCAAGGAGTGAAGGAGTCAACACCATCGACTGCATGAAAGTTATACCCTCCTGCTCCACCAACATCAGTCATAGGGAAGCCAACTTCTCTAAAGATTCCCACACTAGATGAGTCTGGGAATTCCTGCTAAGGGCATATGATACTACGTTTCCTTTCCCCGATGTGTAGACTATCTTGAAATCATAGTCCTTTAGAAACTCCAGCCGGTGCCTCTGCCTCAAATTCAAATCCATCTGAGTGAAGATGTACTTGAGGCTCTAGTGGTCTGAGTAGACCACAAAACTCCCACTCAGAAGGTAGTGTCTCCCTAACCTCAAGGAGAAGACCACAACTTCCAGCTCTAAATAATGAGTCGCATAATTCAGCTCAAGTGGCCTCAACTACCTCAACCCACATGCAATAATGGCTCGGTGCTGCATCAGCACGCACCTGAGCCTAGCTCCTGAAGCGTCGTAGTACACCACGAACTCAACACCCTCCTCTGGCAGCCTCAACAATGGAGCACTAGTTATCCTCTGTCTCAACTCCTCGAAGGCCTTTTGGCACTGAAAAGTCCACGTGAATGGTCGTCCCTTCTATGTCAATGCGGTCAAAGGGGCAGCAATCCTGGAGAAATCTTCCACAAACCTTCTGTAGTACCCTGCCAAACCAAGGAAGCTTTGTACCTCTGATGCATTGTTGGGTGGATCCCAAGAAAGCACTGCCTTTATCTTTCCGGGATCTGTGGCTAATCCCATCTCCGTAATGACATTCCCTATAATGTGAACCTCATGAATCTAGAACTGACACTTTGAGAGCTTCCCATATAGCTGGTGCTCCCGGAGTAAGTCTAGAACCATCCCCAAATGCTTTGCGTGCTCCTCCTCCATTGTAGAGTATATGAGTATGTCATCAATAAAGAAAACCACAAATCGGTCCATGTACAGCTGGAAGATCTAGTTCATCAAAGCCATGAAAACGGAGAGGGAATTCGTCATGCCAAAGGGAATCAGCAGAAACTCGTAATTCCAATAACGCCAATGGAAATACAACTTCGGGATGTCATCCTCATGAACCTGCAACTGGTGGTAGGCGGGTTGAAGATTAATCTTAGAGAACCACTTCGCACCTCTCAGCTGGTCGAAGAGGTCATCAATCCTAGGAAAAGGGTACTTGTTATTTATCGTGGCCTGATTTAGGTGACGATAATCCACACAAAGCCGCAGACTCCCATCTGCATTTTTCACTAACAAAACAGGAGCTGCCCAGGGGGACATACTAGACTTGATGAATCCCTTCTCGCAAAGGTCGTCCAACTGAAGTAATATCTCCCGAAGCTCTATGGGTGCCATCTGATATACTACACATGATATCGGGGTAGTCCCTAGCTGCAAGTCAATGCAGAATTCCATCTCTCACCTCAGAGGTTGTCCCGGAACATCCTCGGGAAAGATGTCCATGTAGTCCTCTACAACTATAGGGATCTAGGTTCCTATAGTGTCTGCTGCTCTGATATCCATGCTCTCCAACTGGTGAAAAAAATGTCATGGTCTCCTGCTCATAGTACTCGTCTGCTCTACCATGAGGTCTCGTTCACCTAGGATGGTGAACCTCGTCCCATCAGTGTGCACACCTCTGACTCACCTATGATGACAGTCGATCTGGGCGTGAACCATAGAAAGACAATTCATTCCCAGGATGACTTTGTAAGGTTCCATCGTGATGACAAGTAGGCCCCACATGAAACTCCCTCTAATGAATGGCAGTTCCCACTCTCTGCAGATAAAGGTCACCAAAGAGGCACTTCCCATAGAATCCTCGAGGCTAAGTGTTGGTGTCAACGCCTCTACTGGAAGCTCCAACTCCGGTACCAAAAGCAACGATATAAAGGATTGGTTGGCTTTTGTGTATACCAATACCGAAGAAAGATTATATTAAACACAAAGTATACCTCGGACCATCTCGTGTGCTGGGGGGTCACGAACACACAGGGCCTGAAACAGCCCACGGGCACTACCTCCATCTCCCTGAGCCTGACGTGGGCCACCTGGTGGTGGTGGTGGAAGGACCTCAAAACGCTATCCCCCACCTCCAGGTCCTGCCACTCTACCTGCGCTGCCTCCCTGAGGGCCACCCTGTCCTCACCTGGGGGATCCCTTGTCACGGTGCTACCTCTGCCGCTGCGGTGCGACCACCGCCTACCATGACTTCTCAGTACGCCTGGTCAGGCAGTCCCATGCTAGGTGACCCCGTACATCACAGGCATAGCATCGACTCTCTCTTGACTGGCCAGGTGATCTACAGTGCCACACCTGTGTATGACCCTACCCCTGCTTCTTCTCACGGAAGGGTCTCGTTGACTGAGGCTCTACCCTCTAACGTCTGCCTGCTACCAAAGACTCTGCTCAGAAGTGGAAACCGCTAGTCCCTGCTAGATATCATTCCTCATCCAATAATCTCTATGTCACAAGTGCCCGCTCTTTCACCCCGACCAAAGTAGGGATGCACAGGGGTACTACACTAGCACAGATCTCCCTACAAAGACCCTTCTCAAACTTCCGTGCCCAGAAGTAACAGTCACGGATCATATCCTGTGAGTAGCATGTCAGATCGGTAAACCGGGCCGAGTACTAAGCCATGGTCATGCCACCCTTCTTCAGCTTGAGAAGCTTCTGAATCTGAATAGAGTGTAAACAAGAGGGGGAGTACTCCTCCCAAAAGAGCTGCTAGAAACTAACCCATTAGAGAGACGACTCATCGTGGGTCTACGTAACCAACCCCCACCAATGCAAAGTCATCCTAAGGAAAAGGCCGGCATCTAGGGCTACCATCTAGTTCACTGGTGTCTATAACATCCTGATAAGTTGGTCCACAGACTCTAGACAATCTTCTACTGCCTGGGGATCTCGTTCCCCATGGAACTTCTACGGCCACTGACGCTAGAAGTCTCGGAGCGCACTCAGCATGTGCTCAACCTTGGCCTATGACGTCGGTACTAACTGCTCCACTCTAGGTGGAGGGGATACTGTTGAAGCACTGGGTGGAAGGGGATCACGTGAGGGTCCCTGAACTGACGTCTTGTCGCTCACCAGGTCGTCGTCATGAACTGGAGAGGGTAACCTGGCTAGCTGTTGTCATGGGGGCATCATGAAAATTATCAAGTATTTCTGTGATCAGATGAGCATATATATATATATATATATAAGTAATCACAAAGGGGATTTGACTCAACAAGGATAGTCAAAGACTCAATCCTACCAGATGCATGTTTTGAAGTTCCCTGCAACAAATGTCTCAGTGTGCTGAGTTGACAAGCGGGTTATTAGGGTCCTGGTGAATAGATACGTCAGCCACCCATACCATCACTGGAATCACTGGCCTGAGATCCACTCTCTAGACACGTCGACACTATTTCCCTAAATCCCATCCAATCCCTTTTTAGGGACGTCCGAATAATGACCTATGGAACGAACCACCTTTGATACCACTTTTCATGACCCGACCCTTCCGGTCTCAAGCTGCAACTACCCCAAGCCCACCTCTATAGGCCAGGCGCTGGAGACAAGTGTCGAAGGCATAATAATCTTGGGGAGGCCTTTGCCTAAGTACCTGTACACACACACAGCCCACTCAATGTAGAAGTGTAGAGTAAAAAATAAAACCAAATGACAAACAACTATAACCCAACCATAGTCATGCATGAACCTATAAATAGAAAACAAAAAGTAAAGTGTTGAAAAGTACGGACAAGATACTAAACAGAAAAAGGGAATAACACACACCCAACATGAAAGGTGCCACAACTCGGCAACAGGTAAACAAAAGTAAACAACTGGTGAGTCTCACACCTGAAAGTCCTACTAAGACCACTGATCACAACCCAAGATCTTGTGTCCTCTATGCTCCTCCATAGTCTCGATCAGCCTGTTCGTCATCTGCAAGGGCACACCAAGTTAGGGCAAAGCCCAAGCAGGGGTGAGTATAAAGATACTCAGTAGGACGCCCCGAAATATCAAGGGACCAACAAAGGAGGTACTAAAATGGTGAGAAGTAGACAGAACAAAGAATAATGTATGATTTCAATAGAGAGAGGGTGGATCAACCCAACAAAATAAAGGAATTAGACTCATCCCAACCAAGAGGAGTTAGACACCAAAAGCACGCGGCATACCTCGTGTGTCTTTGCCCCTCCTAGAAAAAGAGTAACTGAACCCAAGGAGTGGGAACAAAAATAGGGTGTATATATATATGTGCTCAACAAGAAACCCGAACGTGTGCATAAGGGGATCTCCATCTCCAAGATCAGCCTAGGATAAGTCTCCAACAGTTCTAAGGGTATCCATCACAAATTCCCAACAGTCTCATGTGTCAAAGCTACCTCATCGCTAAACTGTACCACCAAAACTCCCGATCGAGTAATCATAGAGAAAAGTCCCTGACTAGACTCCGAGAAATGGCTGGGTCTAGAAGAAGTCATCGGGTAACCCACTACCCATCCCAACTAGAGGGTAAACCCTAAAAGGTTGTCGGGTAACCCACTGCCCAGCCCTGCTGGAGGGTAAACCCTAAAAGGTCGTCGGGTAACCCACTGCCCAACCCTGCTGGAGGGTAAACCCTAAAAGGTAGTCGAGTAACCCAATACCTAGCCCTACTGGAGGCTAAACCATAATTTCAATGGGTAACCCACTGCTCAACCCCACTATAGGGTAAGCCCTAAGGTCAACAGGTAACCCACTACCCATCACCGTTGGAGGGTAAACCCGGAACAGGTCTGATAACTCCGTGTTGCACGTGCCATCACTGGGTGTCACTAACATCGCTACCATGCATTGGTTCGGAGTGCGTCAAAGGAACCTTCTACTAATTCAATTTCATGTTTCCACATTTAATGAGATCTCGAAAGAGGCTCCACACACCCAAATAGATTATACCATTTTAACCCTCGCGGAAAAACACGTGAGATAGACTATTTACTCACTGGAAACTGACTCCTGATTAAATGTTATTCAACGCCTCTTTATGCCCATGTGGCATCTCGTGGGGCCCACACCTCGGTCCCGAAAGTGGTCGGTCAAATTGTGCCATCACGATGCTCTCGAAAAAAGACACCAAAATGACTACTAATTCGCCCCGAATGGACATCTGATGAAAAATTCACCAAACGCTGCCCACATCTTCAAATACGGCTTGTGGGGCCCACACATCAACTCTGGCTTCAATGCATGAAACCACCCTGGTCTACATCGTCTTGAAGACCGGGTCACAAAGACACTGACGGTGCCTTAAATGGACTCTGGATGTGTTTGCGCCATCCGAAAGAAGAATCCCGGTGAGGTACTTAATGAGCGTGCCATGCCACCGAGCCCCCGTCTCAGGAATTAAAATTCTCTGAGGCCATCTCAAAATCTCTGTCCTAAGCCAAGGATTGTACTTCCGCAGACGGCATGTCAAACGGACAACCATATTGGATGTTACGGGTGTCCGAAGACTAGGGTAAAATCCCCTTTGGGCTGGACCAGCCCGGTCCACTCGGCAAGGGCCGGCCCGCACTGGCTGGTCCGGCCCGCGGGTCTTTGATCGACGATTGGACAGCATTTTGACGCAATAATTTGAGTTCAAAGGTGTATGCAGAAATTTAAAAAAAATATAAGAAAACACAACTCCTACCTCGCTAGGCATAGCCCATAGCTTCGTCGATGATCTGCCAGAGCCACTGCACCTTTGAGAGGTGGGGAGAAGTGTTTAAGTAGGGAAACACTTAAACCCACACCAGTAGGCCCCGTACCCAAACTTTCGGTAGGGTCAGGGTTAAGCTACCTCTAGGGTAAAAACCACGTTCTGAGTTCCACAGCGGTCTCAGAATTATAAACCGAGTCTTCGTTCAGCAGTTGTAAAGTTCACGCCCGGGGCCTCCAAATTACAAAAACACCCCTGGAGGCGTTTTCCACAGAAGGGTCGTGCCACGAAAGTTACACCCCTCATAGGGTAAACGGCAAGATCTGAACTCAACGGTGCCCTCAGTTTTCCCATCCAAGAAACCGTTTAGGAGTAATTATTTTTATTTGGGGTGTCTATTGTGAACGCACTTAAAATTTATTTTCATCTATACTGGGGCTCAAGATCACATACCGTCTGAACGCCCTGCTCTGGAATAACATCAAGAAAAATTCAAATTCTTACATGCTCAAAACCCGGGTACTTACATAAGATTCAAAATGTGTGTAGGGAATTTAAGGGAGGAGGTTCCCTTTTATAAGTGAGAGGAGTGGGACCCTTGAAAATATTTAGAGTTTTTAAATATAATAAATTTAATTTTCATTTAAAGTTGAACCAAAACATTAAATTTTCAATGAAAATGTGAATTTGGGTCTAAATCCATTTCCTAATAAAACAATCATGTGTTATTGAAACTGTTAGTCTTATATCTTAGGTTAACCCACCTTTTTAACCCTTTAAACCATTACCATAGTGACAATATTTTACCATATAAAATGATTTCTATGACCAAAAATAGTTTAAACTTATTAACCAATACTGGTTATTATAATGAAAAATATAAAATAAATTTTATAATATTAAATTTATATTGGTTATAAAAAATAATTTGAATACAAGTAATAAAACATTACTTTCAGTAAAAATCCTTTTTTATAGAAAAATATATTAAATTTGCTTTATGGTAATATTGATATTATGAATCCAAAAAATGAAGTAAATTCTATCAAATTAAAATTATGAAAATTATAAATATGAATTTTAAATACACTTATGGAAAAAAATATCTCTTTATTGTACTATAATTATAAGGTAATAGAATGTGTGTTGGGTAATAGTTTCAGTGATTTTGTGTTTAACTGTTATAGAAGAATCTTGAGTGTTATAAGATGGGACATACCAAACCTTTTGGGAACATAATTATGCTTAATTCTCATCTTGTTTATATAATGGATTAAATTATTAGAATCAATTATCCCTTACTCTAATAGAATATTAACACCTAATAGTAAACTTCTCTCGCATTGAGTTACTGTGTTTATTGAACTTGAACATTCTAAAGAACCTCTTCTAAAATTCATCGTATGATCTCTGCAATCCTTATTGAAGTTGCCTTTCCTACCATAATTTAATAATAAGGGTCTCGGGATAGATGATTTACCTCATCTCCTCTCCATTGATCTATATTTTGATTTTCTCCAATGTTTCCATTGAAAATAATGTATTCCTCCTTTCGCATTGAAAATGGTTTCAAATGGTTCTTGGACTTCCCTCCATTGTATCTATTCATATAGAACTAGATCATGAATATACTCAAAACAAGTTTATTATTTCTATAAAAATTTCTAAAGATAGTCACCACCACATCTCATGACTCTAGAAGCAATGATATTAGTAAAAAATAGCACACGTCTTATATGAATTTCAATTTAACTTATTTTACTTGACTTAGAATCGTAATGGAGTCATTGATATGATCAATAATTGGAATTACTTCAGAAATTATAATACGAAACAACCTCACCATAATTTACACTTTGTTAATTGTTATTGGATCCTTATATTAATCTATTACAACCTTTATCAACTCCAATATGGGTTTCACCTCACGAATGTTATAGGAAACATTCTTATCCAATTTCATCTGTATCACCCCAAGTGTATTCCCATCAACCCTTTACCATTGAAATTTCTCAATTATTTCCTATTTTAATCCTTTCAAAGGAACCTCATGGAACTTCTGAAATAGTTATTCCTCCACTTACATCCTTTTGAAACTGAATTTAATCCTATCAAACTTTTTTATTTATACCCTTATTTTGAAGACATTCCTTTTGGACTATTTGACCTCCACTAAAAAAAATTATAAAGATGGGAATCATACTATAGAATTTGGATGTTTAGATCACTAATCCTTATTAAACCATACTATCTAATGATACTTGTTAGGAACCAGAGAAACACTGATCCTAAAGAAAATCATTGGAACTTTAGCATATATAACAATTTCTGAAACTCGTGTAATTAGAAGATCCCAAAAAATGTTTTGGAACTAAGAAGGTAAATGAAACCCAGCTACCACACCGAATCATTTACTCCCACACACTCATCACTCTATAAATAGACACAGAAGAAGAAAGTATCTAACTAAAATGATAATAATAAATCTATGTGGTTTGAAATTTAATCTTACATACATGGGAAAAAATTATATAATTATTTGATCATAATAGAAGAAAAAGAATATTACAATCCCAATATAAAAAGTCAGGCGATATTAGATCTTTTATTTTCAAGTTAAACTAGTCTCGCGTCATCAATTTATAGTGGGGCTCAGCTGGTCAATCAGTTCCACCACCATTTAATATTTACAGGGATCCCACCGTTAAATAATGTCACCTTCGATAGGTTGTAGACTACACCACCTCAACCACTATCATCTGGTGAATAGTGAAAGTGATTCTAACACATCTCTTTGATTATTCATATGTATCTTTTGTCAACCAGTGTTAACACGTTATCTAACACCATCAACGTGATTCTTACTCAAGTCAGGGCTTATGCTCTCCATCATATAAACATGTCCACTTGGACATCTTTTTCTATAACATAACCTTCTAGTTGAGTCTGCATCTTTTGGACTTCTGCTATTGCAATCCCACCTCAAGATCAAGACCCAAGTCCCTGATATTCTCCTTCCGGATGAAAAGAATCAAAAAATTAAAGGAATCTTTACATAACCTAGTATATGTTTCATCCTATAGTAAAGTATTTAAATTTATAATATGATTAAAGATTTAAACAAAACTAATATTGTTTACTATAGAGTAATGTATTTTCAATATCAATATTATTAATTAATTTGTAATACTAATTAATATTCTCATTATAGAGGAATTTATTACAACACTTTGATGAAGAAGTGTCTCTTGAACTAAGAAAAAATGTTATTAATTCAAATTTTCAAGCTTTCCAACGCATTAATGTTTCAACTTAGTTGTGTTCATATTTGTGACTAATGAAAATAAATATAGAGAAAATTGAATGACATCAATTATTTTTTTAATTTTTATGTATTTTTTCTCTATAATTTTTCAAATTTCAATTTGCTTTAAAAATATATTTTTCTCAATTTTTTTATTAAGTTTTCTTTTATTGACGTTCATAGTGTTATTCATTTATAACTTTTAATAAACTATTCAATCATGAGAAAGCGTTTGAGAAAAATAATAATAATTATTAAATAATTATAATTTGAAATTAATACATTTTTTTAGTAAAAATAATAACATTGATAGAGGTGATAAAAAATAAATAAATATACAATTATACGTAATAAGATAATAATAATTAAATATTTTTATCATTTTAAATTACTATTAAATATAAATATTATTAACAATAGTGTGTTTATTATTAAATTAACCTATTATTTTACATTTTTTAAAGTGTTATAAATAATGGTAATTTTTAAATGTAAACTTTTTTTAATATTTTTCATTATAACTATTAAATAATGAATGAAACATCAATAAAAAGAAAAAGAACACAAAAAATTTCTAATGATAATTAGGATAATTATTAAATATAACAATAATGATAATTATTATTAATAGTGTATTTCTTATTAATTTAGTTATCATTTTAGATTTATCATTACTAATATTGAACAATTATAATTAGATATTGAAAAATTATAATAATAAAAATAATTGTATATTTTCGACTTCCTCACAGATCACTCTGTGACGATCCAATTATTTTTTCTAATGAATATATTTTGTGTTTTATTCATATTAATTATATGAATTCATATTAATAGTTATTATTATAACCTTATAAATAGTTTTATTACGTTATGGAACATGAATATGTTGTTTTGTTAGAAAAATAAATGGTTTTTATTCTAACTACATTATTTTTCATATGTTATATAGTTTTGTTAAAAAATTTAAATATCTATATTTTATAATTTAAATTTGACAAAATGAACTGATTTTTTTTATTAAATATATAAAAATTATCTTAGGGGAAATTTTTGGTGTTTTTCTAAAATGGATAATTTTTTCATGAATGGAGAATAATATAGTTTTTACACAAATATTATAATGAATCTAACATCATCATGATATAAACATGAATAAAAAATTTTAAGGACATTTTTTATTGACCAAATATTTATTTAATTAGTAAAATAATTCATTAAAAAACAACATTTTTAACTTATATTCAAATGTTTAACATGTTAGAGCCTATTTTTTTATTCTATTAAAAATTATTTTTAGTTATTTTCAATTAATTAGATATTCATAAGTTATCATTCTTCTATTAATTTATTTTAAAATCACATAAATCTCCTTCGTTTATATATAAACCAATAAATCTCATATAAATAAATAATATAAATGATTTTGGTGTAAATTCATCTCTATATTTAAGAGGTTAATTTTTCTAACAATTGTTTTTATTATGTTATGCATACATTATTTAAAAATATTTTTTTCCAACTCTAGAAATTGAATCCTAATAGAGGATTGAATATTTTAAATCATAATTTTCAAAATATTTTATAATACATTTAATATTTTTATTCATAAAAATAGTAAATCAAGGTAAATATTTATCCACCACAAAAAAGGTAAAATGAGGTAAAATTGGTTAAAACTATGTAATAAATTCTCAGAATATAATGGAAACTTATATATAAATTTTTAGTTGAGGTATTTATGAATAAAGACTTATCTATTATCCATTATCATCCACTTTTGATCTACTTTCCTTTGAAAGTGAAATTTCATTAATATAAAGCAATGACAATTTTAAAAAATATCACTTTTCTCATTTCATAAAAGTACCCCATCAACCCCTTAAAATATAAAAAAAAGGCCTCACATTACTCTACTATATTTCTATCCCTAATATAAATTCCCAAATTAATTATATTATGTTCCTAAAAATAAGTCCCACACTACTCATTTCTAATAATTATTCAATAAAAGATTCAAATCTTCAACCTAAGTATTATCCACTCCCTAACTATTTCTTCTTTATCTCATCAAACCTCCTCCAAATATATTAAAATAATATTAATATAGTTTTATCATTGTGATTATTATACTAAAATTTTATTCTATTTACGGAACAACCATTTTCCATCTATCTCTAATCCATTACAAAATAAAAATGTCGCTCGTGTAACATGTTGACTATCACCTCCATAAACGACATGTTTCAATTTTTATGACCTCCTTAAATGGATAGTTCGAAAATGGATTTAATGAATGAATGTTATATTTATAACATAATTAATATTATTTAAATAAAATTTTATCATTATAATAATATTATTTACAATAAGTGTGTATTATAAAAAGTTAACCACAAAAAAGCACAATAAGACACTTTGTAAGTATTAAATTCTTAACATTATTTTTCATTTGTCTTATTCATATAACTATTCTTAAATATGAATTATAGAATTAATAAATGTTTTCCAATCATAATTATTATATAAAAGTGACATTATTACTATACTGTAATTTATTCATACTCATTCAGTCATTATAATGTGTTCTTGTCTGGGTTCGTTTTACCACCAACATGAATGGTGTTATAATACATAGATTACAAATGATTAATAAAACATAAATACTAGTAAAATTATGTAATAATTATAATAATAATATTTGTTCATGAATATATAGTGGTAATATATATTTGTTTGTGTGTATAATTTTTTAATAAAATCAATTCTTTTAACGTATTCAAAAATTACAAGAAAAAAATATTTTTAGTAATTCCACACAAAAAAATAACCATACATTCCAAAAAAATATGATGATAATTTATAAATATATAAAACACATTTCATATATCTTCATGAAACATCAGGAATGGTGAAATACCCCATAGGACAATAAAATTTTAAGTGAATAATCGTAGTTATTTAAAACTGTTAAAAGAAAGATTATCAAGGAGGATTCCTGAAAACGTAACTATTTAATAACCTATTGACGTCCTTAATTTTTCTAATGAAATTGAACATACAACATAAAACATCTAGATATTATTAAATTATTGAAAAAAATCTTTATAGTTGTAACATCCCAGGTAAATAAAGAATAAATAATTTTCATATTTATTAATATTTAAGAATTAAATATTAATTTAACTTTAAAGGGGTTTCTATGTTCGATAGCGTACCTGATACGCAACAAAGAGTTTCATTTACGTTGCACACTAGTAATAAAATGATATTTTTTTAAATGGTAGTTAACACATAGCCGTTGCATTGGCGGTAATGGATAGAAATAAGTAAAATATTATTATATATGTTTTTTAAATGTCTTTACATTTATCCAATAAAAGATAAGGGCTTAAAATGCGGAAAAAATTCAATTTTAGGCATATATACCCTAATTTTCACTAAAGGTTCACTTATCGCCTTTTGATGGAGAACCGTCATTAAATATAGTTTTGGTCACTTTTATAAATTCTATTGGACCAAATAAAAATCTTCTTTAGAATTGGGACACCAAAATTTACTTTGTGTAAATTTTTGGTATTTTTCCGATAAAGTTCATTTTTTAATGAATAGTGAAAAATGTTGTATTTTAATTCAAAACCTCTTTTTAATATAATTTATTTATATTATTAGATTATATTTTGAATTGGTTTTAGAGTTGAATTTGAATATATTTTTACCATTTAATCCAATAGTGGTCGTTGGAATTAATTTCACTTTGAAATTGGACTTAAACTAGTGTCAATCTTTGGATACTTATTGTTTAATAAAAACACGCTATTAGCTCTGACAGCGGGAATTAATTATTAAATTAATTAATGCAACTTATATGTTTTGAATTTTGTAAAATAGAAATCATTTTTGAATTCGGAATATCAAATATAGCTTAGGGTGAAGTTTTGGTATTTTTCTGAAAAACTTCAATTTTTGATTAATAGTGAAACCACTAAGTGGTACTTAAAAAAACAAATTTTTCGTTTAAATGAAAATTTACCACCTCTTTGTTATGAATTTCAAAAATCATACATACATGGGTGTCATTAAGAAGTAAAATTTGGTTCAATGGGATTAAAATAATTTTTTGATGAATAGTAACTTTTATGTTTTTAATCACGATTATAGGTAATTAGTGTAATTTAAGGTAAGAATAATGTTTTAATAATATGAAATGAACTTGAAACATGTCCTACACTTGTTGGATGTGTCATGTCCGGCCAAGAAAATCCATGGGTAAACTTGGAAACCCCATGGAGCCACTTTGGAAGGAAAATGACATTAATATCTTTTTATTTAATGTTATTGTAAAAATGTCACAAACATGAGTTGTTTTACAAAAACAATTTTTAAGTGGGGTTATACAAGTCATATTTTTGACTATAAATATTAATTAGTAATCTAAAACGATTTCCTACATCATGATAGTTATTTTATAATTTTTAGATATTAAATAAATTAAATTATTTATGACATCATGATGATGCAGCAATTACCTCATTATTTAACGATTTAAATAAAATGAAAAGATAATGTAAAATCTAATACCTACACATGTAAAAAACCTATTGGATGAGTATATTTCTAACTCATATCACCTTATCCTTGAAATATATAATTTTGGGACCTTTTAAATTCGAAAAGCATTTTATGATAAAGTAACCTTTTATAACATTCCAAGAGTGCCCCTCCTCTCCTCTTATAAAAGGCCCCCACCTCTACCACCTTAACCACACCACTCAAGCCTTTGGATCAGCCAAAGGCTGCTCATTTTGTCTCTACACATCCCTATATTAATCATAGAAGCCTCACTTTGGGCAGAAGGTTTCCCAAGGAAGTCTTTGAGCTCAAATCAAAAAGAGTTACCCGTTTTAAAGGTAGTGTTTTCTCTTGTGTTCTTTTGTTTTATTTTGCTTCTCCAACCCTCTATACACTTTTTATTAATTTATTTTGTAACAACACCAGTATCTTAAATATACTAGGATGTTTTTATAAGAAGTATTAGAGCTACACCCACACACACCTCCGTCTAATGGTTAAAGAACATACTGTTTCTGTGGTTGGTGAATTTCTGCCTCACGAAATGATGATTGTTCAATCTTCTTTTAACACCTTTAATGGTGGCCATTGATATGTCACTATATTTATATATGATATATAATATTTTTATATTTTCCTTAATCTTATTTATTTTTCATTTATGGAATACCTTTACGGCTTCCATTATGGGTATACGCGATATCTTCATTTTAGGAAGTGTGGACTACCGCCCCCTCAAAGTGATTTGATTCATTAATGCCGTATGTGGGATGTATAAAAGATGGATTTAAAGTTATTATATATGATGTTATACTGGAATTATAATATAACTTTATATAATTATTATTTATTTCCATTAAAGTATGAAATATAAATGAAAGTAGCGTTCATGCGTACGTACGGCTTACCGTCTCCATGAACGGTGCATTTCATTTCTTATCCCCAAATGTAATTTACTATTATAAGTACATATATATAATGGATATATTTGATGTATGCTACATATAAATGATTAATATAATTCTGGAATTTAAATATACATATCTCTCATTTAGTTTTAATTCCATTAATATGACATAGAAATGAAAGTAGCTTTCATGCGTACGTACGGCTTACCATCTCCATGAAAGGTGCATTTCATTTATTACCTCTAAATGATTATGTAATATTATAAATACATGTATATTCTATATATATATGATATATATGATATCCAAATCATGAATATCATTCTGGATATAATGAACCTCCGACCACACGAACAACATGTAATTGTAAGAAGTCCACTTTCGACTTAAGAACCAAATATCGACAAAACAAAAATTATTAACTTAAATGATTACATAATGTTTATAACATGGTAATAAGTGATATAAAAGTAATAATGAACTTGAAAAGGGTTCTTAAGAATGTATAAATTAAATCAATTTTATTATTCAGGACGTTAAAGAACAATCGAGTCATGTCGGACCCGAGGTAAGGGACTTCGTCTCAATCTCCTTTCATTGAGGCATATTTTGTTTTATACACAACTTTATTTTATACAGCGTATAAACCCCTTTCACATTTATTTTTATTCAAAAGGAATCTTTTTATACGAAGCATTTTACTAAACAACAAAAAGGAATGTTTCTTTTAACGTATGTGGTGACAATGACCTTTTTCGCCACCGCGAGTATTATTTGGTCTTTGGCTTCCTCAACAAGCCATAATGTTTTTTTAAATGAAATAAATACCATATACTCTTTTATGTATTTTGGTATTTAAAATGGTTTTTATAATGGATTTTTTATGTCAATATTTTTGAGTGATATATTGTGATCAAAGTGTGGAAGTGTTTTCTTTCCATTATATTTGTTTTATGTCATATGATTTTACAATGGTACTTGGAAACATGACGGGTGGTTACGTGATAAACCATATGACGGGTGGTGCCATGAATACTAGGACGATTGGTTACGTTATAACCTCCAATGCATTGGGTATGGAAGTCGGTCATATGGCTATTTCATTAAGTGATATGTGTGGAAGTCGACCGTATGGTTATTCCATTTAAGTATTTTAATGTCCCATGTTACCTTTATATGTTATGTGATCTTTATATGGGTTTTATGGTAATATTTTGGTTACAAAAGGGTAAGTAATGATCTTTTATTCAGTGAAGATTTTTTACTACTTCATAAAGGTGAAAAGTATTACTTTGATAAAGTATACATGGTTTACTTGTTTTTTTGATAAACTAACAGTTTTCATTCTTTGTGTATCCCTTACTGAGCTTTTTATGCTAACCCCAAGTTTTTTTGAAATGTTTTTCACAGGACTTAATGTGGAATAGGGTCAAGGATGGGATCAAGGTAAAGTCATGCTATATTAAACATGGAACTAGACATGTTTCTTTTTAAGAGTTTTTATTCTATGGAAACTTAGTATAAGTGTCTACATTGTAATCTTTTGAGATGTAATAGTTATATCCTAAGTCTCTAAAACTCTAAACCTAAAAAGATCCTCAATGTGAATTATTAATTTAATTCAATATTAAGTAAGGATTAAGGTCAGGGCCTTATAGTTGGTATCAAAGGTTGGTTTAGAAAACTTTAGGAGTTATAAATTTGTTAAATTATAAATTAATTTATGGTATGATTGAAATGATATATCATTTGAAGATTACCATGTTGCTTCACCTAAGATATTTCTGTGTTCAGAATGGTTTTCCGTAGAAGAAACAAAGCAGCTATGTTGGGATGACATCAGGAGGAAAACAACCTTCCAAATCAGCAACCTGAGATAGTCGAAATCAGAACTGAACGGTTTGTTGCAGTGATGGCATAGTTGACTCCAGCTATAAATGGTGGTGGTATCCATGCACGAGATCATCCAGATCAACCGCAGAGGAACATGTCAGTGGTGGAACATTTCATGAGGAAACATCCCCCATCATTCAGAGGATCATCTGACCCCGTGCAAGCTGAAGGGTGGATTAAAGCACTTGAGAAGATTTTTGATGTCATGGGGTGTTCAGAACATCAAAAGGTTAGTCTTGTTGTTTACCGTTTTGAAGGTGAAGCTGATCAGTGTTGGTCGATGTTGAAAAATATCAGGGATATTGATGAGATTGATGATCTTCACTGGGAGGAATTCAAAGGTATGTTTCTTGAGAAATATTTTCCCTAGGTGGTTCGTCTTAGGATGGAAAAACAGTTCCTAGAATTGAGGTAGGAGGATGACTCAGTGGCTGCTTATGAAGTAAAGTTCACTCGATTGGCAAGGTATGCTCCAAACTTCATACGAGATCTTGATAGTAAAATAAACCATTTTTATTTAGGGTTAAAGCCAAAGTATCGAAGGGATTTAGCTTCTCGTCAGTTCAAAAGTTATGAAAAACTTGTTCAATGTGAGGAGAAGGTGGAAATGGAGTTTGTCGATGATCATCTATTCTTTGACAAACAACAGAATAAGAGGATCAGTTGGCAGGCAAAGGGGAAGAATTCATCAAAGAAGCAAGGAGGTAAGAAAAAAAATTTCCATCTTGTGAGAAGTGTGGTAAAATGCATATTGAAGAATGTTTATCCAAGTCTTGAAACTGCTTTCAGGGTGGTATGTCTGGTCATATTGCTCGTAACTGTAAGGAAGATGATCAAGCAGGCAATGAAAATCCAGCGGTAAGATGTTTTAAGTGTAATGAAATGGGTCATTATGAAAATGAGTGTCTAAATAAGAACTCAGCTGGGGGAAAGCAGCCAGACTACAAGCAGAAAGAAGTGGTGAAATCCTTTGAAACTACTTCAGCAGATGTTGGGCCATCGAATGAAGTAGTATCAGGTACACTGTTTGTTTGTTCAGATTATTCCAATGTGTTGTTTGATTCAGGGTCTACACACTCTTTCATTTCTAAGAAGTTTTCTAGTAAATTGGAAATTCCATCTCAAGATATGAATCCTAAACATATGGTAAAAACACCTAGAGGGAACGTTGAGACAAAAAGGAATTATAAGAACCTTCCTATCCTTGTGTGCGGAAAGAATCTACCAGCAAACCTTATTGTTTTGCCTCTAGTAGAGTTTGATGTTATTTTGGGAATGGATTGGATTTCTGTTTATCATACTATGATTGACTGCAAAGCTAAAATAGTTTCTTTTCAAAAATATTTTCAGTTTGTGTACAAGAATGAACCCTTGATTTTGATAACATATCAGGAAGTTGAGAAACTAGTAAAAGATGGAAATGAATGTTACCTTGCACATATTGTTTAAAATAAAGGAACTGTTTAGATTAATAATGTGCCAGTGGTAAATGAGTATCTTGATTTTTTCCCTGATGAGTTCACTGGTATTATTCATGATCGGGAAGTTGAATTTACTGTTGACTTAGATCCTGATTCTAATCCAATTTCAAAACCCCCTTATCGAATGGCTCAAGCTGAACTTTTAGAGTTAAAGAAGAAATTGCAGGAGTTATTAGATAAAGGTTTCATTCGACCTAGCACATCACCATGGGGTGCTCCTGTCTTGTTTGTTAAAAAGAAAGATGGCTCAATGAGACTTTGGATTGATTATAGAGCCTTGAATAATATTAATGTTAAGAACAAGTATCATTTTCCTCATATCGATGATTTGTTTGATCAGCTCCAGGGAGCTCAGTATTTTCCGAAGATTGACTTGAGGTTGGGGTACCATCAGTTGAAAGTAAAATAAGAAGACGTTCTGAAGACTGTGTTCTGCACTAGATATGTCCATTATGAATTTGTAGTTATTCCTTTTGGGTTAACCAATGCATCTGATGTATTCATGGACCTTATGAATAGAATTATCCATGAGTTCTTGGATAAGTTTGTGGTTGTTTTCATTGATGATATTTTGGTGTTTTCTAAAAGTAAATAGGAGCATGAAAGTCATTTAAGGGTTATCTTGAAAACCTTAAAAGAAAAGAAACTATAAGGAAAATTCAGCAAGTGTGAGTTTTGGTTACAACAAATTTCATTCCTTGGTCACATTGTTTCAAAAAAAATGGCATAACTGTGGATCCTGCAAAAACAAAAGTTGTTGAAGAATGGCCAAGACCCACAAATGTAACTGAGATCCGTAGTTTCCTTGATTTGGAAGGTTACTACCGAAGGTTTGTTGAAAAAATTTCACGATTATCTATTCTAATGACTAAGCTAACTCGGAAGGGTGTTAAGTTTATCTGGACAAAATAATGTGATGATGTTTTTCAGGAGTTGAAAAGTAGATTGGTGGATGATACAGTTTTGGCACTTTTTTCCAGGAATGGTGAGTTTGTGAACTACAGTGATGCTTCATTGAAAGGACTTGGTTGTGTCCTTATGCAGAATGACCAGATAATTGCATATGCTTCACGTTAGTTGAAAACTCATGAGGTAAATTACTCTACACATGACTTAGATGCTATTTTTTTCTCTAAAAATTTGGAGGCATCATTTGTATGGAGTAAAGTGTGAAATATATATTTATCACAAAAGTTTAAAGTATATATTCACTCAGAAAGAATTGAACATGAGAAAGAGGAGATGGCTGGAATTAATCAAGGATTATGAATGTATAATTCAATACCATCCGGGATAATCAAATAAAGTGGCTGATGCTTTGAGTTGAAAAAGTAATGCTTTATTAACCATGCCACGTTTGGAACGAGATCCTTTAGTTTTCGATTTTATGAACTTTGGCATAGAATTTGTTGGTGCAGGAAGTTCTTCTGTTTTGTTTTAGGTATCGGTGAGATCATCCCTATCAGACAGAATTAAGCAAGCACAGAGGGAAGACAGTGAGTTGCATAAAAAGGTAAAGCTAGTTCAGAAGGGTAAGTTTCCTGAATTCAACATTGATAATGATTATGTTTTGAGGTTTGGGAAGAGATTATGTGTGCCTGGTGATTCACAGTTGAAGAATGAGTTGTTATGTGAGGCTCATAGTTCCCCGTTTTTAGTTCATCTTGGGAGTACTAAGATGTACTGAGATCTATGGGAGTATTACTGGTGGGATGGAATGAAAAGAGATATTGCTGATTTTACTGTGAAGTGTTTGACCTGTCAGCAGGTTAAAGCAGAGCGGAAGTTACCGAAAGGGATGCTTCAGCCTTTACCAGTGCCAGAGTGGAAATGGGAAAACATATCCATGGACTTTGTTGTGGGATTACAAAAGATATCTCGAGGTAATAATGCAATATGGGTTATTGTTGATCGATTAACTAAATCTTCTCATTTTCTTGCCATACGAGATACTTTTTCCCTAGATCAAATTTCCCATTTGTATCTTAAACAGATAGTCAGGTTACATGGAGTTCCTCTCTCCATTGTGTCTGATCATGATCCCAGGTTTACTTCTAACTTTTGGAAAGGCCTTCAGAAGTCGTTGGGTACTAAATTAAATTTTAGTACAACTTTTCATCCGCAATCAGATGGGCAGTCAGAATGAAGAATTCAAACATTGGAGGATATGCTACGAGCTTGTTCTATGGATTATCAGGGAAGTTGGGACCAACATCTTTCTTTAGTTGAGTTTTCATATTATAATAGTTTTCATTCTACTATACAGATGGCACTGTTTGAGGCATTATATGGGAAATGGTGTCGAACTCCAACTTTTTGGGATGAAGTAGTTGAAAAGAAGCTGATGGGACCAGAATTGGTAGAAGAGATGGCAGAAAAAGTTCAGTTGATTCAGAAACACATGAGAACAGCTCAGAGCAGATAGAAAAGTTATGTGGATAACTAGAGGAAGGATCTTTCTTTCGAGGTAGGTGATCATGTTTTTCTCAAGGTTTCTCCATTGAAAAGTGTGATGCAATTTGGTAAGAAAGGAAAGCTGAGTCCAAGGTTCATTGGACCATATGAAATTCTGGAGAGAGTTGGATCAGTTGCATATAGAGTGGCATTACTTCCGAGTTTATCTCAGGTAGACAATGTTTTTCATGTTTCAATGTTAAGGAAGTTTATGCTAGATTCATCTCATGTTTTGAGCCCAGAGGTAGTTCAGTTGGAAGAGAATCTCTCTTATGAAGAACAACCAGTCCAGATTCTTTACCGAAGAGAGCAGGTGTTACAAAATAAGGTAATTCACCAGGTAAAGGTTTTGTGGAAAACCCATATGGTTGAAGAGGCAACGTGGGAATCTGAAAATTCTATGAGGGATAAATACCCCCACTTATTTTGATAAGTGAATAAAATTGCGAGGAAGCAATTCCCAAAAGGGGGGAAGGATGTAACATCCCGGGTAAATAAAGAATAAAACATTTTCATATTTATTAATATTTACGAATTAAATATTAATTTTACTTTAAAGGGGTTTCTATGTTCGATAGCGTACCTGATACGCAACAAAGAGTTTCATTGAAATCTTACGTTGCACACTAGTAATAAAATAATATTATTTTAAATGGTAGTTAACACATAGCTGTTGTATTGGCGGGGATGGATAGAAATAACTAAAATATGATTATATATGTTTTTTAAATGTTTTTACATTTATCCAAGAAAATATAAAGGCTTAAAATATGGAAAGAATTTAATTTTAGGCATATATACCCTAATTTTCACTAAAGGTTCACTTATCGCCTTTTTATGGAGAACCGTAATTAAATATAGTTTTGGTAACTTTTATAAATTCTATTGGACCAAATAAAACTCTTATTTAGAATCGGGACATCAAAATTTACTTTGTGTAAATTTTTGGTATTTTCCCGATAAAGTTCATTTTTAATGAATAGTGAAAAATGTTGTATTTTAATTCAAAACCTCTTTTTAATCTAATTTATTTATATGATTATATCATCTTTTGAATTTTATTTAGAGTTGAATTAGAATATATGTTTACCATTTAATCCAATAGTGGTCTTTGGAATTAATTTCACTTTGAAATTGGACTTAAACTAGTGTCAATCTTTTGATACTTATTGTTCCATAAAAACATGCTATTAGCTCTGACAGTGGGAATTAATTATTAAATTAATGAATGAAACTTATATGTTTTGAATTTTTTAATATAGACATCATTTTTGAATTCGGAATATCAAATATAGCTTAGGGTGAAGTTTTGGTATTTTTCTGAAAAACTTCAATTTTTGATGAATAGTGAAGCCACTAAGTGGTACTTAAAAAACTAATTTTTCGTTTAAATGAAATGTTACCACCTCTGTGTTTTGAATTTCAAAAATTATACGTACATGGTTTTCAATAATATGTAAAATTTGGTTCAATGGGATTAAAATAATTTTGTGGTGAATAGTAACTTTTATGTTTTTAATCGCGATTAGAGGTAATTAGTGTAATTTAAGGTAAGAATAATGTTTTAATAATATGAAATGAACATGACACATGTCCTACCATTATTTTATGTCTCATGGAAGACCAATACAATCCATGGGTCAACTTGGGGACCCCATGTATCCACTTTGGAAGGAAATGACATTAATATCTTTTTATTTAATGTTAAAGTAAAAATGTCACAAACCTGATTTGTTTTACTAAAACAATTTTTAAGTGGGGTTATACATGTCATATTTATGACTATAAATATTCATTATAAATATTAAAATATTTCCTACATCATGATATATTTTTTTTAATTTTTATACATTAAATAAATTAAATTATTTATGACATCATGATGATGCAGCGATTACCTCATTATTTAACGATTTAAATAAAATGAAAAGATAATGTAAAATCTAAGACCTAAACATGTCAAAAACTTATGGGATTAGTATATTTAGAACTCCTATCACCTTATCCTCGAAATATTTAATTTTGGGACCTTTTAAATCCGAAATTCATTTTATGATAAAGTAACCTTTTATAACTTTCCAAGAGTGCCCCTCCTCTCCTCTAATAAAAGGCCCCCACCTCTACCACCTTACCCACACCTCTAAAGCCTTTGGCTCGGACAAACCCTGCCCATTGTGTATCTCCACATACCTGTCTTACTCATAGTAGCCTCACTTTGGGCAGAAGTCTTCTCAAGGAAGCCTTTGATCTCAAATCAAAAAGAGTTACCCGTTTTAAAGGTAGTGTTTTCTCTTGTGTTCTTTTGTTTTATTTTGCTTCTCCAACCCTCTAAACTCTTTTTATTCCTTTATTTTGTAACAAAACCAGTATCTTAAATATACTAGGATGTTTTTATAAGAATTATTCTAGCTACACCCACACACACCTCCGTTTAATGGTTAAAGAACGTACTGTTTTTGTGGTTGGCGAATTTCTGCCTCACGAAACGATGATTGTTCAATCTTTTTTTAACACCTTTAATGGTGGCCATTAAGATGTCACTATATTTATATATGATATATAATATGTATATGTTTTCATTAATCTTCTGTATTTTTTATTTATGTCATACCTTTATGGATTCCATTATTGGTATACGCGATATCTTCATTTTACGAAGTACGGACTACCACCCCCTCAAAGTGATTTGATTCGTTAATGCCGTATGTGGGATGTATAAAAGATGGATTTAAAGTTATTATATATGATGTTATACTGGAATTATAATATACCTTTATATAATTATTATTTCTTTCCATTAAAGTATGAGATAGAAATGAAAGTATCTTTCATGCGTACGTACGGCTTACCGTCTCCATGAACGGTGCATTTCATTTCTTATCCCCAAATATAATGTACTATTATAAGTACATATATATAATGGATATATATGATGTATGCTACATATATGTGATTAATATAACTCTGTAATTTAAATATACATATCTATCATTTAGTTTTAATTCTATTAATATGACATAGAAATGAAAGTAGCGTTCATGCGTACGTACGGCTTACCGTCTCCATGAACGGTGCATTTCATTTATTACCTCTAAATGATTATGTAATATTATAAATACATGTATATTCTGGATATATATGATATATATTATATCTAAATCATGAATATCATTCTGGATATAATGAACCCTTGACCACACGAACAACATGTAATTGTAAGAAGTCCACTTTCGACTTAAGAACCAAATATCGACAAAACAATCATTATTAACTTAAATTTTTAGATAATGTTTATAACATGGTAATAAGTGATATAAAAGTAATAATGAACTTGAAAAAGGTTCTTAATCAAGTAGAAATTAACTCATGTTTATTATTCAGGACGTTAAAGAATGATCGAGTCAAGTCGGACCCGTGGTAAGGGACTTCGTCTCAATCTCCTTTCAATGAGGCATATTTTGTTTTATACACAACTTTATTTTATACGGTGTATAAACCCCTTTGACTTTTAATTTTATTCAAAAGGAATATTTTTATATGAAGCGTTTTACTAAACAACAAAAAGGAATGTTTATTTTAACGTACATGGTGACAATGACCTTTTCCGCCGCCGTGAGTATTATTTGGTCTTTGGCTTCCTCAACAAACCGTAATGTTTTTTGAAAATGAAATAAATACCATATACTATTTTATGTATTTTGGTATTGAAAATGGTTTTTATAATGGATTTTTTATGTCAATATATTTAAGCGATATATTGTGATCAAAGTGTGGAAATTTTTTCTTTCCATTATATTTGTTTTATGTCTTATGATTTTACAATGGTACTTGGACATTTGACGAGTGGTTACGTGATAAACCATATGACGGGTGGTGACATGAATACCAGGATGGGTGGTTACGTTATAACCTCCAATTCATTATGTATGGAAGTCAGTCGTATGGCTATTCCATTAAGTGATATGTGTGGAAGTCGACCGTATGGTTATTCCATTTAAGTATGTTTATGTCCCAAGTTACCTTTATATGTTATGTGACCTTTATATGGGTTTTATGGTAATATTTTGGTTACAAAAGGGTAAGTAATGATCTTTTATTCAGGGAAGAGTTTTTATTACTTCATAAAGGTGAAAAGTATTTCTTTGATAAAGAATACATGGTTTACTTGTTGTTTTTATAAACTAACAGTTTTCATTCTTTGTGTATCCCTTACTGAGCTTTTTATGCTCACCCCAAGTTTTTTTGAAATGTTTTTCACATGACATAATGTAGAATAGGTTCAAGGATGTGATCAAGGGAAAGTCATGCTATATTAAACATGGAACTATACATGTTTCTTTTTAAGAGTTTTTATTCTATGGAAACTTAGTAGAAGTGTCTACTTTGTAATCTTTTGAGATGTAATAGTTATGTCCTAATTATCTAAAACTCTAAACCTGAAAATATCCTCAATGTGAATTATTCATTTAATTCAATATTAATTAAGGTTTAAGGCCGGGGCCTTATAATAGTTATTAGGAAACTAAAGTTGTTTGGCATATTATAAACCAAATAACCCCAAAATGACCAACATAAAAAATAGTAATTTAATAAATACATGAAACATGATAATAAATTAAATAAAAGTAATAAAAGTAGGTTATTTCAAATGAAAAAAGTTCTTAATCAATTAAATATTTAATATAATTGTATTACTCTTGTGGGTAGAGGATGTATGAATTGATTTTGGACTCGAGGTAAGTAATTTTTCTTTTAAACTTTATTCTCAATGTTTTAATGTTTTCCTTTCAACTCTTTTTCCCCCATGTCTATATTCTTCCAAGAATTATTTTATATGAACATAAAATATTTTTAAATTAATTTTTAATTATCCTTTACTTTGTCTAAAAATTGATATTTTATTGTTTTTTGTATGGTTCATTTTTTGACTTTCTATATAAATACGATAAAACAATTTTTTTAACATTTACCAATTTATCACCTTTTCCAACCTCCATGTACATTATTTTTTAAGTTTTCAAGATTTTTTGAATTAAATTCAATTCTTATTGTTCAATTAATTTTTCATTTTAAAGATTAATCAAATAAAAGGATAGTTCTTCTTATTCTCAAGTGATAACTCTAAGTTATTATTCTTATGGGTATGAATGAATGTTATTATGAGTTTTATGATCAAATTTCATGAAAAATTGCTTTTTATTTATGTTATAGTTATTTTAAATTATATCTACATATTGGTGGGTCTGATATATCCCTCCAATTCATTGGGTAATTATTTAATATATATAGTAACTAAATTAGAATTAATTGGTGAAGTTATTCCATTTTAATGGTGATTATATGAGTGATATGAATATGATGTCCCAAGTAATCCATATAACTATGTTTTTTCCTTTATCCTTGTTTTTGTGATATTTTAGGAACATATTTGGGAAAGTAAATTGATTTCATGAGTATGTAATTTATTATTTGAGATCAAGTTTTGTTATGTAAAAAAGGAAATTATTCTAGTGGGTTTCATGTTTTTAAATATACTAATGGGACTTATTTATTTATATATCCCTTGTGAATATTTATTTTCACAAGATAGGTTTTCAATTGATATTTATAGATTTAATGATGTTTAGTAACGATATCAAGGACAATCATGTGATTATAGAGAAACATCTTGAATAAATAAATTATATTATAAATGAAAAAAGAGTGTTAACATAATAACCGTTTTATGAAAATTATATGCACTATGTGGAAGTTTTCTATTTAGAAAAGTAATGGTTTTCTGAATCCTCTAGAACTATAAACCTAAAAGGTCATGGGATTGTATGAGAGTGATATATTTTCTATAAATCTTGTAATTAAAGGTTAATTTTTTATGGGTTTTTATATTTGGTATCATAGAAGTGTTTAGATAACATTCAAGGATAGTATGTTGACAAAGAAATACAATATATTGACAATAATTAATAGTTATATTATCATGAGATATTTTTCTATTATTCTAAGGGTTTTAATTTTTCTTCATCTAATCTGTTTATATTTTATAATGTTTTTCCATAAATGTGATGGGGTAAATTAAGTAGGATATCAACAAGAGTACAAAACCCTTCTAAATTAACAACTCAAAATGGTTAGAGTTAAAATGATGCATTTTTTGGATATGTTGACTCAATTAATGTTGCTTATAAATTGTATTACCAATGAAGTATAGCAACCAACTTTTTTATATAATATCATTTCAATAGTGGAGCATTTCAAGTAACAACACCCTCTATAATTTTGTAGAACATCAAACCCAGTGGTAGATGAAGGATGGATCTATGCTTTGGAGAATAGATTTGAAGTTTTGGGTTATTCAAAGAATCAGAAGGTAACCCTTACTATTTATCATCTTTAAGGTAAATTTGATTAGTTATGATCTTTGATTAATAATAAAAAGTTGTATAATGTGATTGATACCATGGAATGTATGATATCTATAGATCTTATTCTTCAAAAATATTTTAGTAGTGTTCTTAAAATTTTTATCGAAAGGTAATTCCTTGAGTTAAAGTAGGACAAGGAATCAGTGGTTTCTTCTTTATATGATAGGTATGCATTGAATTTTGTTTTAGACAATGAAAGTAAAATTGATTAATTTCAAAGGATTGAATCTAAGTTTATAAATGTATTTTTTTAATTATAAAATTTATAAGTGAATTGTTCGAAGCGATGAGAATGTTGATATGGCATTTTTTTAATGTTATGGATATTATAACAATAAAGATAATAAGTTTCAAGGTGTTCATCCATAGGGAAATAATCAATATTGGAACCTAAAGGTAATAGAGTTAAATTTTATCTTATACTAAGTGTAGAAAGAAGTATTCATTGGAGTGATTTATGAGATCAAGAAAGTGCTATAGATATGGTAAAATTAGAGATTCGGGTCATGATTTCAAATAATTAAGAAATTATTAGACCAATAATGGTAAAGAAATATTAAAAAAATATGGTAATTATATGGTATATTATGAAAATGTATGTCTGAAGATAGATATGAAAGGTTGAAATAATCATGATCATAAGAAAAATGTTGTGGAAAGGTCATTTTCAACAACCTTGGAAAATTTTGTACCATAAAATGAATTGGTGGTAGCTCTGTGGTGCTTAGAATTTTTTTATTATTAACCTTGACTATATATATCAATATTTGAAGGTAAAATAATAATACATTACAAGGATAGTTTTCTGAACTTGGTATGGCTATTATGAGTTTTTGTTTATTCCCTTTGGGTTAACCAATTCACATGTTATATTTATGGATATAATAAATAGAAGCATTCATGAGTATTTGGATAGATTTATTGAGTTATTCATTAATGATATTCTTGTATAATATAAAAGCTAACAGGATTAATAGAAACATCTAATGATTGTTTTATAGACCCCTAAAAAATTAATATTTATGGAAAACAGAGTGAATATGATTTTTTATTGTAAGATATTTCATTCCTTAGGAATATCATAATTAAATATGTTAAAACATTTTTTCTTGATAAAAATAATGTGGTGGAAAATGGAAAAAGATACTTATTTCACTGATATTAATAGTTTTCTTGGATTAGTGGGTTATTAATATTTTTTTTTGAAAACATTACTGAGTTTGATAACTAACTGACCATGTTAACCTAAAGGGTAGTTAGATTTATTTACATGGATTAATTTGATGAATGTTTTTAGGAATTAAAAATAATATTTGTGAATGATCCACTATTTTAATTTTGATAAAACATAGGGAATTTATTATTTATAGTGATAGTTTATTAAAGGTCCTTGGGTGTGTTTTGATGCAAAATGATCGATTAATAGTAAATACATCATGAAAGTGGATTCCATGTGATAAAAAGTATCCATGCATGATCATAAAATTTTATTGATAATTTTATATTTAAAAAATTGAAGGCATCAGTTATAAAAGGATAAATGTAATATATGTATACATATATATATACAGGTAATAAAATTTTAAAGCATATATTAAATCAAAAAGAATTAAATATAATGTAGCAAAGATGGTTAGAACTAATAAATTATAATGATTATAAGATTCACTATCATCCATGTAAAGTAAACCAGTTAGTGTTTTCCTTTTGAAAAATGGATAATTCATCAATAACAATGTTATATGTTTGAAATATGATCCAATAATTAATAATTTAGTGAATGTTGAATTGGAATTTGTTTATCTCAAAACATATTATCATTTGTATCATGTATCAATACAATCATCCTTGTTGGAAAGAATTAAATATACTAAGAATGAATATCATGGTTTTAAAATAAAGGTATAACTCATTAAGGATATAATGTTTCTTAAGTTTAATATTGAAAAAGAAGGTGTTATAAAATTTGTAAGGGGCTTGTGTTCATCAGATAACTCTAAATTGAAAAATGAATTATTTAGTGAGGATCATAGCTCTCTATATTATTTTCATCATTATGGTATAAATATTTATAGTTATATTTTGGAATATTATTATTGGGAAATAATGAATAAATATATTAATAATTCTTCCATGAAATGTTTTATTTTTCAATAGGTTAAAGCTGAATGATAACAACAAAATGGAATGATCATGATATTTTCAATTCCAAAATGAAAATGGGAGCATATATCCATGGTTTTTTTAGTGGTATTACAAAAGACATATCAATATAATAATTCAATATGGGTTATTTTGGTCCTTTTGAGTAAATCTTCTAATTTTCTTCAGATTTTATATGATATGTATTTGGATTATCTTTCTTGACATTACATTAAATAGATAGTTAGGTTATATAGATTTACTCACTTAACTGTATTCAATAATGGTCCATAATTTATATATAATTTTTAAAATTAAATTTAGAAATAATTTGGTGTAGATTTAACTTTTAATAATACTTTTCATCATCAATATAGTGGACAATAGTAGTGGATAATTAAAATTTTGGAGGATATGATCTGAGTTTTCCCATTAGATTTTCACAAAGTTTTGGATCAACACATTTCATTAGTTGTATTTTCTTATAATAATATTTTTCATTAATTTATTTGGATGGAATCATTTGAGAAATTATATGGAAAGTAATTTCAGTCTCTATCATGTTAGGATGAATCCAATGAGAGAGAATTTATAGAACCTAAATTGGTAAAAGATATGGTTAAAAAGATACAGATGATTTAGCACTATATGAGTGCAGATCAGAGCAGAAAATAAGATCAATGTGGATAAAAATAGGAAAGATATTTTATTTTAGGTTGGGGGAAATGTTTTTATTAAAATATATCTATGTAAAAGTGTAATGAGTTTCAGTAAGAAGATGAAATTTGGACCACCATTTATTGGCCCATATGAAATTATAGAGAAAGTGGGATTAGTTTCTTATTGAGTATGCTTACCTCTAATTTTATCCCATCTATAAGATGAGTTTCATGTTTCACTATTAACTAGGTATATTATTACATTGGGACATACTCAAAACTTATAGGGGAGGGGATAATTAGTTTTGGTGTCACATTATCAATTTATGTTTTTCTTATCCATTTACCTCTTTGACTAGTTAGGTTCTTGATTCACTTGTTATATTACCTTAGATTCATTCATTAGGACACTCAAAAAATGGACATAATATTTACAAGTTTCTACTTTTATTAAGAAGGGATAACCCTTTCTTTGAATAGGAAAAATTCCATGACCCAACAACCCATAAGAATTAATCTTATGAGCTATAGTGAGCAGGGTATATCCTTAAAACTCTTGATTTCACTTTAGTCTCATAAAAGTGATTTTGTGAATCATACACTTTATAGTGAATATGATTTTTTTCTTATTCTCATTCAAATTATCTTACTAACATAGTATTATTAAAGCCTATTATCTTATTTTGTATGCATGTCAGTTCACACGCCTTCTTCTTCCTCCTGTTCACAGTAGCAAACCATGTGTTTCTTTTCATCTTCTTGGTAGTATAAACCATAGAGGTTTATAAACATTACTCTTCATATAAACTTGAATTAAAAAAAAACCTTCTTATTATCCTCTTTCATTTCACTATTTTTAAGGAACTTTCTTTCTATGTATAATGATATGCACTGAAATCATTCTTTTCTCTTCATCCTTCTACTTATTATTTATTTAGTGTATCAAAGTTGCACTAGTTTTTATTCCTTATTTATTAAATTCATCAATAGTAGAACTATTTATATTCCTCCTTTATCCTTTAAATTGTCAAAATAAGCATGTATTGATGGATTTTGGTCTCTTTTTCTTCAGCATGTGGTTTTTTATCTCTATAAATAACAACAGTGATTCTCTATCCCCTTTTTTCATCTACTAGGGACACACACACACTCTCTCTACATAATATTATTGGTTTTTCATTTATATTTTTTTCTTATTATAAAATATAATTCTTTTAATATTATTTTCATAATTTTAAACTATATATATCTAAAAAATATTTTAATTTAAACTCCATAAAATCCTACTCATCAGAATCTCTTTTATTTCCAAAATATTTTGTAACTAAAAATTCCTAAAATTTGAAACATTTAAAATTTCAAAATACATGAAATGAATTTTACATTAATATCATCCACAAAACATATAATTTAATTTAAAAAATATATATATATTAAAAACATTTCCATGTATGCATATAAAATATGAATTTACAAAATAATTTCTTACTTCTTCTTACTTCACGTTGAAAAGTTCTCATATATTTCTTCTTCATCCTTCATCATATTCTGGAATAACAATCTTTATAATCATGAAATTTAAAAACAAAATATCTCATATTACATTAATCATCATATTTAATATTTATTAACTGGTTAATTCATTAAAAATAGTTTACTCTTACATCAAGAATGCAGTAGTGAAAATTATCTTAGGTGAAATTATCCAACTTTGAATTATCTTAGGAACTCAAAAATTCTTATTCATATGATAATTTTATTATGAATTCAAAAAATTCTTTTGTATATAATATTTTTTATTCATAGCGTAATTTTCCTACGCACTAGAATTTCACTCTGTGGCATGGGACTTATTTTATAAACCATGTGAGATTCAAACATGGATTGGATCACTGGATTTAGTTACATTCATACTTTATAATTTAATCATATAAAATTATAATCATAATGAATTCTCTCCATAAAAACCACTGCATTCGTGTTCTTCATATTATCATATAACACTACCTTCATATTATTCCAAAAATATTCTTCTAGGGCAGTGTAAATGAGCTTCTGATAATGATATAATCCCATGAAAACATGAACACTACTTTCCTTTCAAATAGATTTGAATGTAGTAGTTTATAGAACATCTAGTAGACAAAAAATCTTGGAAAGTCTTCAATCATCATTTCATTTTACCCATCCTACATACACACAAGTTCGCAAACTCTCGGGTATAAGGATGTGATCATGGGTTTTATTTTATTTAAATGAGGTTTTTGGTATCTTTTACCCATGTTTTCAAGATCAAGATAGTGGGAAAAGATAATAAGAATAATATATCTATTCTTTTAAATCTTATATTCTCTCATTTTCTTATTTGATGAATAGTATTCCGTATAAAATATTTCCTCCATTGAATAATCCTCTAGAATGTCACTCCTTAATAAGTTGGAGAACCAAATACACTCCTTAATAAAATATGTGGATCCAATTCTATCCATTGGTGCGTTGTGATAACTTTCATGGTGCATTAAGAACCACCCCCTCTCCTCTAACCTCTTTCTCCTGCATTAACCCATATAGGGGATCTGACTCCCCTATATAGCTAGTCAAGGATTTCTTCCTCCTTAAATCTTGGTCCAGTTTCCCTTTGGATTAACTAGATGCTTGGTTGAACATGATGGCTTTAGGTTGGAAATTTTTTTAACCCCTTCACCAAAAAATAGATATATTTCATTTTTAACAACCCAAAAATTTAGCAACCAACTTCCAGCATACAACTTCTTTTCTACTTTTATTCTTCATTAATATTTATTTAACATCCGTAGATATATCCAAAAAATTTATATGTATAATAACATATATGTAATGTTTAAATACCTTTTATTATAGAGATATAAAATCATCCATTTTAAATTCTCCACAATACATTAAATCTTCATAATGTTTTTCTATTAATAATAAATGGATCTCTAAGTATTCGAAGGCATGAACTTATGTTATTTATCATTATATATGTTGATTAAAATTTACAAAAACTATCTTAAAATATGTGTTATTTAATATTAAAAACATAATAATTATGAACAAATTCTTATGATCTCATGTTCTTCTTCAATAATATTGGAATACTCCTTCCAACTTTCAAGAAATAATTTTTCACTCTAATTATTCTTTCCCAAACTATATACATCCAGACTCATAGATACTCAAATATTATTGAAAAAAAAACGCATAAATTGGGCTCAATAATCTCAAATTTTATTTGTTGTAAATACCATTTTAAAATAATAATTCAATATTCACTCTTCTAACTATCCTACATTATAATCACTCTTTCACTTCATTTTATTATCCCCCATATCAATAATAAATACAAATTACTTGGGAAAGTTGTATCAATTCATACATAATTAATATCTGATCATCTATTCCACTTTAAGTCTATGTGATCCATGGTAATTTTGGAAAACATAACGATTTCATTTTGAAAAAAAAGTGTCCGTTATAAAAAGAATATAACACCAACTAGAATGATCCATTCAATACGTTTCCTAGAATCATTAGAACACTTTTCAGGATGATTTAATTAATAAATATCAATTAATAAAAAAATTATTTTAAAATATATCAATAAGATTACTAAAATCACTTCAATAAATAGTTCATAAAAATTGAAACATAAATTGGTAGGTTTTAACTCCATTAAGTAACTCCAAATCATCTTATAAACTTAATATTCAATATCATTGGTTAAAGAAATTTAATCCCCCTTAATTTTAAGATTTAATTTTAGATATAAATGATGGTAGAACAATAAATCATTCCTTTTTATGAAACATCCTCAATCACATTCCAAAATTCAGATTTTTGTGGATTAGACAACTCAGGCAGCTTCTCAATCACCTTATACATTTGTCTCCATGTCAAGTAGACACTCTTGAAATTATTTATTTAGGTAGATCTATTCAATAGAAAATTTAATAATACTTTAAATTGATAATGTAGAAAAATGGATAACTTCATGTGGATATATAAATTTAGAAATTTCTTTATGATCGTAAAGGGTAATCTTTCTCAAGACATATTCTTTATAATACTAAATGTGACAGCAATCCAAGATGGTTTCTTCTTCTTATTTTTTTGGTTCATATAGATCTTACTTCTTCATAGTTTTTCCCCCAAGACCTTGATTGACCTTAAATTCCCAAAATTATAATAAGATTCCGAATATACTAGAGTAAGATAATAAAGTGAATCATCATGCTCCTCAATGTGAATAGTAAGGTCAGGAGGTTTTCCTCAAAAAAATTTCTCCATTCTTTCCATCATTCATCCTTGCGTATATATTATTTAATTATATTTTCTTTTTATGTATCATGGAGATACCATTTATATCAACATCCTTGTATTAAATGTTCCTATTTTAATGTTTCATTAGGGAACATGCATATCCTGGTCTAATCTTTTTCTTTACAATAATATCTTCTTATTCTACTGGTAAGATTAAACAATATTTAAAAACATGTCTATAGTTAGTGCAACTCTCACACACCATTACAGAAACTATTAGGTTTTCATTTGTTGACATTCTATCTTGAAATTCATATTATTCACATGGGTTCTTCTATTTCCCTTTATCATTATCCCTTTATTAAGACTCTTTTAGCTTCTTTTCATTATAAAAATCTACTAGACAAATAACATGAAAATATTTTTCTATATTAACATTTTTTTTCCTCCACATGGATTCTTGAGAATTATTTTTTTCATATCATCCTCTATTTGTGTCACACACCTCTTAGACTTCATAATATTTCTTATTACCAAAAATTCCTTTATATTTTTATTCTAAGGATAAATTGCCCTTATTTTTATAATTACTATGAGTAATTAAAATTGTAACACACTTATATTTTCTTCCCAAGGTTTTATTATATTATTTATTCAGCTTTAGTGGTCTTTTATTCTCATTTTATTTTGATTCATTACAAATTGATCATCCACAATGTAACACAAAAATATTTTTGAAGTATTTTTTTAAAATAAATTTAATATTTTCAATATTTTTTGTCATAGGAATTAGCTATTTAAGCATTAATTATACACAACCCAGAGTTTAGATTTAGTCACGCGTGACACTGAGTTTTAACAAACTATGATGTATTATTAATGATATTATCTAAACATAGTCATTATAACTTAGTGGTTAATCTTATAGATATAAATAGTATTAACTAATTCTTAAATGTTATGTTTAATAGTTTTATATAAATAATTTTTGACAAAAAATTACATAATTTTTAGAAAAGTGTTTATATGTTTTGAAAATACAATTTTCTCAAAAACATTATTTTTATTGTATTTTTTTAACAGAAAATAAAATTAATTTTTAGCACATTAAGAAAGTTTATTTCAAAAAAAATAAAATTAATTTTTGAAATATACCTATCAAAATTATATTGGATTAATGTTTTTTGAATTTTATGATAATATAAACTTTTCAGTGAATAATGATAAGTACGTTTTTGTTTGATAAAGACAAATGAAGACATGAATTGGTCACCCAATTCATACCCCAAGGAAATTTATTTAAAAACATTATTACAATGCATGCTTAAGGTGTAATGATTTTACACCAACCTGAAAATGAGATCGACACATGATTTTATATCAAAAAGGGTGAAAGAAAAGCTCACTCAAACTGCCTAAAACATCATGCATTCATGTAAGAAATCACAACAAACTAGAAGTGAAGCACCTCTAAGAAACCTCCAAGTATTCATGATATGTTGTCTTCAAAAGTCATGGGAAAATGGAACTGAAATGAAAAAAAATAGCATAAGTGACATCAAACTAGAGGGAGATAAATCTGTATATGTGATGGCATTATCATGTGAAGAGAACTCCCATCAATAGTAGGTCTAGTACATCTGTAAAGTATAAAAAAGAAATCCTTGGCGCACCCAAAGGAGGAGACAACCAAGTTGGTGAATGGAAGGTCCCTGCCAACTTCCATGATAAGAAGCCAAAGGGGCTGTTAGTGTAGCCAGCATGTATGAGTAGAATAAGAGGCCATTGGCCCTCCCAAATGTCGTGATATATCATAGAAAATACACAATAAAAGTATCCAGAATATGGATTTCATCCTTTAAAAATCGAACACATAAAGAGTGTCCAGTACTTTAAGATGAGAAGATCAAACCCATGGTATTCCTTTGAAGATGAAGTTAGGATTCTTCTTGTATTCCTCAACCATCCTTGTATACATTCGTTTTCTGATTTCAAGGTATGCGTCAGATGAAATCTAACGACATAGATATTTCTTGTGTAGAATTTCTTCTTTCTCCTCTATCCATAAAAAACCTCATCACTCACCTAATCATCCTCAGAGATCTTATATGCATCTTTATATGCAGGATCACGTTCATTGTCATGCTTCTCCTCCTTATCAGCGATTGCAACCAGTTCACCCAGCTATTTGGGTGGTTCATCCTCTTTTTTAGATTCTTTAAGGGAACTTGTGACTATTTTTCTTTCTAAATATAAATAGTATCTTCACTTATTATTCTTCATGGGATTTGGGGTAATGTATCCATCCACATACACCATCGGTTTCTTCCTTTTCCTACAACTAGATTTGAGATAATCTTTCTCAATTCTATCTGATGGGTCTTTTTCTTCCTAAAGATAACCATCAGAGAGATATCCTTTTTTCCTTGTCCCTTGAGTCATGCAAATAATTCATATTCCTCTAATCTTCCTTTATGGAAATAGCAATAGACTTAAAACTAGGGAAAACCAAAATAGCATCCAAATAACCTAGAAAATCCTTTCTCTCAGAGGGTTGACCATCTTTATTAACATCAATTGATGTCCCTGCATCAGTGGATTGAGATAGTCTAGTAGTATTTATCTCATCAACTCCAAGATTTTTCAAACCATTCACAAACCAAGTGGCTCTCTTAACCTCGGGACAAAAAAATTTCTAACCACAAACATTGTCGGCATGCCCAAGCTTGGAGCAGAGGTTACAGTAATCTGGCAGACACTCAAACACAACATCCTTAGATAATCCATATTTTCGATTTTGGATCCAAATATGAGAGGGACGATCCATAAAGACATCATTTTCAACACAAGTTATTTTGATATAGGATAGTGATAGAGACTTCATTGCTGAATCCAATATCAAGGGATTACCAACGATTTGAGATATCGTAAATAAAGCCTTATGTTTAAACAGATGAAACGATATCCTAGAAAAAGCCACCCAAGTTTCCACTATAGGGGATTCAGTGGTGGGATCAAAATCCATGGTTTTTTTGAAAACATTCTTGGAAGAACCCCTAAAATACCATGAATGCTTTTCCCAAAATTGATAATAGTCATCCTCATTAGAAAAGTGAAATAGAATGTTTGATGAATTGAGGATCTTGATGTGAAATCCAAAAAAACAATTGTTTCAAGTTATAACCTTAAAATTTTCAAATAGGATATATGCCTAAAGAAATTTCTGACCAGAACAAAATGATGATCATCGGCATGAAGATTAACCACAGTTGTTGAGAAAGATATCTCCAATTGATTGTGGTGTCGAAAATTCTTAGGATCGACCGGATTGCTCGAATCTACAGCATCATTTGGTGGGGATCTCATATTTCCAGTCATTCTCCTAGCCCCAACATCTACGAAGGAATGAGGAAATTTTTTAGGGTTTACATCACATTGAATCTGGACAATGGGATCGACGGGAATCGACCTCTCCATCTTCCTTACATTATATGATCGTGAAAGGTACTTGTTTTTATTAAGAATTGGAATTTATTTTAAATATTTTAAAAAATTAAAAAAAATTAATATAGTTTTAAAAGTAAATCTGTTCAATTATAAATATAATAATCCAATTTAGACCATTGGAATCAATTTCATAGTGATTTTTTATATAAAAAAATTGTAAAAGTTTGAACAGGTTCTCTTTTAAAACTCATTTTCTCTTGGAATCTACAGGAAAAATTTAAAATTATATTATTTTAATTATATAAATTAAATTTGTAAAAGTGGATTCCATATTTTTAATAAGATTAATTCATATTATATAATAAGGTAAACTAAATTGTTTACCATTATGAATAGTAAAAACAATAAAAATCATTTATCATTGTTAAAGTGAAAATGTGTTTATCAAGAGGTTACACTAAAAATAAGGGTTAAAATGATCCAAAACATGTCCAACACACATTTAATAGAAATATTTAGACCATATATATTATATTTTTTATAAAGGATTTTTTGGGAGCCCTGTGAAATGTGAAAAACATGGGTACACCTTTTTCTTTTCAAAAATTAAAAGTGTGCCACTCACTGCACTTATAAAAGGCAAGACCCTATCCACTACTCTTCACACATAAAAACACATTGGTTCAACCAATACCTAGCCAAATCACTTAATTTTCTCATATCATCCTATAATAATTATTTTTGTCTTAAATTCAACCATAGAAGGCATTTAGTGCAAGCCAAAAGAAGTTCTTTGAAGAAGATGTAGCATCCCTAACTGGGTGTTTTATTTTATTTCTTAATCAACCTCATTTAATTATTATTGAAACATGTTCATATAAAACCATTATAATCTTACATATAATAATATGTTATTATGTAGTATTCATATCCTATTCATTTCTCCTCTTTTATCAAATGGGTTAAAAAATCATCATTCGTGTGTACGATGGACTACTGTCTCATGAACAGATGTTATTCATTTTCCATAACCACCTACCACAGATAGATATAATGACGTATTTAATATTTATATATGATATTAATGATATTATTATATCTCTGAATTTATAATACCATATCTACTTTCTTACCTTCCATCCTTTTGGAAAACAATAATGTCCCTCATGTGTACGGTGGATGGCCTTGTGAATCAATGTGATGTGTTTTTCAATTTCTATTTTAATTGGATGGTAATAAGAATAGATTTGATGAATACATATTATATCTATAACATAATTTTACTTATTTAATTATAATACCACATATTCCTTCATAATTTCTATTCTATGGGGGGTACGATAACGTCGTTCGTGTGTACGGTGGACTACCGCCTCGTGTAGGGATGTGATTTATTTTTCACTAAAAAATTTCATAGATGGTAATTAGGGTAAATTTAATGAATATATATGAAACATATGAAATAAATATGATTTTTAATTGTAATATATTATTTACCTTTTTCATTTCAAATGTCTAAAAATGGAAATAACTCTCATGCATACATATGGCATACCGTCTTAAGGAATGGTGTATTTTATTTTATATTTTTAACTTTTATGGATTATTCTAAAAATTATATAATGAATATATATTATAATTATATCATAGTTAAAAAAAATATATTATTTAACCATGATCAATTTAAGAGAACTGAAAATAACAAATCGAAACATGTATGAAAAACAAAGTAGTTATTACACGAAATGTGATTTCAATAATGAATTATTGATAAATGGGTACTAAAAGGTCATAAGTAAATCATATATGGTATTATACATATCTATATGTTTGTTTAATATATTTATAATAAAATTTTATTTATTTTATAGTAGTTTAAAACATGTATGATGGAAGTCACAACTTAAGGTTAGGGATTTCTGTCTCACCTTTCACTTCTGTGAGACACAGGCCATATTCACCATTTATTTATTTTATGTTTTGTATATTATAGACATGAATTTATTTTATTATTATTTTTCTAAAAACTATTTTTATTTACAGATACATTTTATTATCAATCTTTCATGGGTTTTAATGTTAAATAGTTACTAAAGAGGTAAGGTATATTTAGCTTAATTTTTTTTATTTGAGACATATATTAAGTAATGAAGCTATATTTTTTTATGAGGTGCATATACATACACTTTTACATTTAATATTATGAATTTATTTATTCTCATTATATTAAATGTTTCATTTAATTTTATTCCTTTAGGGGTTTTGTTATTCAATGTTACCAAACTAGTAAGGGTTTTATAATACACTCTCATCGTTTTTCACGATTGTTTATGATTATGTTTAAAATTATGAAATATTATGATACCCCTCTAAATAAAATCTTTAATTCTCTTATCTTATGGTTATGTAATGAGAATAATATTTTTACCATCATTTTTTACTCTATAAATGTTTTTATGATAAATCATCTTTATTTATCTCTTCAGTCGAAAAATCTTTTTCTTCCAAAACTATGTTTTCTAAAAATGTATTGAAAAATGTTTAAACATTCTCCAAAGAACTTATTAAAGAAATTTTTTTCCACATTTTAATTTTTTTAAAAATCAAATTTATCTTAATATCATTCTCCAAATAAGGTTTATTTTTCCTTTACCGAAAATTTGAAAGGAACTTTTTATTTTAACGTGTAGAATATGAACAGAATTTACTGTTATCATGACCAATATTTTCATTGAGGCTTCCTTTATAAGTTCTCAGAGTTATTTTCAATGAAAGTGATTCTGAAAAGAAAAATTACAAAAAATTCAAATTGAAAGGTTATTTTCCTCAAGAAATGTGTTAAATGATTTTTCATGATTTCATTATATGTTTTCAATGTTTATTTTCAAAGAAAATTATTTCTAAAATATTTTATAAACTTATAAAAATAGATTTTAAAAGAAATTTTATTTTTGTAAATAAATATTACAATTGATATTTAAAAATCATTTTCCATCTAAGATGACAATGTTGGCACTCTGTTCCATCACATGGATGAAAAAGTGACAAAGGTAAATGCCTTAGAAAAAAGTTGAGAAAATACATAGAAAATATCAAAGATTTGCAAAGGGTCAAAATTTGGATCTCCAAAAGTAGCCCGAATCATTAACGGCACGCAAGTACTTGCATGCCCCATAAATTTTGTGCCATGTAACCATTGGTCATGGTACCATATTTTTCAATAAATAGACCCTTGGGGTCTTCATTTGTATGAAAAAATTTCGTTGATGCCTGATTACTGCTCTGATCTCCATAGTACTTCTCCCAAGTCTTCTAAAACCTCCAATGTAGTTTCATAACACATAAATAACGGGAATTATATGGGGATAGTGAGATTTAGGTTCTTAAAGTGTTAAAAATGAACAACAGTTGGGCGACTCATTCACCAAACACCCTTAATTTGAGAACACATCCAGGACTTCCCTTATTTTAATAGAACGTTATGCACCCCACTTCAAGGAATACCTATGAAGACTCATGAAGGCTTTATCCAAGTCTCTACCAAGTCTAGTAATCGAGTTTTTTGTTACCTAAGGTGAAACCAATTTTCCCAAGTGCACTTGCGCACCACATACATGTGCGCCACTTACTTGAGCACCCTTTCTTGGTTCACCTCACCCCATTCCGCATACTCGATCCTTTCGTGAATCCTACATCAAAGACACTCGTGGAAGGGCCTATCCTTCATTTTCTCCCTTTCCTAAAAGGTATTATGTCGAAACCTCCACCAAGACCTACTAATTTACCACATCTTAGGGAAAGACACATCTATGTGTCTCCCATTTGGACTTGGATGTCTATGGTTAGGGTTTTCTCACACATGTCCTAACAGATTGTAAGGGTCCTGGGGGTGTATGTGTAATTGGATATCTATGGTCACATAGAACCTAACCATAGGGATAGTGTTTAGGAGTTATTGATCTTGAATTCTAGGGATAGGAATTTGTCCTCCCATTCTAATCTCTGAGACTCAGATCCTACGGTCCCTGGTAGGGTGGGTATGGCTCACACCTTATTTTCCTTTTGAAAAATAAAAAGTATCCATCCCTGCTATGGGATTAATTTTAGGGTATCCATCCTGGTGTACTTTCTTTTCCATTCATGTAGGGGGTCTCAGTCTCACTCCTCTCTACTTCCTTCACCTTCACTATGACAACCCTGCTTTTTATTAAGACTTAAACATGCTTTATTACATAAAACTTCACTTGATCCAACAAAGAAGATCGAGAGGTTTAGTGTCTTTGGGGCTTAGGATCATTACATAAAAACATTAAACTTGAAATACAACATCTTTATTGAAAACTTCCTTTACATGACCACTACATTCCTTCGTACTTAGCATTGCATGGGATAACCTTAGGACATGCATAAGAAAAGGGTGAGCTATAAAGCCCAGTAAGGGAGTAAACAATGAATAACATGAGGAGTGAAATACATGTTAGTCAATAGGAATATCAATAGATCATAATAGAAACATGATCATAAATTCATGATAAAGAATGATAATCATAACATGGAAATGTGGCAACAACGCTTAACATTGAATTAGCATGAGCCAAGGCTCATTGCACATGGAGCATGAGTAAACCCTCATTGCACTTGAAGCACGATTAAACCCTCGTTGCACTTGAATTATCATGAGTAAACACTCATTGCACATGAAGTATCATGATACTATACTTTACCCAATGCATTGGAGCGCTATAAAGGGCGCACCCTTCTTAAACATTTCATTTCATGCATAAGTGTGCCACATGGATCATAAAACATGGATTCATAAAACATAATAATTTATTCCACGATAAAGGGATGTGGAATTCATACATGAAACTTTATAATCAATAAGTAAATGTGCATAAAGGTGAATACCCTTGATGGAGAAATGGGCATGGTATTCACTACACAATGATATTGGCTTAGAAAATCTGTGTGATTTCGGCAGCGTAACGGCGTGACATAAGAATTCATAAAAAAGGTTGATGAGAGAGAAAGGGGTTCCTCATCATATTTACATGAAATGGAAAGTAATTAGGTCATATAGATACATGTCTCAACAATTGAAAAGGAATTTAGATTCATGATACAAAAGTATTGCTTGAATATAAAAGAAGAGAAAAAGGTTTCTTTCGGAATTTCGGCATAGTAACGGGTGTACATGGGAGGCATTTAATGAGAGAGAAAGGGGTCTCCCATAATTCAAACAATAATAGGGAAGTATGGGAGAGTTTAAAAACCATACCCCAACATTCATAATTGAAAATAAAAGGGAAATACAACTTAAAGAAAATTGACAAAAATGAGAAAGGAAGAAAACCCCTTACTTGGAAGTGTGCTTCCAAAGGCTAGAGAGAGGCTTGTGAGAGGCTTCTTGGGAGCTTGGGGAACCTTGAGAGGATTCTAGAGAGAGTAGGGCAGCGGTTGGACGAACTTCAAGGGCTTTGAGTGAGGAGGATGTGGGAGGTTGGGTGGGTTCATATAGGAAATGTGAGAGAATTCTTTATTATTTAGGTTTGGGACCCCTTATATTAAAATAATCCAAACCACAAACCATCCCATGGTATTTTCCAATGGTTTCTGGAAAAGGAAATAGGAAAACAATATTTTAAAATTCCAAGGTCCGGATTTATTAAAAAAATAAGGTTTCTTATGTGGAGGTGAGTCACACTCCCATGGAAATTAATTTAAAAAGGCAAAGTGTTGAATAAGTCTTGAGGGCTCCATTAATGCTTTGAAAAGTAAGTCAAACAAACCCAAAACCTCATTATTTTAATGATAAAACACATATTGGCCGAACATAAGGATTATGGTATTTTATTACATCACCATTGGGTCATTATGATGTCATAAAACACATTATATATTTAAATGGTATTTAATTTTTACCCAAACATTTGACTGTCTCAAAAAATTATGAAAAATTCACCGTTGGATAATTTCGACGTCCTGATTCCAAAAATAATATTTATTTTATCTAAATAATTTTCTAAATATGTGAATTTTCACTTTTAAAATAAAAACCTACATTTATAAAAAAAATCACGGGTTTTGACAGAAATGGCTTTCAAACCTTAATAAAAATTTTAATTGCATTCATAAAATTATAAGATCATTTATATTTAATAAAAATTAATTTAATATTAATAATAATATTTTATTAAAATATTACTTAATTCAAAAATCCTTTAATTCAATAAAATATAATTCTTAATTAAATAATAACTAAAAACACCATTTGTACTTTAAAAACTAATTACAGTGTATAAAGAAAATTATACAAAAAATAATGTACATGAACATGGTGCTACTTATTTGTTACATAACCCATTAAAATAGCCGCATAAGACCTAAGGGTAAGGTGTGCGATGGTGACAGACTCTTGGGGTTGCTCGTATAACATCGCTCGAGTGGTAATCTCTATCAACTTTCATTTTTCCCGTAGACGATCACGTTCGAGCTTGACTTGATGAAGCTCAGCTTGGGCTTGGTCAAGGGAAAAGCCCAAAGACGCCACCTCTTTTCCGAGCTCCGACAAATGGGCTTCGTAAGGGGCAATTCTACTGGATGAGTCCATCACTTCCTTTGTCTAAGTAGAAATGGTTTCATTAAAGCCTTATATTTATACTACTCAGATGATCACTGTTCAACGACTATAAAAGTAACGGTCACAAATCTTAACATAAAACTAAAGAAGTTGACGTCTTATAAAAACATTTTTTTTTCATAAAGAAACATTTAACTGGATCAAGAGGGATTTTCCATTAATGAAACTTTGGGTCGTTACAACATTCCCCCCTTAAGAAATTTCGCCCTCGAAATTTTCCTTTTCCCACACTAAAACAAATGTGGGTAACTTAGCTTCATCATATCCTCCGACTCCCAAGTTGCTTCTTCAAACTTGTGGTTTCTCCACAACACCTTGACGAGGGGCATTGTCTTATTTCGTAGAACTTTTTCTCTACGATCTAAGATCTTCACTGGTTGATCCTCATAAGAAAGATCGTCTTCTAATTGTACCACCTCGGAAGAGAGTACATGTGAAGGGTTTGGTATGTACTTCCTTAAGAGGGATACATGGAAGACATCATGCACCTTGGCCATAGTAGGTGGAAGTGCTAGTCGATAGGCCACAGCCCCAACACGATCAAGAATCTCGAAGGGGCCGATGTACCTTGGACTTAACTTCCCTTTCTTTCCAAACCTCATGACCTTCTTCCACGGAGATATGTGTAAAAACACCATGTCTCCGACTTTAAACTCAAGGTCTCATCGACGATTATCTGCATAACTCTTATATCGAATCTGGGCTACCTTGATATGCTGCTGAATGGTTTTCACCTTCTCCACCATTTCTTCGACCATTTCTGGTCCAAGCAGCTTACGTTCACCGACCTCATCCCAACATGCCGGTGTTCTACACCTTTTCCCATACAGGGCTTCATATGGTGCCATTTGGATGCTCGAGTGGAAACTATTATTATAAGAGAACTCAACCAGAGGAAGATGTTGATCCCATCCTCCTTTAAAGTCCATTGAGCACGCTCTCAACATATCCTCAAGTGTTTGGATAGTCCGCTCGGATTGGCCATAAGTTTGAGGATGATAGGCCATACTGAAGTTTAGTTCAGTATTCAGAGCATGTTGAACACTCTTCCAAAACTTAGAGGTAAATCTTGGATCTCGGTCAGACACAATAGATAGTGGTACTCCATGCAACCATACCACTTCCCTGATATATATCCGTGCCAGTTGATCCAAAGAGAAATCCTATCGAATAGCAATGAAGTGTTCAGTCTTTGTAAGACGATCCACAACAACCCAGATTGCATTGTTGCCTTTGGATGTCCTTGGAAGTCCGGTGACAAAGTCCATGGTGATGTTCTCCCATTTCCATTTTGGTATGGGCATTGGTTGCATCATCCCCTTAGACTTATGCCTCTCTGCCTTCACTTGCTGACACACCAGGCACTTCGATGTATATTCAGTGATCTCCTTCTTCATATTATCCCACCAAATTTTTTCTCGGAGATCTCGATACATCTTTGTGCTCCCTGGGCGAATTGAGAAATTTGAACTATGTGCATCATCCAAAAGTTCCTTCTTCAGCTCCGAACATGATGGAACACATAGTCTTTTCCAAAACCGCACAATTACTTCTTCATTAACATTAAACTCTGAGGATTTTCCCTTTTTGATAGCTTCCACTTTTTCTTGGATTCCCGCATCATCCTTTTGAGCATCCTTTAACCTTTCCAAAAGAGATGGTTGAGCAATAATTTGTGAAAGGATTGATGATGTTCCCTTCTTTATGATTCCCACGTCCATCTTCATCAAGTCTAAGAAGATTGGATCCTTCTCAATTCTAATCATTGATAGAATTGCTGGATCCTTTCTACTTAGGGCATCTGCCACCTTGTTCTCCTTCCCATGGTGGTAATGTATTGAACAGTCATAATCCTTGATGAGCTCTATCCATCTTCTCTGGCGCATATTAAGCTCTTTCTGTGTGAATATATATTTAAGACTCTTGTGGTCAGTATATATCTCATATTTCTCTCCATAGAGATAATGCTGCCAGATTTTCAAGGCAAAGATCACTGCCGCCAACTCCAGATCATGCGTTGGATAGTTTCGCTCATGAATTTTCAACTGCCTTAAGGCATAGGATATCACTTTATCATTCTGCATCAGCACACATCCTAATCCCTTCTTCGAAGCATCACTGAATACCACAAAAATCTCCCCACTTGTGGGTAAAGTGAGCACGGGTGAAGTGATAAGCCTCCTTTTCAACTCCTTGAATCTTTCTTCGCATTCATCACTCCAAGAAAAATTTACTCCCTTTCGAGTTAGCTTGGTAAGAGGGTTGGACAATCGTGAAAAATTTCTCACAAATCGTCGATAATATCCAGCTAACCCCAAGAAGCTACGGATATCAGTTACCGATGTTGGCCTCGGCCATCCCTCAATTGCATCTGTTTTGGAGGGGTCCACAGATATCCCATTGCTTGTGATGATATGACCCAAGAATGAGACTTCCTTCAACAAAAACTCACACTTGTTGTACTTTGCATAGAGATTCTCCTTGCGCAAAGTCTCTAGTACAGTTTTTAAATGCTCCTCATAGTCCTCCTTGGTTTTGGAGTATATTAGAATATCATCTATAAAGACTACCACAAATTTGTCAAGGTAATCTCTAAAGACTATATTCATCAAGTCCATGAATATTGCTGGAGCATTGGTGAGTCCAAAAGGCATTACTATGAATTCATAGTGCCCGTACCTTGTACGAAAAGCAGTCTTGGGGATATCTTCCTTCTTCACCCTTACTTGATAATATCTCGACCGCAAGTCGACCTTGGAGAAGTATTGTGCTCCACGCAGCTGATCAAAAAAATCATCGATTCTTGGGAGAGGATACTTGTTCTTTATCGTGATTTTTTTAAGTTCACGATAATCGATGCAAAGCCGCATTGACCCATCCTTCTTCTTGACGAAGATGACTGGTGCACCCCATGGTGATGCACTTGGGCGTATAAACCCTTTATCCAGATTCTCCTGTAGTTGTTTATTCAGCTCTTCAAGCTCAAAAACAGCCATTCTATATGGAGTCTTTGATATTGGTAGCTCCCTAGGTATAATTTCTATTGAGAACTCAACATCTCTTCTTGGAGGAAGACCAGGAAGTTCCTCGAGAAATACTTCAGTGAATTCCCTCACAATAGGCATTTCTTCAAGGGTGGTTTCTTCCTTGGACTCAATCATCTGAGCCAGATATGCATGCTCATAAGGCAGTAATATCCATGCTTGAGATGATGGAGCTAAAGGAGATTCATCTTCCTCCTGACACTTGTAAAGAATCGGGGGTCGATTCTCCATATGGAGTGTGATTTCCCTCTCCCGACAATTTATGTTGGCTCTATATAAGGAAAGCCAATCCATGCCAAGAATTGCATCAAATTCCACCAAAGGGAGTATGACGAGGTTCGCTGGGAAATTCAATCCACATATTATAATAGGGGAGGACTTATACTCATGGGATGCAATGATTACCCCATTTTCCGTACTCACCGACATCTTTACTTCAATGATTTTTGGTGGTGCAGGGATTGTTCTACTAAACTTTTGAGATATAAAAGAATGCGTAGAACCTGAATCAAAAAGTACGTTTGCTATTCTTGAATGAATAACTAGTGTACATGTCACCACTTCGTTGTTGGGGTTCACTTCGGCAGAAGTGATGGAAAAATCTCTTCCTTGCTGTCTTGGAGGTTGTTGATTGCCTCCGATAACCCTTGGATTAGGGCACTGATTCTCAAAATGACCCGGTTCTTTGAATTTGAAGCATTGAACAACGCGTAGAGGTTCGAACGGAGCGTTCCTCTCCTCTGTCGCAGCCGCGGGTCCTTCTTGCTGATAGTTAACAGCTAGGTTCCCTTCTCTTCCACACTTGAAGCATTTTCTTGTCCCCCTAAGGCAATTTCCAGGGTGCTTCTTTCCACACTTTTGGCAAGTGGGGTGCTGGAATTTCTTAGCGCCGTTGGATTTATCCATCGGACCACCAGCATTGAAGTCCACCTTAGGCTTCTTGTCCCCATGATACCCCTGTGATTCTCCGATCTCTATTTCAACCTTGAGGGCACATCGGACAATTTCCTCATAGCTGTTGAAGTCACGGATCGAAAATACTTTCCGCAAGCTAGGCTTCAGCCCACCAAAGAAGCGGTCAACCTTGCATTCGGGGGTAATGACAAAGCCGGAAGCGTATCGTGCAAGCCTTGTGAAGTTTGCCTCGTACGCTCCCACAGATTCTTCATATTTCTATTTGAGGGAAAGGAAGTCCCTTTCCATCTTAAGACGGAGGGTGCGTGGAAAATATTTATCGAAAAACATCTTCCGGAATTCCTTCCATTCCAAAGTCTCGATCTCCTCCTCAGGCTTCGTATTTTTGATCAACTTCCACCATTGATCAGCTTCACCCTCCGTACGATAAGCCGCCAGGAGAACCTTCTCTTTTTCAGAGCATTGGAGGATGGAGAATATCTTTTCAATGGAGTTGATCCATTGTTCAGTGATCGTGGGATCGGATGATCCACTAAAAGTAGGAGGCCTTTGTCTCATGAAGCTTTCAATAGCGACTTGTTCTTTCTTAGGGGGGTTTGAACGTTCCTCTTGACCAGTGTTTCTATTCAAAACATGAGTTAGCTGAGAGAGAAGCGTGACAAAGTTCGCGATTCCCGCTCCCATTGGATTGGGCATCTCATAAGTAGAATCATCACATTGATCTTCACAACGGTTGTTAGCCCGAGTTCTCCTATTACAGGCCATTGGGTGGAATAAAAGGAAAGTTAGGGGTAACAAATAAAGGGTAATCCAAATACAAAAGTTTATGACTTATAAATAAACTTTAATCTCTTTAACTCATGAGTCTATAGGATTCAATCCAGGCTTTTCATGATCTTCCTTCTAACATATATTCTTAGGGGTATTTTTCCCTTAATAAGGGTTCATACTAAGATTGTGAATTTATCAAAACATATCCCCCGGGAGTGTCGTAACCAAGAGTTCAGCAAGGCCCGTTGTCGTGCACCAGTTCCCATTCGAGTCTAGCTCGAAGCGGTGTTTTCGGGTTTTACCCCTAGGATACATCTGTGCCAGAGCCACCTCTACCTGCTCGTATCCAGACAGGGATGTATTTGTTTGATAAACCACTTACTTAGCATTTACCAAAACTTAGGGATGTTTTTATTATGCTTAGTCTTGTATCTAAGGCTTTACTAGGGTTTCCTAATCCCAAAAATAACTAAACCACCCTCTGATACCAACTATGACAACCCTGCTTTTTATTACAACGTAAACATGCTTTATTACATAAAACTTCACTTGATCCAACAAAGAAGATCGAGAGGTTTAGTGTCTTTGGGGCTTAGGATCATTACATAAAAACTTTAAACTTGAAATACAACATCTTTATTGAAAACTTCCTTTACATGACCACTACATTCCTTCGTACTTAGCATTGCATGGGATAACCTGAGGACATGCATAAGAAAAGGGTGAGCTATAAAGCCCAGTAAGGGAGTAAACAATGAATAACATGAGGAGTGAAATACATGTTAGGCAATAGGCATATCAATAGATCATAATAGAAACATGATCATAAATTCATGATAAAGCATGATAATCATAACATGGAAATGAGGCAACAACGCTTAACATTGAATTAGCATGAGCCAAGGCTCATTGCACATGGAGCATGAGTAAACCCTCATTGCACTTGAAGCACGATTAAACCCTCGTTGCACTTGAATTAGCATGATTAAACACTCATTGCACATGACGTATCATGATACTATACTTTACCCAATGCATTGGAGCGCTATAAAGGGCACACCCTTCTTAAACATTTCATTTCATGCATAAGTGTGCCACATGGATCATAAAACATGGATTCATAAAACATAATCATTTATTCCACGATAAAGGGATGTGGAATTCATACATTAAACTTTATAATCAATAAGTAAATGTGCATAATGGTGAATACCCTTGATGGAGAAATGGGCATGGTATTCACTACACAATGATATTGGCTTAGAAAATCGGTGTGATTTCAGCAGCGTAACGGCGTGACATAAGAATTCATAAAAAAGTTTGATGAGAGAGAAAGGGGTTCCTAATAATATTTACATGAAATGGACAGTAAGGAGGTTATATATATACATGTCTCAACAATTGAAAAGGAATTTATATTCATGATACAAAAGTATTTCTTGAATATAAAAGAAGAGAAAAAGGTTTCTTTCGGAATTTCGGCATAGTAACGGGTGTATATGGGACGCATTTAATGAGAGAGAAAGGGGTCTCCCATCATTCAAAAAATAAGAGGGCAGTATGGGAGAGGTGAAAAACCATACCCCAACATTCATAATTGAAAATAAAAGGGCAATACAACTTAAAGAAAATTGACAAAAATGATAAAGGAAGAAAACCCCTTACTTGGAAGTGTGCTTCCAAATGCTAGAGAGAGGCTTGTGAGAGGCTTCTTGGGAGCTTGGGGCACCATGAGAGGATTATAGAGAGAGTAGGGTAGATGTTGGACGAACTTAAAGGTCTTTGAGTGAGGAGGAAGTGGGAGCTTGGGTGGGTTTATATAGGAAAGGTGAGAGAATTCTTTATTATTTAGGTTTGGGACCCCTTATATTAAATTAATCCAAACCACAAACCATCCCACGGTATTTGCCCATGGTTTCTGGAAAAGGAAATAGGAAAAAAATATTTTACAATTCCAAGTTCCGGATTTATTAAAAAAATAGGGTTGCTTATGTGGAGGTGAGTCACACTCCCATGGAAATTAATTTAAAAAGGCAAAGTGTTGAATAAGTCTTGAGGGCTCCATTAATGCTTTGAAAAGTAAGTAAAACAAACCCAAAACCACATTATTTTAATGATAAAACACATATTGGCCGAACATAAGGATTATGGTATTTTATTACATCACCATTGGGTCATTATGATGTCATAAAACACATTATATATTAAAATGGTATTTAATTTTTACCCAAAAATTTGACTGTCTCAGAAAATTATGAAAAATTCACCGTTGGATAATTTCGACGTCCTGATTCCAAAAATAATATTTATTTTATCTAAATAATTTTCTAAATATTTGAATCTTCACTTTTAAAATAAAAAACGACATTTATAAAAAAATTCATGGGTTTTGACAGAAATGGCTTTCAAACCTTAATAAAAATTTTAATTGCATTCATAAAATTATAAGATCATTTATATTTAATAAAAATTAATTTAATATTAATAATAATATTTTGTTAAAATATTATTTAATTCAAAAGTCCTTTAATTCAATAAAATATAATTCTTAATTAAATAATAACTAAAAACACCATTTGTACTTTAAAAACTAATTACAATGTATCAAAAAAATTATACAAAAAATAATGAACATGAACATGGTGCTACTTATTTGTTACATAACCCCTTAAAATAGCCTCATAAGACCTAAGGGTAAGGTGTGCGATGGTGACAGACTCTTGGGGTTGCTCGGATAACATCGCTCGAGTGGTAATCTCTATCAACTTCCATTTTTCCCGTAGACGATCACGTTCGAGCTTGACTTGATGAATATCAGCTTGGGCTTGGTCAAGGGCAAAGCCCAAAGATGCCACCTCTTTTCCGAGCTCCGAAAAATGGGATTCGTAAGGGGAAATTCTACTGGATGAGGCCATCGCTTCCTTTGTCTGAGTAGAAATGGTTTCGTTAAAGCCTTATATTTATGCTACTCAGATGATCACTGTTCAACGGCTATAAAAGTAACGGTCACAAATCTTAACATAAAACTAAAGAAGTTGACATCTTATAAAAACATTTTTTTCATAAAGAAACATTTAAATGGATCAAGAGGGATTTTCCATTAATGAAACTTTGGGTCGTTACATTCACTCCTTCTTTGCATTGGACCCTCATTTAATGTAAAGTGAATAGTGGGAAGGTTTATTGCCTCATACTCTTCCTATGTAGCCACATCACCTTCCACCATCACCCAAGCCTCTTGAATTGTATCCACGACCTCTTCAATTAGTGGAGGAGAAATCATGTGTGGTTTGTTAAATATTTATCATCTTCTTATTTCTCACACCGAACTTGACTCGCATGGGATTAGAGGTTTTTAATGATCACAACAATCATAAATTTCACCTGAACGAATGAACTATGAGAACTCTAATTCCATCCATAAATGGGATACGTAAGAGTCCATCTTAAATCCAGAGCTTCATACAATCTCATCCATGATATGAGTAACAATACCCCATTTATCAGGGCATCCTTCTTAGGAATAATCCCCCAAATTAAGCCTCCCTAAATCTCTATGAGTTAAGACATCAATCGTGGAACCTATTATAAGGGAATCCTCCTCAGAAGTAATCCCTAACCAATTTCTCTCAAAGGTCCATATTTCCCTACAAGATATATTGAACTAAGTGGGCTTTGATTCCCATCCAAATGGGATGCATAGGAATCCTCCCTGAAGTGCAAACCCTACATCCCAAATCAACCTTGTTCTCTCTGGCCCATATTCCTAACAAGGCCTAATAGAACTTGGAAACCCATATTATTTCCAAGTTCCTTTGTCTTCCTCATTATAATTCATACACCAAACATTGACTAGGAACCTTCTACATATATATATCCTTACCACATGACGTTAAATTTTATGGTTGGGTCCTTATCACATGACCTTAAAAAGTATGATGTGTCCCATTAAGAAGCATTGAACTATGTGGGTTTTGATTCCTTTCACAAGGATATATAGGAAGCCCATCTATGGGTTCTATCCCAACATCAAAATAAATTCTATCTCCCTAGATGACGATTAACTCATGAGTAACCTCTATTTACCAAGATGACAATAAACTTCAGAGTAAATTTCTAACTCACTAGATGACAATAAATTCCATAGTGGATTTTTTCTACGTGGATGAACATAAATTCCAATGTTTTCCACGAAGTTGATTAAAAACAAGAATTGTCATAATAATGACCAAAGATTCTCAAAGTAGTATATGAGAGGATACCGTTGATAGAGAACCAAGAATACATATAGATATCTGCATTGATGAATAAATTCAAATACATACAGATGATTCTTATTTTTATACATGCTAATAATTTATTGGAAATACCCATGGAAACATACATTACACTCAGAAAATTAATAAGGATTCATTAATATATCTTAAATGAATATGAGATCCCCAAATTAGGAAATAATTCCCCTCAAAAGGGTGCAATGAGACTGACCTCCCATCCTCTAGACAAATGTGAGTTCTTAAGAAAAGTGGGTGAAAATCCTTAATGAGAACCTTCATTTGGAAGTAAGGTCCCTTTGGATACAGAATCCTTGGTTGTTTCTGGTTAAATAAAAAAATTGGAAACCATTTAGAAGTAGTGATTCATAACCAAAACAACCATTCATAGGGAGACAAAAAATGGTGAACCTAATGTGAATCCTCAACAAAGATGATAGTGTTACCAATTTGTTAGGCCCCTATCAACTAATTAAGGATAGAAAAACAAGGAAATCAGTCATGCATGCATTCATCCAAAAAGATACTAATTTTCTTTATTTCATTGTTCATATTTTTCAAATATACAAGCACTTACGTCCAAGAACTCCCTTCAATCAAAATGGATTCCTTATGATTCTCACCAACGAATTCCATGGCTACTGCTCAAGTTGGATTCTTGTCCGCTCAAAGAACACCATGACTGAATCAGTATCTTTGGAACTGGGTATCTAACACACAGGTTAGATAGTATCGTAAACACATAACCATTACATCCTTAGAGGCTACCCAATAGGCCCTCTAGATCAATAATAACCCCTAATCTTCTTGTCAGTGATGACTGATTTTACAGAAGCAGACAGTTCCAACCACCATATTCAACCATTTTTGGAGCTTATCCCCAGAACTCAATCACCAATCCCACCTTTATTCTAGGGATTTTGACCAAGAGGCTACCTACAACCTTGTCTCAAAGACACAGGGGTCCTTCCTAAGGGTTTGTTCCAATAATCACCACTATAAGCATTGCATGACAGTAATCCCTCAATATGATGAGGTTTTTATCTTTGGTTGTTCATCCCTGGTTCTTCAGACCTGGTAATGAATGATGAGATATTGGGAAAAATAGTCGGATAATATGGAGTAGGTTCCTACCTTTTCTCCCTTTGGATAAACCCACCAACCCGGTTTGGTGGAAAATAGTGACCAGGAGCATACACTCGTCTGCCTTAAATTTTCCATCCAACAGACTCGTCTGGTGGCACTCAACCAATATGGACATCCAAATCTAGTGGAGTGTGATGAGTAGGCATATACACCTACTTATAATCTTTCAAACAGATACCAGACTCGTCTGGATACATTCAAAAAATTATGCCCACCAAATACGAAGTTAACTTGCAAGAAAGCACATAGTCCTCCCCCCCCCCCAACCCCTCTGTACCCACCATGCTTACCAGCAGTCTCTTCTAGAAGAACTCAAAGAAGTCCACTGACCATGATTGGTAGAAAATAGCCAGCAGTCACATACACCTACCAACATCTATCAAGCCTACCAACAGTATCATTTTGCAGCACTCAGAGAATTTATGCAGAAGTCACTGAGGACAAACCTGGGGTAGACTCAACTCTCTTCCCCAACACATAAGTACTGATAGTATCCATTGATAGGAAATGGAGGATAGTATTAGGTACAAACACCTACTTTGGATAATAACTGGAAGTATAATCTCATTCCGTCTATTGAATTAACCAAATATATTTTGTAAATACTGAAAGGGTAGACACAAATTCATGTTCATATCATGGATGTTTTCCAAAATATCATAATGGAAATGTTTGTAGTACCAGAGGGAAAAACAAATAACTACATCCCCATACCTAGGATGACTCACCAGCATGACATCCCTGAGTAGATACACACCTCTATTCTAGTCCAGGACAATTATGGGGCACACTCCCCCATATCATATAGACAACCAGATCAAGCACATAAACCTATTCCAATTAGAGACAATCAGTCTATTCTGATGGCCACTCCAAGGAAGGAAAATACACCTACCCATGACAACCACTTCTCCTTGTAAGTGGCCCTAACTATATGTAAGAAAGAGTCTAGAAATAAGTCTCGCCAAGAACAGTTGGATATTCAAGAGTTGGTTTGCGATATGGTTTATCTTAATGCTATAATTCTTGAAGCCCTCAAACATTTATCTATTGTTGCTTAAAATCCTACCCTCTCATTACAAAATTAAGGGAGTATTAGAGATAATTAAGAAGTACCTAATTAGACACTTCTTCATGAAGTCTTGATTTATGATAATTTCGTTAATACTGAGAACCTATCTCTAGATGAGAGCCACGACGACCCTTGATGTGACCAAATAACTAAGAAAAATAGGATTTATCCCTTGTTGTAATCCTCCTTGGTGGTCCTCCCTATGATGTCATTCACTATGAAATTTCTATCTGTAGTACTATTTTACATTTACAAGAGAATTCTCCAAATGAAAATTTAGTGATGAGAAATCCATCTTATCTTGAGTAACTTGAAAACATAGGTAATTTCATGTCTAATTCCTTGTTACTAGAAGGTGAAATATTTTCTCATCCAAAAGATAAACTAAGGCGACAGTCATTCTTCAAACCTCTCTATAGTCATTTTCCATCTAATATAGTAATGGAAACACCAACTAATCGTATTTCCTGTGGTAAAATAATCAGGAAACATCCACTCTAGTTAGAATAGGTTTAAATATATCTAGAAAAAGATGAAGAATATATGTTGAAAATGAGGAAACAACTAGAAAAAGGTTAAATACCAGTCATGTTCTGGCCATTCGACACCTCTTAATAGAATATTCCAAAGATGTTGGAAGGATATTATATTCATGATTTATACCTCAACATATGTAATAAACTACATCATCTGAAAGCCAAAGTATTTGAATATGATGAATATAAAAGTTGTGTCAATGTAATATAAGGGTTTTATTTCCATATCGACTTGGAATCTCTCCATGTTTCTTGACATCCAAATATCGAGAAGTGACATGGATCCCTTCAATATGCATTCCTCAATGTATTGATGAGGTTTTGATGGTTAATCATAGATATCCTATCTATTATTCATATTAGAGGATATGGGGCATATAGACCATTGCATTTTAATATTCTCTAAATCTAGCAAAGCCAACCAAAATTGGTCTCATGTAATGTTATTTCCCCAGACCAACTACAAAAATAAAATTCTATTCATGACCGAAGAGATGCTAAGTAAGAACATTCCTCGACTGGCTTTCACCAAATTCAACCCTAGTGAGAGAAAGATATTGAGATACTTTGGCATTAAGAATATGAGAACATTGAGAAGGCCTCCCACTTAGAGGATTTTAGTCATCATATTGCACAAATTTTTGAAATAGCATAATGTTCTTCCAAAGTTAGTGATTTTAGTGAGTGCTAGATAATGAAACTAGCCAATTTTCAAACTTGAATTTGTAAAATCAAAAGAGCGGTTTAGTTGATATTAGACATATCATTTCAGTCCCAACCCCAATCCTTAGGTATGGTGCATTTTTTAACCTAACCCTCAGAGTCAAAAAACAGATCATGAACTGTTGAGAAAGAAGAACATGAATAGCCCCAACCCATAGGGCTAGGGGATTTTTCACAATCACAATACTCTCCTTAATAGAAAGTTATTTTTCTCCTGATTAGGGAAGAAGCCAAAAAATGAATTCACAGATGAACTATCCGAGGATTCCCTTCAGTTTACTTTCTATCAAACAGTTCCTAGAGAACCAAAAAATTAGAGAACAAAGTCTCCTGGAGGGCACAGAAGAAGGCGATCTCACAAAGATACTGACAAAATGACATCAATTCATTATGCACTGATGAATGTCATTAATGCCATCACGAATGATCCTCCAGAAAATGATTCAAGTTGAGGGGAGTCAAAGGATGAAGTTCTATTTCATAATGTGGTCCACAAAAAAAATAAAGGAGTTGTAAAAATCTAAAATAAAAGGCTTACACAAAATTTTGGTATCCCCTTGAATAATAAAATTCCACCTCTTAGAAAGGTACCTAATAAGGGAAAAGTTAGAGCTCATGACATGTCTCTCATTTCCCCAGGAGAAGGTTAATCCCTTTTACTTGAGGAATGATTTTCTCTACAAGAGGATGAGATGAAAAAGTTGATAAGACATGATATAGAGTTATTCTGAAGTAGAACTTCTAACATACATGATCTACAAGAAGATCCTCATCATGAACTTCTAGTAGGATCACATCACCAAAGAGGGTTTTTTGAAATTGTTGATGCATATAATGAATTCCCTCTATTTCCATTAAAAAAATGTAGGGTGAGGCATGTCTCTATAGGCCTTCCCCTATTGGTTACTCACAGAAGATACCAGTATCACCACAACCAGTGGTTTTTCATGTCGTCACACCTATTACAGCTCCATTCGTCACACCTACTCAGGTACCAGATCAACTAGATATTACTCAAATTCTCATAAACACCATTGAGTCATTGATGAATCTATTGGAAGATATATATGGATAATGTGCACCAATACATTTAGAAAAGAAGATTCATCCTGAATGGGTGGATCCAACCCCTCCTCTGCAAAACATTGGGAATCCCACATTTCCAATATTAAATGGTTCAGAAGATCTTGATAAACACTTGATGAATTTGTTCTCCCACTGTGATCCCATGATGGGGACCCTGATCAACAAGATGCAGTAAAGATCAAATGTTTAGTGTAATCACTACAGGGTCCGTCCTCTATCTAGTATACAAGATTTCAGTATCAATCAATTACTATATGGGAAGATCTTCATTAGAAAATCATTGTCTAATTCATCTCAATGATATATAATACAATAGTCTTCAATCTCACAAACTGTATGAAAAGGAATAATGAAAGAGTCTTAGATTTAAATGGTTAGTGTAAATGATTAAGATAATCCATGAATATATCTCTCCCTTAAGAAGAGTTCATGACCATTTGTGTAAAAAAATATTTGTGAAGAGTTGTGAACACCATTAATCCATGTGAAATGTACATAAGGGTTTAGGGATCTGGCTTTGATTTCTCAACAGGGGAAAAACTCCATAATAATTACTGAAGAAAAATATTGAGAAATCCCATCAGCTCTAGGAAGAAGGGTAGGAAAGGAATAGACTCCTATAATTACACTAATTAGGCCCCTGTTCCTGCTCCAATATCAAACCCCACTTCATACTATAAGGCCCCACCACCTAAGAGTCAGCCGAAATGACCACCTTATCAAGATGATCAAAAATATAAAATGCGGAGACTATTTGAGGAGTTGACAACATGGTATATTCTTTTTAAAATTACTAATTCCTCGTCTAATTACCTTTATCATTGGAAAAAAACATAGTTTAGTTTCCATGGATAAAGAAACCTAACAAATAAAGAGATGAGGATCTCCTAAACTATTTCCCCATCCATAAAATGTTTGGTCACCCCATTGAGGAGTGTTTTGTTTTTAAGGACCTCCTACAAAATGATGATTCCGATTATGAACCTAAGTTCCCTATACTTGATTGGGGAACTGGGGGAAGAGGTCATCAAGGTAGAGGATATAGGGTAATACATGGATATTCAAGAATCCACTATCTCAATTACACCCCTCTTGGAACTTTTTATGCATCATAAAGTTATGGGAGATCACTCCAGCATGCTCAGCAGGAACAAGGGAATTCTCTCACACATGACAAGGTATTCCCTAACATAATCATATTGGAAGACCAATTAAAGTCTATACCACCACCGACTCATCACACAGGAATACCTATCATGCTTGATCCACTAAGAGTAGAATTATTTCTAGCTTATGCCCCAATAAATAGTCCATCCACATCCGAACACCAGCTTCCAAGACACCTGAAAAACAGCATCTCCATAATGGAAAACGCAGACCATTGGATCAAAAGTATGATATGTTGAAGCAACTGGACCAAGTACCATCTAAGCTATTAATATTGGACACTCTAAATCTATAAAAGGATCTCTATGAATCACTTATTGAGACTTTTTCAAGCCCTCAGGGGTTTGAAACTGAGGACGTTGCCGCAAACGTTTAACGTATAGAAAATGACCCAGTAGAATTACATGAATTCATATCTTTCATGGACCAAGATGAGGATTTTGTCATACATGGACCCATAAAATCCGTATATCTTTCTAGAAAGATCTATTAAACTAACAAAAAATTATCCTTCATTGATAATGGATTAGGGGTCAACCTCATTCCCATTTGAACACATCACCGATAGGGCCTCACTGAATTCCACCTGTCTCCCTCCACTTTCATGTTACATGGTTATGAAAATAATGAGAAAGAAATCCTCAGGTAGATTATGCTCAGAACTCAGTTTGGGATCTCATTTCATATTCAGAGTTTATTGTTTTCTAGTAGGACACATCTTTCAACATTCTATTAGGGATACCTAGGATACATCACCATGCATCTATTCCTTCATCATTCCATAAATGTCCCAAATATTGTGACAATGTCCAAATTGGTACATTTCATGGTGATAAGGCCATTTTAAAAACCTGTGAATCTCAGTACATTGATGTGGAGTTCTATAAACCAAATAGAAAATGGTACATGGTGAATAATGTTAATAGAATCAATGCTCTAAATGGTTTAGAAAAGATCCCACCTAACCCATTTAAGAATCTCAGTACAGATTACATGCTACCCAATAATCAAATTGAAAGGGTTGACCCAAATTTGAGAACTTCTTCAGTGGCTTCTGTAATGTCATTTGTGGAAACTGAGCCGGATAATATAGGATAAATCATAGATTCACCAAGAAATGATGAAAGCCTAAATAGAGATGTATTTATTCCATCTAGCAAGCATTAACAAGTCTCTACTTTAACATCCAGGCTAGAAGAAATTTTCAAACTCATGGAAAAAGATGAGGATACTAATTCTAAACCCATTATTTTTTATTAAGAGCTTTAAACAGGATATTTTCATCATTAATGCTAGTAATGGTTGCCTCCTCTTCGGGATGTCCAAATAATGACCCATCCCCTAGATCTAAAAGTCTTAATTCATCACATACTATTCACGTAGAGGTAGAATAAGTAGAACATGTAGAAGAGGAAGAAGAGGAGGACCTCAGGGATTCCCCTCCAACATTTGAAGAAGGTGTCTCCACCACTATGGATGAACTCAATGAAATAAATCTAGGTACAGAGCAAGATCCACACCCCACTCTAATTAGTGCGGCCATGACTTCTAAAGAGAAAGAGGAGTATATTTCTTTTTTAAAGTGACACCAGGATGTTTTTTATTTGAATTATATAAAAATATCATTCCTTGAGGTGAAAAATATTGTCTTGGTGAAAAATAAGAAATATCCAAATTTGTTATCCAATATTGTCTTGGTGAAAAATAAGAAATGGAAAATCAGAGTCTATATTGATTTCAGAGATCTCAACCAGCATTGTCCTAAATATAATTTCCGATTCCAATCAAAGAACTCTTGATCGATGGAACGGCTGGATATAAAGCTCTATCCATCATGGATGGATACTCTGGTAATAAATAAATTTGGATAGCCCTAGAATATGCAGAATCTACATCCTTTAGATCCCCTCAATGTGTGTTTTTATATCAGGTAATGCCATTTTTATTGAATAAGTATGCTTCCACATACAAACGTGCTATGCATCATATATTCAAACCCTTCTTGGGGAAATTTACTGAATTCTATGTTGATGATCTAGTGGTCAAATCCAGAAATTATTTTGATCACATGACTAGCCTGGATCCCATATTCAACAAACATTGACAACATAATCTGAAGATAAACCCCTTAAAATGTGATTTCGTCGTAACCTCAAGAAAAATTTATTTGATTTTATTATGTCACCGTGGTATCGAAGTCGATCACGAGAATAATAAAGCTATCATTGGAATGTTACCTCATAGAAAATTGAATGAATTGATTGGACATCAAGGAATCTTGGACTAAATTCGATGATTCATAGCTAATTTTGAATGCAAGTGTTTCCCCTTTACCAAGTTGATGAATAATTGGGTCACTTATCAATGGACTAATGACTTCCAAGAGGTATTTAATATCCTCAAGAAATACCTCCTGATTCCACCGGTATTGATTCCAAATGTTGAGGGAAAATCACTCATCCTTTATGTGATAGCCTTGGAGATATCACTGGGTTCCTTCCTTGTGCAGAAGAATGATACTAGGAATGAAAATATCCTTTATTATCTCATTAAAATCATGCTCGATGTAGATACTCAATATTCAGATATTGAGATGATATGCCTAGAATTAATATTTGTAGTTCAAAAGCTGAGGCACTACCTGTAGCATCACAAGGTTCATTTATTCTGTCATAATAACTAGTTCAAATTTATCCTCGGCCATCCTATGCTGATAGGATTTCTATCATGTTGGGAAGTTATTCTAAAACATTTTGATTTACAGTTCAGGCCTCAAAAAGTAATGAAATAATATGATTTGGAAGAATTCCTTGTTAAGCTCCCATCTGTATAAGCAACAACATTAAATATTGAACTACCTGATGAAATAATTTCTCTATTAAGGACATACCTTAGACATGGGAAATGTATTTTAATGGTGCATCCATAATTTCAATAGGGAATATAATGGAAGACCCTAATATCAATAATGTTATGTTAGGAATTGTGATTATCTACCAAGAAAAGGAAGTGTTTCCATACTCCTTCCTGTTATAAGAAGGTGGAACAAAAAATGAAGTAGAATATCCTGCTATTATTATGGTTCTAGAATTTGAACTCCAATTTTTAGCGGATCACCTAGAGGTGAAGGATGATTTAGAATTGGTAATCAAATAGATCAATGGGGATTACACCATTAGAAATGAAGATCTAATTCCCCTATGTGACTATGTTTGAGGGTTAATGGAAGAATTTACCTTAGAACTAATATTTTATTTTGTCCTAAAGTCATAAAATTTGTAGGATTATGCATTGTAAAATGCAGCTATAAGCCTAGAAGATCTAAACCAAGATGAGACAATCATTATCATTGCTCATCACCGTGTGGTTTCACTATTTATTAAATTCAGAAATAGAGGAAATCAATGAAATAAGTATCATTCCTAGACCATTTGTGTAACATAACAAGTAAGTAATTAATAATAGATATTTTTATCTATGTCTATTAATGATTAAGATAGTGTTGTAGAGGCTTAAAATGAAAATAAATACAATCTTATGCATGGAATACACTAATATTCTTAAAAGATTGTTTTACTGCCTTTTGATGGCAAACCATTTTTGAATCTATATTTTGACAATTTTATAAACTATTTTTGTCAAAATAAACTTATCCTTTATGATTGGGACATCAAAATTTACCTTGTGTGAATTTTTGGTATTTTTCTAACAATGTTCATTTTTTTAATGAATAGTGAAAAATATTGCATTTTACATCAAAACTGCTTTTTAACCTAATTTATTTATATGATTAGATTATTTTTTGAATTGGTTTTGAAGTGAAATTAAAATATATTTTTACCATTTTATCCAATGGTGGTCATTGGAATCAATTTCACTTTGAAATTAGACTTAAACTGGTGTCAATCTTTTGATACTTATTGTTTTGTAAAAACACGCTATTTACTCTGGCAGCGGGAATTAATTATTAAATTAATTAATGTGACTTATATGATTTGAATTTTGTAAAATAGACTTCATTTTTGAATTCGGAATATCAAATATAGCTTAGGGTGAATTTTTGGTAATTTTCCGAAAAACTTCAATTTTTGATGAATAGTGAAATCACTAAGTGATAATCAAGCAAACTGATTTTTCAGTTAAATGAAAGTTTACCACTAATGTGTATTGAATTTTGAAAATCCGACATACATGGTTGTCATTAAGAAGTAAAATGTGGTTCAATGAGATTATAATAATTTTTTGGTGAATAGTAACTTATTAAGTTCTTAATCACGATTAGTGGTAATTAGGATAGTTTAAGGTATAAATAATACTTTAATAAAATGAAATGACCTAGACACATGTCCCAACCTCATTGGTTGTGTCATGGCCGACCATGACATGCCATGGGTCAACTTGGGGACCCCATGGATCCACTTTTGTTGGGAAATGACATAAATTACTTTTTATTTAATGTTAAAGTGAAAATGACACAAACATAATATGTTTTACGAAAACAATTTTTAAGTGGGGTTATACAAGTCCAAAATTTGATTATAAATAGTAATTGGAAAGATAAAAATATTTACTATATCATAGTATTTTGTTTATAATTTTTAGACATTAAATAAATTTAATTATTTATGACATAATAATGATGCAGCGATGACATCATTATTTGACGATTTAAATAAAATAGAAAGATAATGTAAAATATAAGAACTACACATGGCCAAAACCAATTGGATGAGTGGATTTCGAACCCTTATCACCTTATCCACGAATTCTATCAATGTGGGACCTTTTAAAACCGAAACACATTTTCAAATAATGTAATATTTCTTTACTTTCCAAAAGTGCCCCTCCTCTCCTCTTATAAAAGGCCCCCACCTCTACCTCATTTCACACACTATTAAAGCCTTTGGCTCGGCCAACCCCTGCACATTTGCTCTCTCCACATCCCTCTACTCATCCTAGAGGATTCCCTTTGGGAAGAATCCTTTCAAAGGAAGCCTTTAGGCTCAACTCAAAAGGAGTTACACTTTTAAAGGTAATTCATTCTCTCATGTTCATTTGTTTTATTTTGCTTCTCCAACCCCCTAAACTCTTTTTATTTACTTCTTTTGTAACAAAACAAGTATCTTCAATATACAAGGATGTTTTTATAATATTTATTTGAACTACACTCTCACACAACTACATCAAATGGTTAAAGAACATACGGTTTCCGTGGATGGCGAAATTCTGCATCCCGAAACGATGATTGTTCAACACTCATTTAACACCTTCAAAGGTGGCCATTATGATGTCACTATTTTTATATATGATATATAATATGTTTATGTTTTCCTTAAGCTTCTGTTTTTTTCATTTTTGGCATACCTTTATGGTTTCCATTATGGGTAAACACGATATCTTCATTTTAGGAAGTGCGGACTACCGCCCCCTGAAAGTGATTTGATTCGTTAATACCATATGTGGGATGTGTAAAGGATAAAGTTAATGATATTATATATGTTATTATACTGGAATTATAATATACTCTTATATCATTATGATTCCATTCCAGAAAATATGAAATAGAAATGGAAGTAGCGTTCATGCGTACGTACGTCTTACCGTCTCCATGAACGGTGCATTTCATTTCTTACCTCTAAATGATTATGTAATATTATAAATGCATGTATGTACTGGATATATATGACATATATGATATATACATCATGAATACCATTCTGGATATAATGAACCTTTGACCAAATTAACAACATGTAAGTGTAAGAAGTCTATTTTTGACTTAAGAACCAAATACAGACAAAATGAACATTATTAACTTAACTGATTACATGATGTTCATAACATGGTATAAAAGGAATAATGAACTTGAAAAAGATTCATAAGCAAGTATAGATTAACTCAAGTTTATTATTCAGGAGATTAAAGAACGGTCGGGTCAAGTCGGATACGAGGTATGGGGCCTCGTCTAAATCTCCTTTCATTGAGGCATATTTTATTTTATACACAACTTTCTTTTATACAGTGTATAAACCCCTTTGACTTTTACGTTTATTCAAAAGGAATATTTTTTATATGAAGAGTTTACTAAACGAAAAAAGGGAATGTTTTTGTCGTACGTATGCGGCGACAACGACTTCTCCGCCGTCGTGACCATTATTTGAGTTTCGGCTTCCTCTACAAGCCATACATTCTTTTTAAAAGAAAAATAAATACCATGTTTTACTTTTCTTTTATATTAGTATTGAAAATGGTTTTCATAATTTTTTTATATCAATGTGTTGTATTGATATCTCGTGATTGAAATGTGGAAATTTTATGTTTCCTTTATGCATGTTTTATGTGAAACGATTATGTTATGGTTCTTGGGAATTATTATGAAGACGGGTGGTTCCGTGATAAACTAAGGGCGGGTGAGCCCGATATAGACCTCCAATGCATTGGGTAACGCGAAGGAGTGAAACGTTATGGTTTCTCCAAGAGATTTTGGGGAATATACTGTGATGGGTATTCCAAATGTAACCAAGAGGGTTACTCCCTACGTAAGAATGTTATGAATGCCTCAAGTTACCTTTATTTCTTATGATTTCTATGATTTATTCATGATTTTATGAGGTATGTTAAAGTGCCTATGTTTTATGGGTAAAGTATGATTTCATTCTTATGTATATATGAACTCATGTTTCCTTTCCATATTTTTTTTATAACCCATACTGAGTTTTTATGCTCATCCCATGTTTTTGAAATGTTTTTCACAGGTCAAGGGAAAGGTACATGATAAGACGATAGAGTCAAGGATGTGTCAAGAAATAATCCATGTTTTATTTTAAATGTGTTTCCATTGATGGGAATGAAGAATACTATCTTTATGTAACCACTTTGTTTATATGTGGAATGTAATGCAAGTTTTATGATCTAATTCTCTAAAACTCTAAACTCGAAAAGATCCTCGATGTGTAATCTTGTAATAACTCAAGATTAAGTAAGGTTTAAGGATGGTTCCTTATAGTTGGTATCAGAGGTCGGTTTAGACGACTTTATGAGTTAGAATTCTATTAAATGATTATCCAAAAATATTTTTTTTTTCGAAATGATATAGCATTTAAAGATTACCATGTTGCTTCATCTAAGACATGTTTGTTCAGAATGGTTTTCCGCAGAGGAAACAGGGAAGCAGTTCTAGGAAGGCATACAGAAGGAAATAACCTTCCGAATCAGCATCCAGAAATGGTCGGAATTGGAACTGAACAGTTTGTTGCAGTAATGGCGCAGTTGACTCAAGCGATAAATGGCGGTGGTATCCATGCACGAGATCAGCCAGACCAAACGCAGAGGAACATGTCAGTGGTGGAACATTTCATGAGGAAACATCCACCATCATTCAGAGGATCATCTGACCCTGTGCTAGCTGAAGGGTGGATTAAAGCACTGGAGAAGATTTTTGATGTCATGGGGTGTTCAGACAATCAAAAGGTTAGTCTTGCTATTTACCGTTTGGAGGGTGAAGCAGATCAGTGGTGGTCTATGGTTAAAAATATCAGGGACGCCGATGAGATTGATGCTCTTGACTGGGATAAATTCAAAGGTATGTTTCTTGAGAAGTATTTTCCTAAGGCTGTTCGACTTAGGATGGAAAATCAATTCTTGGAATTGAGGCAAGAGGAAGACTCAGTGGCTGCCTATGAAGAAAGGTTCACTCGATTGGCAAGGTATGCTCCAAATTTTATCCGGGACCTTGATAGTAAAATCAATCATTTTTACTCAGGATTAAAGCCAAAATATTGAAGGTCATTAGCTTCTCGTGAGTTTAAAAGTTATGAAAAGCTTGTTCGATGTGCTGAGAAGGTGGAAATGGAGTTTGCCGATGACCAAGTTTTCTATAACAACCAGCAGAAGAAGAGACCGAGGTGGCAGGAGAAAGGTAAGAATTCTTCAAAAAAGTCTGATGGTAAGAGAACTAAGTTTCCAGTTTGTGATAAATGTGGAAAAAGGCATGCTGGGGAATTTCTTCTGAATTCTGGGAAGTGCTACCGATGTGGTAAGATGGGACATAAGGCTCGTGATTGCACTGAAAAGGATCAAGGTGAAGGTAAGAACAAATTTGATTTACAGTTAGTGAAATGTTATAAGTGCAATGAGATGGGTCACTATGCAAACGAGTGTCTGACAAGGAGCTTGAGTGATGGGAAGCAGTTAGACTACAAGAAGAAAGGGGTAGTGAAATCCTTTGCAACTACTTCAGCAGATGTCGGGCCATCAAATGAAGTTGTATCAGGTACTTTGTTTGTTTTTTCAGATTATGCCAGTGTGTTGTTTGATTCGGGGTCTACACATTCTTTCATCTCTGAAACCTTTTCTAGTAAAATGGGAATACCATATCAAGAAATGACTCCTGAACTTTTGGTAAAAACACCTGGGGGAAGTGTCGAGGCAAAAAGAATTTATAAGAATCTTCATATCCTTATCTGTGGAAAGAACCTACTTGCAAACCTTATTGTTCTACCTCTAGTAGAGTTTGATGTTATCCTGGGTATGGATTGGCTCTCTATTTACCATGCTAAGATTGACTGTAGAGCTAAAGAAGTTTCTTTTCAGAAAGACATTCAGTTTGTTTACAAGAATGAACCCTTACTTTTGATAACATATCAAGAGGACGAGAAACTTGTAAAAGATGGAAATGAATTTTACCTTGCACACATCATTGAAAATAAAGGAACTGTTCAGATTAATGATGTGCCAGTGGTAAATGAGTATCCTGATGTTTTTCCTGATGAGTTGCCTGGAATAATACCAGATCGGGAAGTTGAGTTTACTGTTGACTTAGTTCCTAATGCTAATCCAATTTCAAAACCCCCTTATCGAATGGCACAAATTGAACTTTTAGAGTTGAAGGAGCAATTGCAAGATTTATTAGAGAAAGGTTTCATTAGACCTAGCACATCACCATGGGGTCCTCCTGTTTTATTTGTTAAAAATAAAGATGGTTCTATGAGACTTTTCATTGATTATAGAGCCTTGAATAATATCACTGTTAAGAACAAATATCCTTTGCCTCATATCGATGATTTGTTTGATCAGCTCCAGGGAGCTCAGTTTTTTTGAAAGATTGACTTGAGATCGGGGTACCATCAGCTGAAGGTAAAAGAGGCAGATATTCCGAAGACCGCGTTCCGTACGAGATATGGCCATTATGAATTTGTAGTAATGCCTTTTGGGCTAACACATGCACCTGCTGTATTCATGGACTTAATGAATAGAATTTTCCATGAGTTCTTGGATAAGTTTGTGGTGGTTTTCATTGATGATATTTTGGTGTTTTATAAAAGTAAAGAGGATCATGAAAAACATTTAAGGGTTATCTTGCAAACCTTAAAAAAAAAAGAAACTGTATGGGAAATTCAGCAAGTGTGAGTTTTGGTTGCAACAAATTTCTTTCCTTGGTCACATTGTTTCTAAAGATGGAATAACTGTTGATCCTGAAAAAACAAAAGTTGTGGAAGAATGGCCAAGACCCACAAATGTAACCGAGATTCGTAGCTTCCTTGGTTTGGCGGGCTATTACCGAAGTTTTGTTAGAAATTTTTCACGGTTATCTAGTCCAATGACTAAGCTAACTCGGAAGGGTGTTAAGTTTATCTGGACAAAAGAATGTGATGATTGTTTTCAGGAATTGAAAAGAAGATTGGTGAATGCTCCAGTTTTGGCACTACCTTCCAGGAATGGTGAGTTTGTTATATACAGTGATGCTTCATTGAAAGGACTTGGTTGCCTCCTAATGCAGAATGATCAGGTAATTGCTTATGCTTCACGACAGTTGAAAACTCATGAGGTAAATTACCCTACACATGATTTTGAATTAGCTGCTGTTGTTTTTGCTTTAAAAATTTGGAGGCATCATTTGTATGGAGTAAAGTGTGAAATATATACCGATCACAAAAGTTTAAAGTATATATTCACTCAGAAAGAGTTATACATGAGACAAAGGATATGGATGGAATTAATCAAGGATTATGATTGTACAATTCATTACCATCCGGGAAAATCAAATAAAGTGGTTGATGCTTTGAGTCAAAAAAGTAATGCTTCATTAACAATGTTGCGTTTAGAACGTGATCCTTTGGTTAAGGATTTGATGAAATTTGGCATAGAAGTTGTTGGTGCAGGAAGTCCTTCTGTTTTGTTTCAGGTATCAGTGAGATCATCTCTACCAGATAGAATCAAGCATGCACAGAAGCAAGACAGTGAGTTGCAGAAAAGGGTAGAGCTGGTTCAGAAAGGTAAGTTTCCTGAATTCAACATTGATAATGATTGTGTTTTGAGAATTGGGAAGAGATTGTGTGTGCCTTGTGATTCACAGTTGAAGAGAGAGTTGTTATGTGAAGCTCATAGTTCTCCGTTTTGAGTTCATTCGGGCAGTACTAAGATGTATAGAGATCTGCGGGAGTATTACTGGTGGGATGGAATGAAAAGAGATATTGCTGATTTTACTGTGAAGTGTTTGACTTGTCAGCAGGTTAAAGAAGAGCGGCAGTTACCAAAAGGGATGCTCCAGCCTTTACCAGTGCCAGAGTGGAAATGGGAGAATATATCCATGGACTTTGTTGTTGGATTACCAAAGACATCTCGAGGTAATAATGCAATCTGGGTCATTGTTGATCGCTTGACCAAATCTGCTCATTTCCTTGCTATATGAGATACTTTCTCTCTTGATCAACTTTCCCGTTTGTATCTTAAAGAGATAGTCAGGTTACATGGAGTTCCTCTCTCCATTGTATCTGATCGTGATCCCAGGTTCACTTCTAACTTTTGGAAAGGCCTTCAGAAGTCGTTGGGTACTGAATTAAATTTTAGTACAGCTTTTCATCCTCAATCAGATGGGCAGTCAGAACGAACAATTCAGACATTGGAGGATATGCTACGAGCTTGTTCTATGGATTATCATGGAAGTTGGGACCAACATCTTTCTTTGGTTGAGTTTTCATATAATAACAGTTTCCATTCCAGTATAGAGATGGCACCATTTCAGGAATTATATGGGAAGCGGTGTCGAACTCCATCTTTCTGGGATGAAGTGGGTGAAAGGAAGTTGATGGGACCAGAATTGGTAGAAGAGATGGCAGAAAAAGTTCAGCTGATTCAGAAACACATGAGAACAGCTCAGAGCAGGCAGAAGAGTTATGCGGATAACCGGAGGAAGGATCTATCTTTCGAGGTAGGTGAACATGTTTTTCTCAAGGTTTCTCCTTGGAAAAGTGTGATGTGATTTGGTAAGAAAGGAAAGATGAGTCCAAGGTTTATTGGACCATACGAAATTCTGGAGAGAGTTGGATCAGTTGCATACCGAGTGGCTTTACCTCCGAGTTTATCTCAGGTAGACAATGTTTTTCACGTTTCGATGTTGAGAAAGTATATGCCAGATCCATCTCATGTTTTGAGTCCAGAGGTAGTTCAGCTAGAAGAGAACCTATCTTATGAGGAACAACCGGTCCAGATTCTTGACCATATGGAGCAAGTGTTACGGAATAAGGTGATTCACCAGGTAAAGGTTTTGTGGAAAAACCACATGATTGAAGAGGCAACATGGGAATCTGAAAATGCAATGAGGGATAAGTACCCCCATTTATTCGATAAGTAAATAAATTGCGGGGACGCAATTTTCTAAAGGGGGGAAGGATGTAACATCCCAAGTAAGTAATGAATAATAGATATTTTTATCTATGTCTATTAATGATTAAGATAGTGTTGTAGAGGCTTAAAATGAAAATAAATACAATCTTATGCATGGAATACACTAATATTCTTAAAAGATTGTTTTACTGCCTTTTGATGGCAAACCATTTTTGAATCTATATTTTGAAAATTTTATAAACTATGTTTGTCAAAATAAACTTATCCTTTATGATTGGGACATCAAAATTTACCTTGTGTGAATTTTTGGTATTTTTCTGACAATGTTCATTTTTTTAATGAATAGTGAAAAATACTGCATTTTACATCATAACTGCTTTTTAACCTAATTTATTTATATGATTAGATTATTTTTTGAATTGTTTTTGAAGTGAAATTAAAATATATTTTTACCATTTTATCCAATGGTGGTCATTGGAATCAATTTCACTATGAAATTAGACTTAAACTGGTGTCAATCTTTTGATACTTATTGTTTTTTAAAAACACGCTATTTGCTCTGGCAGCGGGAATTAATTATTAAATTAATTAATGTGACTTATATGATTTTAATTTTGTAAAATAGACTTCATTTTTGGATTCGGAATATCAAATATATCTTAGGGTGAATTTTTGGTAATTTTCTGAAAAACTTCAATTTTTGATGAATAGTGAAACCACTAAGTGATAATCAAGCAAACTGATTTTTCAGTTAAATGAAAGTTTACCACTAATGTGTATTGAATTTTGAAAATCCGACATACATGGTTGTCATTAAGAAGTAAAATGTGGTTCAATGAGATTATAATAATTTTTTGGTGAATAGTAACTTATTAAGTTCTTAATCACGATTAGTGGTAATTAGGGTAGTTTAAGGTATAAATAATACTTTAATAAAATGAAATGACCTAGACACATGTCCCAACCTCATTGGTTGTGTCAGGGCCGACCATGACATGCCATGGGTCAACTTGGGGACCCCATGGATCCACTTTTGTTGGGAAATGACATAAATTACTTTTTATTTAATGTTAAAGTGAAAATGACACAAACATAATATGTTTTACAAAAACAATTCTTAAGTGGGGTTATACAAGTCCAAATTTTGATTATAAATAGTCATTGGAAAGATAAAACGATTTCCTATATCATAGTATTTTGTTTATAATTTTTAGACATTAAATAAATTTTATTATTTATGACATAATAATGATGCAGCGATGACATCATTATTTGACGATTTAAATAAAATAGAAAGATAATGTAAAATATATGAACTAAACATGGCCAAAACCAATTGGATGAGTGGATTTCGAACCCTTATCACCTTATGCACGAATTATATCAATGTGGGACCTTTTAAAACCGAAACACATTTTCAAATAATGTAATATTTCTTTACTTTCCAAAAGTGCCCCTCCTCTCCTCTTATAAAAGGCCCCCACCTCTAACTCATTTCACACACTCTTCAAGCCTTTGGCTCGGCCATACCCTGCAAATTTGATCTCTCCACATCCCTATCCTCATCCTAGAGGATTCCCTTTGGGCAGAATCCTTTCAAAGGAAGCCTTTAGGCTCAACTCAAAAGGAGTTACACTTTTAAAGGTAATTCATTCTCTCATGTTCATTTGTTTTATTTTGCTTCTACAACCCCCAAAACTCTTTTTATTTACTTATTTTGTAAAAAAAACAAGTATATTCAATATACAAGGATGTTGTTATAATATTAATTTGAGCTACACTCTCACACAACTACATCAAATGGTTAAAGAACATACGGTTTCCGTGGATGGCGAAATTCTGCCTCCCGAAACGATGATTGTTCAACACTTATTTAACACCTTCAAAGGTGGCCATTATGATGTCACTATTTTTATATATTATATATAATATGTTTATGTTTTCCTTAAGCTTCTATTTTTTCATTTTTGGCATACCTTTACAGTTTCCATTATGGGTAAACACGATATCTTCATTTTAGGAAGTGCGGACTACCGCCCCCTGAAAGTGATTTGATTCGTTAATACCATATGTGGGATGTGTAAAGGATAAAGTTAATGATATTATATATGTTATTATACTGGAATTATAATATACTCTTATATCATTATGATTCCATTCCAGAAAATATGAAATAGAAATGGAAGTAGCGTTCATGCTTACGTACGGCTTACCGTCTCCATGAACGGTGCATTTCATTTCTTACCTCTAAATGATTATGTAATATTATAAATGCATGTATGTACTGGATATATATGACATATATGATATATACATCATGAATACCATTCTGGATATAATGAACCTTTGACCAAATTAACAACATGTAAGTGTAAGAAGTCTATTTTTGACTTAAGAACCAAATACCGACAAAATGAACATTATTAACTTAACTGATTACATGATGTTCATAACATGGTATAAAAGGAATAATGAACTTGAAAAAGATTAATAAGCAAGTAGAGATTAACTCAAGTTTATTATTCAGGAGATTAAAGAACGGTCGGGTCAAGTCGGATACGAGGTATGGGACCTCGTCTCAATCTCCTTTCATTGAGGCATATTTTATTTTATACACAACTTTCTTTTATACGGTGTATAAACCCCTTTGACTTTTACGTTTATTCAAAAGGAATCTTTTTTATATGAAGCGTTTACTAAATGACAAAAGGGAATGTTTTTGTCGTACGTATGCGGTGACAACGACTTCTCCGCCATCGTGACCATTATTTGAGTTTCAGCTTCCTCTACAAGCCATACCTTCTTTTTAAAAGAAAAATAAATACCATGTTTTACTTTTCTTTTATTTTAGTATTGAAAATGGTTTTCATAATTTTTTTATATCAATGTGTTGTATTGATATCTCGTGATTGAAATGTGGAAATTTTATGTTTCCTTTATGCATGTTTTATGTGATACGATTATGTTATGGTTCTTGGGCATTATTATGAAGACGGGTGGTTCCGTGATAAACTAAGGGTGGGTGATTCCGATATAGATCTCCAATGCATTGGGTAACACGAAGGAGTGAAACGTTAAGGTTTCTCCTAAGAGATTTTGGGGAATATACTGTGATGGGTATTCCAAACGTAACCAAGAGGGTTACTCCCTACGTAAGAATGTTATGAATGCCTCAAGTTACCTTTATGTCTTATGATTTCTATGATTTATTCATGATTTTATGAGGTATGTTAAAGTGCCTATGTTTTATGGGTAAAGTATGATTTCATTCTTATGTATATATGAACTCATATTTCCTTTCCATATTTTTTTTATAACCCATACTGAGTTTTTATGCTCATCCCAAGTTTTTGAAATGTTTTTCACAGGTCAAGGGAAAGGTACATGATAAGATGATAGAGTCAAGGATGTGTCAAGAAATAATCCATATTTTATTTTAAATGTGTTTCCATTGATGGGAATGAAGAATACTATCTTTATGTAACCACTTTGTTTATATGTGGAATGTAATGCAAGTTTTATGATCTAATTCTCTAAAACTCTAAACCCGAAAAGATCCTCAATGTGTAATCTTGTAATAACTCAAGATTAAGTAAGGTTTAAGGATGGGGCCTTATAATTTGGTCCTAACATGGGATGCATGACACACATAATTAAATATCTCCATGATGGAGTACTTCTACCAAATTGGGCTAGAAAAGAGAATTTCTGAAAATGAGCAGTTAATTTCACTCTTTATAATGACCAAAATAACCAAAAGATCCTCTACAGATGAGACTTTGATGGAATTATAATATGATTAATTGATGGTGATGAAACTATAGTTGACATGAAAGAAGTGTATTTAGGAGACAACAGTGCCCACCAGTCTAGGTACAAGATTTCAGATGAAATCCAAAGGCTTGGATACTTTTGTCCTTCGATGAGGTAGGATTTAACAGATTTCACTAAGAAGTTGCATCCATACCATGTCCATGAAAACTTCATTCATCAACCCCCAGAGTTTCTACATGAAACAAATAATCCTTTCCATTTTATATATGGTTAATGGAAGTAGTAGGACCTTATCTTCTAGCCACATCTAAAAATTTCAAGTGCATCTTTACTGTTACCAATTTCTTCTCTAAATGAGATGAGGAAATACATCTCAAAGAAGTTGGGGATAAAAGCATTGTTATCTTTGACAAAGATAATATAATTACCAAATTTGGTTCCAGTCATACAATATTGATGTAAAATGACACCAATTTATGTTCTGCTGAGTTAGGGAAATTATATTAGAAATACAATATCAAATCCAAACATTCTTCCCACTATATTATAGTGGAAAATGGAAAGATAGAGGATTTCAAAAAAACCATGTCCAAAATACTCCAAAAAATAGTGGATAAAGATAAAAAGATTGGCATGATAAACTATGCCATGTCTAATGGTATTATTAAACTAATACCCATACTGAAACATGGTCAACTCCGTACTCATTGGTATATGAAATAGAAGTAGTCTTTCCCACTAAAGTTCAATTGCCTTCACTCCGAGTTGTTGTCTGTGATCTTCTGTCAATAAATGATTATTCTAAAAAGTGATTAGATTAGCTAGAGAGATTGTATGAATGATATATTACATACCTTATATCACTTTGAAGTCTATAAGAACTGAATAGCACATGCTTTCATCAAGAAAGTTCACCTTCATTCATTCCTCCAATAAGAATTGTTTTTGGTCCTTAGTACTCCAACGATACCAGGAAAGAACCCTCCAAAACTTGATCCAAAGTGGGAATGACCTTACTCCATATATAAGTTATACTTTAATGGATATTATTCCTTATTATCAATGGATGTAGAAATCACTAAAATTCCAACCAATGAAAGGTTCCTAAATAAGTACTTTGTGTGATCACACAAATTTCATCCTAGTTGTATGATGATAAACTATATATAAACCAATGTTCTAGTTGCATGACATTAAACATAGTAGCACCATATATGTTTGTTTTTTATGATGTTAAACTACATAGCATCTTTTTCATTGTCACACGCCATTAAACTGCATGGTATGAGGTCTTATTTTCATGACTTGAAATTGTAAAACACCATTTTTCATCACCACAAAACATTCAATTGTATGGTTAACTTCTTCTTCATTTGATGTTAATAAATATCCCAAGATACCAAAAATTTATATTATTTATGGTCCCTTAAAAGATGAGTATTTGTCATGAATAATAATTACTCACATCATTGTCGCTCCCTAGAGGCACATAAACCCAATTTCACCCTATGTTTGAATTAGATTTGCATAGGTACCCCTTGTCAAGAACTAAATGTGGCATGATTTTCATTACAATGAGATATGTAGTGACACCCAGATCTCTTATTTGGGCCCAAACACAACTATAAAAGAAACAATTTCCCCATTTTTATATATTATTTAATTCTATTCTAAGAACCCTCCCAAAAAATATGGCTTGATTCTCATATCATCTTGTAATTTAGGCCCGGCCATTATTCTAGAAAGTATTAAAGCCTCTATTTCTCACATAAACATTCAATTGGTGTAGGAAACCATCTTTAAGAACTATGTGTGGCAAGATTATTATCCTATTTGAGATACTTAATGACACCTAGGTCTTATCCCCTGGTCTGGCTACAATATTTCTATCTTTTCACATTGGTTCACCTTTACCTATATTTCATGACATTAAATTGCAAGGGACATTTCAAGAACTACCTATGTCATGATTCTTGAATCAGAAAGATATGTTGTGATTCCTAGATCTCTAATCCTAGGATCATCTACGATGTTGAAAAATTCACGTCACCCCTGTGCGTATGAATCAAACATATATAGGGAGAACCTTCAAGAACTATGTGTGCACTAGTTCCAAAAACCTTTTTTACATCGGTTTTTTAGGTTTTTATATCATTTTTATGGTGACCTTGTTGCAGGAGACATAAAAATCATATTTTCTAACATTAGATAATATAACCTATGTAGAAAATATTATTTCAGAGGTTTTTTATGTCAGTTATTTATTAACATACATTAAATACACTTTCGTGAAAGTTTTTCATGTCTATTATTAAATAACTGATGTAAAAAATAGTCTACCACATTACTTTTTATATAACTGACGTGGAAAACCCATTCCCGATGAATTTTTGTGGTCGGTTATTTAATAATTGATGTGGAAAATGCTTTGGTATGAATTGTTTTTATATCAATTATTAAATAACAGACCTAAAAAACAATATACCATGTCACTTATAAAAAATCAATGTGGAAAACCATGAGCCCAAGCATTTTTCTGTCGGTTATCAAGTAACCATGTAAAAACCCACTACAATGTATTTTTAACATCTATTATTTTATAACCGATGAAAAACTAATTTTTTTTAATAATTTATGAAACCCTTCATCTCCACTACAGAACCAGACCTGAAACAACCAAAACCAGACCAGAAACCAGACTAAAAACAAGAAAAAACATACTTGAAACAAACAAAACTAGCATAAAAGTAACACAATCACATTTAAATCATTCAAAGATTATAATATTAACTAAAAATTAACCTAAATCTAAACAAAACAACTACCAAATACATATTTACAATTAAAACATTCAAAATTACAATATTCACTAAAAACGAAAATCCAATCAAACCTGTAAAATTATTTTACCATTCCACTTGTATGTGTTAGACCTCTTGTGCAGTATAAGGTTGGGGTCGTTAAATAGATACAAATTCAAAATAAAGTAGGTTATATGTATAATGAATAAAAAAATTAAATATTAAGGAATAACTTCTAAGGAAATCTGACACGGTTGAACATCGTAATTTATCCAGTTGTAATTATTTCATACATATATCTTAACATATAATATCGGCCTTCGATGACGCCTTTTGGTTTATGAAGATTCTATTTAAATAATTTTTTCAATTCAAAATATCATTTTTTTAGTAATACATCCAAAATGTACTAATTATATATGGATATCCGCATTTACTTTTTCATATTTGATCTTGGAACTCTTTTTCTTTGCTGATTTTAGAATGAAATCCAATGCCATGTTAGAAATTAATATGAATGAAATAAATTTAAAATTAATTATAATATAAACAATTATTAATAAATTAAAAATTACTTTTACAAAGTGTTCTTAAAAATTATTTTCACATCAACATGGACAGAGAATACCCAATAAAGTATTTTCTCCCTTGGACAAAAAACAGCTAAAATACAATGGTCACTGATATAAAATAAAATTTAAGGTTAGAGGTTATTATATTAAAAGATAAATAAAAAATTGTGATATATATGTTTTATACCTCTCAACATAAGGAAACATCCTATACTGTGTAAATATATTCTATTGAAATCTTTCAGCAATATAAACTGCTTTTTGTTCCTCATCCAATTCATTCCCTTAAGGTGAATTCAACTGCAAGTCCATAAACCCATAAACATATGTCTGATCATTTCACACAATTTATAAAGATACATAATAAAAAATAGAAAGATGTATAAATTTTAAATAAATTTAACACAGGGAAATATTTTTGTTAATACTTACACAGAAAAAACTTTCACAAAGTTGATGCCCAACTTATCTCCAGTAACAAGCTCCATGACATCATTTTTTACAATCCCCGCATCTATTGCACGTACAAAAACATGATCTTCTATTGGAAACATATAATTAAATTCCATCATATTTGAATATCATGAAAATCTATCAAGACTACAATAATCTGAAGTCATATCCCTTTGTCTTTGTTGTCGGGTATATAGTATTTCTTTACATTTAAAGTATTCTTATAAATATATAGATAAATATATTAACTTTAAAATGTTAAAAAATGTTAATACCAAAATAAAATAAAAGATATAACATACAAATACCTCTATTTTAATGGGTCACAAGAAGTCTAGATTGCCAAACTAAAAATTAGTTGATGCTTTGTCCAACTTTCATCACCTTATCTTTAGGTAATGATACTACATCTGATATATCTATAATATCCTATATAGTGACCCTATTATACTCTACCTCTAACTATTGATAATGAATTGTATCTCTTATATAATATATCTTCTTATATACAACTATATGATAGTGAGGATCATCAACATATAGCTTACAATAACTATGAATCTATAAAGGAGGGGTGTAGGAGTAGGATAAAAATGGGGTCTGTCGGTGGAGGTAAGGGAGGGGGAGATGCTGGCGGTGGTGGACCGGGAGCTGTAGTCTGAAATTGTCTTTGCATATCTACAAACATATACTATATTGATGCTATGATCTTTTCCTCTATTATCACATTAATATTTTGAACTTTATCCTCCAAATATTCTAGTTTTTATATAAACCCTCCATAGAAGATATTGAATAATGTGGTAACACTTTTCTTATCGATAAACCCACCAGGTATCCTCGTACATGACCTTGGTGTTCGATAATTCCCAATGTAGAATATAAAATATTGTGCCTCTCATCAGCTTTAAATACCTCATGTCTTCTCTTCTCCTCAAGATAAACTTGTATGAAATATTTGAAAAATTATTAAATGATTCAAAGTATATAATGAATTGAATTGAATTCAATAAATAAAATAAACAAATTATAATCCTCTCAACTACGACCATCGATTCTTATATAATATATTTCCCCTTTTTTCTCTTGTGAGCCCTATTCCACCTTTCATCTCTAAATAGAGGGAATGGAGGGGAAACCTTTCCAGATCTGGAAGACTCAGCTCTATGTTTTTGTAATTCTTCATCTATCATTTGTTCTTCCAATAAAGTATACCCTATACTAGATAAACTATGAGGGTATAAATTTCTATATTGGATCTCCTAAGGATACCTCCTTGATTCCTATAAATTAAGAATAATAAGTCATTAATAATTTATTAATAATATCATTAATAGAAGAAAACTTCTAAAAGTTTACATTGCACTAACCAAAAATACTTCTGGTCTTCTACTTTAAACAAATTTTTTCCCTATATATTCATCTATAAAAATATATATATGACATGTACTATCATGTTTTTTATCCCCGAAAATGAAATCCAATGGGGGGTTGATTTGAAATCCCTCCATCTATTAGAAGCCATCGATAAACATTACCTCCTGACTCCTCCTGTGTCAGGTATATCAAATTTCATCTGATAAAGAATAGGGAAAACATATTATACTATAAAAATATCAATATTAGTCAAAAAATAGCAAAATATCTTACAACAATGGTCTCCCACAACTGATATAGTGTTTTTTTCCACACTTATCCAATTATTAAAAAAATGTTGACTTTTCTTTTACCCTAATTTAATACAAAACTCCTGAACTGTTTTTCATTAGGAACTCTTGGAATATAATTCTCATAGAAGTCTACAATTATCCTCTGGTTCTGACTATCAGTAGGTGATAATTTTGGTAAATGTGTGTTTCCACATTTACCCACCCTCAAAATTTTCTTCTCCATTGTGATAGCGCATGAAGAATATTGGGTAACATCAAGAGAAGCATGTGGATGTTCTTCCCAGTGGTATGATCATGAAACTCATCTCTAGAAGTTTTTGGTTGATCAACTGATTGATATTTCATTATCCTTAAAATCAAAGAAACAAACATTTAGTACACAAAATATAAAAAATCACATATTATAATACTAGTGTAAACAAAAAAAAAGAAAAATTATGGAACACAAAAGTAAAATAAAACTTAACAGATTATTCTTCATATTTTTTATAGTTGACTAGAATTCTAACAATAGTAATGATGTATGAAATTTCATGTTAATGAATGAAAAAAAATCCAAAATTGGTGTAGGAATATTAAAAATTGTCTAACCTAATAAATAAATGTTATTTACACAAAAAATTATATTTCTTAACATATGGATTTAAAATAATTTTCATTCAAAAAAATCAATAAATATATAAGTTACGTAATGTTAAACATGGTAAAATAAACAAAATTAAAATAAAATAAATAGACATTTCTACTTATTTTTTTAATACATGTTTTAATAAATAAATAAAAATACAATATCTAACATTTTATGAAATTAATAAAAGTAAACAATAAATAAACATATGTTACCTTTAATATTAGGAATGTATTGATTTATTATTTTCAAAAATTCCTTCTTCCTGATCATTCCTTATGGCGCAAACCATGTCTACAACATGCTCATCATTATTATCTATTAATATTTCCAAGGAAGTAGGGATTTCACATAAATAAGCATCTTCATCAATTTAATCATCCCCAACATATTGTTTCTTCCTTGTACAATATTAGAATACTACATATCATATTGATCAAGAACTTAGGAAATTTTTTTCCATGTGCTTCCATTATAAAAGAATCAATTGTGTCTTCCAATATATTCATATTAACAAGTATCATTCCAAATTCATCATGTTTAAAACTATTGTTACTGATAAACCATTTATATTTAAACATAAGGACTTTAATTTTAATTTAATCAACTTCCTGTATTTCTTAAATTACTCCATAATATGCACTTGATGCCGAAATTTGGTTTTTGTCTTTAGAACCCCAAAAATGCATTGCTTATGCGAACACCAATACACAAAGATTTTGATCACTTCTATTGTCATGGTCTTTCATATGAAATGTATAGACATTAATGTCATACCCAGACTATGTTATCACATTTAAACTTGGACCATTCACTAACCATATTAATGTCACTAATGCATCTGATCTACCAAGTGTGGTCTTCATAAACCTTGAAAAAAATTGTTATGATCATTCTAAATCCACATTTATTTCTTCATTGGATGACATTGTCTTAACTCATTTATGTGAAATTTTATATATGGTTGAGGTTTATATAGGTTATTCAAGATATATAAATGTACCTTCTTCATCTGGTCACCTGACAATGATTTGACTTTCATTCCATGAATCCCCATTACCTCATTATTAACATGTTCATTGTGAGATAGAGGCAAACCAATGTGCTCCACTAGAGACAAGTAGCTTGTACAAAACTCTGTAACATCCTCAAAAATATACATTTCAATAATGGAGGATTTTTTTTGATATAGATTCTTAACATACCCCTTCAATATATTCTTATACCTTTCAAAAGGATACATCCAACATAGATATATAGGTCCAAAAAGATTTATTTACAAAACCATATAAACCATTAAATGCACCATTATATCAAAACAATATAGAGTAAAATAACATTCCAATTGAAAAATTATAGAAATTTCCTCATTTCCCAAAATGGTAAAAGCATCCAGATCAATCACCTTATTAGAAATTGAATTAAAAAAATACCACACCTTCATGATAGTCTTTTTTACATTGATGGGAAATATTCACTACACCAAAATTAGTGATTAGCGGTGGTTTAGTAAACCGGTGATAGAAATTTTATTTTTTTCTAAATCCTAACACTTCTCCCCTAACCCCCCCCCCCCCCCCACTCCCAACCCCTCATGACCCCCATGACCCCTCAACCCCTGGAATCCATACCCTCGATGCACCTCACGGGTGGTCCCGACCTTACTGCTGGTGGTCCCGAGCCTCCCCCTACACTCAACGTACCTCTTCGGTGGTCCCACACCTCACCACCATTCATGAGCCTCAACACCAATATATTATTGATACTTCCTAATGGTTTGGTATTTTTTTAGATTTTGGATTTATTCATTAAAATTGTATTGTAAAATTTCAGATATTTATTAGTATGATATTTTTGGATGTTTAAGTGTGGGATTTTTTAATGATTTTGGTTGTATTTGTGAGTTATGACTTAGATATGGGAGGGACGAATTGGGATATAGTTCAAGGTGTGTTTAAAATTATGTATAAGTTATATGATATAGGTTTAGTAATTTGGGTTCTAGAACTGGTTAGTTTTGGGAATTTGAGGTGAGTTTCAAAGATTATTATTACTGATATAATGGATTACTCAATTAATTTAATTCCAATATAGAGGAAATGAGTCTTTATATAGATGTTTCTTGAGACTTATATGTATTGAAAAGTTATATTTTTGGGAGGATATAATTTTTTTACTTTATTACATTGATTATGGTGGAATTAAGGTCCTATGTTGGAAATTTGAATGGAAAAAATGTTCAATAGTTTCAATTTTTGAAACTTATTAAGGGTTATTTTTTTGATAATGGATTCAAAATTGATTTAGGTTATTGAGTTTACATTATAAGTTATTTTGTAATGAGGTTTGTGGTTTGGTTTGTGAATTGGGGATTTAGGGTACTGACAATGGGTTTCCACATATTTTTTATAGTTAAAGGTGACATGAGGTACCTGATGGGTGTTAAATATTTAATGTTGGAATTATAAGAGTCTTGGGAATCCTAAGAGGGAAAAAAGGGACCCTATCTTGATCATTTTCTCCTCTCTCACTTAATCTCACTCTTATCTAGCCACATGGGAGGCCCCTTTGAAATTTGGTATTGTGCATACTGAAATATCATTTATATGTTTCTATGATTGATGAATTTTTTGTGCTACATGTGGTCCCTATAGGGATTTTACCATTAGCTGTGGTAATTGGGTTTGAGTTAGAGTGTGTAGTTCAGTGAAAAAATAGTTTTTTGGAATGAGATGTGTTGTTTGATGATGTGTGATATATTTGTGTGATGATCATAGTGGTGGTGATGATGTGTGATTCAGGAGCATGGAGTTGGTATATGAAATATATACAGTGTTTTCTATTGTCTTGGTTGTTTCATTGTAGTTATATATTGATTAAAAAGTATCATTCTAAAATTAAATAAACATCACATGTATTAAGTTTATTGGGATGGAAATAAATGGATGATAGAAAATATTATATTGTACATCCTGAAGGTTCATTTGGTTTTCCTCTGGAGCATGTTCATTTTTTATATGAATAAATTATAATTATATATTATTTTGATATTAAACATGTAAAATCATTCAATATAGGTAATTTTTATTATTTTTACATGAATCATGTCTGTGGTTATTATGTAGAGAATTTTTAGTGTGTAAATATGGAAAAATATGTGTTTCTCTATCATTAATTGATTTAATTATGATTACATTAGGTTTCCTTATTTTAAATTTCACATGTATAACCTTGATTTTGTTATTAATATCATACAAAACATTTGGGAATTATCTTATTGGTTTCATCTTGAAACTTGTCTAATATAATCCATGTTGGGTCATTAGGTGCTAACCAGGTTACCCCAATACTTAACCTCTCCTATTTCGATAAATTCCAGTGATACATCTTTTAAAGCCACAAGTCATAAGAGTTCTATCAGAGAATTGGAATTCCAATATCTATTACTAACCATAATAAAAAAACATAAGGGAAGTTCATCACAATATCCAGTTCTAATCATATATAAAATCCATCACATATAACGTAATATTTAAGGATATAATCTCAATATCCAAACTCTTTAACAATTATAATCATTCCCTCTCAGGAGGGTCCCATGGACACATCTTGTATCCACTATTCAACATCATAAGTAGTCCAAGGAGGGTGTCTCAATTTCCTACCTCCTACACAAGATAAACCATATCAGTATAAGGTAATCCCCATGGCTAGTTACATATAGATCGAGCAAAATTTGAAGTGGTGTGAGGAGGGAATCTTAATATTTTACCTACCATATGAGATAAACCACACTATCATGAGGTATATACCATAGATAAACACACATATATTTATATATAACTCAAGAAAATATGAGAACCTAGGATATGTAACTCAACACTTGGATCCTTATGTATCGAGTACTTAGCCTCATCTCAAACATAAACATCCACTTTATATAATCCATAATGATCTCATGACCTTATGCCTCACTTTCATCACAACTTGACCCCATGACCATACCATTCAATATGACCCTCATGGTTTTTTCACTATCCTGATATCATTAGATTCTTCTTCCCCTTCCCATAATTTCCCAAGAACCAAGTCCATATCTGAACTACCCAAAATCCACTCAGTTCATCCAATGTGTACCCCTTTCAACACTATCTAAGTCTTAAACGACCTTTCATTGTGAATTATTACTTATATAATGATTTCTCCTCACTCCCTCAGGATCCCCACAATCAAGATAGATTATTCCCCCAATTATAATCATCTAGTTACACTAAACACACCCAAATAGAGTGACTATTCTCTTCTATGATCCACCAACAAGGATACCCCAAGATCAATGACTTATCATGTGATATTCGATCCATTCCCACATCCAAATCTTCTTTCCCAATGAGTTTCAAGATTCTATGTCTATATCCATATCATATACTATAATTCCTATGGCCCAACACTAGTTAGTATATTTCTCAAGGAAACCCCCTTAGAATCCCATCATGTAACTTATTGTGGTTCATACCATTTCGAAAACAACTCATTCCATTATAAAAGACAACATTGGTGACCTTTAAGAAATTATAAATATCACTTACGCTATGGAATATCCACCAGGAAACTCTCAAATCCCCCACCCAAGCATGAAACAGTCAATCCACTACGTATACACTATATAGCCCAGCTGACTGTTAGGACTTCAAAGCTACTCACACTATGGGAATAGTCCTTTTAGATTTGACCATTTTTATATGATACTCCACCTATCAACCATTTTAACATTTACCTTGGGTTTCGTGTCTTTTTTTAGTCTTTTTCAAATATATATCAACATGTTACACACAACCATCATTGATTATTTATTTTATACATAGAAATCATTTTATGTCATTTGTGGATAGTTTATAAATAAAAAAAATATTTATATGGAATCCTCATGAGAAGACTATACAACAGGTTGTAGTAAGAAGGAAATAGAAAATAATATTTAAAATGATTCATTATTTATCATTTTTATGTTTATTTTGTTTGTTAGTACGGTGCTTCTATTATTATTTCTATTTTTTCTACATAAATGTTTTTAATTATATGTTTTGAATTTAATTTTATTTAATTAAATGATAGGAATTCCAAGGATATAGTTCTATACGGTTCCACCGACCACACCGAAAGATGAGGATCCATCTGTCTCCCTCCCTACAACATCTGAGACGCCATCTGTTTTCCCCCCTACACAATCACTCACACCCACCATGAGCATCCCATGAGCAGCTCAGTTGGCGCCTTCCTATTCAGTAGTCTCATTAGTGAGGGAGCATAGCATCACTCTTAGTTCTTCACTGGGATACTAAAGGGTTATAATTATAGGTACAAATTCTAATATGAATAAATTTATTGAAATTTCTTATACTAACTTTTTTTCATAATATTTGGAAATAATGAAACTATGAAGAAAAATATAAAATGTTCATATGTATGGAATCTGACCAGAATTAATATAGTTGTCCCATTTCATTGTTATGGGGTCCCTATGGATGACGCAATAGGATTACTTGGCCAGATTCTTTGTCAGTTGGTCGTAGAGCCAGTTTCCCTATTGATTATGTATGATGATTGGAGGCATGTGCCTTCAACATGGAAGAATGAAGTTTTTGATTCAAAATTTATAGGTAATTTTAATATATTAGGGTGTAATTGAATTTCAGTATGTTATTAAATTCTAATATTTTCAAAATGTATTTCCTTGCACAGATGTTTTTTCACTTTACGGTTGCTGATGTACTGGCACGAAACTGGACATTGAAAAATTTGGACATGAAATGGAAAGGATTTAAATGGATATTATGGGGTTATTTCACTGATGATTTGTTAATCACCCAATAGATATATGACAAGGTATCCAATGGGTTATCTAGGGAGAAATGGAAAGTTTTTATTGACAGACATCGTGATGAGAAGCACATGATATTTAAATATATATTATTATATTTATCTCATTTTTCATTTATACGTGTATATGAAAAGGTTCTAAAAATCCATAAATTACTATTAAATTACTTTTATTATTTCAGGATATTTCAAGGAATAATGTATTGATCTGGGAAAAGCAAATAATCCCTCACACTACATGGTAAGAGAGTTCTTTAGAAGACAATAAACTTGGTAATATTTTCATTAGTTTAAATATTTATAAGACAGTATTATTTATTTAATATATTAAATATTTTATTTATCTTTTTTTTAATGCAGTCACAGAGTTTAAGTCACCAAGCATCCTAAGCAGAAGTGTGGTTGGATGTTCATAAGAAATCTAATGGATATTTTGTTAATTAGTCTGCCAAAGAAGTTGGGGTATTAATTCATTTTTCATTATAATAACATATTATTAGTTATAACTATGTTAATATACATTGGTTATAATATGACTATTATTTTATTTATAGGTAAAGAACTATGGGATGATAATCCCGCCCAGTCTTACTCAGTCTCCTAGGATGACCCAATTTTTAAATTTCTTAGGAAGAATCATCCTAGTCAAGTGTGTGGGTGGGTATGGGACCCTTACCATCTGAGGTCTTTAGCAGGCCATCATGTATTCACGTTTCATCTACTCCTAGTTGTAGATGAGATGCTCATAGAGATTAGGATTCTATTAAAAACACAATTCAGGAATAGGGGGCTCAGATATCTGCTTTTTATAAAGCTTTGGTCAATTTATATCAGATGACGGTTGGACATGTCCCTGGTGATATTTCATCGATGATGGGTGGTGAGCAAGTAAATTACACAACTTTAAGATAATTTAGTTTACAAACATTGAATGTATTTATGTTTAAATATAAATATACAACATTATTTAATTTTCAATAAAATTGTCTTACAAGTTCCAGTATCAGGAAGTAGAGATTGATGGTAGTGAGGGTGACAAGCAGTGTTCATCATTGATAGTGATTAGCAGTCTTGATGATATGTTGGACAAATATGGAAACTGGGGGTTTGTTCATGTATCATGTATCATGTATCATGTATCATGTATCATGTATCATGTATCATGTATCATGTATCATGTATCATGTATCATGTATCATGTATCATGTATCATGTATCATGTATCATGTATCATGTATCATGTAGCATGTATCATGTAGCATGTATCATGTATCATGTATCATGTATCATGTATCATGTATCATGTATCATGTATCATGTATCATGTATCATGTAGCATGTATCATGTAGCATGTATCATGTATCATGTATCATGTATCATGTATCATGTATCATGTATCATGTATCATGTATCATGTATCATGTATCATGTATCATGTATCATGTATCATGTATCATGTATCATGTATCATGTATCATGTATCATGTATCATGTATCATGTATCATGTATCATGTATCATGTATCATGTATCAGGTATCATGTATCATGTATCATGTATCACGTATCATGTATCATGTATCACGTATCATGTATCATGTATCATGTATCATGTATCATGTATCACGTATCATGTATCATGTATCATGTATCATGTATCAGGTATCATGTATCATGTATCAGGTATCATGTATCATGTATCATGTATCATGTATCATGTATCATGTATCATGTATCATGTATCACGTATCACGTATCATGTATCATGTATCATGTATCATGTATCATGTATCATGTATCATGTATCATGTATCATGTATCATGTATCATGTATCATGTATCATGTATCATGTATCATGTATCATGTATCATGTATCATGTATCATGTATCATGTATCATATGTGGCACAGAGTAGTCACCTAACATTTTCATGACCTAACATTTTCTTGATTCCCCATGTTTGATAATGGCATTGGAATTTGATATGGCTTGACGATTTAGTAAGGAAGTGTGTCTAGAATTGTTGAAGTATGAAGTTGGTGGAGTATAAAGTAAAATATGTTCCATATGGAAGATAGAGATATTTAATAGTTTCATTTTAGTTATGTTAGGATGTGTATATTATTATTTTTTACAAACTATTATGTTGTTTATTTGATTCATTTTATTCATGTTGGAGACACAATCCCCACAACCATGTCATTCAAGGATGGGGCCCACAAATATTGGGTTGACCATTGAACACATTTGAAACATGGTAATGGTCACTTCTCACAATATATCCTTTAATTTTGGAACCCTAGATGGTATGTGATCCTATTTTGGCCATGCGCCATCACTATAGGGGATAATAAAACTTAGAGAATGATGGAGATTCAAATTGGGAGCAACACAAAACTATGTGCTTGAGCACTTTGAGTGATCCTATATATAAGTGTGATTCAACCCCATTATCAAGGGGAAGGCCCTAAGGTTGGTAATTGTTTGGGATGTGACTAACGTATAAGATATGGCATCTCTTTGTATCCCATGAAACTTAGAATCCATCCATTTGTATTTTTAAAAATTAGTGTGGTAGATGACCATCATTAGAATAAGAAGTCCTATCAGGAAAGGGATAGAATATCATGTTTGTTACATACTAGTCCAAGATGTTCAATTTTAGGCTATGTAGTTTAAAGTCCTATAAAACATAATTTCTTTCTATGTAGTATGAAGTGGTTCCTCAATAACCACATACTACTTTTACAAATAACTCATATTGAATTTCTTTTGGTTGAGTATTTTTTGAGAACACTCAACTTTAATAGTCGACATCTGTAAATCCATATTCTAACACCTTTTATCCAAGGTACCCCAATATCAGTTTGATCATGCTCACCACTGCTAATAACCAAATTCGGGTGACGTCTCTTGATCTTACCAAATATTACTCATTTATATTACCATTCCAAAAAAAAATCTAATGAATTCCCAATCCAACACAACTAGATAATCAAAAGGTATCCCAAGAATAATGGCTACACTCAAGCTTCTCCCAAGTATGTATTTAAACAAGTACCTAGAATTCACCGTGGAATACAATAGTTCCCACCTATAGTTATCAAGAAACTCAAAAACTAAAACAACCATCCAATGATTGGTCTAACACTCACATTTAGGCTACCCTCCAATATTTTACATTTGTAATCCATATCTTAAGGCTTTATATAAATAAATCCTTATTTAAACCTCCCATGGATTCCTTCCATCCAAACAAAAAAGGCATTGGTTTTAATTCATTATCTTGTTATATAGAATCTCCCCCAACATACATAGGATGGTGTCAACCAAAAAATTATAACAGTGAAAATCATTATTCATCAAAGGTTGGGTAATAAACCAGCCACCTTTCCATAATAGTCATCATTCTCTGCACCTTAGGAATTTCTTGGGAAACAATTTGTTGAAATTAAAAAATTTCTCAGGCACATGCTTCATCCACTACTGAATGTGGTTCCAAACAAGGATAACACACTTATATTAATAATCAACCTAAATTGAAAAAAAAACCCCTGGTAGGTATTATAGTATATGTTTTCTCTTATATTCATGTGTGATTCTGTTACTAAGTCATGTTTAAGCACTTCGTCTATATCATACCTAAATTCCAAACTAAAACTAATCCGTAGTGTTGTAGGACACAATTATTTTGACAATGTTATCCTGAGCACTGGGATAAATCATTATTATTATGATGGCTCATGGGTATATCTTATAAGTTCGTGCTATGTAGTTTGAAGGCTTATATCTCAGACATTGGTTCTATATAGTTTAAAGTATTATATTTATATCTATGAAACATTGTTAGATGGTTCAGATGCTAAGGTTTAGATTATTCTATTATATGTTCACTATAAAAGGTATTTTTATGAAACATTGTTATATTTTTAACTACTGGACATTATTAGATGGTTTAGATTATTCTTTTATATGCTCTCTGCACATGGTTTTTTTTCAAGGTACTGGTACGGGAGTTTCAGAATCGACTATACTTTTTTACTTGTAAATCTACATTTAGAAGCGGTTTAAACCTCCTCAAACAAAATGGACCATATTTTGTGGATGTTAAAATCCCCGCTATAGTTTTATATTAATTTTTCACCAGAAGATAAAACCACTGCTAAATAAATGTGCATTATTGTTTAACAGTGGTTATGGTGGTTTTAGCAGTGGTTCTCATGAAAAAAATGGAAACAATTTAGCACCAGTTTACACCGCCGCTAAATATGTGGTTTGTTTTTCACATAAAACCACCACTAAACCCACAAAAACCACCTCTAAATATGGTTACTATGAAACTTCCCATAAACTGCCGCTAAATTAAAGAAATTTCCGCATGTGGGATACTGAAACCCAATTTAGTAGCAGTTTTATGAAACCGTCGGAGAACCATATAGCGACAATTTAAACCATTTCCATATTAAAAAATCCACTAATATGTTGTGCTTTTCTTATAGTGATTCCATGAAATGAAACTGGTAGAATTTTTTGCAACATGATGGTACAATCATGAGATTTTATACCTGTCAACTTCAAATCCTTCAAAGTGAAAAAAATTACATTTGAAGAATAACTCTGCGGACCATTAATATCATGAAGACACTAGAAAAATCTATTTTTCTCCCTCTTGGATAATGTATAACTATTCGGGGGAAGAAATTTTCATCTTCTATCAGGAGTGGTATCTAACTCCAAACATATTTCCATTGATATAATTCTAATCTTTCATTTATCCCATCTTTAGTCTTTCCTTTAATATCTGAAAATCTTACAACCAAGCTATCATAGATATTATTCTCTACATGCATGACATCAATGTTATGTTTCACTTTATGATATCTCCAATATGGTAGCTCAAAAAAATATTTATTGTTTCTTCCAAATATATCTATCCTTACCAAATTTGAGTGCCTTTCTCAATGTCACATGAAGGTTTAGAACCCTCTCAGAATACTCATCAGTGGATAATGGTATTGGAGAAATATCAAATTATTATGAGCCATTGAATGCCTTTTTAAATCTTATATATGAGTGATCCATAGGAAAAACGTTTTTAATACCCATGTATATTGTTTTTCTCCCATGACACTATTGAAAATATGAAGTATGTTGTTCAAAAATTGGACATTCTTTATGCCCCATAGCACTATATCCAAACAAATTTCTATATGATAGGTAGTCATTAATAGAGAACATAATCACTAAATTTAGTTGAAAATATTCCATTTTATAAGAATGATACACCCCTAATACCATCCTCCCATAATAATTTCAAATCATCAATTAATAGTGATAAGAAAACATCAATATCATTTCCCGGTTACTATGGTCTAGAGATCATTAATCTCAGCATGACATATTTACACATCATACAAAATTTGAGAGATAGGTTTTAAATTACCAATAAAATTTTCCATGAACTATGTGTGCTAATGAGGCTTCGATATGAAGTCATTCCATCTATTCATAACCCAATTATAAGATTTCCAACTTCATTTCCGAATTTTGTATATTTCTCATCAATTTTCATCGACTGTGGACAATCTACTGGATGACCTATTTTTCCATCACATATCTTCTCATCATCATGTATTCTAAATCTTTTTTCATCATGTGAATTAAGAAATAAACATTTCAAATGAGGAATTATAGGAAGATACCAAAATACCTTGGTAGGGATCTCTGTAATCTCTACATCAGCCTATGATTTTTATTTCAACTTTCATTGTGATGTCCCACATTTAAGACACTCTGACAGAAATTCATTTTCCTTCCTCAATATGACACAGTCATTTGGATAGGTATGTATTTTCTTGATTCCCAATCCCATCAGGCATAATATTTTATTTTCCTTATAATGTGAATCTGTAAGATCATTGTCTTTAGAAAGAATGTCTTTCAACAATTGTATCAGCTCTATAAAACTCTTGTCACTCCGTCCATGCTTCGCATTCAGGTTAATCAATCTTAACATCAATGATAAAACCATAAAATTCATAAAAACAAGATACAATAGTTTTTCAGAATCATCATATAGATTCTCAATTGTTGGTTATTTCTCAATTTGTTCTCCTTAAATATCGCAAATAATTTCTTTAAATTCATCTGAGTTACCATCTTGCAAAGAATAATCATTAGTAGATCTGAAATTCTGCCTAGTTTCACATTTCCAAATACAAGGGATATAACTCGGATTAAAACCATGTTGAATTAAATGATCTTTGATCTCTCTACTTTTAAACTTCTTCATATTTAAACATTTCAGGGATGAACAGAAAAATGTTTCATTCTTTGGAACATTTTTTAGAAAATTCTAAAAAAGAAACAACACCTTTCTCATATTCATCAATCATTCGATGTGTCGTAATCCGACTTCGACTCATTTTTACCTATAAAACATATCAAAATTATACATCTTGTTAAAATAATCCAATTATTTATTTATATGAAATATGTCATAATTTGAAAGTAACACAATTCTGAAATATAAAACAAATATATGCGTATTTGAAAAATATAATTACAAATTCTACATAATAATGGAATATAAAATTAAATATAAATGATAAATCCTAAAAATATATGCATGGAAATAATTTTAAAAATAAAATATAGTTATATAAGACAATTTTATATTTATATGAAATATTCTATAATTTGAATGTAACACAATTTTGAAATATGAAACACATATATGCTTATTTGAAAATTATAATGGTATTATTTTTGAGCAATAATATAGAATATCACTAAATAAATAAAACACCATCCACTTCTGTGATGTATTATTAAACCATCCCAACATGACTTTTTTACTTAATTTTGTATCCTAATTATCTAAAATATTAACCTAACAGGTCTTAGTATTATATTGAATTGACATATTTTCTTTATTTCATGTAATTTTGATGGTCACATTTATGGGTTTTAATATTCTTATTGAGTTTTTTGTGGAAAATGGTATTCTGGAATAATGTCTTGTGTACATGCCTTGATAGGAACATAGATTGTCTTGGTAAGGTGGTGAAAATATCTATTAAGAATAATAAGTTCTAATGACTTGTTTATCAAGATGTAAAAGTTTCATCTAGTATCTCAATGAATGTCTCATCTATTTATAACACATTAGGATACACAAAAAACATAGATTCGGTGACATGGTATGGATATCTAAATGAAAATAAATAATTAATCTTATCTCCCTTAAATAATCATTAGAAATAAGGTAAGTAACTAAAATGAAAACATCATTGAATAAAAATTCTAGGATACCAATGATAAAACAACATCATGATACTAAACCACCTTCAATAATTAACAGTGAAATACGCGATGAATGAAATTAAAAAACCTAGATTTAGGGCATCTGAGAATGACCAATCATTTACAACATGATGGATGTGTTATATCTTAGAAATGGGACCAGTATTGTGTTATGAAATATGGTGTTTGGAGTCTTTATTTGAGTCTTCTTGTCTTTTATCTATATTAATTTCAAGACATCATTTAATTACATTCATATTTTCATACCGTTATATGATTTTTATTGGGATGTATTCCCATTTTCCTATCTCATCATTGGATTCTAATTAAATTATTCATATTATTTTTATACTAACTAAACTCTTATTATATATTTCCACTCCCATTGAAACACTTTACAATACTTTATTACACCCACAATATATTCCTTTCACCCTCAATATTATTCAACAACCTTTTTCATATGTGGACGCATACATGAGGTAACATGGTCCACCGACCTGGTCACATGATGGAGCATTGGATTGGGGAAAATACATGAATTACATTCATATATTTAAAAATTAAAATATTCTCAACTAGAAAAACATCTTAGATATAGAAATACACTATACTGAAAGCCACCATTAATCCCTACTTTAAGTATTATAAGAATCCCCAATAACATCTCTTATTCAATGAATTAAAGTTTTCTTATTTTCGTCCAAATGAGGCATCATTAACCACTCCATTCCCCTAAAACATATACATTACCACCCAAAAAAATAGACACCTTCCTAATTATTGGAAATAGTGTAAATTCATAATCTATTCTCTAGTGGATTACAATAGGAAAAAATTATTAAAAAAATTCATTTATATCTATATGATAATCTAATCAGCAATAAATAGTGAAAAAAAATCACAAAACGATATTTAGGGCATCTGAGAATGACCAATGATAAAACAATATCATGATACAAAACCATTATAAATAATAAATTGTGAAATACATGATGGATTCTCAAAACAATATTTAGGGCATCTACGAATGACTAAAATCGAAGCGTGAAAATCTTACTTGAGATTTGTAAGTCGTGTAGATAGATTCGTCGATGAAAAACATGATGAACAAAGATTTTAAAATGAGTTTGGAGGCCATGGGATTAAAGAATCGATTATAGGGTTTTCGTGCGAGAGAGACTGAGTCATTGTCTCCCTAGAGGAAAAAAGTGAAATAATATGAAATGCGACTTTATAAAAAATTAAAAGATTTATCTTGTTGGTTATTAAAAAACCAACGTGATAATGAGTTTTTTTTCTACATTTATTATATTAGTTATAAAATTACCAACATGATAAAATTATTTATAACATGAATTATATAATAATGGATGTGATAAAGAAACTATATTTTCTTTATCACATTTTTTTCTAACCAATGTTATAAATTGGTTTTATCATATCGGTTACAAAATAACCGATGTGATAAATCAAGATAATTCATTTTTTAAGTCGGTTATAATATAACCAATGTGATAAATCAATTTTTTTGTCTTTACATGTTATTTATTTATAACTGACATAAAAAATTCCAAGTGGTAAATACAATTTATACTAATGGTGTCTTGATTCTTTCCTAAGCAAGATACATAGTGCCACCTAGATCTCAAATCCTGGGTCCAGCCCTGATAAATCATAAATATATTTACTTCCTCTGTATGAATTATATCTATATAGGGATCCTATAAAAAACTACATTTGGATATATTCTTACCCATAGAAATATTTGTAGTGATTCTTGGGTCTTATCCCTTAGCCTAGCCGCAATGCTTATTTCTTGTCAAGACACCTAACAACATTTCCGCTTGATGATAAACTACATGGAACGAACTACATATGGATTGATTCTCAATTCAATGAGTTACTTAGAGATTTCCAAATCTCCAATCTCAGGCCCATCCATGACATAAAAAACCCTTCCTCACATCAAAATTTATTTGGTTTGGAGAATCACATTTTAAGAACTACGTGTGGCTTGATTCTCATCCCAATGAGATACATAGTGATGCTTGGACCCTATTCCCAAAGTTTAGTTGCATTATATTTTGATATTTCATGTAAAGACACCTAATGTCCTAAATTTATGACATAAAACTGTATAGATCCACAATTACCCTTCCTTTTCACATCGTGAAATTCATCATCCTCACAACAAGATGTTAAAATTCATGGATAATGTCCTCATTGCATGATTTTAAAATGAACGGTATTCAGAGAACTATGTACAGATTGATTCACATTCCATTTGAGATGTGTAGTGAATACTAGGCCTCAAATCCTAGTCCCATCCATGGGATAAATAAAAAATCCCTCTGTCCTGTATACGATTAAAATCTATACATGATCTTTTATTTAGAGACCTCTCTTCAGAGAACCCATCAAGGAAAAAAATGTTCCCTCATTATACATATGAGTCATATCAATGTAAGGGACTCCAAAATCATGGACAATACTAGTCTAAATACTTCCATCATTCATTCGAAATTACCCATGTTTCATTTTATACTACTAATCTAGGATACATTCATATATTCATAATCTTTATTTGGTTTCTAGTGGTATAATGTCTGAAACCTAGTATCTATTTTTCTGGAATATGAAATATGTTCTCCTATGTGGACTTTCATAATCCTCCCACATAATAGGCATTTCATCCAAAGGATGACATCATTTGGCTATGCAGTACATAGCCTAGTTGGATCTACATAATACATCCCCCATAATGAGTTTTTCAAATAGTGTTAACTTTATTCTTGAGAGAATCCTCTTCTTCCAATTTAAGATTTAATTATGGTATGCAGAAGGCAGAAAATTCAAAGCAGTCATCCTTTGTGTATTTGTCTCATATTCTTTCTCCCGAACTAAAAGTATCCAAGACCATGGTTTCATTTTCAATCTCCATATGTTCAAAGCATATTGGAATAAACTTGGTCCATTCGACCTCATATCCGCCATTGTTTCCACAATATTATGGTCTTAGTTGTATAACCAAATACTATCGGCACCATACATCCTATGTTTGGGTTAAAACTTCATATAGATCAAATTTCATTGATTATTTTGAAATCGTGAATGGAAATATACATTCTATATTTAGGTAATTTTATCCATAAAACCAAAAATTGTTCATGGGAATATTCGAATTTCCATAAACGTTTATTGGATTTTAGCAATAGAATGTCAGAATTTTTTATAGATCCTTTGCTTGACTTTGCAATATGTGACCCAGTTGGTCTTACATAAAATTAACCTACATATTGGGAATTTCAACCTAAGTATTCCACTATTTGGATATGAAACAAATTCCCTAGTTGGCCCTGCATAATACAGCCCCTATAATGGTTTTTTCAAATAGTGGTAACTTTATTCTTGGAAGATACCCCCTTCTAAATTCCATTATCCTTTTCCCATGTCATACTTCATATTAGGAAATCCCAAAATCACATCCTACAATTGTTCCTTTCCATACCAAAATATGGTAGCGCATTTCCAGATGAGTTACTTAGAATTTTAGAACCATAAAACCTTTGGTCAAAGCTGGAGACCTTAAATTAAATCCCCATAATGTCCTATTGCATTACTTTAAACTGAAAACCCCCAAATGTCCTTGATTCATGACTTTAAACTATATAACATATTATTAAAAAAGGCCCTTAATGTGCTTACTACATGACTTGAAACTGCACAGCATAATGTCCTTGCTGCGTGACTTTAAACTGCATATAAAAATATCATAAAACTCATTTCTTAAAAATATAACCTCCTTTATACACTAAATTCATGTATGAGTGGTTCCTCATTCATGGTCTATATCAATACAGATATCCCCCTTTTTTCATATTCCTTTCCTTCGAAAATCCACCCACTATGGTCTTAATACATCCAAATCTTAAACCCGTTTGTTTATTAGTAGTAAAATGTCATTATTCCTAGGAACACTTTTACCTGACTATGATGTATGTTTCCCCAATTGGACTTGCATAATGTCTCCCCCATAATAGGAATGTCACCCTAAGTATGCCAATTTTTTGCTATGTAGTACATTCCCTAGTTGGCCCTATATAATATAGCCCCCATAATGGGTTTTTCAAATAGAGGTAACTTCGTTCTTGGAAGATACCACCTCTATTATTATATTTTATATTTTATATTTGGTTACCATAAATATCATAACTTTTGATTTCCCTTGGAATTATTTAAAATAAAATATATTGGGGTATTCCTAGTCATGAAGCCTTATTTGGGTTCAAATTTAAAAATTCATGGTCAAAGATATTTGTCCTAAAACACTAAATTTATTAGACGTACATGCATGACTTAAACATTCCATAAAAAAGAGACATAGTACTCACCAGGCTGAAACCCCTCAAAAGGACCTCTAGATAAAAGTTGAGTCTCAGCTCGCTGAACCTACAGTCTGTAGGTTCTAGGAAATATCAAGCAATTTAAAATTTAAAAAGACACAAAGTTTTTAGGGTTATCTATATGACCCTAGAAACAATCAAACTATTCACACTAGGCTCATTGTCTTAGGTAAAACTTAGAGCACATTCCATCCTTATCATTGTAATTATAAATATCCAGTATGAAAATGTCATGTTATGGAAATAAACATAAAAATTACTATTAAAAATGGATGAAGTCATAGATGATTAGAAACAAAATTCTTTTAATTTTGGAGTAAACAAAAAGTCCCTATAGGAACATCCACAAATTGGAGTCTCTCTGTTATAAATCAAAAGAGGAAATAGATATGTAATTTCATTTATTGAATGGACTCTTGAGCCCAATAATCCACTTATTAATGTTTTTTCAATCGACCATCCTCAATATCATTATCTTGGAAAAGTGTTTCCTTTGTATCAACAATGGATTTTCCCCCTCTTTTTGGGATTATTCTATCAAGTAATGAAGTTGATCATGTTTTTTTTCTAGAAGTGTACAACTCTTTCTAAATATGATACACTTGAATGGTATTATATTTAGATTTATACCTAAATTTTTTCAACTATAAAGTATGAAAACCCTCAGTTTGAGATAATGCTACTCAGAAATCATCAATATTAGCAAGCAGCCTAGATTTTACTAGGTCCTGTTGAAGTTTGTGCTCTTTCTCATGCCTCTGAATGGTATCTTTCACTACAATATGGATTATACGATAATTGAAACCTCCAAATTCTAACATACTATACAGAGCTGAGAGGTGTGGGATTTTCGAAGGTAGTTCCTCAAAATATGTTTTTTATATAAGCTTTCAGATATCTATCCATGATTTACGACGTGAAAGGAAGATTTCTTTATTCAACTCTAACTCTGATTCATAATCACTATCAAAAGGAGGGATTCACTCTAGGATTAATGCACTAAAAGAATATCCATGATCTACTCCTTCATGAGTAGTGGTTTCCTAGCCTCTTAATGTTGGTTGAGCTGATGAAGAAGCTTCACCTTCATATCTAGATAGAGAAGCTAATAATCCTACATTATATATCAAAGTCATGGTTTGCTTCAAAATAATGGAAACACTAGGCGTAATCACAATGGTTGGTAACCCTTACCTAACAATAGGTCAGCTGAATGAGAAGACTCTTCCCCAACATTCCCATCCTCAGTAGTTTTGTTTGGAACCTTTTGGTGGGGGATACTTTCTTGGAACTGATCATGATTCTCTAGATGAACCTTAGTAAGATTTTCTATTTCAAGGTTATACTGAGCCCACACCACCTCAATAGTGGGATTGATAGTAATATCAATATCTCTTCCATACACCATCATTATAGTCACTTCTATAGATGGAGCTTCATATTCCATCCAATTATGGTTAGGAAATTAGTCATAAGAAGATTGATCGTATGAACAATAAAAACTCATGTCCATTCGGTTCTATATAAGGAACTTAAAATTCTTCTAAACTAATTGGAATATAAACATGTTCTAGTACATATTCAAAATACATGCCAAGATTTATCATATCTTCCAATGAAATCCCCAGCCCTGTGTTAGTCTCACCCATGGGAATACTTAGATCAGTTGGTTTGTGACTCACCTCTTACAACTTTAGACCCTGAACAACCTCCTCAGTGATAGCCATTGGGTCAATATTAGTTGTCGTAAGATTTTTTGGTGCATGTGAAGAACACTATATATTATAGAAATAGAAGTTAGTTGTTTTAATGTATAGCTTCTCATGAAGCACTTACGGCATACCAGATTACTCCTCTCTCATAGTAGTAGGGAGAATAGTGTTGATAGTATATGTTCTTTTATCTGTCCTAGATGCTTCTTTCGTCAAAGGAGCCACTTCATTGGAAGTAATATGCACTTGATAGGAAGTACCCTCCATGGTTCCCAAAGTCTCATTCGTAACTTTCCTAAGGGATGAAATAGAAGATGTTCTTGCAATTTAAAGAAGTTTAAACACTTTCTTTGGATGAATCAAAAATTAATATAGATATGGAGACTTATTTCTATTAATAAATCATTTAGTAGCATCTTTCTTTCTTAGATGTCTTTGCATCATTTCCTTCTTGGGGGGACTAGCATCATCATCTCCAAAATAGGTATTGGAAACCACAATCCTCCAACCATATCATCGTCCATGGTATGTCGGCATGTAGATATCACTATCGATTCATGAGGTGACTCAGCAGCCAAAATCATGGTACCACTAGGTCTATACAGTGGTGATGGAACTTCAATTGATTTTCCCTTAGTCGGATTCAATTTAAAGATGGTATTTCCCCAATGAAATAATGCTTTGAATAAATTTAAATGTAAAAGAATAAAATAATATGAGAATAAGGAAACTTACATCTTTTGGATCAATAAAATCATGCCATTTTTAAAGAGATGAAGGATTAATCCCTTCAGCGGTGCCACGATCTATCATTTACATCACAAGTTTTATGGTGGGGATTAAATTTTTTTTGCATATATAAGAATTTAAAGTTCCCGGATATGAATTCTTACTTTATATGGATTTATTGTCAAAGTAAATATAAGATGAGCCCTGAAGATTTTCTATTCCTAAAATATGCAACCCCTCGCATAAAAGATCCTACATATTTTCAGCATTTCAAAACAAATTATACAATATTTGAACCACCTCGAGTCATACATATTCAAAAATACATTACATCTTGATGTGAAGATAATCCTATAGCCTTAGAGTTGATAGGATTCCCAATACCTATCATCATAGACAGTGGATGAGAAAAAGGAACCTGACTCTTTTCTGGGATAACTGGACCGCCTAGGTGAAACTTCAGTTAGTGATTCTGATATAGCTCTCTAGATTATAATGGATGGATTGTATCTTATACAATGTAACTTTAGTAAACTAGGAGGCTCATCATCCTCACCCTAAAACTCTAAGGAATCAACATCTGAAGGTGAGGAAGAACCTTCCAAACAAGAGGACCCCTTCCTACTCCATCACTTTATTCTGACTTGAGGGAAAACATTGTTTAGTACCCCTTAAAGGTATGATGAAACCCAAGTCTTATAATACCAGATATTCAATCATCTCTCTGTATCAACTACAATAAGATTAAACATTTTCCCCATATTCTCCATGGTTTTCAACAACCATAGCTATCAATCCACCAATGGATGTTGTTCCAATATAACATACATCTATGGATATACAGTAATCTATTGTAGACACCGGAATTGGCATGTGAATCAGTAAGGACCAAAGGCCTCACATATTATTTCACCACCAATCCTTATTTCTAGTACACCATCTGTGCATGCTAGTATATATTCCTGTGGATATAAATTGGTTGTCTCGTCATCAACCACTCTTCTTGTAGGAAGATTCCCATAAGTAAATAAGTGTAACTCCTTGAACATACTCAGCTTTGTCTTAATATCAAAAATTTTTAGGGACAGAAGAAAAATTTAAGATAATTCTTGAATAAATAGTCATAACAGAATCCCTATGACCTAGATCTCACTCTTCATAGCATAGGTTCTGAAGTGAGTCATGATACATCCCCAAAAAACATGAAATAGTCATGTTATTATGAAAGGATACATCCCTCCATGGAAATGAAACAAGCTCTTATGAATCTTTAATGGAATAGGGGTATCCAACCCCACAATCTTCCTCTATACCAGCCTGGTCACTATAATAAAAATATTTTAGGCCAAACACCACCCATGTAATATCAAACATGTAATAGATATACACTTATCCACATGTCCAATAAACCCACAAGAAGAATCTTGGAATGAATTTTAGAGTTGGATTTATACCCCCCCCCCCCCATGTTTCAAACTCTCATTTCTCTAGTGTTACCCAGAATTTTTCAGATGTACCTCTCTTGAGTTTGTGAGATATTTTCAGTAGCTCATATTCCAAGGATAGTGTCTTTTATACATCATTATTTATTTCCTTTTTAGGAATGAATTCACTATACATATCTCTAAGGATCAAAGCTTCAGAGATCTTATAAACATCCCATAAGATGATTCCCAGTTCTCGATCTATAATATAGAAATAATTCATCTACTAACTCCATCGTATCTGCAGATCTGGAAAGAAATCATCATTCCTATATACGTAGTATTACCCTACACACATAGATTTATAAATTCTGGAGCCTTTCAGATCATCTTTAAACTCCGTACACATTTTTCTCACCCAGTACACCTACATTCATGCGGGTTTTCCACCCACTCCTAGGAAAAAGTCCCAACTTTTCTTCCAACCCTTCGTATAATCTTTCTGAGAATCTCGGAATATAGATGAATTGTAGTCTGGATTCAGTTCGACTATGTGTCGTTTCAAATCCAGAGCACATGGGATTTGATGCATAACATGGGCGTTGGCTGTCGTTCCAGCATTGATATATGTTTCCACACAAGAAATGTTTGAAGATGAAAAGTTCTAGTAGTATTGAAAACAATATATTGAGACATTATTAATGAGATATGATAAGTTGACTTCATGGAAATGACTATAACCATATAGTGGTAGATAATTACTCTTCGTAAATTCATAGTGATACTGAATAAAATAATTTTCCAAATCATAAAGAGTAGTGTCACAGACATTGTAGTAATCATGCCCTATAATCTTCATCATTTCATCAGTCCACTTAATAGCCAATTAATCAGTAGTGGTGATTATCTTATGAGCCATTTGAACCGATAAATAAATATCAAATTTATTTCAGAGTATGTTCCTTTTGGAAAAAAATTCAAAAAAAATCAAGAAAATTTGACAAAGTCATTAAGGCATGTGAGTGAAACTACGGTGAGCAAGTATGTCCCAAAAGGTTGGGCGTGCAAGTATTATACCAAATGTACTTTCATGGACAAGAACATATTCAGAAAAAACAAATGTTGGTGTGTTTGACTTGTGCATGGAGAGACAAATTTTTTTAATCCTTTATGATTTTCATTGAAATAATGACCCTATATATAGATGATAAAGAGTATTTTTTCACAACCATCTTGCATGAGAACCCAAAAAATTGTGCAAAACTTCTCCTTTTTCATCCCATTTTTTACCTCAGAATTAGACCTTCATTTTCATTCAGATCCAATCTTGAGGTGGTATTTTTTTGAAACTTCATTCCTTTACATGGATGAAAAAGTGACATAGGGAAATTCCTTAGAAAAAATAGAAGAAAATACATAGATAATATCCAAATTTTGGAAAGGGTTAAAAATTAGATCGCCCAATGTAGCCCAAATCACCAGCGGCGCACAGGTACTGGCACACCCCATTACTTTGTTTTCACCTCATCACTTTCGTACCAAGTAACCATCGCTCAGGGTACCATATATACCTATATATCGTTCATTGGGGCCTTCATTTCTATAGAATAATTTCTCTGAAGCCTGATTTCTGCTCTGATCACCCAAGTACTTATCCCAAGTCCTCCAAACCCTCCAAGGTAGTTTCATATCACCTAACAAGAGGGAATTAAAGGGTGATGATAAGACTTAGTGTAAGAACCCGGGTTTTGAGCCTGTAAGACTTTGAAATTCTCTTGATGTAATTCCAGAGCAGGGTGTTCAAACGGCGGGTGATTCCAGGACCCGGTGTGGTCGGAATTAAAACTTAAGTGTGTTCACACTGGAAAAACCAAATAAAAAATAATAACTCCATAATGGTTTCTAGGATGGGAAAAATGAGGGCACCATTCAGTCTGGAGTGAGGCGTTTACCCTAGGAGGGATGTAACTTTCGCGGGCACGACCCTTCTATGGAAAACGCCACCAGGGGCGTTTTCATATTTTAGTGGCCTCGGGCGTCATCTTTACAAATTATGGATGGAGGTTCAGATTACAATTCTGAGTCCTCCATTGCGCTTGGAACGTGGATTTTACCCTAGAGGCGGCTAAACCTCGACCCCGCCGAAATTTCGGGTACGGGGCCTACTGTTGTGGGGTTTAAGAGTTAATTAGTTTTAATTAAGTTTCTCTACATAAAAACTTATTCCCCCCTCCCCTTTATTTCACCCTTAGAATTCCTTGGTGGAAGCTCTCCCAACAATAATCCACCACCCTTCAAGCTTCCCCTCCTCCCCAGTGAGATGGTTGCGACTTCGGCGGACTGTTTGTGAAGCTACGGGCTACACCCAACGAGGTAGGAGTTTGCGTTTTCGTTTTAAATTCCCGCATATACATTTGAACTCAAATTATAGCATATATATGCAGTTTAATTCTCAAGAGGAGGCCATATTTTTGTAGGTATTGATTCGAGCTTCCCAATGATCTTTCTGGATTGAATTTTTGTGTCTCAGGGTGTCTGAGGTGGCCCCAGGAAGTTTTCCACCCAAATTTTGGGTTTTTCCGGCGGTTCCAAGCTTTTTGGCGGCTCCGTGTGGCGGTCTAGCAGGAAACGATAGTGGAGAGGTGGATCCCAGATGGTGGTGTTGTGGACCCATGTGGCAGTGGTGGTCTTAGGTGGCGGGGGCAAGCGGAGGTCGCAGGTGCGGGGCACGACGGGGGTCGCAGCGCGTGACCCCGAGCGGGAGACCGAGACCCGCCTTCGGCGGGTCTCCACGTGGGACAGCGACTGGCCACGGGGACCGGTTATCACGGGTGGAACGAGGGTCAGTGGTCGTGTCACATGAAAGGTCCTCGGGCCGGTGCTGCGGGCCGATCTGGCTCAGGCCTGGTGGATCGGCTGGACCGGGCCGATCCTGCCCTAAGGGGTTAGCCCCCTTGTCTTCAGACACCCATAAATTTCACTATGGGTGTTGGTTTTGTGTGATTTTTATGGAAGCGCGATCCTAAGATCGATTCGGAGTTTTTTAGATGGTCTTAGAGATTTTTTTAATTCCTGAGATGGGGGCTCGGTGGCGCGACACACCGTTAAGTATTGTTTAGAGCCTCACTGGGATCCTTCTTTCGGATGGAGTGAACACATATGAAGTCCATTTTAGGTGCTGTTAGTGGCATTGTAAACCTAACATCAAGATGATGTAGTTCAGGGTGGTCTCATGCGTTGAAGACAGAGTTGAGGTGTGGGCCCCACAGGCCATCTTTTAGGCCGTGTGTAGCGTACTGTGACTTTTTCCACAGACGTCCATTCGGGGTGAATAAATAGTCGTTTTGGAATGTATTTAAGATAGGATCGTGATGGAATGGTTCACCAGACCTTTTTCGGGACCGAGGTGTGGGCCCCACGAGACGTCGTATGGGCACAAAGCGGGGTTGAATAACTTTTTTTTCAGGAGTCCGTTTCTAGTGAGTAAGTAGTCTATCTCGCGTGTTTTTCTATGAGGATTATAATGGTGTAATCTATTTGGGTGTGTGGAGCATATTTCAAGATCTCACTAAATGTGGAAACATGAAAGGGAGTTGGTCAGAGGTTCCTTTGACGCACTCCAAACCAACACACGATAGCGATGTCAGTGACACCCAGAGATGGTTCGGGTAGTGCGGAGTTATCGGACCAGTTCAAGGTTTACCCTCCAGCAGGGTTGTGCAGTGGGTTACCCACCAGCGTATCAGGGTTTACCCTCCAATGGGGCCAGGTAGTGGGTTACTCGTTGACCTTAGGGTTTACCCTCTAGTGAGACTGGTAAGTGGGTTACTAGTTGACTTTATGGTTTACCCTCCAGCGAGGCTGGGCAATGTGTTACCCAACAACCTCTTAGAGTTTACCCTTCAGCTGGGCTAGGCAGTGGGTTACCCACCAACTCATTTCAGAGTCAACCCTTTCTATGAGGCTATTCAGTGAATTTTCTCAGTGATTACCGGAGCAGACCCTTGGTGGTACGGTTTAGTGATGAGACATCTTTGGCATGCAGGACTATTGGTCATTAGTGATGGCTACCCTTATAATTGTTGGAGACTTTTCCTGGGCTGGGCTTGGAGATGGAGATCCCCTTACGCACTCGTTCGGGTTTCTTGTGAGCATATATATATATATATACACCCTACTTTCATTCCCACTCCTTTGGTTCAGTTACTCTCCTTCTAGGAGGGGTGAAGACATGCGGGGAATTCTATGTGCTTTCCGTTTCTAGCTCCTCTTGGTCGGACGAGCCTACTTCCTTTTTCTTGTTGGGTTGAGCTGAACTCTATTTACCATACCCTTTAACTATTATCTGTTTTGTATACTGCTCACCATTTTAGTACCTCCTTTGCTGCTCCCTCGAGGTTTCGGGGCATCCTACTGAGTATATTTATACTCACCCCTGCTTGGGCTTTTCCTGCACTTAGTGTGCCCTTGCAGATGACAGACAGGTTGATCGAGACTATGGAGGAGCGTAGAGGACACTGGAGCTTGGGCTGTGTTCAGTGGTCATAGTAGGACTTTCAGGTGTGAGACTCACCAGTTGTTTACTTTTGTTTATCTGTTGCCAGATTGAGGCACCTTTTGGGTTGGGCGTTTGTTTTTCCCTTTTTTCTGCTCAGTTATCTTGTCAGTACTTTTTCAGAACATTACTTTTTCTTCTTTAGAATTTGATGCATTACTGAGGTTTGTTTATAGTTGTTTGTACTTTCGCTCCCTTTTTACCATGAACTTCTACATTGAGTGGACTCTATTTGTGTGTGTAGATGTTCATTGGAAAAGGCCTTCCTGAGATCGTAATGCCTTCGGCGCTTGTCGCCAGCCCCTGTCCTATGGAGGTGGGCTTGGGGTAGTTGCGGCTCGAGACCGGTAGGGTTGGGTTGTGACAAAGTGATATCAAAGGTGGTTTATTCCTTGGGGCATTGTTCAGACGTCCCTAAAAAGGAATTGGTGGGGATTTAGGGAAATAGTTTCAATGTGTCTCAAGAGAGGCTCTCAGGACAAGGAGGTAAGTGATTGTACGGGTGGCCGACGTATCCATTCACGAGGACCCTGATTACCCGCTTTTCGACTCGGCATGCTGAGACATTTGTTGCAGGGAATTTGGAACATGCATCTGGTAGGATTGAGTCCTTGAATGTCTTTTTTTTGAGTCATCTCCCCTTTTTTATTACTGATATATATATATATATATATGTTCATCTGATCATGGTAATCTTTGATAATTCTTTAGATTCCCCCATGACAGTAGCGAACCAGGTTACCCTCTCCAGTTTGTGATGATGACCTGGCGAGCGACAAGGCATCAGTTCAGGGACTGTCACGTGATCCCCTTCCACCTAGTGCTTCAGCAGTATCACCTCCACCTGAAGAGCGGCAGTTAGTACCGGCAGCACATGCCAAGGTTGAGCGGAGGCTGAGTGCGCTCCAAGACTTCCACTGTCAGCAGCCGTAGAAGTTCCGTGGGGACCCGGATCCCCAGGCAGTGGAAGACTTACTAGAGTCTTTGGACCGACTTTTTAGTCTATTATAGACACCAGCGGACCAGATGGTACCCCTACATGCAATCCCTTTCCTCAGGACGGTCGGGCGTTTTTGGGGGTTGGTTACACCGACCCACGATGAGTCATCTCTCACATGGGATAGCTTCTAACAGCTCTTCCGGGAGGAGTAATCCCCCTCTTGTTTATGCTCTGATCGGATTAGGAGATTCTGGAGCTATAGAAGGGGGGATGACCATGGTTTAGTACTCATCCCATTTCACCGATCTAACATGCTACTCAAAGGATATGATCTGCGAGAGTTACTTCTGGGCTCAGAAGTTTGATCAGGGTCTTCGCAGGGAGATATGTGATAGTGTGGTACCCCTGTGTATCCCTACTTATGACGGGGTGCTAGAGTGGGAGCTCATGATAGAGAGCCTCTTGGATGAGGGATGCCTGCTGACAGGGCCAAGCAGTGGCCTCTTCAAACGAGAGTCTTCGGTGACAGGAAGGTTGCAGAGATTAGAGCCTCGGTCGAGGAGGCCCTTCCGTGAGTAGACACAGGGGAAGGGTCATACACCGTAGTGGCGTCATGGAGCACTAGGGTAGTCAGAAGAGATTTGGTTCTATGCTTGTAATAGATGGGGTCACCAAGCACGGCACTACCCTACCAGGCATACTGAACAGTCGTGGTCGGCAGTGGGCACACCGCAGCGGCAGAGGCAGTGTCATGACCAGGGATCTCCCAGGCGAGGACAGGGTGGTCCTGAGGGGGGCGGCGTAGGTAGAGAGGCAGGACCTGGAGGTCCAGGACAGCGTTTCGAGGTCCTTCCACCACCACCATCGGGTGTCCCATGCCAGGATCAGGGAGCTGGCAGTAGGGGTCGTGGGAAGCTTCAGTAGAGGCACTAACAACTGCACTTAGCCTCGGGGTTCCTACATGAAGTGCCTCGTTGGTGACCTTTATCTGCAGACAGTGCAAACTGTCGTTTGGAAGAGATAGTTTTACAAGGGACCTACTTGTCATCATGATGGAACCTTATGATGTTATCTTGGGCATGGATTGGATTTCCGTGTTCCACGCCCAGATCGATTGTCGGCGCAAACTAGTCAGATGCGTCCATTCTGATGGGACTAGGTTCACCATCCTTGGTGAACAAGACCTCGTGGCAGAGCAGATAGGTACTCTGAGTAGGAGACCATGACCTTTCTATCAACAGTTAGTGATCATGGATCTCAGAGTATCAGACACTACAGGGACCTGGATCCCTACCATTGTAGAGGACTACATGGACGTCTTTCCCGAGGATGTCTCGGGACTACCTCCAAGGTGATGGGTGGAGTTTTTCATTGACTTGTATCCAGGGACTGCCCCAATATCCTGTGAAGCATATTGGATGGCACCCATAGAGCTTTGGGAGCTATGACTTCAGTTGGAGGACCTTCGTGAGAAGGGATTCATCAGCCCCAGTGTGTCCCCCTAGGCAGCTCCAGTTTTTTTTGGGAAAATGTAGATGGGAGTATGTGGCTTTGTGTGGATTATCATCTCCTGAATCATGAAATAATAAAGAACAAGTACCCTTTTCCAAGTATTGATGATCCCTTCAACCAATTGAGGGGGGTGAAGTGGTTATCCAAGATTGATCTTCGATCTTTCTACCACCACTTGGGGGTTCGTGAGGCTGACATCCCAAAGTTGGATTTCCTTTGTCGTTATGGGCATTATGAGTTTCTGGTGATGCCCTTTTGCGTGACAAATTCCCCCACCATTTTCCTGCACTTGATGAACCAGATCTCCTGGCTGTACTTGGACTAGTTTGTGGTTGTGTTTATTGATGAAATACTCATCTACTCTATGATGGAGGAGGAGCACACTGAGCATTTGAGTATGGTATTATACTTACTTCAAGAGCACCATCTGTATGGGAAGCTCTCGAAGTTTCAGTTCTGGATTCATGAGGTTCACTTTCTGGGGCATGTCATTATGGAGTAGGGATTGTCCATAGATCCTGCATAGATAGAGGTAGTTCTTTCTTGGGAGAAACCCAATAATGAGTTATAGGTGAGGTTATTCCTTGGTTTGGAAGGGTACTATAGGAGGTTCGTGTAAGATTTCTCCAGGATTGCTGCCCCTTTGACAGCATTGAAGCGGAAGGGATGATCGTTCAGCTGGACTGATTAGTGCCAGAAGGCCTTTGAGGAGTTGAGACAGAGGCCGATTATTTATCCAGTGTTAAGGCTGCCAGAGGAGGGTGTTGAGTTCATGGTGTACTGTGATGCTTCAGGAGCTGGGCTCAGGTGCGTGCTGATGCAGAATAGGGCGGTGATTTCATATGGGGAGAGGTAGTTGAGGCCCCATGAGCAGAATTATGCGACTCACGATTTAGAGCTGGAAGCAGTGGTATTTTCATTGAGGTTATGGAGACACTACCTTCTGGGTGGGAATTTTGTGGTCTACTCAAACCACTAGAGTCTCAAGTACATATTCACTTAGAGAGATCTGAATCTGAGGTAGAGGCACTGGCTGGAGTTTCTGCAGGACTATGATTTGGAGATAGTCTACACTCCAGGGATGGGAAATTTAGTAGCAGATGCTCTTAGAAGGATGTACCAGGATGTTTTAGTGTGGGAAGCTTCAGATCAGTTGGCTTCCCTATAGCTAACCTTGGTGCAGCAGGAGGGTACGGATTTTCTGTATTCAATGGTGTTGACTCCATCACTCCTTGAGCATGTGAGAGAGTCGTAGCTGGGGGATGTTGACAGTGAGGTGCTGTGTGATCAGATATCCATGGGCGATGCACCTGATGGGTATTCTGAAGGAGGTAATCACAAGATCTTATTCTAGGGGCGAGCTATAGTACCAGTGGAGATGCAGGAGGAGGTGATGTGGCAGTTCCAGACTTCTCCCTTGGCTGTACATCCCGGTGTAGGGAAAATGTACAGTGACCTTCAGTGGTAGTTTTGGTGGTCTGGCATGAAGTGGAGCATAACTGAGTTCGTTTCTTGGTGTCTTACCTGTCAGCAGGTGAAGGAAGAGCATCATGTTCTGGTAGGGTTGTCGTAACCCCTTGATATCCCAGAGTGGAAGTGGGATGTCATATCTATAGACTTTGTCACAGGGCTTCTGCACACAACGAAGGGCCATGACTCCATTTGGGTGATAGTAGACCGACTCATGAAGTCGGTTCACTTCCTTTCCATCAGGGAGTAGATCTCGGTGGAGAGTCTAGGGTAGCTGTACGTTCGGGAGATCATCTTCCTTCATAGAGTACCCTCGACGATCGTCTCTGACCGTGACTCGTGGTTTACGTTGTGATTGTGGCGAGGCCTACAGGAGGAATTCGGGACTCGAATGCGGATGAGTGCATCTTTTCACCCCCAGATGGATGGGAATACCGAGCGCATTATCCAAGAGATGGAAGATATGCTCAGGGCGTACATGTTAGACTTTGGCCTAAGCTGGGGGGATCACTAGCCCTTGGTGAAGTTCACGTAGAACAATAGTTACCACTCTACTATATGCATGGAACCCTTTGATTCCCTCTATGGGAGACCCTGAAGGTCATAGTTGTGATATATGGGGGTTGACGAGACCTCCCTTGTGGGCCCAGAGATGATGCGGGTGATGATGGAGAAGGTGAAGGTCATTCGTGAGAGGATGAGGATGGCTCAGAGCAGACAGAAGTCCTACGTAGACTGTTATCGCAGGCCTTTGTATTTCGAGCAGGGGGACCATGTCTTTTTGGCAGTCTCTACGGGACATGGTACATAGAGGTTTGGCCGGGTAGGAAAACTATCCCCGAGGTTCACTGGGACTTTGAAATCATGTGCAGTGTTGGTGAGGTTGCCTACCATCTTACTCTACCACCACAGCTAGAGAGGTTGCATGACGTCTTCCACGTGTCGCAGCTAAGAAAATACGTGCATGGCCACATGCACATTATCGACTGGGGATATTTGGAAATTGAGGATAAATCCACCTTTGCAGAGCACCCGGTGGTGATTGAGGACCGGCAGGAGCGGACACTGCTTGGATGGACCATTCCTTTGGTTCGTGTGTTGTGGAAGCACGGGAGGGTGCAGGAGAGCACTTGGGAATGGGAGAGCCAGATGCGGGCTCAGTATCCCGAGTTGTTTTTGAAGTTTTTTTTCAGGGAAGAAAAACTTGAAGGATGGAATGATGTAAGAACCCAGGTTTTGAGCCTGTAAGACTTTGAAATTCTCTTGATGTTATTCCAGTGCAGGGCGTTCAGAAGACATGTGATTCCAAGATCTGGTGGTGCTGGAATTAAATCTTAAGCGCGTTCAGACTAGACATTCCAAATAAAGAGAATAACTCCTAAACAGTTGCACGTAAGGGAAAACTGAGGGCACTGTTGAGTCCAGAGCATGCCAATTACCCTAGGAGGGGTGTAACTTTCATGGGCATGACCCTTCTGTGGAAAAAGCCACCAGGGGCGTTTTTGTAATTTATCGGCCTTGGGCGTGAACTTTACAACTTATGGACTAACGCTCGGATTGAAATTCTGAGACCTCTGTTGTGCTCGTAATGTGGATTATAACCTAGAGGTAGCTTAACCCCGACCCTGCCGAAAGTTTGGGTACAGGGCCTACTGGTGGGGGGTTTAGGACTTAATTAATTTTAATTAAGTTTCTCTACTTAAACACTTCTTCCCCCCCCCCCTTCTTTCACCCTTATCATTCCTATGAGGAATATCTCCCAACAATAATCCACCTCCCTTCAAGTTTCCCCTCCTCCCCAGCGAGATGGTTGCGACTTCGGCGGACTGTTTGTGAAGCTACGGGCTATGCCCAGTGAGGTAGGAGTTTGTGTTTTGGTTTTAAATTTCTGCATATACCATTGAACTCAAATTCTAGCATCTATATACAGTTTACTTCTCGATCAAAGTCTATATTTTAATAGGGCTTTATTCGAGCTTCCCGTCTATCCTTTAGGATCAAATTTTCTCTTGGGGTGTCTGGGGTGGCCCCGGTATGTTTTTCGGCAAAATTTGGGGTTTTTAAGGCAGATCCAGGGTTTCAGGAGGCTCTGTGCGGCAGTCTGGCAAGCGGCAATAGTGGAACATTGACTCCCAGGCGGTGGTGAGGCACACCGAGGAAGCAGCAGTAGTCCTAGGTAGCGGCGGCGGGCGGAGGTCGCCGGTGCGGGGCGCGACGAGGGTCGCAGCGTGCAACCTCGAGCGGGAGACCAAGACCCGCCTTCGGCGGATCTCCACGCGGGACAACAACCGACCACGAGGGTCGGTCGGTGTGGGTGGACCGTGGGTCAGCGGCCAGGACATGTGGAAGGGTCTCGGTCCAGCTCTGCGGACCGGGCCGGCCGACGCAGGCTAGCGCAGGTCGAGTGGACCGGCTGGAGCAGGTCGGTCCAGCCCTAAGGGGTTATCCCTCTTGTCCTCGGACACCAGTAACTTTCACTAAAGGTTTCTGTTTTTCATGTCATCTACTGCAGTGTGAACCATAGATCGATTCCGACTTTTTGAGATGGTCTTGAGGATTTTTTTAATTCCTGAGATGGGGGCTCAGTGGCGCGACACGCTGTTAAGTATTGTTTAGCACCTTGCTGGGATCGTTCTTTCGAATGGCGCGAACACATCCGAAGTTCATTTTAGGTGACATCAGCGGTGTTGTAACCCTGGCATCGAGACTATGTAGTTCGGGGTTTTCTCAGGCGTTCAAGCTGAAGTTGAGGCGTGGGCCCTATGGGTCGTCTTTTAAGCTGTGTGCACCGTACTGTGACTTTTTCATCAGATGTCTGTTCGGGGTGAATAAATAGTCATTCTGGCGTGTTTTTCTGAGAGCATCGTGATGGAAGTGTTCACCTGACCTCTTTTGGGACCGAGGTGTGGTACCCACGATATGTTTTATTGACACAAAGTGGGGTTAAATAACTTTTTCATCGGGAGTCCATTTCCAGCAAGTAAGTAGTATATATTGCATGTTTTTTCATGAGGATTACAATGGTTTAAACTGTTTGGGCGTGCAGAGCCTCTTTTGATATCTCATTAAATATGGAAACATGAAATTGAATTTTAAAGAGGTGCCTTTGACGCACCCTGAACCAACGCACGGTTGCGATGTTAGTGATGCCCAGAGATGGTTCGGGCCGTGCAGAGTTATCGGACCAGTTTAGGATTTATCCTCCAGTGGGGTTGGGCAGTGGGTTACCCACCGGCGTATCAGGGTTTACCCTCCAGTGGGGCTGGGTAGTGGTTTACCCATTGACCTTAGGGTTTACCCTCCAACGGGGTGGGCAGTCGGTTACCCGTTAACTTAAGGGTTTACCCTCTAGTGGGGCTGGGTTATGGGTTACCCGAAGACCTCTTAGAGTTTACCCTCCAGTTGTGTTGGGCAGTGGATTACCCGATGACTCCTTTCAGAATCAACCATTTCTATGAGGATATTCAGTGACTTTTCTTCATGATTACCGGAGAGGGACCCTTGGTGGTACAGTTCAGTGATGAGACAGCTTTGGCGTGCTGAACTGTTGGGCATGAGTGATGGATACCCTTAGAACTATTGGCGACTTTTTCTGGGCTAGGCTTGGAGATGGAGATCCCCTTACGCACTCATTAGGGTTTCTTGTTGAGCATATATATATATATATATATATATATATATATATATACGCTACTTTCATTCCAAATCCTTGGGATCAGTTACTCCCATTCTAGGAGGGGCGAAGACACGTGGGGTATGTCGCGTGCTTTCTATGTCTAGCTCCTCTTAGTCGAAAGAGCCTACTTCCTTTCTCTTGTTAGTTGAGATGCACTCCATTTACCGTACTCTTTCACTGTTATCTGTTATGTCTACTGCCCACCATTTTTGTATCTTATTTTTTTCTCCCTCTACCTTTCAGGGAATCCTACTGAGTATCTTTATACTCAACCCTGCTGGGGCTTTTCCCGCACTTGGTGTGCCCTTGCAGATGACGGGCAGGTCGATCGATACTATGGATAAGCGTAGAGGACACAAGATCTTGGGCTGCATTCAGTGGTTGTAGTAGGACTTTTAGGTGTGAGACTCACCAACTTTTTACTTTTTTTTACCTGTTTCTGGGTTGTGGAACCTCTCAGGTTGGGCACGTGTTTTTCCCTTTTTCTGCTCAGTTATCTTGTCAGTACTCTTTCATCACTTTACTTATTCTTCATTAGAATTTGATGCATGACTGAGGTTGGGTTATATTTGTTTGTAATTTGGTTCCATTTTTACCTTCCACTCCTGTATTGAGTGGGTTGTGTGTGTGTACAGGTACTTAGGCAAATGCCTCCCTGAGATCGTTATGCCTTTGGTGCTTGTCCCTAGCCCATGGCCTATGGAGGCGGGCTTGGGGTAGTTGCGGCTCGAGACAGGTAGCATCGGGTCATGAAAATTAGGTTCTACAACTATTATAAATTAAAAACACTTGCATGGCTCATTCTCCCAACCCCCTTAATTTGAGAAAACTTGCATGACCTTCCTTTCTTAAATAGGAAGTTGCAGTTCCCACTTCAGGGAATACCTATGAAAACTCCTGAAGGATTTATCCAAGTCTCACCCAAGTCTATTAATCCACATTGTTCATCACCTAAGGTTCAACCAATTCTCCCAAGTCTACTTGAGCACCACATACTGCAGGCCACTTACTTGAGTTCCCTTTCTTGGTTTACCTCACCCCTTCAGCCTGCTCTAAACCTCCTTCAAAAACACTCATGGCAGGGACTCTCTTTCATTGGATCCCTTTCCTGAAACAGATTATATAGAAACCGCTACCAAGACCTCCTAAATCACAAAATCATATAGAAAGTCACATCTGTGTGTCTCCCATTTGAATTTTGATTTCTATTTTCAAGGGTTTCCCGCACTTATCCTACCATTGGGTAAGGGTCCTCGGGGTGTTTGTGGATTTTGATAACTATGGTCAAATAGAACCTTACCCAAGGGATAGAGTTGATGAGTTCTTGGTCTTGGATTCTATGTATAGGACTATGTCCTTCCATTATCATCTATGAGACACAGAGCCTTCGGTCCCTAGTAGGGATAGTATGGTTCACACTTTCTTCTCCTTTTAAAAAATGAAATGTCTCCATCCCCACTATGGTACCCATTTTAGGACATAAATCCTAGTGTAAACCCCTAGCCTTTCATGTAAGAGGTTTTATTCTCTCTCCTCTCTACATCCTTCACCTTTACTCCTTCCATTCACTGGACTCTTGTCTATTGTAAAGTGAAGACTGGGAAGGTTCTTTGCTTCGGCCTCTTCTGTTGTAGTCATGGCCTCTTCCACCCTCACCTTGGCCTCTTAAACCATTGTCATGGCCTCTTCCATAAGTGTATAAGAATCAGTGTGTGGTTTGATGAATCTTTTACATCATCTTACTTCTCACACAGATCATGACTCGTGTGGGGTTAGAGGTTTGTGATGATCGCAACACCCATATAATACACCTAAAGTATTGAACTATGAGAACTCTGATTCCATCCATAACATGGATATGTAGGAAGCCTTATTAAGTACTGATATCCATAGAATATCATCCATGAAATGATAAATAATACCCCCTTTATCATGATATCCTCCTTAGGGGTAACCCCTAATCCTAATTCCATTTATCTGGGCATCCTCCTTAGGAGTAAGCCCTGAATTAAGCCTCCATAAATCTCTATGACTTTAGACATCTCGTGTTGACCCTGTTATAAGGGAATCCTCCTTAAGAGTAAGCCCCAACCTATTTCTATCAAACGAACATATTTGCCTATGAGACATACTAAACTGTGTGGGATTTTATTCCAATCCAAATGGGAAACATAGGAATCCTCCCTGATGTTCTAACCCAATATCCCAAATCAACCCTTTTATCTCGGGGCCACATTCCTAGTAGGGCCTAATCCAACATGGAAACTCGTATTCTTTCTAGGTTCCATGGGATACCTCAGTTTAAGTCATCCACCAAATAGTTACTAGGAATCTTCTACCTATATGTCCTTGCCACATGACAATAAACTATATGGTTGGGTCCTTATCACATGACCTTAAAAGGTATGATGTGTCCCATTAAGTGGAACTAAACTACATGGGTTGGGATTCATTTCACAAGGATATGTAGGAATCCCATCTATGGGTTTGATCTCAACATCAAAACAAATTTTTTCACCCTAGATGACGATAAACTCCAAAGTAACCTCTACTTACCTAGATGGAAATGAACTCGAGAGTAAATTTCTATCTCTCTAGATTACAATAAATTCTAAAGTGACTTTTGTCTACCTGGATGACCATAAATTCTTGAGTTCCCCATTGATTGGATTAAAAACTAGCATTGTCTTAATAAAGACCAAAGAACCTCTAAGTAGTATATGATAGGATACAATTGATAGAGAACCTCAAACACATATAGATATTTCCATTGATGAATAACCTTGAATACATACAGATGATTTTTATTTACATACATGATACTAATTGATTGAAAATTTCTAGGGAAACCCACATTATGCTTGGTAAATTATTAATGATTCATGAACATATCTTAAATATATAAGAGAGTCCTAAAGTAGGCAATAATTTCCCTAAAAAGGGTGTGATTAGGCCAACCTCCCATCCTATCAACCAATGTGAGTTATTAAACATCATGGGTCAAAATATTTAATGAGTTCCTAACTTTGGAAAGTAGGTCCCTTTGGATATAGAACTGTTGGGTGTTTTCAGTTCTATAAACAAATCTGTTGGAAACTATTCATAAATAGTGATTCCTAACCAGAACCCACATTCTAATGGAGACATATATCCTTTGATTTTACTTATTCTTTACTAGTTATATGATCCAAGGATACCATTTTTATTCTTTCTATGGATGGTTTATTATTATTATGAAAATACATTTATGAAACCTATTTCTCTTCCATGAGTTATAAAATGAATAATTTCTTATGAAACTCGCTTCATTTTCCATGAGTAATGCTTTGATTAAATGATTAAATGATTATTAAAACTATTTATTTTTTATATGTTACGTTATGAAAAAATATTTACAAAACAAATTCATTTTTGGGTTCTAATATGATGAATGTTTTATGATCTTATGGAAGACTTATGTATAATTTTCATTATGTGATGGGTGTGACCTATCTCTCCCTCCAATAGATTGGGTAATTGTAAATGTTATATGAGATCAAATGATACATGGGAGGTTATCCCAAGATCAAAATAGGGAACACTAGAGGTTATTCCAAGCCTAAAAGAGGGTATGTGGGAGGTTATCCCTCGCCAAAAAGAGGGTACATGGGAGGTTATCTCAATCCCAAATCATGTACATGGATGGTTAGCCCAAGCCTAACATATTATGAATATTTTTTTGGGTATCCACAAATCTATATCCAATTCCAATATTATTCTCTCATGGATCTTTTTATATGATTCTATTATGATTCATGTCTTATCAAATTCCAAGATTTATTCCCTGACTTATGTTTTTCATCTATGATATATGGTGTATAGTTTTCATTTTTTATTATTATGTTTTCATACCCATATACTCATGTTATTTTGATATTTACCTTGTTTACCATTAAAGAGCATCTAAGCACACCCTTTATTTTGTTTCATTTCCCCAGGATATGAAGAAAGGTATTATTAATGATATGTCTAAAAAGGGTGATTATTATGAAGATCTTCATGGGAGATAGAATAGCTCACTTATGGACTAGTTCATTATGTTTCCATGTTTTCAAAACCACTAAACCTAAAATATTCTGATGTGGATCGTTATGTTTTGTAACAACATTTTTTATGATGAAATATTTATGTATAGGATGATTGGGTTTTTTTTTGGAATTATATAAAAGGTTTAGTTATCCATTGGAAAAATGGATTAGAAAACATTAGTGGGATTCCTATGGATATTTTGAAGGATATATATACAGATATTCCTATGGATAAGTCTAAGGATGAGTTAAAGAATAATAAAATGTGCTTGAATTTTGGTAAAGTTTAGAGTTAGTGGTTTCCAAGAAATTACAACCATATTTGGGTACTAAAAGTATATGCGTCTTTGTCACAAACATACCTAGGGGTAATAAATCCAAAAAAGGAGCATTGATCTAGACTCGATCATCACCTGGTATAGGACAATGGTCCAAACTGAACACCTAATTTGACACTTCTAGGGATATTCTTTGGTAATTCCCAAACTCTTTATGAACCATCATGAATTATTTAAATAATGACCAAGGATAATCCTAAAATTTCATAGATGGCTCCATGATTTAGACATCCTATAAGTGATTTTTGTGATTATTTGGTTTCACACTATGAACATTATTGGTAAAACTGTGATTTTATGATTTAGACAATGGTGGGAAATAGAAGAAGATAGGTCAACATTTAATATGGTAGAAAATGTGTTGATGATCACCCAAATGGGATGATGATTAGAGTGAAGGATATTATAAATATTTACACTCTGTTATCATGATATATTATTAAAAACGTTCTCCTTAACCAACTCTCATACTCAGTAAAAGAGAGAAGGATAGAGTTCACCGAGTTCTTGGGTGGTGGAGACTATGGAGGAAAGAAGAATTAGTTTCCTATTTGTAAAGAATGTGGGAAGAATAACTCAATGAGATATCTCTAGGGAATATTAAGATGATCTTAGTGTGAAAAATAATGACAGAAAGTAATATTTAAGGAAAAATGAAAAGTTTAGTTAACATAGTGGACGAAAAAAATGGTCTCCCTAAGGTGTCATAAATTATTGAATAGTATAATTGTAAAATGTGTGGGAATTATGTAAATTTATGTCCTAGGTTGAAATCTCGTGAAGATGATTAGAAAGGTGGTATGATTAATGGTAACACTACTAATAATTAAGATACCATGAATGAAATATGGAAGGTATGAATTTTTTAAAAGTATTTTTTTATTAAATGTAATAATCATGATTAAATTGGGGTTTAGGAATATTAGGGAATGATTAATATTTCATATTTTAGGAAATAGGTATTAATTAATAATATTCCAAATCCTAGTTAATGATTTAAGAATTAATTGTAATGATTTAAGTTTCTATATATTGGAATTGAAGAATATTGTTACCTGAATCATGAAATATATAAGGATTTTTCTATTGTTATTTTTCATTAAGGATCTATAAGAATATGTTGAATAGTACTAATGACCTTGAAATATGATTTAATGTAATGGTAATACTTTATATAATACATGTGATTAAGGGAAGATAGACCTTAAAATGTTTCTGATGCTATGAAAATGGTGTTTAGTTTGGATAAAGTGATGATTGATGTGGATAATGTAAATTGTTTAGTATTGATGACCTCAAAACTAATACATTATTTGTTAAAAATTTTGTTTTTTTATCATTGATGGAGTTTACAACATTATGGGATCTATGGAATACGTTCAATAATTTGTGGTTTTATTCATGGAATTAGTAAGCATGCATGTATTCATTGAGGTTTTATGGTAATTCGGGTTATTACCAAAATTTAGGAGAATATATGACCAAGGTATTCACATATTTGGATGTGGCCATGAAAACATACTTAATGATATGCTTAGTTGATTTTTAGAAATTTAGTGTCCTTTTTTATAAATTTTTATTTTTGTAAGGGTCATAAGGTTAACCATTTATGGAAAGGTTTTTAAGTTAAACATTATATGATGTTTTAGAGATTAATGTGTTACTTATTTTTATGAATATTTATTCAAATTGATAACAATTACTAACCATTTTTTTATGATAACTGGAGATATAAGGAATGAATTATCATTATATTATTTATCTTGTGATCTGTTAGTTCTTTTGGAGTAAAAAAATTAATTTTAATTTCATAGAGTAAGAGATGAAGTGTAAATTGATCAACGAATAAACAAAGGATTATAGTATGATAGAACATCTTGAGAGTGGAGGGGAGAATTTCGGTTTCAAAATTTTGTTTGGAAGTGATAGATATTTTCCCATTGTTGGTAGAGACATGTTAAGCCTATCTGATAGAACCATACAGTTATCAAACACCCAAATACCAAAATAAAAACACAACACAATAGCTTTAATTAATTCACTACTAAGGGATAGTCCAAGGATAATATGATGATATTCTATTTTTAATACCTAAATACACTATGATTTACTCAGTTTTTTGGATTACAGTTGTTTTGGAATAGTCACTCCATATGCGACACACTTTATATACAATACTTTTAGGGATTGCACACTTCCTCCGTTAGATCAGTTTTGTCGAGTCCCCGTATCACACTGCCTTAGGTGAAGTCTTACTCAGTTTAATGACTTCAATATCACCATAGTATATTAGGAATTTAATTATATTTCCATTGTTATCATGAGACTCTTCTTGTACTGTAGTCCTAAGTTGATCAACTTCTATGCACTCTTTCCATGGTTAGCAAGACACTATTGTTCGTGAAGCTCTCAGTCTTTGTGAAGGAACATTTATGTTTCAAAGAAATTCATACATTCACGAACCCACAAACCTTCATAAATATACCAACCTTTATGAAGATCATATCCTTTATGAAACAAAATGTCCTCACAAAACTCCAAGTCTTCATGAATGTCTCTTTATTGAAAATCCTTAACATTTGTGAATATTTAACCAGTCTTTTTGTGTTTCCCAAGATCTTAAAGAATTTCTAATATGTAAATATTATATCATTCATGAATTTAGATGAATTTATCCATTTATAAAATTAACTTGATGTTAAATTAATAGGGTGTGGCTACCTATTTATAGACTCATCCCTTCTCGAAGCTTCTAATCTCACACTGTCGTTTTTTAACCTCCAAATTCATGTTCGGGAAGCTCCTAGTCTTCATAAAGTTCTAGTGAAATTTTACCTACTCTAAAAGAATCTTGTAGTTAGTTAGATTACTTCCATGCCATCATTTATTCATTAACCTTTAAAGCTTCATGACACCAGATGCCTTTGTGAAGCTCCATAACATCAGGAAACACCAATATTCACAAATCCCTTGCACTGTAAGATCACCTTCATTGAAAACTCCTTGATCAACCCAGTGTGTATTGATGGTAAACACAAAATTCACTCCCTTTATAGGTAATAAAAACCATGGTTCCAAAAATATACCTCTTTAGGTTTTTTGGAAATTTATAGATAAATTCTTTAAAGCACCAGCCTCAACCAATAACTTGATTTATTTGAAATAATCATCCATCAATCTATGCATATGTGAATAGAACATAGTGTATAAAAAAAGAGTGGTAAAAGATAATTTCATGCCTTCATGGACTACTGACCAACCTTGCCAGAATTTCATTCCTTGATGGACCACCGACCAACCCTAGATCATGTTGAATTTCAAAAATCCCCCCACTACTAAAAAAAAGGACCTATAAGAATGAACTTATACTGAGGGTTTGGAAAACTATTGGTATAGGTGATGGATATACCAATTATTTTTCTAAAACCATTGGTATAGCCTCCATTTAAAGACCATATGAAAATGGTTTCTTTAAATGAATGGGTATAGGTTCCAAAAATCATAATACCTATACCAACGATCTTCCAAATCGTTGGAATAGGTATTTTTATTTTTAATGGATTGTTTTATCAAATAACATTGAATACATCAAAAATTAATTTTCTTATAAATATACATAAACATATTTATCATATTATATTTCCAAAAATCATTGTATATTAGTTTTTAAGTCATTTAAATACAAATCAATGGTGCGGGGATCAAAACTATCCATATTTTTTTTGAAATACCTATACCAACATTTTTGAAAACCATTGTTATAGTTATTTCATCTTACCTATACCAACGATTTGGAAACCATTTTTATTTTCCACATATAACAATTTGTTTCCCAAAACCATTGGTATAGGTCTATACCAATTCCAGACAAGCCAACGGCCACCCAAACTGTTGGTATATCCAATACCAATAGTTTGGGGACCTATACCAACGATTCCAAACAATTGATATATGATTTTGTTCAATAGTTCCCCCTTTTAAAATAAACTCATAGAAACAATGTGTGAACTTTAGTTCTAAAAAAAATCCTCATATATAATATCTTCCCAAGATACCTTTGTTGCATCCAAAAATATATTAAAATGGTTAAGACAAATGTGGAGAGGGGAAAGACTGGAACCTCCTCATGTAATGGGAGGTGGCTGAGCATCGATGTTCGACCGAATTTTCTCAAACATTAGTGATTCCAAGGGCTTAGTTTCAATTTTATGTGATTACCAAATTCATTCACTGATCCCTACTTTCTTCCCCAAAACATATTCTCATCCACACAAACAAGAACTATAAATTGAACTTTCTGATAATTATTCACATAGATATTATGGTCAACACATCCTATTTTAAATTCAAAATACTTTAGATAAGCATCCACTCAAGAATACCATGACTGAGGTGCCTTATTTAAACCATAGAGAGCCTTATAAAATCTACAAACCATTGTCTCATAATTTCAAATTAGAAATCCTATTTTTTATTCAATGTATACCTCTTATTTGAGAACACAATTTAATAATATTATTTGACATCCATATAATAAACTATGTACCCTCTTTGAATTTCTAGGGAAAGGAATAGACTGATTGACTCTTATCTGGCTACTGGAGAATGTGTTTCATCAACAACAACTCCTTAGATCTATACATAGCCTTTACCTTCCAAGAAATTCTTATTTAGGATCACATTTCCATGCTCATTGAATTTTTTAATGATCTACTTTATTCCAATCACATTGTGATATTAGTGTCTCTTAACAAGATCCCATGTCTGGTTCATCTCAATATGATCCAGTTTTTCATTCATGGAAATAACCCATGATTCATCCTTTGATGTTTTAACATATGATTTTGGTTCCACAGTTAATAGGAATACAGAGCATGATTCATTCCTAATTCTCCTTGTATGTATAGGTGTCGTTCCATCCCCAATGTTGTTTGATTGATCAATTTCTACTCATCTATTTCTCATGTGTAGTTCTGATGATGTTTCTTTAGAAATAGTTTTCTATTCTAATTATTCTAATGAATCATCATCATTTTGTGAGACCTAAATTCTTTTCAATCCTTCCAATATTTATTTATTTGAGTATGTCCCTTGTCCACTTTCTTATTCATCTTTAATCATATCAACATATGAGTTCCTTGAGGTGTCTGTGGATTTATCCTTAATGATATTAACATTATTTCTTTCCATGATAATTTTAAGAAGAATACTTTAATATTTTTAGGCTTTATTATTCATTTAATATCCATGTAATATTCCCTCATCTGCATCATCACTAAACATACCTTGATTTCCTTCTTTGTTTCGGATGAAACATTTACTTCCAAAAACACGAAAATACTTCATAGAGGGATTCCTTCTATACCATATCTCATATGGTTTACCTATTTCACCTATAAAAAACTCTTTTTGATTTTTATTTTACACCACTACATAAAAATACTCTTTCTATTAATGATGAGAAACAAAACTCTCAATCAGCATAGTTCATGAAATATTTTTTACCTATCAATTTATGAATTCAACAATCCCATTTTGTTAAGGGGTTATCACTGCAAAAACCTCATGATTTATCCAATGTTTTTAGGTAATTTTTAAATTCAATGGATTTTTATTATCCTCCATTGTTAGATCAAAGAATTTTGATTGTGCGTCCAATTTCATTCTCAACTCTTTGATGAAAGTTCATTATGAAATCAAGCTCTTTTCGTTTCTTCTACATAAACATCAAAAAACCATTCTACTATAACCATTATTATAAATAATTAAATACCTATATTTATACATTCTAGCTACATTTATTGGACCACATATGTCTATGTGGATGAGATCGAGAAAATTCAATGTCCTCTTATTCTTTGCCCGATATGTACTCATGCCCATCTTTCCTCACATGCATGCATCACATGTCTTTTCTCAATCACTCTTTGGATTGGGAATGTCAAAAATAATATTAATATTATATATATATTCTATTATCTATTGATTAATATGACCCAACATCCAGTTCCATAAGTTTTTTTCTTCTTCAATTGTTAAGAAACAAGTGTTCCATTTACAGTCAACCTGTTATAAGTTGTCATCTATTCATCATCCCTTTGTGAGAGAATTACCTATATTTTCCTTGATATTTCACCTGTTCTGACTAAATATCCAGACCATTCTGATTAAAAAGGTTGAATCACACTCAGGAGATTTTAATGAAAATCATCTATGTAAAAAACTTCAGTTTCCCTTAGCTCATTATTTTCAAGTTTTGTATTTCCACTACCGTTGATCATTAAATCAATTTCATTACTGAGTCTCACTATTCCATCAACCCTATTCTTAACATTATTCAAAAAATATACATTTAATATAATATTAAACGATCATCCACTATCAATAATATAGGTTTTTCTATTCATTATAGCTTTGAGATCTATTTTTACAATATTGTCTTTCTTGATATTTTTCTTTTTCTTCAATGAGATAATTGATTGAGTGGAGGATAAAGATAGAATTTACAATATCTTTTAAATATGCATGGTTTCATCATACTCATATTCTTATTCTAGAAGAGAATACATATTTTCAGTAGTAACCCTACTTGGTTGAAAAGTATTGACATGTCTCTGAGTTTGGTAGGTATTTTTCCCATCTTTCCTCTGCCTACAATGAAGAGATTTATGGACATATTTAGAAAAGTAAAAAAAAATATCTATCAAAACAATATATTCTATATGATGAAGGATATGGTATCATTATTCCTTATTAACTTCTAGGCTCTTCCAAATTTAGATATCTCTTTTACTCTTAATAGTATGCCATGGTATTGCCTAGAAATCCATAGAATTGACATTTCATAAGGGGAAATATCTTATCTCTTCCATTTCTCCATAATTCCCCTTAGTTTGTAAATATATTTTACCAGTGATCCCCTTTTAATACTTTATAATTATTTTTAGATCTTTTTTCTATTTGGTTCAAAATGTTGTTTTTTGGTACATAAGGTGCATCTGTGACATGTGAAATTTTCTTATTCCCTTTATTTTGGTCAATCCAGTTACCAGCCTTTGATTATTTTTCATCATAACCAATTCCTCTTTTCCCTATAAATTTGCATCTATAATCATTAAATGGCTTCTCTAATACTTCAAAACCACCTCTAGCACTTTATAATATATATTCATGTAAAAATGAACCAAAATATAATTTCTTCTTCATTTCTCTTGATTTTGATTCATTTTCTTGTTTACTCCTTAAATTAACAACTTATTCCTCATGTACCTCAACTATCTTAGCCTTTTCCTCTTTTCTATATGTATGTTCATTGATGAATTTCACTTTATCTTCAATCATGAGTTTAAATTCCAAAACTTATTCTGAAATTTTAAGACTTTTAAATGTTCTTCTACCTCTCCATATAGATGATCAATTTTTTCTTCATGATGATCTGCATGATCTGATGACTCGTTTAAAAAATATATTATCCTTCTATTTTTTTTAATTTCAATCTCATCAAGACAACCCTAAATTTCAACCTCAAGATTGAAAACACTAATAAACTGATTATATTAATCTTTTGTAGGATCTAATTTTTTAATTAGAGTCATCATGGACACTTTGGGTTCATATTTAAACTCTGGTTATACATCATATAAAAATTCATTATCATTTTTTTCTCTATGAGAATGAAGTCTTACTCAATAATTTCCATCCTAATTTGAAGACTACCTTTTGAGGGAACATTTTCTGAGGCTTATGAATTATTTTATAATCACTTCCTACATCATTTAATTTTCTTCAAAAACGAGTGGCAATGGTCTTTACTCTACCCCAACGAAAACAATTCAAAATAATATTTACTTCAAATATAATTTTTCATCTCATGAATTTCATAGAAAAAATAGAAAGTATTTTATCTTCCTCATCAACTCCATCATCAATAAATCTGGAAATATCAATCATTTCCCTTTATTTGAATGAAACTTTCTTTCTAACTCGAGTTTCTGTAACTTTTAGTTAGAATATCATTTCATAAGAAATCATACTATTTATAAGACCATCAATAAAAATATTTCCCAAATATATTTCCTTAAGGGTTGAAACTTTTGGATTCCACAGAGGTGGAAAACTTCTCAGGATTTTCTTTATAATGTAAATATCCTTAATTTCTTTTCCATTTACTCAAATAGATCAAAAAACATCATTTATCTGATTAAATAATATATCTAAATTTCTATTTGGATGAATTTTAGATTAGAAAATTAATTTTTAAAGACTTGAAATTTGGATTCTTTTAATTTTTTATCATGTTAATATATATTTTCATGTTTCACCCATATGGACTTGTTTTTAGTTCAACCCATCACATTCAAATAGATTTGATTAGATTGTGCTCTAATAAGTTACTTTTGAGATTTGGCATTTGTATCAAGCATTCTCTTATCTTCTTCAATCATTGAAATACTTGTTGCATCCATGAACTAAATTCCCTATGTTTTTTGATAAATAATTGTTATCCCAAGGGACCACAGATGAGATATCATCATATTCTTCCAAATATGGAAGATTCTTCCATAAAAGTGGGGGTCTCCCCATATATTTACAAAATTCTCCATAAAAAAAGAGGACATATTAAACACCAATAACATGTTCCCTCTGATACCACTTGTAGAACCATATAACACCCTAAGAGGGTAGGGGTGAATTATGGGGTCAACTTTCTCTTTTAAAATGATGGATCTTGTTCCCATATTGGTAGAAACTTGTTAAACCAATATTATGGAATTGTGAAGTTATCAGACACCAAGATTCATAAATTGAAACATAACATAGTAGTTTTACTTGGTTCAAATCTAAGGGCTAGTCGAAGGATTATACACTGATAGTGTGTCAGCTATAGGTAAATATACTAAGCTTCACTAGGTATTGTGGATTACAATTTTCCTGGAATAGTCACTCCAAACCAATCACACTACCTTTACAAGACTTTTAGGGATAGAACACGGAATCCCTCAGATCACTTCTATCAACACCTCCTAGATCCCATCCTTGGGTGAATTCTTACCCATTTTAGTGACTTGATGTTCTCCTCAGTAGATTAGGAATATAATTCTTTTTCCCTGATTATCATGAGACTCTTATTTCACTATAGTAAAAAGATATGCACTTGTAAGAATGATTTACTTAAACTAGATTTTCATCACTACTATTTTTGAAGCTCGTAGCCTTCATGAAATCACCTTTATGTTTCAAATAAATTCCATTGTCTAAGAACCCACACACCTCCGTGAAGCTCCCAAACATCGTGAATCTCATAGCTTTCATGGAATACCAAGTCTTCACTAAACTCCCAGTATTCTCAAAAACTCCATTTTATGATATGCCTTAGGATCAATTAAGACTTATCCAACCTTTTCATGATGCTCATTCTATAAAAGAATTCATGATTCATGTAGCTTACACCCTCAATGAATTCAGAGTGATTTATCCATTTCTCAAATTCTCTTCATGTCAAATGAAGTCAATTTGGACACCTATTTATATATTAATACCTTCGTGAAGATTCCAAGCTCCGAGTGGCCTTTTCATGAGAATCCAAATTCATATTCATGAATCTCCTGGTCTTTGCAAAGCTCCAGTGAAATTTTACCCATTCACAAAGATTCTATTAGTCACTTAGATTACCATCACCCCATCTCACATTCGAAAAACTTAAAACCTTAAAGACACCGGATGCATTCATGAATATTTATACCTTCATGAAACTCCAATCTTCATGATACCCATGCCTTCAATGCGTATATGATGAGTAAGTACTAGAAAAATCATTTCATGAAGCTTTCTCTTTCCTCCTAATTTTGACCCCTAAATTTGGAAACAATTGGGAAAATACAACACTTTAAACATTCAAGCCTCAAGCACTCCAAGATCACTTCCCCTGAAAACTCCATGATCAACCTAGTTTGGATTGAATACAAACAAAAGATACACTATGTTGCAATTTTTGAAAAACCATGGTTCCAATGATGTTGAAATTGTTCTTACCATATAGAGTAAATTCAATCCCTATGTATATAATTACCTTTAAATTTTTTGATCATATAATTATGATATCCTATAGACATGTTCTTACACTAAACCACTCTCAGTTCCATGATGTGTTCAATGTATCTCTCTTGAGGAAGTACGTACTTGGTTCAGGGCATTTATTGAACTCATATGCCATACTGACGGTGCATGATATTTCTTATGAAGAACAATCGGTGGAGATTCTGGATCATGAAAAGAAATATCTATGAAATCAGACCACTCACCTGCTCAATGTTTTGTGAAAAAATAACTAGTTTGAGGAAGATACGTGGGAACCTAATGATTTAATGATCTATAATTATACACTTTTTTGGTAGCATAGTGATGAATTTCCATGATAAAATGCATTTATTGGTGGTAGAATGTAACAATTTTTAGATTCTGTGAAATATATTTTTCAAATAAATATAATATTTAAATTATTTGTTGTTACATGAAATAACAAGTTTATCTTATGTTACATGCAATATTGAGTTTCGCTTGTGTTACATGAGATACCGATTTTTAATAATCCATAATATATTATTAATGTTGTTATTTAAACATGGTCATTAAAATATATTCGTTAAACTTAGCAATATGGATAGTAATAAATATGTTTAAAATATTAAATATAATTTTTCTATATAAATCCAATTTATTGGAAAAAGGTATATAATTATTAGAAAATTATTTATATGTTTCGAAAACATTATTTTCTTAAAAAAGGTTTTTTAAATATAATTTTAAACAAATAAAAAATTAAAATTTAACACTTTAGAAAATGAATTTAAAAAATTTAAATTTATTTTTTAAATCTACATGTAAAAAATATCTTTGATTGATTGTTTTAGAATCTCCTAAAAAGATAAATTTTTTAGTGAATAGTGAGAAATACTGGTTTTTATTAGGAATTGGCCTTTATTTTAAATCTTTATAAAACATACAAATTTTATTAATATGGTTTTAAAATTAAAAATAGTTAAATTAGACATATATATATATATATATTAATCCAATTTAGTGAATTGGAATAAATTTCATATTTTATTTGGATATAAAAGCTTTATAAACCTTTGTACATTTTCTCTTTGAAAACCTGATTTCTCATCGTGTCTTCAGAATTAATTTTACATAAATTTTTTCATTTATATTAGTGGAATTTAGAGAAATGGATTCCATATTTTGAATAATCATAATTTATATTATCTAATAAGGTCAACTTATTTTTTTACTATAATAAATAGTGAAAAAAGAAATAATTATTTACCATTGTTAAGGTAAAAATGGGTTTACCAAGTGTTAAAAAAATGAGGGTTAAAAATGACCCAATGATTATCCAAAACTTCATTTTATAAATAGTGAAGAATTAATTTAATTATAGTTTTTATTACATATGTTTTAGTTTTCATCTATAATGATGTCATTTTGTAATTAAAATTATGGGCTTGAATGTATTTATTAAATATAATTTATACATATTAGGTGTTGGAGTTATAATGAATTGGATTCACTCTTGAGTAATGTTTCCCTAGGTATAGGGAATTTGGTTCAAACTTCCAACTACACTGGAGGCTTATGCCTTATTTTAGAATGGTAGGGGTTAGCTATCTATGGTATTGGTCTTACTCTTGTGGATATTCTCAATCACATGTAATTCAAACCCTATACATGAATAGTTCACGTAAATTATGCATGACATTAATTTGGATATGTGTAAATATATTTGGACTCTATATTTAGTGAGTAACATAAATTGTGCGTTGTGTAAATAGTTTCTTATTAATATAGTTTGGGTATATTAATTTGGAAGATAGAATAATATTCCAAAACTAAATCATTAAAATCATATACACATAAAAGGTAATAACATTAGATAATTTGATGAGATTAAATCCACCCAAAAATACTTGGTGTTAGATTCATTACAAAGTGACACTTATCATGACCTAAAACATCCAATCAGGTATTTTCATTCCCTTATTGAGTTCCCATTGAATAACTTGTGTAAGGAATGTAAGTAATGGGTAACCATAGCTTATCCAACTGGGTTGTTTCATACCATAAATGGGTGCCCCTAAAATATCCTATATATGACTATTTATTATAATTTTCTTTAGGTTATAAATAGTTAGAAAACCCAAACAGTTACGATACCAAAGGAATAAGGTTAGGTTTATCCACTTAATCTAATGGAAAATAATTGTCAAATCAACCATCCAAGAATCATATATAATATTATTGGAATTAATACCTATATAAATAAATAAGTGGTGAGATGAATTCCCTAGAAGAATCTTTTCTCATTGAAATATGGATCTGGGCCCACAAATGGACATGATGAATTTAAAATGGGTCATAAATTTAGTGGGAATGTATAATAAAAATACCTATTAAATTGTAATAAAATATTATACTCATATGATAAAATATAATGATATAGATAATTAACATCATCATAATCATAAAACATAACATTGAGATTAATCTTAGGGAAGTATAATCTTATTATAAGAAGATATTAATACTAGTAATGTAAATACCCTAACCCTGGAAGCCTAGAGTCAGTGGTTACTTTATTGCATTGGTACTAGATACAATTCATCACATCCTAAAAGATCTAATAGTTCAGTAGCCTTTGAAAACAAGATACAAACTTGAATATCAATTTACTTGTGAATATATTTAATAAAATAAAGTATTTTCTTTTAGAATATCATTATTCCATTTAGAATATCCCTGTATATCAATAATAATACAACTCTCAGTATCCTAGGGAAAGGAAACATAAGAAAGGGGTTAGCTCATATTCTTAGTAAGGGTATGCATACAACAGAAGATGAAATAAATTAAATAAAACATCAATAATATGGATGAGATAGAAAATAATAAAATATTACGTATAACTAATACCATAACATAGGGGACTAAATCTATGGATGTAATAACAACATAAATAATCACATGGATAGAAATAAATTGTTTCATAATGATTCAATTCCTAATGTCGAACATCATAATCTTTCCATCAAGGCCTTATGCCAAGAAAAAAAAACATAAATAGGTAAGTTGTAGGAAAAATACCAAAAAAAGTTTCTCTCATGAGATATACTGATATATTAAGTATTTATAGCGGGCCATTCTCATCACTTACTAAGTAAAATTCATTCTTCATATGAAATGGGGTGAAACATAATCAAAGAAAATATTCATATTGAAAAATATAATATCAAATGTTAAAAATTTCCACAATAAATAAACATAATAATAAACAAAATAAATTAATGTGGATAATGGAATCAATATAGTGCATCCCGAGTAAATTATAACATTCACCAAAGAATGTTAATATTGAAGAATATACTTTAAAAATATCATTGTAGGATTTCTTGAAATAAATACCCTTTTTATTTTGAAATAAAAAATTATCAATTTCCAATGAAAAAAAATTCTTCAAATCAAACTATTGAAACTTTTAAATTAATCATAAATTCATTGGGTTCTCATGACAGTGGGAAATCTCATTCATTATGTATAAGTAAAAAACATTCATTTCACACTTTTGTAAACAAAACTCAAAAAAAAATTCATTCAGTAAATGACAGGGAGATTAATTTTAACATATTGGTAAAATTAAACATGGGTATAAATGTATTTAATAAATCATTTTATAATATTAAAAACATTATTTAAAAAATTATGGAAAATATGGATATGTAAGAAAAAGATTCTCGACCGAGTAGAAAAACAAAGTTGGCTTTCCTTAAAAACATGGGTTTAGTATATTGTGTTATTAAAGAGTGTAAAATGAAATGAAAAAATAATAATTTACATAAATAACCATAAGATAATAAAATATAATGTTTTTAAGATATAAATACTAAATAATTGTCTAATTGTATACTTTAACATAAACAATCTTGAATATTGATGAAGTTGTGAAATAAACCCTTAACTCTAGTTCAGCTTCCATTATATGCCTTTGGATATCCAATATAGTATAAATAATTTTATTATAAATCTATTATAGAACCATATTAATATATATATTATCACATATTATTTAATTATAATCTATTATCACCTGATTATTAATAATTCTTTATTAGAATCAATGTTTTGGGTAATAACTACTTCATTTTTCTGGCATGTTTTGGTTTGGTTGTTTTGGTCCTTATACTTTGATAATGGTTAAATATGGTCAAAAATTATAATAATGATATAAATAACCTATATATTCATTATATAATCATTTATTATAATCCATAAAATTTAGTGATAAAAAATCAATTATATAGTGCATGGAGAATATAGGTCGTACATACGTATGAATGCAATTTTCATTTTTCAAAAAATGGAACAAAAAGTAAGGTAATTTAAAATTAAAATTTTAAAAATAATTATTATTTCATATATATCATATATATTCATTAAATCTATCCTTATTAACATTCATGTAAATTATAAATGAAAAATGGATCACATCATCTCATGGAGGGGATAGTCCGCACGTATGCATGAGCATCGTTATCATTTTACCAAAGATTGGAAGGTAAGAAGGTAAATGTGATATTATAATTACAAAAGTATAATTTTTTAATAAATTTCATACATATACTTTATAATAATAATTATATCCAGCCATGAATGGCAGTGATGGAAAACAGATTACATCAATTAGTGAGGCGGTAGTCCATCGTACACATGATCAATGCTTCTTTTTTCATTTGATGAAGGAGGATATGGATACAGTTTCTTCCATAAACATAATATCATATCATTATATTTTATATAATTTTTTTTATTATATTAGAATTATTAATACATAATCAAAGGTGGTAAAATGTAACGCCCCGACCCCAGTTACCCAAAGTCTGTGCATTATTACGTAACATTGGCATGATCACAAAAGATCAAGTCTCGAAAGACCAATTAGTTTATTAGCCTTGTAAACACTAGATACATTCATAAATGTTACATTACATCATAATGTGAAAAACTACAATAACATATTCTCCATAGTCCACACTCATATCCCCTTCAGACTATCCCTGCAAGTCAGTCATAAAATATTTCTTCACATCCTGGGAAAAATAAAACATAGAAAGGTGTGCTCAGGTGCTCAGTAAGGATAATAATATAGAAGAAAATTTCATAAATAAACATAAAAATTTAAGGCAATTTATAAATAAAACAAAAGCCTTTTAAAATTTAAATTCAGAATAATATAGAAAAAATAAACTGAAATAATTCCATTTACTTATTCTGATTGATATTCTACTAGTCTAATAATCACATGAAATATCAATAACCACTTTCATAATGATGGAATGCATAATGCCAGACTATCATAACCACATATACACGGCCTCATTCCAAGACTACAAATAATATTTTTTCAAGAACTTGTTCCAAGATACTAGTTTGTCTCATGAGACCTACCGATGCATCGAGGAGCTATAGTGGGCTCCACCCGTCACTTACTAATTCCAATGCATTCCTTATATGAAAATGTTTAAACATATCATAAACCATAACATAATCATATCACATAAAACATGCATAAAGGAAACATAAAATTTCCACATTTCCATCCCAAGATATCAATACAATACATTGATATAATAAAACCATTTTCAATACCAAAATAAAAGAAAAGTAAAACATGGTATTTATTTTTCATTTAAAAAAAGTTATGGCTTGTAGAGGAAGCCGAAACTCAAATAATGGTCACGGCGGTGGAGAAGTCATTGTCGCAGCGTACGTAAGACAAAACATTCCTTTTGTCATTTATTATAAATGATTCGTATAAAAAGATTATTTTTGAATAAAATTAAAAGTCAAATGGGTTTATACAACGCATAAAAGAAAGTTGTGTATAAAATAAAATATGCCTCAATGAAAGGAGATTGAGACGAATTCCCTTACCTCATTTCAAACTTGACTCGATCATTCTTTAATCTCCTAAATAATAAACTATAGTTAATTTCTATTTTCTTAAGAACCTTTTTCAAGTTCATTATTTCTTTTACATCACTTATTACCATGTTATTAACATTATGTAATCATTTAATTTAATAATGGTCGTTTTGTCGATCTGTGGTACTTGAGTCAAAAATAAACTTCTTATAATTACAAGTTGTTTATGTGGTAAAATATACATTATCTCCAGATTTATATTCATGATTTAGATATCATATATATAATATATATCCATTATATACATGTATTTATAATATTACATAACATTTAGAGGTAAGAAATGAAATGCATCGTTCATGGAGACGGTAAGTCGTAAGTACGCATGAATGCTACTTTCATTTATATTTCATATTTAATGGAATGAAATCATAATTATATAAAGGTATATTATAATTCTAGTATATTATATAATATCATTAAGTCCATCCCTTATACATCCCACATATGGCATTAACGATTCAAATCACTTCGAGGGGGCGGTAGTCCGCACTTCCTAAAATGAAATTATCGTGTTTACCCATAATGGAAACCATAAAGGTATGCCATAAATGAAAAATACATAAGAATAAGGAAAAAATAAACATAATATATATGATATATAAATATATTTACATCTTAATGGCCACCATGAAAGGTGTTAAAAGAAGAATTAATAATCATCGTTTCGTGAGACAATAATTCGCCACCCACAGAAACAGTATGTTCTTTAACCATTAGACAGATGTTTATGTAAGTTTAAATAAAATCCTTCTCATAAAAACATCCTAGTATATTTAATATACGGTTTTTGTTACAAAATAATGGAATAAAAATGGTTTAAGGGGTTGGTAAATCAAAATAAAACAAAAGAACATAAGAGAAGACATTACCTTAAAATTGGGTAACTCTTTTTGATTTGAGCCAAAGGCTTCCTTGGGAAGACTTGTGCCCAAAGAGAGGCTTCTATGAGTAATATAGTGAAGTTGAGAGAGTATTTGGGTAGAGGTTGGCAGAGCCAAATGGCTTTGAAGGTGGAAATAAGGTGGTATAGGTGGGGGGATTTTATAAAAGGAGAGGAGGGGCACTCTTGGAAATATTGAAATATTACTTTATTATGAAATTATTTTAGGATTTTAAAGGTCCCAAAATGATATATTTCTAGGATAATGTGATAAGGGTTCTAAATCCACCCATCCAATAGGCTTTAGATAGGTGCAAGTCTTATATTTTACCTTATCTTTTCATTTTATTTAAATCGTTCATTAATGAGGTAATCATTGCATCATCATGGTGTCATAATAAAATTTATTTATTTAATGTATAAAAATTATAAAAAAACCATGTTGTAGGAAATATTTTTAGGTTTCCAATTACTATTTATAGTCTAAGAGATCATTTATGTATACAAATATAAAATTGTTTTACTTAGGTGTTACATACTTTTGTTATATTTTCCTTTCTTTAAAAAATAAAATGATTAAATGTCACTATAACACAAAAGTGATTCCATGGGGTCTCTAAGTTGGCACGAGGAATCCCATGGTCTTCCATGACACAAAAATAGCATTAGGACACATGTTGGGGTGATTTTATTTTATTATGATATTATTTCATTACCCTTAACTACCCGATTACTAATTAATCATGATAATTAAAAATAATTGTCATCATTACTATTCAAAATGTCCAAAAACAAGAGTCTTAATTACATAATTTGGACCTTATTATTCCAAATATTGGATCCATTTTACCAAATTCTAAACACAGAAACTGCAATAATTAATTTAAAAATTATTCTCGTTGTCAAAACCAAAGACGATTTTTTAAGAAGTAATATCTATCAAAAGATTGACTTGTTTTTACATCCAATTGAAAAGTCAAATTACTTCCAATGAAAAAAAATGTATTAATTTATAAAAAAATAATTAAATTATACATTAAAACCAATTAAAATGAAAATATAACTATATAAATAAATTGGATGATAAGGCAGTTTTGAATTAAAATACAACATTTTTCACTATTCATTAAAAAATGAACATTATCAGAAAAATAGAAATAATTCACCCTATGCTATATTTGATATTCCAAATTAAAAAATGATGTCCATTTTACCAAATTAGAATCATATAAGTTTCATTATTAAATTATATAGTTAATTCCCACTGTACAAAAAAATAGCATGTTTTTAAGAAACAATATTTATCAAAAGATTGACAATTGTTTATTTCCAATTTGAAAGTGAAATTAATTATAATGACCAACATTGGATAAAATGGTAAAATTATATTCTAATTATAATTTAAAACCACTTAATAGTATAATATATCACTATAAATTATTTTTATTAAAAAAAAATTTAAGTATTTTTCACTATTCATCGAAAATTGGATGTTCTGAGAAAAATACCAAAAAATTCAACAAAGGATAATTTCGATATTGCAAAACCAAAAATGAAGTTCATTTTGAAATATAAAATTTATATAATTTCAAAAGGTGGGTATTACTATTCATAACGTCTACTTTGATTGGTCACGGTGTGTTAGAACTCGAGGTTGCGTACAACACACGCTACTGTATTATTGAAAGAGAAGTGTACCATGGAATCTTGGGGTGTTAAATTCTACCCTCATTCAAATAATTTCATCCTCGAAATTTCTAGAATATTACTGTATAAAAAGACTCGGGTGGTTCTTCATCATAAGTTCCTCGGGTTCCCTTGTTTCCTCTTCCATCTTATAGTTCCTCTATTGAACTTTTACCAGACGATTCGTATGGTTTCTCAGCACTTGCTCTCTTGTATCCAGAATCCTAAAAAGCTCTTCGCAATAAGAGAGATCAGGTTCCTGTTCTAATTCTTCATAGGTGAGTACATGCTTTGGGTCAAGCATTTTTTTTCTCAATAGTGATACGTGGAACACATCATGAACTTTAGAGAGACTTGGAGGCATTGCAAAATAGTAAGCTACAGCCCCAATTCGTTCTATAATTTCGAATGGTCTGATGAACCTGGGACTTAATTTTCCCTTCTTACCGAATCGTATAACTCCCTTCCATGGAGATACCTTCCAGAAAACAATATCTCATACCTGAAATTTCAAATTCGTTCTTCAGTTATAGTCATATCTCTTCTACCTAATTTGAGATGCTTTGATGTGGTTTTGGATTACCTTTACATTTTCCATATTTTCCTCCACCAGTTCTGGGCCTACAAGTTTTCTTTCACCAATGTCATCCCAACAGGTTGGTGTGCAACATCTCTTTCCATATAACGCTTTATATGGTGCCATCTGAATACTTGAATGGAAGTTATTGTTATAAGAAAATTCCACCATAGGTAAATATTGATCCCACATACCCTGAAAGTCAAGTGATCATGATCTCAACATGTCTTCTAAGGTTTGAATAGTCCGTTCTGATTGTCCATCTGTTTGAGGGTGGTAGGCAGTGCTCAAACGAAGTTCAGTATCCAGGGCTTTCTGAATACTTTTAAAAAATCATGATGTAAAACGGGGATCACGATCCGAAACAATTGATATGGGTACTCCATGAAGTCTCACAACTTCATTAATATATAGCCTTGCTCGAAGTTCAAGTGGTAAATCTTCCCTTATAGAAAGAAAATGTGCTGACTTAGTAAGACGATCAACAATGACCCATATTGCATCATTCCATCTAGGAGTCTTTTGTAGTCCCATGACAAATTCCGTCATTATATTATCCCATTTCCACTCAGGTATCGGAATAGGTTTCATAACTCCTCCAGGAAGTTTCCTCCCAACTTTCACTTGTTGAAAAACCATGCATCTTGACACGAAATCAGAAATCTCCCTCTTCATGTTGTCCCACCAAAAATGTTCCTTCAAGTCCCTATAAATCATAGTTCTACCAGGTTGTATAGAGAAATTGGAACTATGAGCATCATCCAACAATTCCCTTTTTAGATCATGTATATCATGAACCCAAAGTCTCTTCCCAAATTTCAAAATTACATCTTCATACACAAAGTCACTCAATCTCCCATCATTCACAACTTTAATTGTCTTTTGAAACTCTTCATCATCGGTCTAAGAAATCTTAAAACTTTCTAGAAAATATGGTTTGGCAACCATTTGGAAAATCATTGATGTTTCACCTTCCCTAGTTATTCCCATGTCCATCTTCACTAGATCCATGAAAATAGGATCCCTTTCAATTCTCATATTATTCAAAACTCTGTGATCTTTTCTGCTCAAAGCATCTTACTCCTTATTTTCCTTCCCCGGGTGGTAGTGTATCGTGCAATCATAATCCTTGAGTAATTCAATCCATCTCCTTTGCCTCATGTTGAGTTCTTTTTGTGAGAAAATATACTTCAAACTCTTGTGATCAGTATAAATCTCACATTTTTCACCATAGAGGTAGTGTCTCCATATCTTCAAATAAAAGATCATAGCTACTAACTCGAGATCATGAGTAGGATAGTTTTGCTCATGAATTTTCAACTATCTTGATGCATAGGCAATAACCCTATCATTCTGCATAAGGACACAACCAAGTCCTTTCTTTGATTCATCACTATAAATAACAAACCCATCACTTCCCGATGGTAGAGTCAATATAGAAAATTGACTAATCTTCTCTTTAGTTATTCAAAACATTCCTCACACTCTTTTGTGCAAACAAATTTAACCGCTTTACGTGTGAGATTTGTTAATGGGTTAGCCAATCGGGAAAAATACTGGATGAAACGTCGATAATAACCTACTAAACCAATAAAACTACGTACCTAGGTTATACTAGTTGGTGTGGGCCATTATTGGATTACTATTGTCTTAGAAGGATCAACAAAGATTCCATCCTTAGAGACAATATTTCCAAGAAAAGAGATCTCATGAAGCCATAATTCACACTTTCTAAACATCCACTATAATTCATGTCCTCTAAGAGATTTTAGGATAATGAACAAGTTATTTTTTTGATCTTCATGGCTTTTGGAGTATACCAAGATATCATCAATAAATACCACTACAAAATCATCGAGATATTCCTTGAAAACTCTATTCATTAGATCCATGAAAACAGAGGGTGCATTAGTCAGCCCAAAAGGCATTACTGTAAACTCATAATGCCCGTACCTGGTTCGAAATGTTGTCTTTGGAATGTCTTCCTTCTTCACACACAACTGAGGATATCCAGATCGAAGGTCAATCTTTGAAAAGTATTTAGCTCCATGCAGTTGGTCAAATAAATCATCAATGCGAGTTATGGGATACTTGTTCTTTATTGTTATAGCATTGATCTCCCTGTAGTCAATACATAACTTCATAGATCCATCTTTCTTTTTAACAAAAAGAAAATGGGATTCCCATTTAGAAACACTAGGGTGAATAAATCCTTTATTACTCAATTCCTCTAGTTGTTTCTTTAGTTCAACGAATTCTACAGTGGCCATTCTATAAGGGGTCTTCGATATGGGCCTTGAACTAGGCATTAGGTCAAGAGAAAACTCAAATTCTCATTCTGGAGGATTCCTAGGCAAATCTTCTGGAAACACATCAACGTATTCTCTCAAAATAGGTACATCCTCTATTTGAACATTCCCTTCCTCACCCACAGTTATTTCATTCTCTTCCTCCCCAATAAGTGAATTTAGTTGAGATACTGGGGGTGGATCTAGAAAAGAATTAGGTGGTGACGATTCTACTCTAAAGATAAGGTGTTCCTTATCATCATCATCAAAAATCATAACCTATTTCTTCTTACAATAAATCTTCGCATCATTGTCCGAAAGCCAATCCATACCAAGGATTATATCAAATTCAATCATGGGTATAATGATGAGATCAGCAGATAAAGAACATTTATGTGCTCTAATGGGCACTGATTCACTAAACTTTGTTGAAATGATACTCCCCTTAAGATTTTTGACTGAAAACTCCCTTGTTAAATCAAATTGGAAATTTCTAAGTTTTTTTAGCAAACTGGAAAGATATAAAACAATGCGATGATCCAGAATCAAATAAATCATTTTCTAAATTGAGGAAACCATTAAATTACCTGCCACCACGTCTTTCAGAGCTTCTACCTCAGCAGTAGTGATAGCATAAGCTTTGCATTTATCCCTTGGCCTTTTCTGAGGTATGTTCCCCTAATGCTTAGGACATTCATTTGAATAATGTCCCATCTCTCTACAATTACAACATTCCACGTTGATAGAAACTCTCTTTCCCTTACAATCATGAGCTTAGTGGCCTTTTTCACCACACTTGTAACAGACTCCCATTCCCTTCAAGAAATTAATGGGGTGTTTCTTCCCCCATTTACTTCAAGATGTATAATCAACTTTTCCCTTCATCACTTTATTTCCATTTCCAGAGTGGTCAGTAGATCTCTTTTTCCCTTTTTTTCCTTAAAGTTATAAGACTTAGCGAATTCCTTTTCTGTCTTCATAGCACATGAGAAACTATCTTCTTACGATGAGAAAGATTTTGAGACTAAGTCTTGGCGGAGAAACGGTTTTAACCCATCAAAGAAATGATCAATATTACTTCTTGGGGTACGTATATAATATGTTGCATGCCTTGCTAACTTTGTAAAGTTAGCCTCATACTTTGCGACATTATCATCCTCCTTTGGCCTCAGACTCAGAAATTGCCTTTCCATATCTGCTCGATGGTCACGAGGAAAGTAATTTTCTAAGAAAATATCTTTGAACTCCCTCCATTCCACATTTGATACTTCATAATCTTCCTTCATGTTTCGTATCAATGACCACCATTGATCAGCATCTCTAGTGAGGCGATAAACTGCAATGACAACTTTTTCCCTTTCACTACTCCCCAAAGCCTGAAATATTTTCTCTAGGGAACTTATCCATTGCTCAGCTACTAATGGATTTTTACTCCCATTAAATGTTGGTGGTTTCAGCCTCATGAAGCGATCTAACATCGATCCTCCACGTTGCGGATCAGGGTGCTCTATACGAGTAAGGTTATTATTCATAACCAGAGTGAGTTGTCCTAGTATGGTGAGGAGCTGATCAACACCAGTTGTATCGCCAGCTCCACTATAATTATCTTGAGTAGGAGGTAAATCCATACATGGAGTGCATGCATTGATACGGTTTCCATTCCTTCCACTAGGTGCCATTTCTAAACAATTTCATAAACTAGATTAGTTTATGAATCAAAATACATAATAATAAACATGCAAAACAACCACTACTAGAAATAATCTCATTTGCGACGGGGCAGTTGCAATGGGATCCCGTCGCAAAAGCCTATTTGCGACGGGGGTCCATCGCAAATGACCCGTTTCAATAAATGGGGTCGCAACTAACACTATTTCAGACGGGTCCGTCGCTAAAAATATTATTTGAGACGGTAATATGTCCCGTCGCAAATACTAATCGATATATATATTAAAAACTTTAAATAACACTTTTGTGACGGGCCCGTCACAAATGTTATTTGCTACGGGCCATGAATACCATCGTGAAAGAGTTAATTTTTTTTTCAAAAAAAAGAAATAAGTAATTGTGATGGGGCCGTCGCAATTTTCTATTGCGACGGTCAAATATTCCCGTCGCAATAGGCAATTTAAAAAAAATTAAAAAAATTTTAATTGTGACGGGATACCGTCTCGTCGCAATTACCTATTGCGATGGGATGATTTTGCCATCGCAAATATGTATAAAAAAATAAAAAAAAAAATAAATTATTAATAAAAAAATTTTAATTAATATTATAATATTAATAATACAATTATAATTCATTCAAATATTATAACAAAAAATCATTCCAATATTTAAAAAATTATAATTAAATTAAAATATTAAAGAATTTAAATATATATATATAATTAATATTATAAAATATGAATAATATTATTAATCATATTAATATTATAATATAAATAATATAATATTATATAAAAATAATAATATACTGAATTCATATTATTATAAATAATTAAAAAATTATAATTTTAATTAAAATTTTTGAAACTTTTTATGTATTAAAAATACTTAATATACAATTATTAAAATAATTAGAAAATAAAAATATGAAAATTATCAACATTTGAAAAAAGAAATATAAACATATAATAAAATACTAAGAGTAATATTATTATTAATAAAACAAAAAAACATTAAAATAAATACCAATAATAAATAATAAAGTATTAAAAATAAATAGAAATTAAATAATACAATATTGACACCAGTATAAGAGAGACAGAAACTCTGAATAGAAAAAATGTCATATTTTAAATTTACAAACTTTATAAAATCTAAAAAATAACTAATCTGGTGGAGGAGGGGGTGGGGGGATCTGCTAGTGGAGGAAACTCCATCCCTAAGCCATGGGTGACTCGGTTATGTTACAATTCTCCTTTCATTTGGTGTTTAACATTCTATCTCCACATGTAATATTTTCATTCACTTTCACCTCTCTATTGGTGAGTAAGTTGATAATTTTGAAAAAGAATGCAAATATTACATGTGGAGATAGAAGTTTTCTTAAAACCAATATAAAGATGAAAAGATAATTGAGAAAGATAATGATCGCGCTAGTTTTTTCCAATTAGTTAATTATTAGTAATTATTCCTAATTATTGGTAATTATTCTTAATTATTACTAATTATTACTAATTATTGGTAATTATTACTAATTATTGGTAATTATTCCTAATTATTGGTAATTATTCCTACTTATTGGTAATTATTCCTAATTATTGGTAATTATTCCTAATTATTAGTAATTATTCCTAATTATTGGTAATTATTCCTAATTATTGATAATTATTCCTAATTATTGGTAAATATTTCCAATTATTGGAAATTATTGGTAAATGTTGGAAACTATTGGCAATTATTGGTAAATATTGGTAAATATTGGTAATTTTTACTAATTATTGTTAATTATTACTAATTATTGGTAATTATTGGTAATTAGCTGTAATTATTACTAATTATTGGTAATTATTGCTAATTATTGGTAATTATTCCTAATTATTGGTAATTATTCCCAATTATTGGTAATTATTCCCAATTATTGGTAATTATTCCTAATTATTGGTAATTATTTCTAATTTTTGGTAATTATTCCCAATTATTGGTAATTATTCCTAATTATTGGTAATTATTCCTAATTATTGGTAAATATTGACAATTATTGGCAATTATTGGTAATTATTGGTAAATATTGATAATTATTGGTAATTATTACTAATTATTGGTAATTATTGTTAATTATTACTAATTATTGGTAATTATTGGTAATTATTACTAATTATTGGTAATTATTGGTAATTATTATTAATTATTACAAATTGTTCCTAATTATTGGTAATTATTCCTAATTATTGGTAATTATTGGTAATTATTACTAATTATTGGTAATTATTGGTAATTATTATTAATTATTACTAATTATTCATAATTATTGGTAATTATTCCTAATTATTGGTAATTATTCCTAATTATTGATAATTATTGGTAATTATTTTTAATTATTTATAATTATACCTAATTATTGGTAATTATTCTTAATTATTGGTTATTATTCCTAATTATTGGTAATTATTCCTAATTATTGGTAATTATTCCTAATTATTGGTAATTATTCTTAATTATTGGTAATTATTCCTAATTATTGGTAATTATACCTAATTATTGGTAATTATTCCTAATTATTGGTAATTATTATTAATTATTGGTAATTATTCCTAATTATTTGTAATTATTCCTAATTATTGGTAATTATTCCTAATTATTGGTAATTATTCCTAATTATTGATAATTATTCCTAATTATCGGTAATTATTCCTAGTTATTGGTAAATATTGACAATTTTTTGCAATTATTGGTAAATATTGGTAAATATTGCTAATTATTGGAAAATATTGACAATTATTGGCAATTATTGGTAAATATTGGTAAATATTGGTAATTATTGATAATTATTACTAATTATTTCTAATTATTGGTAATTATTGTTAATTATTACTAATTATTGGTAATTATTGTTATTTATTATTAATTAATACTAATTATTACTAATTAATGTTACTTATTACTAATTATTGTTACTTTTTTCTAATTATTCCTATTTTTTTGAATTATTCGAATTATTACAAATTATATTCATTAATTACTAATTACATTCATTAACTACAAATTACATTCATTAACTACTAATTACATTCATTAACTACTAATTACATTCATTAACTACTAATTACATTCATTAATTACTAATTACTATCTTTAATTAAAATTAAAGTTATTAATTACTAATTATAGTCTCTTAATTATTACACATTGTTAATTACTAATAATTAAATCTAACAAATCAAATTTAATACCATAATACAACATAATTATATCTAATAAGAAATAATAAAAACTAATGTAAAAATATAAAACAAGAACATTAAATAAATATTAAATTAAAATTCAGAAAAAAACCATAAACTGGTTTTCGAGCTTTCGATTTGTTGTACTTGTAGGATGATCCCCGCAACCTCCTTGAAATCGACTTGCAAAACAAAATTCACTCAACACATATAAACTAGTAAAAAGTAGTTCAGATTCAGAAAACTTGTCAAGACTGGCTGTATTTATAGGATAGATTATTTGCGACGGGGTTTATTGTGACGGTATTCCCGTTGCAATTGGTATTATTTGCTACGGGACCGTTACAAATAACATCGGCCACATTTATTATGGGCGGCAATAAAAGGGATTATTTGTGACGGGGCCTGTCGCAAATAACCCCTTCCGGTAGGTTATTTGCGACGGGAACCCCTTCCCGTCGCAAATATCTTTCGCGCGATTTGGCGCGCATTCGCGCCAAACCATTTGCGACGGGTGAGAATATCCCGTCGCAAATAACCTGTTACCGCCGCCGGTTATTTGCGACGGTAAGGGGATCTCGTCGTAAATATCTTTCGCGCGATTTGGCTCGTATTCGCGCCAAACCATTTGCGACGGGTGAGAATATCCTGTCGCAAATAACTCTTTATTTGCGACGGGGATTATGCCCTGTCGCAAATGCCCCGATTGCGGGGGTTATTTGCGACGAGACATATTCTCGTCACAAATAACCCGTCGCTAATACCACTTTTTCTCGTAGTGACCTAACATAAATAGAACTATTTATGGATATAATCCATAATCATAACAATGTTTTCTTTGAGAATGTATATACTCATAAACCCCTCATAATGGTTTGTAAAGAAATCATGAATTATTCTAAGCATATCCCCCGAGAGTGTCGTAACCAAGAGTGTAGCAAGGCCCGTTGTCGTGCACCAGTTCCCATTCGAGTCTAGCTCAAAGCAGTGTTTTTGGGTTTTACCCCTAGGTACATATGTCCCAGAGCTACCTCTACCTATTCGTAACCATACATGGATGTATTGCCCAAAAAATACACAAAATATATACTTTACCAAAATTCTAGGAAGTTCTTCTATACTAATCCTCAAATTCTATCTTAGGGCTATGTGCTCTAATCAGATTTTATTTAAATCTAGCTTCCAAGGTTAGTACTAAACTGCCTCTGATACCAACTGTAACGCTCCGACCCCAGTTACCCAGAGTCGGTGCATTATTACGTAACATTGGCATGATAGAAAAAGATCAAGTCCCGAAAGACCGATTAGTTTAGTAGCCTTGGAAACACTAGATACATTCATAAATGTTACATTACATCATAAAGTGAAAAACTACAATAACATATTATCCATAGTCCACACTCATATCCCCTTCAGACTATCCCTACAGATCAGTCATAAAATATTTCTTCACATCCTGGGAAAAATAAAACATAGAAAGGGGTGAGCTCAGGTGCTTAGTAAGGATAACAATATAGCAGAAACTTTCATAAATAAACATAAACATTTAAGGTAATGTATAACTAAAATAAAAGCATTTTAAACTTGAACTTCAGCATAATATGGATAAAATAAAATGAAATAATTCCATTTACTTATTCAGATTGATATTCTACTAGTCGAATAATCACATGCAATATCAATAACCACTTTCATAATGATGGAATGCATAATTCCAGACTATCATAACCACGTTTCCCAGGCCTCGTTCCAAGACTACAAATAAGATTTTGTCAAGGCCTCATGCCAAGACACTAGTTTGTCTCATTAGACCTACTGATGCATCGAGGAACTATAGCGGGCTCCACCTGTCACTTATTAATTCCAATTCATTCCTTATATGAAAAGGTTTAAACATATCATAAACCATAACATAATCGTATCACATAAAACATGCATAAATGAAACATAACATTTCCACATTTCAATCACAATATATCAATACAACACATTGATATAATAAAACCATTTTCAATACCAAAATAAAATAAAATTAAAACAAGGTATTTATTTTTCATTTAAAAAAAGTTATGGCTTGTACAAGAAGCCGAAACTCAAATAATGGTCACAGCGGCGGAGAAGTCGTTGTCGCCGCGTACATAAGAAAAAACATTCCTTTTGTAGTTTAGTAAAAACACTTCATATAAAAATATTAAATTTGAATAAAATTAAAAGTCAAACATGTTTATATACCGCATAAAAGAAAGTTGGGTATAAAATAAAATATGCCTCAATGAAAGGAGATTAAGACGAAGTCCTTTACCTCGTGTCCGACTTGACTCAATCATTCTTTAATCTCATGAATAATAAACTATAGTTAATTTCTATTTGCTTAAGAACCTTTTTCAAGTTCATTATTTCTTTTACATCACTTATTACCATGTTATGAACGTTATGTAATCATTTAATTCAATAATGGTCATTTTGTCGATCCTTGGTACTTTATTAAAAAATAAACTTCTTATAATTACAAGTTTTTTATGTGGTAAAATATCCATTATCTATAGAATTATATTCATGATGTATATATCTAGTATTTACATGCATTTATAATATTACATAACATTTAGAGGTAAGAAATGAAATGCACCGTTCATGGAGACGGTAAGCCGTATGTACGCATGAACGCTACTTTCATTTCTATTTCATATTTAATAGAATGAAATCATAGTGATATAAATGTATATTATAATTCTATTATAATATATAATATCATTAACTCCATCCCTTTTACTTCCCACATATGGCATTAACGATTCAAATCACTTTGAGGGGGCGGTAGTCCGTACTTCCTAAAATGAAATTATCATGTTTACCCATAATGGAAACCATAATGGTATGCCATAAACGAAAAATACAGAAGAATAAGGAAAACATAAACATAATATATATCATATATAAATATAGTTACATCTTAATGTCCACCATGAATGTTGTTAAAAGAATATTGAACAATCATCGTTTCGTGAGCCAGTAATTCGCCACCCACAGAAACAGTATGTTATTTAACCATTAGATGGAGGTGTGTGTAAGTGTAAATCAAATATTTCTCATAAAAACGTCCTATTATATTTAATATACTGGTTTTGTTACAAAATAATGGAATAAAAAGGTTTTAAGTGTTTGTAGAAGCAAGATAAAACAAAATAACATAAGAGAATACATTACCTTAAAATCGGGTAACTCTTTTTGATTTGAGAAAAAGGCTTCCTTGGGAAGGCTTCTGCCCAAAGTGAGGCTTCTAGGAGTAATAGAGGGAAGTTGGGAGAGTATATGGGCAGAGGATGGCAGAGCCAAATGGCTTTTATGGTGTGAATAAGGTGGTAGAGGTGGGGGCCTTTTATAAGAGGAGAGGAAGGGCACTCTTGAAAGGATTGAAATGTGACTTTATTATGAAATGATTTTTGGATTTTAAAGGTCCCAAAATGATATCTTTTGAGGATAAGGTGATAAGGGTTCGAAATCCTTCCATTCAATAGGCTTTAGAAAAGTGTAAGTATTAGATTTTACCTTATATTTTCATTTTATTTAAATCGTTCATTAATGAGGTAATCACTACATCATCATGGTGTCATAAATAAATTTATTTCTTTAATGTATAAAAATTAAAAAAAAACCATGATTTCGGAAATCTTTTTCTCTTTCCAATGACTATTAATAGTCTAATATATCATTTATATAGTCAAAATTAAAATTGTTTTACTTAGGTTTTACATACTTTTGTTATATTTTCCTTTCTTTAAAAAATAAAATGATAAGATGTCACTATCACAAAAAAGTGATTCCATGGGGTCCCTAAGTTGGCACAAGGAATTCCATGGTCTTCCATGACACCAAAAATAGCATTAGGACACATGTTGGAGTCATTTTATATTATTATGATATTATTTCATTACCCTTAACTACCCGATTACTAATTAATCATGATAATTGAAGATAATTTTTGTTGTTACTATTCATAATGTCAAAAAAAAGTCTTAATTACATAATTTGGACCTTATGATTCCAAATATGGGATCCATTTTACCAAATTCTAAACACAGAAATTTCAGTAATTAATTTAAAAATTATTCCTGTTTTCAAAACCAAAAACGGATTTTTAAGAAGTAAAATCTATCAAAAGAATGACTTGTTTTTACATCCAAATGAAAAGTAAAATTACTTAAAATGAACAAAATTGTATTAAGTGATAAAAATATGATCCAATTATAATTTAAAACCAATTAAAATGACAATATAACTATATAAATAAATTGGATGAAAATGCGGTTTTGAATTAAAATACAACATTTTCACTATTCATTAAAAAATGAACATTATTAGAAATATACCAAAACATCACTCTATGCTATATTTGATATTAAAAATTCAAAAATGATGTCCATTTTAAAAATTAAAAACATAGAAGTTTCATTAATAAATTTTTTAGTTAATTCCCATTGTACAAACAAATAGCGTGTTTTTAGGAAACAATATCTATCAAAAGATTGACAATTGTTTATGTCCAATTTCAACGTGAAATTTATTATAATGACCACCATTAGATAAAATGGTAAAATTATATTCTAATTATACTTTAAAATCACTCAATAGTATAATTTATCACTATAAATTATTTTGATTAAAAAAAGTTGTTTTAAGTATTTTTTATTATTCATCGAAAATTTGATGTTCTCAGAAAAATACCAAAACAATCAACATAGGATAATTTCGATATTATGAAACCAAAAATTAATTCCATTTCGAAATAGAAAATTTATATAATTTCAAAAGGTGGGTATTACTATTCATAACGGCTACTTTGATTTGTTGTGGTGTGTTAGAACTCGAGGTTTCGTACAACACACGCTACTGTATTATTCAAAGAGAAGAATACCATGGAAGCTCGGGGTGTTACATAAAAGAAGAAGTAAAATTAAAGATATTGGAGAAGAAAATTATCTACTCTTAGAAAAACCTCCTTTTGATCTCTTTTTAAGGACTATAGTATTAGAATTTTGGGACAAATAGAAGCTCTAGGAAATGGATACGGATGTTGGGGAGATATTTTTCAATTTTTGGTTGAGATAAAATACTCAAGATGTGTTTAAAGTTGAGGGGAGTATTAAGTCTTGCAACATCATTAATACGAAGTTGTGAAAGACTCTCTAGAGGTAAATCTTATCTTGTATTTAAATAATGTGTAGATTTGGTAAGGTGATATAAAGTAAATCACATTTAATCATTTTTTATAGGAGTATTTTTTAATACAGTGACCAAATCCATAGTAATTTCATTCCATTTCCATGTAGTAATAGTCATTGGTTGCATGACTCTTCTAGGATATTGTATCTCAACCTTTACCTATAGAAAAACAAAATATCTTGACACGTAATCTGCAATTTATTGCTTCATATTATCCAACAAAAAATGTTTCTTCAAATATAAATACATTTTGGTGATAACTTATTGAATAAAGAGATTTTATCTATGGTCCCCATCTAATAATTCCCTTTTTATCTTAGGTATAGATGGAACACATAGCCTCTTCTCAAATTTCAGAATGTCATCTTCATATAAAATGTCTGCTGATATCCCAACATTAACAAATGTAATTTTATTTAAAAATTTATCATTATTGTGCTAAGAACATTTTATATTTTCTAATAAATATTTTTTATCAATCATTTAAAAAGGTCATGATGTTTCCCCTTCTTTAATAATTCCCAGATCCATATTTACTAAATCTGTAAACATGGGATCTTTGTCAATCCAACTTTTGTTTAGTACTCCATGATTTTTCCTACTAAGTTCATATTCAACATTATTTACCTTTCCTAGATGTAATTGTATTAATAAATCATAATCCTTAAGTATATCAAGACATCATCCCCTCAAGTTTATTTATTTTTATGGAAATATATTATTCAAAATATTATGATATCTGTATATTTCCTATATTTCCATATTGAGATAATGTATCCATATATTTAGATAAAAAAATATAGTTTCCAAATCAAGATCAGGAGTTGAATATTTTTTTAATGGTTTATTAAGTACCTTGATGCATAGGCAGTAACTTTATCATTCTCTATAAGGACACATCCAAGTCCCTTCATTGATGCATCACAATATATCACAAATACATCATTTCATGATGGTAGAGTATAGATCAAATCATTGACCAATTTATTTTTCAATTCATTAGAAAATTCTTCAAATTCCTCTTTATATATTAACTTAACCCCTTTACAAGTATGCTTGGTTACTAGGTTAGCCAATCGGGAAAAATCTAGGACAAATCGCTGATGGTAACTTGCCTAGCCAATGAAACTATATACCTCGGTTATGTTTGTTGGTGTAGGTAATTATTGTACTACCTTTATCTTAATAAGATTAACTAAGATTCAATTCTTGGAGAAAATATAGATAATAAAAGAAACATTCTAGAGCCAGAATTTACGCACGATAAATTTACCATATAACTCTTTTCTTCTACGAGTCTCAAGAATGATCCATAAGTGATTCTCATGGTCATAATAGCTCTTAGAGAACAAAAATATATCATCAATAAATAATACAAAAATTATCCAGATATTACCTGAATACTCTTTTCATTATATCCTTAAAAACATAGGGTGAATTATTCAATCCACGTGGCATTATTTTAAACTAGAAATGTCCATAGCTTGTATGAAATAAATTATTTGGAATATCTTCCTTCATTACTCACAATTGATGATACCCAAAAACAAAGTTCAAGATTTGAAAAATATTTATCACTATGAATTTGATTGAATAAGTCATCAATATGAGGTAGAGGAGACTTGTAGTTTATCATAATAGCATTGATTTACCTATAATCAGTGCACAACCTCAAAGATCTGTCTTTCTTCTTAATCAAAAGAAAAATGGATCCCCAAGGTGAAACACTACTATGTATACATCCCTTACCAAAAAATTACTATAGTTTTATTAACTCCAGTAATTATATATTGTCCATTATATCTGGTTTCTTTGATATAGGTTTTCTATTAAGGATTAAATCAATTGAAAACTAAATTTTACCCTCTAGTATATTTCTAGGTAATTTATCAAGAAATACATAAATTCATTCCAATAAAATAGTTACATTCTCAATTTGAGGATTATATTATCCATCTATATATTTTTTTAGATCTTTTTCCCCAATAATATCATTTAGAAGAGCTATTCGGGTGGATCTAAACATTACTCAAAGGATGAAGGCTCCCCTCTATTGATAAGGAATTACACATATTTATCATGAATCATAATTTCTTTATCTTTGTAATAATTTTTTGCGTCATATTTGAAAGCATTTGCATAGAAAGGATTATATCAAAATCAAACATAGGTATAATAAAAATTTTAGTAAATAGGGCACGTTTACATGTTATAATGGGAACTAACTGACGCATCCTTATTATGGTGACAATTCCACTGGGATTATTAAATGATAACTCCCATATTAATGTTTTATGGAATATCTAATTATTTTGGAAAAATTGGAAGATATAAAAAAACTAAAAAGATATATAATACAATAAATAATTAGCTAAATTTGAGTAAATTATTAAAGTATCTATCACCACATCCTTTGGAACTTCAAACTTATCTATTTTTATTATATAAGCTTGACATTTCCCCCTTGAACTTTTCTAGGGAAACTTCCCTTGATGCCTAGGAAAATCATTTTCATAGTTCCCTATCTCTTTTTAGTTTAAGAATCAAACATCAGTAGCTTCTTTATTTCCCTTTCAATCACAAGCCTTATGAAATTTCTCTCTACACATAAAGCAAACTCTCATTCCATGCAATCATGTTCCATGGAGTTTCTTTCCACATATAATATATGTTATAAATTTCTCCCAACCCTTATTCCCTATTTATGTATTTCTTTTTCATAAGTTTTTAACCATTGTTTTCTTATATTTATTTCCTTATAAGTCATAATATTTGGAGAATAATTTCTCTACCTTGATAGCACGTGATACTATGTACTCATATGATGAGAAGGTTTGGGAGACTATTTATCTTTGAAGGATTTTCTTTATCACATCATGTAAATGGCCAATATTTCTCTTTGGATTACATATATAGTCCAAAAAATTCTTTTCTGACCTTTTAAATATGGAATCAAACTTAGCTACATTTTATTCTTCTTTTATATTTGAAATAAGAATTGTCTCTATTGAGTTTGAAGTTTTAATTTATATCCTTTCTTTCCTTAGTATAAAAAATAACAAATTACTATTAATTAATATGTTTTACTAAATTTATATTTCCAAATCCATTGATAATTTTTTATAGAAAATTTTTTATTCTATATAATGCATAAATATTTCTAAACTGATGAATATAACTTTTATACACTAAGTATAGTCCATCAGACTGACTATGTGTGGTCTATCAGACTGATTAAGTCTCATCCATCAGACTAAATAATTTCGATCCATTAGACTAACTAAGTCCAGTCAATTGGACTAACTAAGTTGGGTCCATAAAACTAACTAACTATTTTCCAACAGTCTAAGTCAGGACCATCATATTGACTAAGTTTATTCAATCAGATTGAATAAGTATAGAATATTGAATTGATGAAGTATAGTCTATCATATTGATTAAGTCATGTCCATCTGATTGACTATGTTTAATCCATCAAACTAACAGAATTTAGTCCATCAGAATTACCAAGTGTGGTCCATCAAACTAACATGGTTTTTGATCCATTCGACAAAACATAATTTATTCCATTAAAATAATACTGTATATAATTGGATGGTTATAATTTTTTTTACTGGACAAAATAATTTTACATAATTATGATGATATTATCCAAATGACTTTTGTTTAATATGTATTGAACATACTGAGCTGTCAAGATTTAGCTCATCTAAGGTCATGGAAACCAACTTTGTGAATCATGGAATATGACCATTAGAGTCATGCCAATAAATAGATGTTCATTTTAGGAGGTCAGAGTAGATGCTTTTGTGACTCAACCGATCTAAATATTATTATTATATAAGATCCCATTAATAAATATATATAAATCTTCATGGTGTTTTCATTATAAGGAATTCGAGGATGGATTAAAAATTCCTTAGAACATTTTTCATTTTAAATTCATTTTGTATGATCTAAGTTTAGATTAATGGATTCCGGGGATAGGAAGACTTTTGATTATAATTTGAGTGATCAAGGGCTTCTGGGGCTAGGAAGATAGAGATTTTGATCTTTATAATCAGGGGATTTCTTTCTGCTGAAATAAAATTTTTATAGTTAGGTTCAAAACTAGGTATACCCAAATATATGGTTTCTGACTTCCATAACTCTTAAGTTTAAAGAGTATAAATATTTTATAAATATTTTTGAAAGTCGTTATTATTTTTTTTATTTTATTTTTTTATTTTACCTGTTTCTACAAGTTGATTATTTTCGCTATGCATTTGTATATAAATTTTATTTTACTAATATTTACAAAATTCAGATATCTCGGATAATACTTATGTCTAATATAGAAACTTTTAAGATTCTATGCTATCTATTTATGATAAATATTAAGTAATAGGTTTTATTTTTTAGTTATTTTATATTTTAAAACTAAAATTCACCCCCACCCCCACTCTTGTAGTCATTGATATACTCTTTGATCCTATAGTATCTCCATATCCACTCATTGTTCATGAGGGAAAATTTTTCTAGAAAAGTTAATTAAATTACTTCTATTCCACACACACTATTTTCTCGTCATTCATATTGTTTTGAATGAATAACCACCATTGATCCACATCCCCTAAGAGATTATAAACTTCCATGAAAAACATATCCCTTTCATTACTTCCCAAAGTAAGAAATTTCTTATTTATGAAACTTATATATTCTTCATATAAAAATGGATTTATAGTATCAATAAATTATTGAGTTTTTTTTTGAATGAAGAATTCTAAATTTGTTACACTATGTTTTGGATCAGTGGGAGGATCTATATAGGCAAGGTTATTAGTCCTAGCCTAAGTCAGCTAACCCAATATGGTTATAATTTGTTCAACTCTAACTGCTGCTCTAGCTCCAACTGCATTATCTTACCTAGGAGGTAACCCCCTTAATGGATTATGTGTATTGATAAATTTTTCGTTCCTTTCATTGGTTTTCATTTCTAAACAATAAAATATACTAGATTAGATTATATAATTATGAATCGTAGTGAAACACTAAACATAAATTGAAAGTTTTATGGATATTTAATCTCAAAATCATAAACATGTTTTCTTTGGGGATATTCTTAAATTATAAAAATATTTTAAAATCCTTCAAAATGTTTTGTAAATAATATTTGAATTATCCCAATAATATCCATTGGGGGTGTTAAACTAGGTTCACAGTATGGACGCACTCTCTGTGCATCAGAATAATGGTTGAGATATACTCGAACCAACGTTTGTTAGGTTATTACCCCAATATGCATATGTTCTAAAGTAGCATCCCCTTGCATCATCCATACAAGGATATATTTATAGTAAGACCATATAATATCTACCTTAAAAACGTTGGGAAGTTATCCTACTCTTATAATAATCCTCAAAGTCATTTATAAAGTAATATTCCCCAATCTATGTTTCTATAAATATAATTCTCAGTGTTTCTTGTAAACTCTATTTGATACCAACTGTAAAGATTATAAACCCAGTAAAACAAAGTCGATAGTTACTTTATTACTTTGGTACTAGTTATAAGTGACCACATCCTAAAGGATTGAATATTTTAATAGTCTTGAAAAACTAAATACATACTTGAGTCTCACATTATATTTTAAAATTTAAAATGCATCATAGTATTTTCTTCGAGAACTCTATTATTACCTTTAGTATATCCCTACATATCAATCCCAATACACTTCCGAGAATCCTAGGGAAATAAAACATAAGAAATTGGTAATATCATATGCTCAGTAAGGGTATGCGTACAATGGAAGCTAACATAAAGTAAATAAAACATGAATAAAATGTATCAGATAAACAATAGTGAAATATTATATACATATAATACTATAAAAGAGAGGGAAATCCATGGATAACATATCAATATAAATAATTGTACGTTTCGGGCGCAGCGGAATCACGGTTGGGATGATACCCAACTTTAATTTCTACCATGATCAATGATTATTCAGAAATCAATATGATGATGAATGAAAGTCTCCATGGAATAGAATCAAATATTTATATAATGAAGGAAGAGTCCTGAAACCTTTAGAGAGGATCTTCCACATCATGTTTATAATTAATTTAACTAATTTCATAAAGAAAATAATACCTGGATCTTCAGTATTTTCTTCGTTGATGATGTTGATCATCCGGAATGACTCTTTTGGAATATCTCATTGCACATGAAGGGATACAAACTAGAATCCCACTAGCAGTGATCCCCACATGCTTTGATGGCCTCCGATTGACACCACTCATTCTCTGGGTGCTAGCGCAGCGAAGCGAGTGTCTTGTTTCAGTTGTTCTTGATCTCTTATTCTTCATCCTTGAATAACGTCTCTAATTATTAAGAGGGGTGGGAAGATTATTTGAGAGAGATATTGTTTATCTCAACAATTCTCAATTCCCCAGACATGCATTTCGATACATGGAACAGTAGATGTATGTGTCTATTTATTAACATGGTGCTTCAGTTACAATATTTAATTTCATAACAGCAATTAAATACATTCATAACTTTAAATAAAAATTATGTTATTAATAATAATACCATATCATTATTTATGGTGTTCTAACTTGCACAAAATAGATCTATAAATAGAATTCCACGTCACAAAATAATAGCAGTGTTATTTTAATTTGTTCCAACTAGTTAAATAATTATTTATAATCTTGCAAATAATTATTTTACTATCGGACCGTCCTTGGTATGCTCGAACTCCACATCCATTTATTAAACATCTAAATAAATAAATAAATAAATTATTCTCTTAAATAAATATTCTATTTACAAACTAATAAACAAATATCTATCAAATAATCAATAAAATAAATTAATATTTTTTACCCACAATATGGGGAATAAATATTTATTTAATTTATGCAATAATTTTAACATGAATATAATTATTCCACTCTCTTGAGAATAATATTTATTATTTAAATTCAAATATAATTTAATCAAGATCACAAGAAACACTTAGTGTGTGCCCCTATAGGATTCTTTCTCATTGGAATTAGTTGGGCTTGCCTAAAGTTCAAGAGTAATATCTAGAAACGGGTCAAGAAACCCAAGAGAAAGAACTTAAAGTCGGAACAATGACATCCACATATGAACGCTCATAGTGTAATATAATCCATGTGTCTCAATATCTCATCAAGAAGGTTTCATGATAATGTCATCAACCTTTGTGCCTGATACATCGTTCTTTGACTACCTGAAATAAACTCATCGTTACCCCATGGCCATGGAATTTCATGAAAATGTTATTTTTTAATCAAAGGTCTGAGATATCAAATTCCATAAATGTGAGGGACAAATTCTTCTTGTACTTATCTATTAACAACATTCCACTCGTGACGCACCCAACATACCCTACTTCCCACCAACTGTTTTCTTGACGGTTTTCATCAGTAAATCAAAGTGCGTGAGTTGTGACACATATTAATGACAATCTTAAAGCCCAAGGATCATTACACATGCTCATAGATAAAAATATCTGATGACACCAAAACATGCGGAATTCCTTATTGACGGATCTATTCTCAAAATCTTCTGTCTTGGAGATTACCAAGTGCGAACTTCATGAGAGGAAGTCTCATCTACTTATGAGTACTCACGCCTAAAGGTTTGAATTATATGTGTTCCATCATAGTAAGTCATCCAACCATAGAACTATATTTAAGAATATTGTTATATCATTTCAAGGTTCTCATCAAAGTTGAGAGCTGCAATGAATTTATCAATGCAATAAATACTCTAGAAAATTATTACATATTTATAATGAACCATACTTTACATACATTGTTATTACTTCCGAATTGAAGCATACTTATCACAAAATATAACAAAACCATGATATGTGTAACACCCCAGGTAAATAAAGAATATGACATTTCATATTTATCTATATTTGTGAATAAAATATTGAAATGACTTTAAAGGGGAAGCTATGCTCGATGGCGTACCCAACACGCAACAACGAGTTTCTTGGAAATCTTACGTTGCACTCTAATAATAAAATAATATTATTTTAAATGGTAGTTATTATGTAGCCGTTGTATTGGAAGGAATGGATAGAAATAACTAAAATATTATTATATATGTTCTTAAATATTTTTACATTTATACAATAAAAGATAAAGGTTTAAAATACGGAAAGAATTCAATTTTTGGCGTATGTGCCCTAGTTTTCACTAAAGGTTCACTTATCACCTTTTAATGGAGAATTGTCATTAAATATAGTTTTGCTCACTCTTAAACATTCTTTTGGAACAAATAAAACTCTTCTTAATAATCGGGACATCAAAATTTACTTTGTGTAAATTTTTGGTATCTTTCCGATAATGTTCATTTTTTTAATGAATAGTGTAAAATGTTGTATTTTAATTCAAAACCTCTTTTTAATCTAATTTATTTATATGATTAGATTATATTTGGAATTGGGTTTAAAGTGAAATTAGAAAATATTTTTACCATTAAATCCAATAGTGGTTGTTGGAATTAATTTCACTTTGAAATCAGACTTAAACTAGTGTCAATCTTTTGATACTTATTGTTTTCTAAAAACACGCTATTTGCTCTGACAGCGGGAATTAATCATTAAATTAATTAATGTGACTTATATGTTTTGAATTTTGTAAAACGGACTTCATTTTTGAATTCAGAATATCAAATATAGCTTAGGGTGAATTTTTGGGATTTTTCTGAAAAACTTCAATTTTTTTATGAATAGTGAAACCACTAAGTGGTATTTATAAAAACCGATTTTCCGTTTAAATGAAATTTTGCCATCATTGTGTTTTTATTTTCAAAAATCCGACATACATGGTTGTCATTAAGAAGTAAAATGTGGTTCAATGAGATTAAAATAATTTTTTGGTGAATAGTAACTTATTAAGTTTTTAATCGCGATTAGTAGTATTTAGGGTAGTTTAAGGTATAAATAATACTTTAATGAAATGAAATGACCTAGACACATGTCCCAACCTCATTGGTTGTGTCATGGACGACCATTACATGCCATGGGTCAACTTGGGGACCCCATGGATCCACTTTTGTTGGGAAATGACATAAATTACTTTTTATTTAATGTTAAAGTGAAAATGACACAAACATAATATGTTTTACGAAAACAATTTTTAAGTGGGGTTATACAAGTAAAAATTTTGATTATAAATAGTCATTGGAAAGATAAAATGATTTTATATATCATAGTATTTGTTTTATAATTTTTAGACATTATATAAATTTAATTATTTATGACATAATAATGATGCAGCGATGACATCATTATTTGACGATTTAAATAAAATAGAAAGATAATGTAAAATCTATGAACTACACGTGGACAAAACCAATTGTATGAGTGGATTTAGAAGCCTTATCACCTTATCCACGAATTATATCAATGTGGGACCTTTTGAAACCGAAACACATTTTCAAATAAAGTAATATTTCTTACTTTCCAAAAGTACCCCTCTTCTCCTCTTATAAAAGGCCCCCACCTCTACCTCTTTTCCCACACTCCTCAAGCCTTTGGATCGGCCAACCCCTGCCCATTTACTCTCTCCACATCCCTATCCTCATCCTAGAGGACTCCCTTTGGGCAGAATCCTTTCAAAGGAAGCCTTTAGGCTTAAATCAAAAGGAGTTACACTTTTAAAGGTAATTCATTCTCTCATGTTCATTTGTTTTATTTTTCTTCTCCAACCCCCTAAACTCTTTTTATTTACTTCTTTTGTAACAACACCAGTATAATCAATATACTAGGATGTTGTTATAAGATTTATTCGAGCTACACTCTCACAAAACTACATCAAATGGTTAAAGAACATACGGTTTCCGTGGATGGTGAAGTTCTGCCTCCCGAAACGATGATTGTTCAATACTCATTTAACACCTTCAAAGGTGGCCATTATGTTGTCACTATTTTTATATATGATATATAATATGTTTATGTTTTATTTATTCTTCTTTATTTTTCATTTTTGTCTTACCTTTATGGCTTCCATTATGGGTATACGCGATATCTTCATTTAAGGAAGTGCGGACTACCGCCCCCTCAAAGTGATTTGATTCGTTAAATACCATATGTGGGATGTATAAAGGATGGAAATATGATATTATATATGATATTATACTGGAATTATTATATACCTCTATATCATTATTATTTCTTTCCATTAAAGTATGAGATAGAAATGAAAGTAGCGTTCATGCGTACGTACGGCTTACCGTCTCCATGAACGGTGCATTTCATTTCTTACCTCTAAATGATTATGTAATGTTATAAATGCATGCATGTACTGGATATATATGACATATATGATATCTACATCATGAGTACAATTCTTGATATAATAAACATTTGGCCACACGAACAACATGTAATTGAAAGAAGTCCACTTTCGACTTAAGAACCAAATATCGACAAAACAAACATTATTAACTTAAATGATTAAATAATGTTTATAACATTGAAATAAGTGATCTAAAAGGAATAATTAACTATAAAAAGGGTTCTTAATAAAGTGGAAATTAACTCAAGTTTATTATTCAGGACGTTAAAGAATGATCGAGTCAAGTCGGACCCGAGGTAAGGGATCCTACTCCTCTCTTTCTTTTTAAGTACACACTTTTATGTCATTCCTTTTAAAGCTCATCTTTCTTGTTATTGGGATGATCTTTTATATTAAAATTACTGTAATCTTTATGTTCATGTTATGAGAGACCCTATTCTCTCTCATCAATCCATTGTGGATGTTTTGAGTGGCGCCGTTAGGCTGCCGAACTTTCGTAAGAGATCTAACCTCTCTCTTTCTTTTTAAGTACTCTCCTTTATGTCACTTCTTTTAAGATCCTCTTTATAATGTTGGGGGATGTTATTTTATATTCCTCTTGCTTTACATTTTATTTTAATGTGATGAGATACCATATTTGATCTCATAAATCCATATTCGGAAGTTTTATGTGGCGTCGTTAGGCTGCCGAGTTTTCGTAAGGGATTTTTCATCTCACTTTTATTCCCGTGAGATTTATGCTACATTTTCCACAAATTCCATTGAGTGGTGTATGTACTGCCCATTATTCTAATCTTTGTGTAATATACTTTCGTTTATGAGTATATACATCAATGATCTATTGTCCTTCTTTCATGGGGTGTATGTTTTGAAAGATACCCAAGTCGGTAAGGGAACCTTTCACCCTCCTCTTTTTTTAAAAGACTTCTTTTGTTGGGTCTTTTAATTTACATATTGTTATGTTGGGATATGTTCTCATATATCCTTATTGATGTAAATTTTATGTCCAAGTGATGAGATAAACTTTTTATCTCTCATCAACTCATTTTGATGTGATGTCGTTAGGCTGTCAAGGGAACTTTTTAACCCAATTTCGATTTCTTTGGGTTCAACATGTAGTCATTGAATATGTCATCCATTGAATATGTGTGAATGACCTTTTATTGTTTTACACTTAATATCCACTTATATTGGGTGTACTTATATTTGTCACACATATTTTTGAGATTGATTTGTCCTTAATTTAAGGATACCTTCTTTATAAGGGGTTTCATCACATTTGACATTTCTATTAAGGGTTCATTGTTGTTATGCACCAATTCACTCTTATATGGTGTATATACTGTCCTTTGGAGTATTATATCATGAATCCTTTTATTCTCATGATATTATAAAGTTCTGACTAAATGTTATTCCTCGATTATTGTATTCAAGTGTCTCTAATTTTGGTAAAAACCCCTTTAACCAAAATATCATTTTAAATGTTTTAATTATTTGTTATTATTAATATCCATGTTTTCAAAATGGTTTTAAGGATTTATTTATATGGATATTAATGGTTTAAAATGTTAAAATCTTCAAGGTGGTATGGGACTTCGTCTCAATCTCCTTTCATTGAGGCATATTTTATTTTATACAGAACATTCTTTTATACAGTGTATAAACCCCTTTGACTTTTACGTTTATTCAAAAGGAATCTTTTTTATACGAAGCGTTTAATAAACGACAAAAGGTAATTTTTTTGTCGTACGTATGTGGCGACAACGACTTCTCCGCCGTCGTGACCGTTATTTGAGTTTCGGCTTCCTCTACAAGCCATACTTTTTTTTAAAACGAAAAATAAATACCATGTTTTATTTTGGTATGGAAAATGGTTTTCACAATGTTTTTGTGTTGTATTGATATCTTGTGATTGAAATGTGGAAATGTTATGTTTCCTCTATGCATGTTTTATGTGATATGATTATGTTATGGTTCTTGGGCATTATTATGAAGACGGGTGGTTTCGTGATAAACTAAGGGCGGGTGAGCCCGTTATAGCTCTCCAATGCATTGGGTAACGTGAAAGAGTGAAACGTTAAGGTTTCTCCAAAGAGATTTAGGGAATATACTGTGATGGGTATTCCAAACGTAACCAAGAGGGTTACTCCCTACGTAAGAATGTTATGAATGCCTCAAGTTACCTTTATGTTTTATGTTTTCTATGATTTATTCATGGTTTGATGAGGTATGTTAAAGTGCCTATGTTTTATGGGTAACGTATGATTTCATTCTCATGTATATATGAACTCATGTTTCCTTTCCATATTTTTATAACCCTTACTGAGCTTTTTAAGCTCATCCCAAGTTTTTGAAATGTTTTTCACAGGTCAAGGGAAAGGTACATGATGTGATGATAGTGTCAAGGATGTGTCAAGAAAAAATCCGTGTTATATTTTAAATATGTTTCCGTTGATGGGAAGAATAAATATTGTCTTTTATGTAACCACTTTGTTTAAATGTGGAATGTAATGCAAGTTTCATGATCTAATTATCTAAAACTCTAAACCTGAAAAGATCCTCAATGTGTAATCTTGTAATAACTCAAGATTAAGTAAGGTTTAAGGCTGGGGCCTTATAGTTGGTATCAAAGGTCGGTTTAGATAACTTTAGAGGTTAGGGTATTCTTTAAGCATAAGTGACAATTACCATAATGGTTAGGATTTCAGAAAGAGTCTTAGTTTTAGATAAAGTGAATGAGTAAGTATATCTTATTGTCTATCTTACTCATTAGTACATGATGGTTTTGTTGATATACTCACACTGACATTTCTATTTTTAGTGAATGGATTGATCTAGCAGGCACCAAAGAGACAACAGGTTTGAAGGAAACTGTTGTGGTTATCTGATTAAGATACTAGATAAAATGGAGGATTCAATGAGGAAACTCGTGGTTTTTCTAAACCAAATATCAAGGAGTCATGATCAACCACTTCAACCTTGGTGAGTTCTCTAATGCATCATGTACGAGATGGCCAACTCGATGTAAAAATTCAGTTAATAATTATTAAGGTAACCATTAGGGTTTATATGATACTTAATTTTTAGGTAATTATGGGTTACTCTATGATATGATGGAAAATGAAAGGAATGAGATAAAATTGAGGTTAAAATATGTTATGATTATTCTTGAAGATTTTATCTCATTTTGGGGAATGTTTTGAGAATTATATAGTTTTGGAAAAAGGACAACACGCAGACCGTGTGACAACCCGTCGCATCGGACAATGATGCGGGAATCGAACCCACAACCAAAGTGCGACTGGTATTTATCGCCTACCACTGGACTACGTGAAGTCCCTGGTTAGTTTAACTGATTATTTTTAGTTATATTATTTTATGAATTAAGAGTAAGTTGATTTTGGAGGATATGTTATTAGGATAATTACTTTTCAATGTGAGATTTTAGGAGCAACTGATATTGTTTGGAGATAAATGTTACGATTTATCTTGGAAGACTATGCGACTAAATCCTTCAAATATTTGGGTTTCAATCTTATATTGGTCTACTTTGAAGAATTTAATGGACAAATTGATTATAGAATGGTCCTCGTTGAACTTTGGGTTTTGTTGGACAAATTTTGGAGATTAAGAATAGATTTTCTGTTTATAAAGGGTTATCCTTTTCTGGATTATCTGACCTTGTACTAACCATTTTGGTTTTGGGTATGGTTAAGGTCTAATGATATGGGAAGTATATAGTTCTCTTTTGTGGATTAGGTGATTCTCTATAAGTTGATTATAGTACTCTTAATGTGAACAAGTCTTCCTAAATACTCATCTTTTGGAGAAAATATGAGTTTGTGTAAGGAATCTAATAAAGGTTGAAAGTCAATATGATAAGTGATTATGTTTCCTTATGAATAAATTCCTCAATAAAAAGTAACTTAAAACAAAAATTTTGTCTATTAACTTTTCCTACTGGGGAATCGAATACCGTTTAACCCATCACAAGTTTGTGATTTTCTCATGGTTAACTTTCTCCTAAACATGTTTTCTATCACTCTCTATGAGAACATAAACCTATGTTTTCTCCTCTATGTCCATATTTTCATACTTGGAATCCTAGTATGGGTTAACTCGGGTGACCTTTGTACTTATCTCTCTTTATTTTAAAGTGTTTGTTTTACCGACTTTCGTTCTGATGTGGGACTTTCAAGGATGTTTCCAAGCGCAATTTTAAAATTGCGAGGACGCAATTCCCAAAAGGGGGGAAGGATGTAACACCCCAGGTAAATAAAGAATATGAAATTTCATATTTATCTATATTTGTGAATAAAATATTGAAATGACTTTAATGGGGAAGCTATTCTCGATGGCGTACCCAACACGCAACAACGAGTTTCTTGGGAATCTTATGTTGCACTCTAATAATAAAATAATATTATTTTAAATGGTAGTTATTATGTAGCCGTTGTATTGGCGGGAATGGATAGAAATAACTAAAATATGATTATATATGTTCTTAAATATTTTTACATTTATACAATAAAAGATAAAGGTTTAAAATACGGAAAGAATTCAATTTTTGGCGTATATGCCCTAGTTTTCACTAAAGGTTCACTTATCACCTTTTAATGGAGAATTGTCATTAAATATAGTTTTGCTCACTCTTAAACATTCTTTTGGAACAAATAAAACTCTTCTTAAGAATCGGGATATCAAAATTTACTTTGTGTAAATTTTTGGTATCTTTCCGATAATGTTCATTTTTTTTAATGAATAGTGTAAAATGTTGTATTTTAATTCAAAACCTCTTTTTAATATAATTTATTTATATGATTATATTATATTTTGAATTGGGTTTAAAGTGAAATTAGAAAATATTTTTACCATTAAATCCAATAGTGGTCGTTGGAATTAATTTCACTTTGAAATCAGACTTAAACTAGTGTCAATCTTTTGATACTTATTGTTTTCTAAAAACACGCTATTTGCTCTGACAGCGGGAATTAATCATTAAATTAATTAATGTGACTTATATGTTTTGAATTTTGTAAAACGGACTTCATTTTTGAATTCAGAATATCAAATATAGCTTAGGGTGAATTTTTGGGATTTTTCTGAAAAACTTCAATTTTTTGATGAATAGTGAAACCACTAAGTGGTATTTATAAAAACTGATTTTCCGTTTAAATGAAATTTTTTCATCATTGTGTTTTGATTTTAAAAAATCCGACATACATGGTTGTCATTAAGAAGTAAAATGTGGTTCAATGAGATTAAAATAATTTTTTGGTGAATAGTAACTTATTAAGTTTTTAATCGCGATTAGTAGTATTTAGGGTAGTTTAAGGTATAAATAATACTTTAATGAAATGAAATGACCTAGACACATGTCCCAACCTAATTGGTTGTGTCATGGCCGACCATGACATGACATGGGTCAACTTGGGGACCCCATGGATCCACTTTTGTTGGGAAATGATATAAATTACTTTTTATTTAATGTTAAAGTGAAAATGACACAAACATAATATGTTTTACGAAAACAATTTTTAAGTGGGGTTATACAAGTCCAAATTTTTATTATAAATAGTCATTGGATAGCTAAAATGATTTCCTATATCATAGTATTTGTTTTATAATTTTTAGACATTATATAAATTTAATTATTTATGACATAATAATGATGCAGCGATGACATCATTATTTGACGATTTAAATAAAATAGAAAGATAATGTAACATCTATGAACTACACATGGCCAAAAACAATTCGATGAGTGGATTTAGAAGCCTTATCACCTTATACACGAATTATATCAATGTGGGACCTTTTGAAACCGAAACACATTTTCAAATAAAGTAATATTTCTTACTTTCCAAAAGTACCCCTCTTCTCCTCTTATAAAAGGCCCCCACCTCAACCTCTTTTCCCACACTCCTAAAGCCTTTGGCTCGGCCAAACCCTGCCCATTTACTCTCTCCACATCCCTCTCCTCATCCTAGAGGACTACCTTTGGGCATAATCCTTTCAAAGGAAGCCTTTAGTCTTAAATCAAAAGGAGTTACACTTTTAAAGGTAATTCATTCTCTCATGTTCATTAGTTTTATTTTGCTTCTCCAACCCCCTAAAATCTTTTTATTTACTTCTTTTGTAACAACACCAGTATCCTCAATATACTAGGATGTTGTTATAAGATTTATTCGAGCTACACTCTCACACAACTACATCAAATGGTTTAAGAACATACGGTTTCCGTGGATGGTGAAATTCTGCCTCCCGAAACGATGATTGTTCAATACTCATTTAACACCTTCAAAGGTGGCCATTATGATGTTACTATTTTTATATATGATATATAATATGTTTATGTTTTATTTATTCTTATTTATTTTTCATTTTTGTCTTACCTTTATGGCTTCCATTATGGGTATACGCGATATCTTCATTTAAGGAAGTGCGGACTACCGCCCCCTCAAAGTGATTTGATTCGTTAAATACCATATGTGGGATGTATAAAGGATGGAAATATGATATTATATATGATATTATACTGGAATTATTATATACCTCTATATCATTATTATTTCTTTCCATTAAAGTATGAGATAGAAATGAAAGTAGCGTTCATGCGTACGTACGGCTTACCGTCTCCATGAACGGTGCATTTCATTTCTTACCTCTAAATGATTATGTAATGTTATAAATGCATGAATGTACTGTATATATATGACATATATGATATCTACATCATGAGTACAATTCTTGATATAATAAACATTTGGCCACACAAACAACCTGTAATTGTAAGAAGTCCACTTTCGACTTAAGAACCAAATATCGACAAAACAAACATTATTAACTTAAATGATTAAATAATGTTTATAACATTGAAATAAGTGATCTAAAAGGTATAATGAACTATAAAAAGGGTTCTTAATAAAGTGTAAATTAACTCAAGTTTATTATTCAGGACGTTAAAGAACGATCGAGTCAAGTCGGACCCGAGGTAAGGGATCCTACTCCTCTCTTTCTTTTTAAGTACACACTTTTATGTCATTCCTTTTAAAGATCATCTTTCTTGTTATTGGGACGATATTTTATATTAAACTTACTGTAATATTTATGTTCATGTTATGATAGACCCTATTCTCTCTCATCAATCCATTGTGGATGTTTTGAGTGGCGCCGTTAGGCTGCCGAACTTTCGTAAGAGATCTAACCTCTCTCTTTCTTTTTAAGTACTCTCCTTTATGTCACTTATTTTAAGCTCATCTTTGTAATGTTGGGGGATGTTATTTTATATTCCTCTTTCTTTACATTTTATTTTAATGTGATGAGATACCCTATTTGATCTCATCAATCCATATTTGGAAGTTTTATGTGGCGCCGTTAGGCTGCCGAGTTTTCGTAAGGGATTTTTCATCTCACTTTTATTCCCGTGAGATTTATGCTACATTTTCCACAAATTCCATTGAGTGGTGTATGTACTGCCCATTATTATACTCTTTGTGTAATATACTTTCGTTTATGATTATATACATCAATGATCTACTTTCCTTCTTTCATGGGGTGTATGTTTTGAAAGATACCCAAGTCGGAAAGGGAACCTTTCACCCTCCTCTTTTTTTAAAAGACTTCTTTTGTCGGGTCTTTTAATTTACATATTATTATGTTGGGATATGTTCTCATATATCCTTATTGATGTAGATTTTATGTCCAAGTTATGAGATAAACTTTTTATCTCTCATCAACTCATTTTGATGTGATGTCGTTAGGCTGTCAAGGGAACTTTTTAACCCAATTTCGATTTCTTTGGGTTCAACATGTAGTCATTGAATATGTCATCCATTGAATATGTGTGAATGACCTTTTATTGTTTTACACTTAATATCCACTTATATTGGGTGTACTTATATTTGTCACACATATTTTTGAGATTGATTTGTCCTTAATTTAAGGATACCTTCTTTATAAGGGATTTCATCACATTTGACATTTCTATTGAGGGTTCATTGTTGTTATGCACCAATTCACTCTTATATGGTGTATATACTGTCCTTTGGAGTATTATATCATGAATCCTTTTATTCTCATGATATTATAAAGTTCTGACTAAATGTTATTCCTCGATTATTGTATTCAAGTGTCTCTAATTTTGGTAAAACCCCTTTAACCAAAATATCGTTTTAAATTTTTTAATTATTTGTTCTTATTAGTATCCATGTTTTCAAAATGGTTTTAAGGATTTATTTATATGGATATTAATGGTTTAAAATGTTAAAAGCTTCAAGGTGGTATGGGACTTCGTCTCAATCTCCTTTCATTGAGGCATATTTTATTTTATACACAATATTCTTTTATACGGTGTATAAACCCCTTTGACTTTTATGTTTATTCAAAAGGAATCTTTTTTATACGAAGCGTTTACTAAACGACAAAAGGGAATGTTTTTGTCGTACGTATGCGGCGACAACGACTTCTCCACCGTCGTGACTGTTATTTGAGTTTCGGCTTCCTCTACAAGCCATACTTTTTTTTTTAAAACGAAAAATAAATACCATGTTTTATTTTGGTATGGAAAATGGTTTTCACAATGTTTTTGTGTTGTATTGATATCTTGTGATTGAAATGTGGAAATGTTATGTTTTCTCTATGCATGTTTTATGTGATATGATTATGTTATGGTTCTTGGGCATTATTATGAAGACGGGTGGTTCCGTGATAAACTAAGGGCGGGTGAGCCCGTTATAGCTCTCCAATGCATTGGGTAACGCGAAGGAGTGAAACATTAAGGTTTCTCCGAAGAGATTTAGGGAATATACTGTGATGGGTATTCCAAACATAACCAAGAGGGTTACTCCCTACGTAAGAATGTTATGAATGCCTCAAGTTACCTTTATGTTTTATGTTTTCTATGATTTATTCATGGTTTGATTAGGTATGTTAAAGTGCCTATGTTTTATGGGTAAAGTATGATTTCATTCTCATGTATATATGAACTCATGTTTCCTTTCCATATTTTTATAACCCTTACTGAGCTTTTTATGCTCATCCCAAGTTTTTGAAATGTTTTTCACAGGTCAAGGGAAAGGTACATGATGTGATGATAATGTCAAGGATGTGTCAAGAAAGAATCCGTGTTATATTTTAAATATGTTTCCGTTGATGGGAAGAATGAATACTGTCTTTTATGTAACCACTTTGTTTAAATGTGGAATGTAATGCAAGTTTCATGATCTAATTCTCTAAAACTCTAAACTTGAAAAGATCCTCAATGTGTAATCTTGTAATAACTCAAGATTAAGTAAGGTTTAAGGCTGGGGCCTTATAATATGACCTTATAGGTATAGTGTCTTTAGAAACTGGGAAACATAAACAACTGGTTCATAAAGCATCTACATTGTCTCCCATTTATTTCATCATATCTAGAGTCCCTTTTGGAATATCCTACTTAATACCCTTCTTCCTAACCTGGGGAAAGGAAAACATACAAAAGGCTGATCTCAAATTCTTATTAAGGGTAAACAAAGGAAATATCAATCATATCATAATCATAAAAACATGACATTTTTAAAATATTAACCTGCAAAAGAGATCATAATATCAAAACATGGGATAAATCATAGTAGTGAAATTTAATCCCAATAATCCTAACATAAAACATGAAACCTTTTGGAATACACACATAATCATATAAAATCATTTCTTATTAGTCGAGACTCATTTCCAATACTATCAGAGTGGACAAAGTCCATTTCTGAACCGAGTTCACTCCTCGTTCCAGTCCTGTATCACTGAACCAGATTAACTTTCCATTCCAGTCATGTCTATCTCATGAGATATAAATCTTTACCCAATGCATTGGATGGAGATATAGGTACCACCCATATTATAATGAAAACATTATTATGTGTTCCAAAAAATCATATATCATATATCATAGCATAACCAATGTAATAAAAATGGGATTTTTAAACATCATGCCATCATAACATAAACCATATAAGATAATAGGACTTCAAAAAAAATATTTCCATCATAACATAATAAAATCAATTTTAAAAAATAGGGATAGAAATAGAACCCTATATTATCTTATATGGAAAATAATTTTGATAAAACACTTGAACTCCATTCTTGAGGAAAATACCCTTTCTACTTCAAAAACATTTTTCCTTTCTTAAAATGTCATACTATTTTAAACTAAAAGAAGTTAATTAAAAAAAACGTGAAAACCTGTAAAGGAAGCTTCATGGAAATAATGTTCTATGAAATCATAAAAATCCATTCATGCCGTATAAGTTAAAATAACATTCATGTCGTACATTGGCCGGAAAAGTCAAAAAATATCTCGTACTAAAAACGACAAAAGATTCCATTCATAAATTTTACTAAAAATTCACCAATAGATAAAATTGGATTTAAATAATTTTAGGAGGGTAAAAATAATATTATATATTGAGGAAACATGGATGTGGATGATAAATATTCCCCAGTAAATTATGAAGTATAAACAATCTCAGATAAAAATGAGATTGTGAATTTTTCCTTACCTTAGGTATGATATGCTCCGTATGTATCTGAACCTCCTGTATAATGATTTAAATAATTTAATTGAATTATTACAGAATAATATTCATTTTTATGATATCATATATGGTCATATTCTTATCTTCTTATTAGTAATATTTCATTGCTACTTGTTATTCGGGTGGTCATTGCTTTATGTTCTTATGCATGTTTTGTCGAATAAATTCTTATTCCTCTTCTTAGGTTATTGATACCACATTTAAAGAATTTTATTAGTGTAATATATATCATATTTATTCATTAAATTCTTTTATATAATCACGGTTTAATGAATATTATGTAGAATTAATCACATCGTATCGTGGAGACGGTAAGCCGTACATATGCACGAGCGATGATATATTTCCCATAATTATTGAATGGTCTTGGAGTGGAAGATAGAATATCTCAGAATTAGTATAATGTTATAATAATAATATATATTTATTCTTTACACAATTATACCCATCCAAGTAAGGTGGTGGTGGAAAAAATATTTCACCACAGCGTGGAGACGGTATTCCGTACGTACGCACGCGCGGTGATTTCATTTTCTGTGGGATGGATAGAAGGTGAAATAGGGTTGTTTTATATTTATAATAAAATATCATTATATGAGTGATACTGATTTTATTAATTTATTATTTAACAAATAAATAATAAGAAGTAGAAGAAATAAATTGGAAAGGATCGATAAAGGATATTACCTCTTCTTTGACGCGCCTCTTCCAAACCTCCTCTTAGGGCACTAAAGTTGGTCTTTGAAGAAGACCAAGACCTCTAGTCTATTTCTAGGGAAGTGGAGAAGATAAATTATCAGGGGTTGGCCAAGATTTAAGGCTCAAAGTGGTGTGAGGAGGAGAGGGAGGAGGTGCCCTTTTATAAGGGAGGAGAGGGACACCTTTGGAAACATAAGAAATATTAATTTATAATAAATTAAAACCCCACTTAAAAAGCTCAAAAAATGACTCAATTCGAATATGAGATGAGATAAGGTTGTAATATAATCATCCAATAAAATTTATACATGTTGTAAATTTAATTTAAACCTTATCAAATTCATTTATCCTTATTTAATCTATTTAATTTTATTTACGATAATAATATTCTAAATTTTAAATTGTTATAAATAATTAATTATGTGGTGTGAATTGTCCATAATTGGATACTTTATGACATTTTAGACAATATAAATTTCAATTTATATTTTTTAAATATTTTTGTGATTTTTAAACAATTTTATAATATGTTATTTTTAAAAAATAACAATAGTGTCGATTCTGACACTATTCATTTATTTGAATTTAAATAAAATCCAAATAGAATATATGTTCAAAAAAAATATTTAATAGATTAATAACATTTCATATAAATCTATAAAATTCGTGGATCACATTAAATATTTCATATAATATTTATTTTTATATTTTTAAAACCATTTATTTGATATTTCAATCAATAAAATAATTTCAACATCATTATTATGTCATCATTAATGATAATTATTTAATCCATAAAACTTCTAAATAAATTCTAATGACATAGATAATTTTATTAGCATTCTTGAGACTATTCATGTTCGATGTTTTATGAAGTATATCACTAAATTAAAATTATTACACTTATAAGATATAAGAGAGTGACATGTTGTCACTTTCTTTGGTTTTAATTATAATTATATCATTTTCATGGTCAATAGTCTATGAAATGAATATATTTAGACCCTTAGGTGATATGGGTCTATTTTTTTCATAAAATAGAATTTTGGGATGTGGTAGGTTAAGTTTATTATCTTATTTTTACCCTTAATTACACAATTTACCTTTAACTGTAGTAAATAAAAATTAACGTAGTTACTATTCATAAAGTCAAAAAAAATAAAAGTAGCCTATTAACATAATTTGGACCCACTGAATCCAAATATGAAATAAATTTTTTAAAATTCAAAACACAGAAGTTTCAGTAATTAATTTAAAATTAATCCCGTCATTAAGGAAACAGGTTTTAAAAGTTAAAACATTGTCAAATATTGAAATGTCTTTACCTATGAATTCAATGTAAAATTAATGGTAATGACATAAATTATTTTAAATGGTAAAAATATATTCTATTTATACTTTAAAACCATTAAATTTTTTCATTTAACTATATAAATTATCTTGATGAAAAAAAATTTAAGAAAAATTTATCGTATTTTTACTATTCATCCAGATATGAAAGTTATCAGAAAAGTATCAAAAATTTATCCAATGTAAATTTTTATATACTGATTCAAAATAATAAGTTTATTTTTTAAAATTGAACTTATAAACTTGTCAAAAATTATATTTAAAATGGGTGCGCCATTAAAAGGCGGTAAAACTACATTTTTTTGAAAAAAATAATTCTTTTATCCAAAAAATTGATTTGGTTTTCATATATCATTCTAGAAAATGTGTAATATGAATTATAATGTTGTAAAATTCAGAATTCAGTTAATACTATTCATAACTACTAGTTCATAATATTATAATAATATATCATTATTTAGTGAAACTCTGTATTGCGTAAAACACAAGCTATCGAGGAAGGTTGCTCTTGCGTGTAACGCAAGCCAAGAAAGTGTTGTGTTTAGTGAAAGACTCCCTTGGTGTTGCGTATAACATAAGACATAGAAAAACAATATTTCTCAAAAAATCTCAGGGTGTTACATTCTACCCCCCTTAAAAATAATTTCTCCCTCAAAATTCGTCACTTCGTAACAAACAGATGAGGATACCTCTCCCTCATCATATCCTCAATTTCCCATGTAGCTTCTTCTCATTTGTGGTTCCTCCATAAAACTTCAACCAAGCGAGTGGTCTTGTTTCATAGCACTTTTTCACTATGATCAAGAATTTCTATTAGCTGTTCTTCATAAGAAAGATCTTTCTCTAGCGGTATAACTTCTGAGCATAGTACATGTAAAGTATCAGGTATGTACTTTCTAAGGAGAGATACATGGAACACATCATGAACTTGAGAGAGATTCGGAGGAAGTTCCAATTGGTAAGATACCTTCCCAATACAATCAAGTATTTTAAAAGGACCAATATACCAAGGGATTAGCTTTCCCTTCTTTCCAAATCTCATTACTCTCTTCCAAGGAGATATTCGTAAGAACACTTTATCATCCACTTCAAACTCTAGGTCTTTTCTTCGATTGTCGGCATAAATTTTTTGTCGAATCTGAGCTGCTCTTATGTGTTGTTGAATAGATCTTACCTTTTCTGTTATCTCATTAACAATATGAGGTCCTAATAACTTTATTTCCCCAACTTCATCCTAGCAAGTTGGAGTTTTGTATTTCCTTCCATAGAGTGCTTCATAAGGATCCATCTGAATACTATAGTGAAAGATATTATTATAAGAAAATTCCTCCAAAGGTAGGTGTTGATCCCAACCACTTTTCAAATACATAGAGCAAGCTCTCAACATGTCTTCTAGAGTTTTAATTATCCTCTCAGACTGACCGTCTGTCTGAGTATGATAAGCAGGCTGAAACTCAACTCTGTATCTAGATTACGCTGAAGACTTCACCAAAACTTCAAGGTAATCCTCGGATCCCGATCAGATATAATGGAAAGTGGTACTCCATGAAATCTTATCACTTCCTTCACATATATCCTGGCAGGATGATCAAGAGAGAAATCTTCTCTAATAGTAATGAAGTGTGACGACATCGTAAGACGATCAACTATAACCCAGATAGCATTACTTCCTTTGGATGTTTTAGGAAGTCTAGTGACAAAGTCCATAGTGATGTTTTCCCATTTCCATTCTGATATGGGTAATGGTTGTAACATCCCCTTAGACTTTTGTCTCTCAACTTTAACTTGCTGACAAATCAAGCATCAAGAGATATATTCAGCAACATATCTTTTCATGCCATCCCACCAGAATTACTTCTTCCGGTCTCTATACTTCTTCGTGCTTCCAGGGTGAATAGAGAATAAATAACTATGAGCTTCATCCAATACTTCCTTCTTTAATTTTTGGATGGGAGGAACAAAAACCCAATTCCTGAACCTTATTATTTCATCATAATCAAAGTGGAATTCAGGAACATTTCTCACCTTCTTTTGTAAATCTACATCTTATTTTTGTGCCTCTTTAATCTTCACATGTATAGATGGTTTAACATTCATTTGAGAAAGATAAGATTTTTCCCCTTCCATTATAATTACAATATCCATCATTAGTAAATCCATAAATATTGGATCTTTTGTGATCCTCATCATGAATAAGCTAGCATGGTCTTGTCCACATAATGTGTATGCCACCTTGTTTTCTTTCCCAGGGTGGTAATGAATTGAGCGGCCGTAATCCTTAATCATATTCAATCATCTTCTTTGACACATATTCAGCTCCTTTTGTGTGAAAATATACTTTAAACTTTTATGATCATTATAAATATCACACCTTTCACCATAAAGATAATGCCACCAAATCATTAATGCAAAGATTACCATATCTAATTCCAAATCATGAGTTGGGTAATATTTCTCATGGATTTTCAACTGTCCTGAGGCAAAAACTATCACCATATCATTTTTCATGAGAAAACACCCCAATCCCTTCTTGGATACATCACTGTAGATCAAAAAACTTTCTCTACTACAAGGTAGTGTGAGCACAGGTGCACTGGATAACCTTCTTTTTAACTCCTTGAAATTCACTTCACACTCCTCTATCCAAATGAACTTAACTCCTTTTCGAGTAAACCTGGTTAGTGGGTTAGATAATCGTGAAAAATCTTTCACAAATCATCGATAATATCTAGCCAAACCAAGAAAACTTCAGATCTCAGTAACTGTTGTTGGTCTCAAACATCTTTTGATAACCTCTGTGTTTTCTGGATCCACTGATATCCACTATTTTGAGATTATGTGACCCAAAAATGAAACCTTTTGAAGCCAAAATTCACACTTGGTAAATTTTTCATAAAGATTCTCCTTTCTTAGGGTCTTTAATACAATTCTCAAGTGATCTTCATGTTCTTCCTTGTTCTTTGAATAGAAAAGAATATTGTCTACAAAGACTACCAAAAACTGATAAAGATATTCTCTAAAGACTCTATTAATTAGATCCATGAAGATAGAATGGGAATTAGTAAGACCAAATGGCATCACTATAAATTCATAGTGCCCATACCTTGTACGGAAATCAGTCTTTGGTATATCCTCACTTTTGACCATTAATTGATGATACCCTGAACGAAGATCAATCTTGGAAAAGTATTGATCTCCACGTATTTGGTCAAATAAGTCATCAATGTGTGGGAGAGGATATTTTTTCTTGATAGTGATCTTGTTAAGTTCTTGATAATCAATGCAGAGTCTCATTGATCCATCTTTCTTCTTAAAAATAGAACAGGTGATTCCCAAGGTGATGCACTAGGGAGTATGAATCCCTTATAAAGATTCTCTTGTAGTTGCTTCTTCAATTCCTACAACTCAATTGGGGCCATTCTATATGGTGTCTTTGAAATGGGCATAACACCCGGTATGAGTTATATTGAAAACTGAAATTCACAATTTGGAGGAAGACCTAGAAATTCCTCTGTAAAGACATCATCAAACTCCCATAAAATGGTCATATTATTAATCTTGAGTTTCTTTACAACCATTTGAGACAAATAACATTCATTTATTGGAATCAAGACCCATAAGATGGAAGAAATTCCCACTATAAGGTTATATTCATCCTTGCATCGATAGATGATCATAGATTGATCAGGAAAATGAAATGTGACTTCCCTTCTTTGGTAATTGATATGAGCTCTATAAAAGAAAAGCCAATCCATGCTAAGAATCACATCAAATTCCACTATAGGAAGGATCACAAGATTTGCAGGAAGCACTTTCCCACAAACATCAATTGGAGAAGAATTATAATATTTTGATGCAACCATTGTGCCATTAGGAGTTTTCACAGCTAACTCAACAGATAATTGTTGAGGTGGTACGGTGATAACCTTAGAAAAATCATCAGAAATAAAAGAGTGGGTGGATCCAGAATCAAATAAAACATTTTCTACTTTAGAGTGGATGGTATGTGTACCTTTCACCACTTCGTTATCGTACTCCACATCACCGATAGAAATTGCATGTGACATACCTTTGCCTTTGACCTTAAGAGTTTGTTGACGTCGATCATCATCAACAACCCTTGGATTAGGGAATTGATTAGCATAATTCCCCATTTTCTTTCACTTGTAACATTGAAGTGTAGGAGGTTCATTCTATGTATCATTTTCTTTGTTCGTATCACTAGACATATTTTCCCTATTATTGCGGCATTAAAATGCCCGATGACCTTATTTTCCACATTTGAAACATTTACTTGTCCCTTTAAGACAATTCCCCCCATGTTTCTTTCCACACTTTGAACATAATGAAAATCTCATATTATTTTCAGTGTGGTCTTTATATTTCCCTTTGAATTCCATTTTCCTCTTCTTATCAAACCCATATGACTGATGGGTTACTCCAATATCCATTTCAACCTTGAGAGCACATAGAACAATTTCCTCATAGCTATTGAAGTCTCTTATGGATAACACCCTTCGAAGACTTGGTTTTAATCCACTAAAGAATCGATCGATCTTACTCTCAGGTTGGATAATAATTATGGAAGCATACCTTGAAAGTCTTGTAAAATTTTCATTGTATGTACCAATAGATTCATCATCCTTTTGCTTTAGTTCAAGAAACTCCTTATCTATCTTTGTTCAAAGAATATGAGGGAAGTAGTTATTGAAAAATATGTTCTTGAACTCGTCCCATTCCATGGACTCAATTTTGTCTCTTTGCCTCGTATTCTTGATAAGATTCCACCATTGATCAGCTTTAACTTCCAAGTGATATACTGCTAAGATGAATTTATCATGTTTAGAACATTGAAGAACTGAAAATATCTTTTCAGTGGTACTGATCCATTGTTCATCCACTAATGGATCAGTAGACCCGCTAAATGAGGGTGGACACTGCCTCATGAAAGATGCAATAGAATGTTGCTCCTTCCTTTGCTTGTTTGGAAGTCCGACATGATTCATAGCTTGATAAAGTTGTGTGAGCATGGCTACAAGATTTTGCATTCCATCTCCCATAAAGTTTGGTTTCTCATGGGGACAATCATTGCATTTCTCATCACATTCTGCATTAACACGGTTCCTTCGGGTTCCAGCCATTGACTAAAACCAAGAAGCATAGTATGAGAAACACTAATCATAATTGGAAAACCACATAGTCAAGAATACAATTTCACACTTTAGGTCTTATCATAGGTTATTCATGGCCATTTTTAAAACACTAATATTTTGTTCTATTCTTAGACATTTCTTTAGGGTTCTTTACTAAGTCTTTCACATCCTAGTTTCCAAAGGATGACTATACCTTTCCTATAATACCAACTATAACAACCCATACTTTACATACATTGTTATTACTTCAGAATTGAATCATAATTATTACAACATATAACAAAACCATGATAGGACCGTATAGGTATAATGTCTTTAGAAACTGGGAAACATAAACAACTGGTTTATAAAGTATCTACATTATCTCCCATTTATTTCATCATATCTAGAGTCCCTTTTGGTATATCCTACTTAATACCCTTCTTCCTGACCTGGGGAAAAGAAAACATACAAAAGGGTGATCTCAAATGCTCAGTAAGGGTAAATAAAGGAAATATCAATCATATCATATTCATAAGAATATAACATTTTGATATTCTTAACCTGCAAAAGAGATCATAATATCATAACATGGGATAAATCATATTAGTGAAATGTAATCCCAATAATCATAACATAAAACATGAAACTTTGTGGCTTACACACATAATCATAGAAAATAATTTCTTATTATTCAAGACTCATTGCCAAGACTATCATAGTGGACAAAGTCTATTTCTGAACCGAGTTCACTCCTCGTTCCAGTCCTGTATCACTGAACCGGATTAACTTGACGTTCAAGCCATGTTTATCTCATGAGATATAAATATTTACCTAATTAATTGGAGGGAGATATAGGTCCCACCCATCTCATAATGAAACCATTATTATGTGTTCCACAAAATCATAAATCATATATCATAGCATAACCCATGTAATAAAAATGGGATTCTTAAACATAATGTCATCATAACATAAACCATATAAGAAAAAATGACTTCATAAAATTAATTCCATCATAACAAAATCCAATAAATATAAAAAAATAGGGATATAAATATAACCCTATATTATCTTAGATGGAAAATAATTTTGATAAAACACTTGAACTCCATTATTGAGGAAATTATCCTTTCTACTTCAAACACATTTTTCCTTTCTTAACATGTCGTACAATTTTAAACAAAAAAAGTTAATTAAAAATAAACTTGAAAACTTGTAAAGGAATATTCATGGAAATAATTTTATATGAAATCATAAAAATCCATTCATGTTGTATAAGTTAAAAAAATTATTCTCATACTTTGGCTGTAAAAGTCAAAAAAGTATCTCGTACTAAAAATGACCAAAAATTCCTTTCATATCTTTTACTAAATAATTTACAATAGGTAAAATTGGATTTAAAAAATAGTAGGAGGATATATAGAATATTACATATTGATGAAACATTGATGTGGATAATAAATATGCCCCAGTAAACTCTAAATTATAAAAAATCTCGGATAAAAATGAGATTGTGAGATTTTTCCTCACCTTAGGTCTGATATGCTTCGTACGTATCTGAACCTCCTGTATAATGATTTAAATAATGTCATTGAATTATTATAGAATCATATTAATTGTTATGATATCATATATGGTCATATTCTTATCTTTTTATTAGTAATATTTCATTGTTACTTGTTATTAGGGTGTTCATTGCTTTATGTTCTTAGGCATGTTTTGTCGATTAAATTCTTATTCCTATTTTTAGGTTATAGATACCTCATTTACAGAATGGTATTAGTGTAATATATTTCAGATTTATTCATTAAATTATTTTATATAATCATGGTTTAATGAAGATCATGTAGAACAAATCACATCGCATCATAGAGACGGCAACCCGTACGTATGCACGAGTGACGATATCGTTCCCAAAATTATTGAATGGTCTTGGAGTGGATGATATAATATCTCATAATTAGTATCATTTTATAATAATCATATATAGTTATTATTTAAACCATTATACCCATCCATGTAAGGTGGTGGTGGGAAAAATATTACATCACGGCGTGGAGATGGTATTTCGTACGTACGCACGCGCGGTGATTTCATTTTCCGTAGGATGGATAGAAGGTGAAATATAGTTGTTTCAGATTTATAATAACATATCAGTATATTATTGATACTGATGTTATAAATTTATGATTAAAAAAATAAAGAAGAATAATTATAAGAAGAAATAAATTGGAAAGGATCGGTAAAGGATATTACCTCTTCTTTGACGTGCCTCTTCTAAACCTCCTCTTAGGGAACTAAAGTTGGTATTTGAAGAAGACCGGGATCTCTAGTATGTTTCTAGGGATGTGGATAAGAGAAATTGGTAGGGTTTGGCCGAGATTTAGGGATCAAAGTGGTGTTAGGAGGAGAGGGAGGAGGTTCCCTTTTATATGGGAGGAGAGGGGCACCTTTGGAAACATAATAAATATTAATTTATAATAAATTCAATCCCCACTTAAAAACCACAAAAAATGAATCAATTAGAATATGAGATGATATAAGGTTGTAATCTCATCATATAATAAAATTTAGACATGTTGGGAATTTATTGTAAACCTTATGAAATCGATTTATCCTTATTTAATTTTATTTAAGGTAATAATATTCTCAATTTTAAATTGTTATAAATAATTACTTATGTGTTGTGAATTATCCATAATTGGATACTTTATGAAATTTTCGACCAAATAAATTTCAAATTATAATTTTTAAATATTTTTTTGATTTTTAAAAAATTTTATAATATGTTATTTTTATAAAATAACAATAGTGCCGATTTTGAAACTATTCATTTATTTGAATTTAAATAAAATCCAAACAAAAGATATGTTCAAACTAAAAGTTTTAAAAGATTTATAACAGGTCATATATATCTAGAAAATTTGTGGATAATATTAAATAGTTCATATAATATTTATTTTAATATTTTTAAAACCATTTTTTTTGATATTTCAATCAATAAAATAATTTCAACATCACTATCGTGTCATCATTAATGATAATTATTTCATTCATAAAAATTATAAATCAATTCTCATGATGTAGATAATTTTATTTTAATTATTAATACTATTCATGTTTGAAGTATTATGAATTTTATCACTGAATTAAAATTATTACACTTATAAAATATAAGAGAGTGACATGTTGTCACTTTCTTTGGTTTTAATTATAATTATATCATTTTCATGGTAAATAGTCCATGAAACGAATCTATTCTAACCCATAGGTGATATGGGTCGACTTTTATTCATCCAATAGAATTTTTTCATGTGTTAGGGTAATTTTATAATCTTATTCTTACCCATAATTACCCGATTTACCTTTAACTGTAGTAAAAAAAATTACCGTAGTTACTATTCATAATGTCAAAAAAATAAAAGTAACCTATTAATATAATTTGGTCCCACTGAATCCAAATATGGTATCTATTTTTTAAAATTCAAAACATAGAATTTGTAGTAATTAATTTAAAATTAATCCCATTGTTAAGGAAACAGGTTTTAAAAATTAAAACATTGTCAAAGATTGAAATGTTTTTACCTATGAATTCAATGTAAAATTAGTGGTAATGACATAAATTTTTTTAAACGGTAAAAATATATTCTATTTATACTTTAAAACCATTAAATTTTATCATTTAACTATATAAATTATCTTGATGAAAAAAGTTTTTTTTAAGAAAAATTTATCGTATTTTTACTATTCATCAAAATAAAAAAGTTATCAGAAAAGTATAAAAAATTTATCCAATGTAAATTTTTATATCCTGATTCAAAAGAATAATTTTATTTTGTAAAATGGAACTTATAAACTTGTCAAAAATTATATTTAAAATGGGTGCACCATCAAAAGGCTGCAAAACTGCATTTTTTGAAAAAATACTTTTTTATCCGAAAAATTGATTTTGTTTTCATATCTCAATCTAGAAAATGTGAAAAAATGAATTATAATGTTGTAAAATTAAAAATTAAATTTATAATATTCATAATGGCTAGTTTATAATATTATAATAATATATCATTATTTAGTGAAACTCGATATTGCGTACAATGCAAGTTATTGAGGAAGGTTGCTCTTGTATGTAACGCAAGCCAAGCCAGTGTTGTCTGTAGTGAAAGATTCCCTTGGTGTTGTGTATAACATAATACATATAAAACAATATTTCTCATAAAATATCTGGGTGTTACAATCTTAGTCATGAAGAACAATGAACAAATGTAATAAGATGTTTAATATTTAAATAAATTAAATATCCATGTAATAAAAGTGAAACCAGTTGGTTCTAGGACACCAACTCTTTCAAACTCCAACTTGGACTAGAGACAAATGCCTACAAATTTCATTCTGCTAGACCTCAAATGGTTATCATGTTTCTGCTGATTCAAGGCTTTAATCAAGGGGTCCACCATATTGTCTTCTGTGGAAATACTTCTCACTGCAACTTCGCCTCTCTGAGAAAAATCTCTCAAGAGATGATACATCTAAATTATCTGCTTCATCTGATGATGTGACCTTGGAACTTTTGTGAAAGCCACCACTGGAGTATTATCAAAGTATACTGTGATGAGATCATTACTGCTAGGTATCACATCTAGCTCCTGGATGAAGCTTCACATCCAAGCTGCTTCTTTAGATGCTACAGAAGTTACGATATACTTAGACTCTATTGTACAATCTATGACCACACTGTGCTTTGAGCTCTTTCAGCTCACTACACCTCCATTCAAAGTGAAGATGTATCCGGTTTTCGACTTCGTGCCATATTGATTAGTTTGTAAACTAGAATCTATATATATCCTTTGATGAATAGTTCTTCATCTCCTCCATAAACTAGGAACATATCCTTAGTACACCTCAGATACTTTAGGATAGTCTTGACTACCATCCAACGGCGGTCACCAGGGTCATCTTGATATCTGCCTACCGCACTCAATGCATAGGAAACATCCATTCTAGTACATACCATGACATACATGATTGAACTAATCATTGATGCGTGTAGAGTCCTTGCCATTATCATTATTTCCTCATGTGTTTGAGGACACATTTTCTTGGAAAGATGAATGCCATGTGACATTGGCAACAATACCCTCTTGGATTGTTCCATACTGAATCTCTTCAGTATCTTATCAATGTATATACTTTCACTTAGGCCCAGCAATATCTTGGATCAATCACGAAGGATCTTGATCCCAAGAATATATGCTACCTTACCCAAGTCCTTCACAGAGAAGCATTGATTCAACCATGCCTTAAAAGACTGTAATACTGGTATCTAATTTCCAATAAGTAATATGTCATCAAAAAATACTGTTAGGAAAAGGATTGCACTCTCACAGAACTATTTTTAGACACTAGCATAACATTCATTCTTGATAAAACCAAATTTCATTATGGCTTCATCAAAACGAATTTTCCATGACCTGGATGCTTTCTTTAATCCTTAAATGGATTTCTGCAACTTTCACACCCTATTGGCATCCTTTGGAGTCATAAATCCTTTAGGTTGTGTCATATAGACATCTTCCTGAAGGTTCCCTTTAAGGAATAATGTTTTGACATCTATTTTACAATTCTCACAGTCATGGTAAACGACAATGGAAAATATAATTTTGATGGATTTCATCAATGAAACAGGTGAAAATGTTTCATCATAGTCAATGCCTTGACGCTATTTGAACCCTTTTTTAACCAGTCATGCCTTATAGGTACTGACTCATCCTTCCAGGTCAAGTTTCTTCTTGAATACCCATTTTTAACCAATGGGCTTTACATCAACTACATAATCTTCCAAAATCCTGACTTTGTTTTGGTACATGGAATCCATTTCATAATTTATGGTTTCTTGCCACTTGGAAACACCTGTCATACTTACTGCTTCGTTGTAGTTTAGAGGATCATTATTATCAACTAATAATGATTCACCATCCTTGGTAACTATAAAACCATATTGTTTTAGTTCTCTAACCTCTCTTGTACTCATATTCAATTCTTGTGTCTCTGGAATAGTTCTTTCTTCCACTGGGCTTTGTGGAATCTTCTCTTGTACCAACTCTTATGTACCTTGAGCCTCAACTTCATCGAAGTATATCTCTCTCCCACTATCTCTTTTGGATATTTTCTCCCTCTCAAGGAATATGGATGGTCGTTTCACTATAACATATTTCTCTGAGGAGTTTTATAGGTAATATCCCCTTGTTTTTTTGGGTTATCATACCAAGGTACACTTTGTGCCTCGTGGTGCAAGTGTGTTACCTGAAGAGGCCTTAACAAACGCATCACTTCCCTACACATGTAAATACGATAACATGTCTTTATTTTCACTCCATAAATCATATAGAATACCATTTATTGATTTAGTTGGTACTTGGTTTAGTATGTGTGTCGTTGTTTGTAATGCATGTCCCCAAAAGGATAATGGAAGACTCGCATGACTCATCATTGATATCACCATGTCGGAATGTAAGGAGGAGTGAGTTGGGATAGGATCTCAAACTCCCATAACTAATCAATGAATTCTTGATTAAGATATTCTCCACCTCATTTGAGCAGAGTTTCTTAATCTTCTTACTAAGCTGGTTCTCAAATTCATTCTTGTATTCTTTGAACTTATCAAAATAATCCAACATATACCTCATTAATTATATATATCTGTATCTACTAGAATTATCATTAAAAGTTATGAATTATGAGTACCCTCCCCTTTCATCAACTTGAAATGGTCCACACACATCGATATGAACTAATTCAAAAATTTCTTTAGCCCTTTCACCTTTCCTACTAAAATGGGCTTTGGTCATTTTTCCTTGTAAACATGAATAAAATACACCAAGTGGGTTTATTTTGAAAGAAAGTAAATGTACAACTTGATGTAACTTTCTTAGCATTTCATGTTTACATGACCTAGCCGGTGATTCCAAAGTTGGGTGTGGTATGATTCATGTGAAGTATTTTTGTTATCGATTTCAATTACTTTTATTTTGTAATCCAACGCGTAATGACCGTTGTATAAATGTGTCCTTCCAAAAAAATTCCATCTTTGTAAAAGAAGCAACATTAATTTCCAAACGTGAAAAAAAATCCATCTATATCTAATATGGATATAGAAATAATGTTTTTAGTAACATAAGGCACATAATAAAAACTTTTTAACACCCATATCATCCCAGTTGTCAACGTGAGGTGGTAGTCCCCAACAGTTACAACAAGAATTTTGGCTCTGTTGGCTGCTTACAGATATACCTCCCCTTAGTTAATATTCTTGAATCAATATGGTTCCTATATTTGGATATATATGTGAGCAACACAAGTGGTATCTTGTGACATCCTAGACCCGGATTCCACTTAATGGGTTCCTCGAGCCCTATGGGCCACATAGCTTCAACGCATCTTCCTAAATTCCATAGGCTACTAACTAGCACTGAGGGCCTAGGGTGTGTCTGTGGGAAGACTATGCCCTCATTAGCAGAGTGTAGCACAGTGGAAGAGATATAAATGAATAGTAAACATTGGAAGTAATATGAATAAATAGAAGAATCAAACTTATGAAATAAATAAATAATAATAACAATAAATATATCAATTGGAACAAAGATGATGTAATGTCATGTCACTAGAAAACAGGAAATCATGGCAACAAGATAATAAGCATAACATGTTCCACAAGTTAAAAGAAAACAATGTCTACTCCAAGCATCCTAATATCCTACTCGGTCATCTTCTATCAAGCTTCATCCTATCAACACACAATCAAGTATTGGAAGTTGCATGCTTCCCTTTGTCAATACATGTAACCATGTAATCTACTTTGAGTACCAAACGGTGCCAAGAGAGGGTGTGAGATAAATTTCATTGGGCCACCACCAATGGTGTCTATAAAATCCAGACCATGAAATGGAATATAGTTGTGTGTAGGCATATATGTTAAGTAAATAAATAAGTACAAAAGTAACTAAATACCCAATTACTTGCTTCAGCCCTTGGTTGGTGTCTGAACATGTAACATGTTCATTAATTAATAAATTTCCATTTAATGTTAATAGGTCACGTGAGGCATATCAAACATTGACATAACCTCAGAATAGTATATATAGTGAAGGTCCTAAGAGGTAACAAGGCAACCAGACAATGATATCCAGTGAAGGAGTTCCAGGGTAAAAACCAAGGTAACATAAACTCACTGAAAGCTTACACAGTAGTATCTGAATCTAGCTAAGAAGTAAGAGTTTGATCCAAGGAGTGTAATCCAAGGCGTTCCACAATAAGGTACCTACCGAGTCCAAGGTGATCGACCAAGGTAAAATGGGGCTAACCAAAGACAAGACCATATGGGATTTCACCATGGATCCTACTTGTCAATGCTGGATCCAAGGAGTGTATATGTGGTATCTTGTAATAAGGAAAGGGGCCCAATGGTAGTATACCAGGAATCCAAGGATTAGAAAAGAACCAGAGTCTAGGTGGGTATCAACCTAATTAAATTGTATCCTTGAATCGAAAAGGGGTTCCTGAGACCCAAGGTGTTCTCCTCTCATAATCCATGACGTACTCAAGTCAGTCCATTCCTATTTTACATTTTAATCATGAGGTAATTCATTTGGTTCAAGTATTCCCTCACATTAGTGTGGATAGGTCAAGTAGAGATGAAACCATTTATTTATTGGTCAAATCCTTGTCTTCCATTAGTGTGGATATGCCAAGTAGCATTACAACCATTTAATCAAGTCTAAATTAGCCACTAAGGCTTATTCAATTATTGAGGTTCACTATGTTACCTTCCATAAACATGGAAAGGGGGGCTATAGACTTGTAACCTTTATTCAATTTCTTTTAATAAGTTCAAGTTATATATATAGTATACTTTCCATTTCACATTTTATATCTCACATTTAATAAATATTTTTAAGCACTTACCTTATGTGGGTCAAGTGGTGACCATACATGGCACATGCCGTTATGAAATTATCATTAACAAGAAGCCATTTATTATAAGGATTCTCGTCTTTATAAAGTTCAATCAAAGTCACACCCAAAAAGTGTCTCAAACGTGCCGAAACACTAAACACCAATTCTTTAATAACCTTCGACATGAGGTGGATTGAGTTGTGGGTGAAACCACTAACAACTAATCACATATTTAGATAGAGCATGACCATATGATTCTAATGAGTATAATCATGGCATGTTAATTTCAGAAAAGGTTTCCAAAGAAACTAGCGGGACCCACACTAACATTCTAAAATAAACAAACTTTAGGGATGAGTTAAAGAACATGCACCTTAGGGTTGTAAGAGCCTTCTCCTCTGATATCGGCCCTTGATTTTCCTTGGATCGGAGTAGATTTAAGTAAAAGTGAAAAATGATCACATGGAGATATCTAGGCTGAGAGTGGAAGAGAAGAATAATGGCTAAATATGACTCGAGTACATACATTTGTGCATCTGACGTGATGAACATAAGCTCGATCAGATGTCAGATGAATGAGATCTCTTGATTCTAAGTTGGGATCTTCAAAATGCTCCAAAATGAGAGAGAACTATGTCAATCCCATATAATCTCGGATTAGGGAGGAATTACATGGCTTAATAGATCATTAAGGAATGTTTTTTCATTTTACAAAGGTTTTTATCCTATGCATGGTTTTTCTGCATGGTTTGTCAAACCGTGCGCAAACCGTGCGAGATGGTTCTGCCCAAACCTGGGAAAACGGGGCATTCGGACGGTTTGCCCACACGACTGTGCACCAACCGTGAGAGGTGATACTGTCCGAAAAATCACAATCTGAACAGTTAGGAAAACTATGTGTTAATCGTGCGCAAACCGTATTAATTGGATTGGTTTCCCTAAAACGATGTCTTATGGGCTCCAAACAAGCCCCAAACACCCTCATAACCTTTTCTAACTCATTTGGCATCTATATTAGGTCCAAAGTAATGATTGAGACCATAAATTTAAATGATCTATTCCTATGGAAAAAATCAGGTTCTTATAGTCTTCTCACTTAAAAGAACTCACCCTTGAGTTCCCCTTCCAAGGGTAAGGAAACATTATCTGAGAATAGATCTAGCCATTGGGCACGTACATCAGCTTCCCTCTCTCAATTCTTATACTATACATGGTCATTCTTCTATAGTACTAGTACGAGAGGGACATACTTTCCTCGGAGAGCCTTCGTGCTTCGGTCAACGATTCATACTGGATACTCCTCAAAGGTAGCATGAGCTTCTAATTCAATTTACTCAGGATCAAATGTATAAGAAGGGTCAGCATGATATTGGAAGAGCTATGAGAAATAAAAGATGTCGTGCATGGAACAATACCTCTTAGGTAGTATCAACTGATAAGATATCAGCCTGATTCTCTCTAGAATCTCGAATGGACCGATGTAATGAGGTGACAAATTTACCTACTTTCTTACCCTACTATGCCCAAGCATGGGAAATACCTAAAGAAAAACAAGACCCCAAACCTCAAACTCAAGAGGTCATCGACGGTGATCAGTATAAGATTTATACTTAGACTGAGCAGTATTCATATGCTTTCTGCTCAGTTGGACCAGTTCTAAAGTCTCTTGAACAAGATGAGGACCTAGTAGTGCTTCCTTACCCACCTCTAACCAGCACAAGGGTGAATGTCATGGCCTACCATATAAGCCCTTAAAATGATCCATCTAAATAGTCACCTGAAAACTATTATTATAGGAAAACTCAATGAGAGGGATATTTTTCTACCAAGAACTGCCAAAATCAAGGATTCACGATCAGATAATATCCTCCAAAACTTGTATTGTCCGTACTGATTTTCCATCATTCTAAGGGTGAAAAGTTGTGCTTAGAAGCACGTGATTTCCCATATATTTTTGCAAACCCTTCCAGAACCATGAAGTGAAACGAGCACCCTATCTGAACCGATGGTACGTAGAACCCCATGTAGTAGTATGATCTCTTGAACATACAGTCTTCCTAGCTCATGAACTGATAAAGTCTCCCAAATAGGAGGGAATGAAGTGGGATGATTTCGTTATTCGGTCAATAACTACCAAGATAGCATTTCTACCCCTCGGTGACCTAGAAAAGCTGACTAAAAAATCCATAGAAACATATTTCCATTTCCATTCCAGAATTGAAAGTAGTTGTAACAATCCTTCAAGTCTCTAGTACTCCATATTCACCTACTAACAGGTGTAACACCTAGTTATGAAACCTACAATCTAAAATTTCATCCTAGGCCTCCAATACCGGCATTCCATATCTCGATACATCTTCAAGATGCTTGGATGAACTTCCCACTAGGAAGTGTGGGAATCATTTATCAACTCATCTCTCACATCTGATGGAACCCATATATATCCACATAGATGCAGTACGTCATCTCTGTCCACAGACCAATCTGGAGGTGGGTTATCTTCTGATATACTCTCATTGAGAATGAAACCTTCTGGATCTAAAAACATCCTACTCTTCACCTTCTCAAGGAGGGAAGATGTAACTGTTAAAGATGATAGTTAATACTACTCGTTACTATCATGGAACTCTAGATGATGTTTAGAAAAGAGGTCCATTAACTTCCATTCATCACTGGAATCTTGTAGGACCTGTGTTTGAGTTTTCTAACTCAATAAATCTGCAACCACATTGCCTTTTCCAGACATATAGGCAAACTAAAAATCAATGGATTGTAGATATTTATCCCATATTCAATGTCTGAGGTTCAATTCATGCCGAGAAAAGATATACTTGAGGCTCTTGTGATCTGTATGCACCAAAAAGCACTCACCAAAGAGATAATGTCTCTAGAAATATAAGGCATGGACCACTGCTGCTAGCTCAAGGTCAAGCATCAGGTAATTTCTCTCATGAGCCCTCAACTACTGAGATCTGTATGCAACGATGTTTTCTTCCGACAACAACACTACTCCTTGGCCAACGTTGGATGCATCACAGAAGATGATATAACCTTTACCAAGATCAGGAAGTATTGGAATAGTTGTCGAGACAAGCCTCCATTTCAGCTCTTGAAAGTCTTTCTCACATGCTTCTGAACCCAGGAACATAACACCCTTCATTGTAAGTCCAGTAAGAGGTTAAGAGATATGTGAGAAGTCGTGTATGAAATTCCGGTAATATCAAGCGAGCCCTTGGAAACTCCTGATATCAAACACGTTCTTAGGATGCTCCCTGGAGACTATAACACTAACCATTTTAGGGTCAACAGATACTCTTGATTCTAAAATAATATGGCCTAATAAGTGGACCGTGTTAATCCAAAAAAGTTTCATTTAGAAAGATTCAAATAAAGATGATGCTCCCTTAGTGTACTTAGAATGATCTCAAGATGTTTGGCATGGTTGTTACGAGTGCCCAAATACACCAATATTTCATCCACAAATACCACGATAAAAAAAGACCATGTAGGGATGGAAAACCCTATTCATCAAATCCATGAAAACAGCAGGCATGTTCGTAAGACCGAATGTCATAACAATATATTCATACATACCATACCTATTATGGAAAGTTGTATGAGGTATGTCTGATGGTCTGACTTTCACCAGATGATAACCTGATCTTAGGTCGATATTAAAGAACACCTTTGCTCCTCGGATCTGGTCAAAGAGATCATATATTCAAGGAAGTGGATACTGGTTCTTGATCGTAAGCTGGTTCAACCTGCTATAATCCACGCATTGATGTAAGATTCCATTCACCTTATTGGCGAAAAGCATGGGTGAACCCCAAGAAGATGTACTAGGCCGTATAAATCCTTTGGCCTCTAAGTCCTACATCTACTGATTAAGCTACTATAGCTCCATAGGTGTCATCCTGTATGGATTAATAGACACTAGAGATGCTCCTAGAATAAGATCATTTGTAAACTATACATCTCTCTTAAGAGGTAAGCTAGAAAATTCATCTGGAAAGACTTCCCTAAAAAGATCAACTACTAGAGGGAAATCAGTTTAAAGAAAACCTTGATCCTCCATGAAAAGATTTTAAATATGGGTTGTTAATGCACCTATCCCATGATTCTTCAGTCCTGCTCTCCTGGCCTATACATCCCACTCTCCTTTGAAAAGATATGTGATGCCTTCTGGTGATGTAAAAAAACCCTTTAGCGATAACAGTCTACAAAGGTGTTAAAGTGGACCAACCAGTCCTTCCCATGAATGACATCAAATCCTTTCATCTTAAGAACAAAGAGATTCCACATGAAGGGGTAACTACCTATCTCAAGGAGACAGTCCATGAACTGGTGTATTCCCTATGTCAGTATTCCCAATGTTACATCGAGGGTCATTACATCATAGTGATACTATATCTATAGTACGACACTTTCCACGATAGATACAAAAATAAAAGAGTTTGAATCACCAATATTAAATAATTCAGAGAAAATAGTAGAGGCTACTAGAATAGTTCCTCGTACTATAGATGGTCCCATAGCCTGATCCTCGGGTATCGGCTATAAGGCATGAAACTGACCTAATCAATTTCTGTGTGCAATAGATGGACTACCACGATCATGACTACTCTGCTGGTGAATGGGGATCAGACTACCATGACCAAGACCTGCTCCTCATCTAAACCTTCTAGTGCTATTCCAACTCCCTGTGTGACGTGGCGCAAAATAATTTTCTCCTGAAGGTACAACTGAAGCTGATCCCTTTCCCCTCAAAGCTAGTTGAAAGGTCCCGCAAAAGCATTGAAGATGGCCCATAAGGCCACAAACCCAACACTCCATATGGAATCTATCACACTGGTGCTTCTTATACCCTAGTATTCCACACTGATGACACATTACAGAGCTATCAAACTGGATACTCTGGCTACCACTACCCTAACAAAAAACCTCAAGGGAACATTTCCTGCCACCGAAAGAACTACTGGCCTAATGCAGCACTGATTATTTAAACACAATAATCGCTCTATCTCTCAGGTTACATTCAGTCATAAGGGATTGATCAACTATTATAGAGAAGGTAGGAAGGAAAAATACAATTGCCTCAGCTTGTATGGTGTACTGGAGTCCATCCTCAAAACATCTAGTACGCGAAATCTCATCACTAGCTAGAAGTGGTGCAAAGCACTGTAAATTAGTGAAATTTGATAAATATTACATAACTGAAATAGAAATCTGATGGATATGAATTAACACTCTGTCTCCTTCATCTCTCAATGATTAAAAAAATAAATGATTATAGAATGAATTCTGGAAGTCAACACAAAACATGCCTTGATGACACCTGACCTGGGTAACGACATCCCATAAACTCTTGTCCAAATCTTGAAGAATGTATGTAGCAAGCTTGACTCTCTGCTCTGGAGACATTTCTAGATGATCAAAGATAGACAACATTGCCTATATCCAAGACTCAACTGCCTGATATTCTCCATCCCTTGAAAAATTAGGAGGATGCTGCTGCTGGAACTCGTGGGTCAGATCTGCCATCATAGGTGCTACCCATGGAGAACTAATCATGGACTACATCATATGTAGGAAACTATCACATACTTGGGCATCAGTTCCCATATTAGGTACAGCAGGATGTGCCTTAAATGGAACTCCTGGAAGTAAGACTGGCGGCTCAGGGGCCACCATGTCCGGAGCATGTTTGTCACCACCATCTTGGTGAAAAACACAAGGTTTTTGTTGTGGCATTGGTCTAAAAATTCTAAGAACACCTTAGAAAAATCTTAGTAGCATAATATTTCATCACTAGTGGAAATTGAATATAGGAAATCTCACTATCTGAGGCATACTTCCCAAACTACCCACTTAGATGACTATGTATCAGTAAGTGCTCAAGTATATGTTTTATGTTATTTCGTAGTTAATTATTAGGTTCACTTATTTACCTATAATAAACCTAACAAGGTAGGATAAGGATGTTCAACCAATTCATTTTAGGTTTCAAGAATCACTTAATAATGGATAGTCATTTATGATGAATCAGTGCACATACACCTATCACAAAAAATGACACCAATTAACTTATAGCATAATGGATTGACTCAGTAAATTACTCATTCCAACCCATGAGGGCCCATACACCTCATGAATTGAGATAGGAAATCACTCAATCGAAGCCAAAGTAATATAAGTACAATAAACTATCACAACATCACTCAACAATCACATGCATATCAAGAAATTAAAAGTAGTGAAATGCACCTATATGGCATGGAAATATAAATGACATGTGAATTATAGGTGCCTATAATGATGCATGTAGAAATACTCATTTCCCTTATATAATCAAGCCAAGGATGAAATAAATTCCCAAAGATTAATAATCAACAACACCACACAACATGTGAGTCACCTAACAATGAAATAATATCAATGGTAATAGGAAAAATAGAACAACAATTACATTATGGGCAACTTGGATTTTACCCTGAACATGGGTTTGTGATGCCCAAGAACAACTTATGACCAAGTCCCAAGAATTATTATTCTCCAATATATTGTCTACAAATAGTCAAGAAAGGAAATAAACTCCTTTAATACCACTTTGTGATGTCCCAGACCAGGATGCCACTTAACGGGTGCCTCGAGCCTGGTGGACCACATAGCCTCAATCTCATCTTCCCGAATGCCAAAGGTTGCCAATTAGCAGCGAGGGACTAGGGTGTGTCCTTGGGAAGACTATTCCCTCATTTGTAGAGTGTAGCATAACAAAAGAGATATAAATAAATAGTAACATCGAAAGCAATATGAATAAATAGAGGAAGCAAACTGAGGTAATTGATAAACCAGAATAACAATAACTTTATCAACTAGAACAATGATGATGTAATATCATGTCACTAGAAAACTAGAAAGCATGGATACAAGACAATAAGAATAACATTTTCCACAAGGTAAAATAAAACAAAGTCTACTCCAAGCATCCATAGATCCTACTCGGTCATCTGCTATCAAGATCCATCCTATCATCACACAATCAAGTATTGGAAGCTACATGCTTCCCATTGTCAATACTTTCAACCATGTAATCTACTTCGAGTACCAAACAGCACGCGGAGAGGGTGTTAGATAAATTTTAGTGAGCCAACACAAATGGTTTCTATACCATTCAGCCCATGAAATGGAATATAGATGTTTGCAGGTATATATCTCAAGTAAAGAAAGCAGTACAAAATAACTAAATACCCAAGTACCTGCTTCATCCCTCGACTGGCATCTGAACATGTAACCAGTTCATTAATTAATCAATTATTATTTAATGTTAATAGGTCACATTATTCATAGCCAACACCGACATCACCTCGTAATAGTATAAGTAGTGAAGGTCCCAAGACATAACAAGGCAACCAGACAATGATATCTAGTGTGGGAATTCCAGGGTAAAAACAAAGGTAACGTAAACTCACTGAAAGCTAGCTCAGTAGTATCTAAGCCTATCTAAGGGGTATGTGTGTAATTCAAGGAGCATAATCCCAGTAATTCCACAATAAGCCACCTACTGAGTCCATGGTGACCGAAAAAGGTAAAATGGGGTTAAGAAAAGACAGGGCCATATGGGCTTTCACCATGGCACCTACTAGTCAATGATGGATCCAAGGAGTGTATATAAGGTATCCTATAATAACGAAAGGGACCCAATGGTAGTATACTAGGAATTCAAGTAATAGACAAGAACCAGATTCTAGGTGGGTATCAACCTATGAAAACTATATCCATGAATCGGAATGGGGTTCATGAGACCCAAGGTGTTATCCTCTCATAATCCATGTCTAACTTGAGTCAATAGATTCTTATTTGATATTGTAATAATGTGATAATTAATTTGGTTTAGGTCTTTCCTCCCATTGGTGTGGATTGGTCAATTTGAGTTGAAACCATTTATTTATTGGTCTAGGCCCTGTCTTCCATTTGTGTGGATAAACCTAGTAGTGTTGCAACCATTTAATCTAGTCTTAATTAGACATTAAGCCTATTAAATTATTGAGGTTCACTCCGCTACCTTATATCAACATGTAAAGGGGTGCTACAGACATGTAACCTTTATTGAATCTCTTTTAATAATGAAAAGTTATATACTTTGTATACTTTCCATTTCACATTTCATATTTCACATTTAATAAACATTTGTAAGAACTTAACTTAGGCAGGTCAAGTGGTTAGCATACATGGTACATGACATTATGAAATTATCATTAACAACAAGCCATTTATTTTAAAGAGTCTCACCAGTAGAAAGCTCAAGAAAAGGCAAACCCAAACGGTGGATCAAACGTGCTGAAACACTAAAACCCAATTACGAAATAACCTTCAGCATGAGGTGGATGGTACACACGAAGGTACACGTCTCAAGGTTTTGTATAATATAAAAATAAATTTTAATAAATCTATGTAATTTGGATGAATACACGGTGTGTAGTTCAAACTAGACAGCATGTACTATTTTTCACCATCCATCCGAAGTACGTGCCTGGGGAAATGGTGTATGAGTGTACTTCAGAAATCTTCGGAGAACACGGTGTGTCCAATGGGCCACACACAATGTAGTTCCTTATTACACGGTCTCTAGCTGGGCAAGCTATGTACAGGGTACATGGTCCAACCCTAACTCAAAGGTAATACATGTAGTGTCCAGTGGTCCAAACGACATGTATTCTGGAAACTGCATGCCACCTATTTCTGGTCAACACATGATGTTATTAAGACTTAGAAAACTCCAATGATACAGCTTGGTTTGGCTGACCAGACCTAGTGCATTGAACCTTGACTACACGGAGTGTACTTCCAAATACACGCCATGTGTTCTGGTGTTGTATGGTCGGGAACCTTTGGCACATCTGAATGATATCCTTTGTTTTATTTTAATCAAAATTAAAAGAAAATATTGTTTCAGTAAGGTGAATTTGAAATGAAAGAGGAGGAAAATATCTCAAGATTCAAATTTGCAGAATGATTAACATGAATTGAAAAAACTAAATTATTAAATGCATAAATCATCAAATAAATATTTAAATATTTATAAACTATGATGTAACCACTCTGATACCACTTTTAGATTTCGGGCACAGCTGAAGCGTGGTTGGGACGATGCCTAACTGCAACTTTTACAATGATCAATGGTTATTTCGGGATCAATACGATGATGAAATCCAGTCTCCATGGAATAGAATCAAAGATTTATATAAAGAAGGAAGAGGCCTGAAACCTTTAGGTAGGATCTTGAGCGTCATGTTTAAAATTAATTTAATAAATTTCATAAAGAAAAGGATACCTAGATATTAAGTATTTTCTTCATTGATGATGTTGATCATCTGAAATGACCCTTCCATATTATCTCATTATGCTTGCGAGGATCCAAACTAGAATCTTACTTGCGATGATCCACATGTGCTTTGATGGCCTCTCATCACAACCACTCATTATCCGAGTTCTAGTGTGGTGAAGCAAGTATCTTGTGTCGGTTTTTCTTGTTTTCTTGTTCTTCAGTCTTGAAGAACATCTATCATTCTTGAGAGGGGTGAAAAGTGGATTTGAGAGAGAAATTATTTTTCTCAACAATTCTCAATTCTCCAGTTGTGTAGTTTGGTACATGGAACAATAGACATATGTGTCTATTTATTGACATGGGGCTTTAGTAACAATATTTAATTATGTAATAGCAATTAAATAAATTCGTAGCCTTAGAGAAAACAAATGCTATTAATAATAATACTAAATCATTTTTTATGGTGCGCTAACTTGTGAAAAACAGAATTATAAATTAAATTCTGCTTCACAAAATAATAGCAGCGTTATTTTAATTTTTGCTACTATTTAAATAATTATTTATTGTCTTGAAAATAATTTTTTTACTATCAGACCGACCTTGGTCCACTCGAACTCCACTTCCATTTATTGAACACCTGAATAAATAAATAAATAGTTTATTCTCTTAAATAAATATTTTATTTACAATCTAGAAAATAAATATTTATCAAATGTTCAATAAAATAAATAAATATATTTTACCCACAGTCCAATAAATAAATATTTATTTAATTTATGCAATCATTTTAACTTGAATAAAATTATTCAACTCTCTTGGGAATAATATTTATAAATTAAATTCAAATATAATTTAACTAAGACCACCAAAAACACTTAGTATGTGACCCTCTAGGATTTTTTTCATGGCATTAGGCGGGCTTGCCTAAAGTCTAAGAGTATTGTCTAGAAATGGGTCAAGGCACCCAAGATAAATAACTTAAAGTCTCAACAATGACATCCACATATGAACTCTCACTGAGTAATATAATCCTTGTGTATCAATATCTCATCAAGAAGGTTTCATGATAGTGTCATCAACCATTGTGCTTGATACATTGTTCTTTGACTACCTAAAATAAAATTGTTGTTACACCATAGCCATGGAATTTTTCATGATGATTCTATTTCAATCAAAGGTTCGAGATATCAAATTCCATAAATGGAAAGGAAAAATCCATCCCTGACTTATCCATTAATAACATGCCACCCATGACACACCCATCGCACCCTACTCCTCGCCAACTGTATGCATGATAGTTTTCATCAGTAAATCAAAGTGCACGAGTCGTGACACATATTAATTATAATCTTAAAGTCTAGGGATCATTACACAGGCTCGTAGATAGTAATATCGGATGACACCAAAACATGTGGAATTCCTACTGGCGGGTCTGTTCTCATAATCTCCTATCTTAGAGATTACCAAGTACGAACTTCATGAGAGGAAGTCCCATCTACTTACAAGTACTCACACATGACATTATGCATGATACATTTTCCATTATAGTATGCCATCCAACCGTAGAACTATATTTAAGAATATTGTTACAGAATTTCAGGGTTTTAATCATAGTGGGGAACTGCCCTGACCTTATCAATTCCACAAATACTCTATGAAATTATTAAATCATAGTCATGCAGAACAATGAAAACTATGTAATAATATATTTAATATTTAAATACATTAAATATCCATGTAATCAAATTAGAACCAGTTGGTTCTAGGATACCAAATCTTATAATAATCAAATGTATTATAATAACTTATTTTATAATGATTTAATGGAAAATGTTAGATAACATAATCTTACTGCTAAGGCCTTGTACCAAGACAACATACATAAACATGTAACCCATATACCAAATACCCAAATTAGTTTGTCCAATTAGACCAACCAAGAATTGAGTGGCTATAGTAGTCCTAGCCTTTCCCTTACTAAGGACAATCTAGTCCTCATATGAAAGGTTGAAACATAATCAATGTAAAAAAATTCATTAAAAAACTAGCATAAAAAATGATAAGAATTTCCCCAATCTGTAACCATAATCAGAAATCATCTAGATTAATATGTTTAATGATATCCAAATAGTACATCCCTAGTAAATTGTAATATTTACCAAATAAATTTGACATAGATGAACATACTTTAAAAATATCACTGGAATATTCATTGAGGAAAATAACCTTTTAGTTTTAAAATATAAGGTTCCCAAATATTAAAAAAATAATTTTATTAGAATACAACTTTTAATGATTTAAAAGGATGCTTCAAAGGATTATGTGGGGATTATGGTGGAAATTTATTTCATTCCATATAAGAAAAAAACTTTCCTTTCACATTTTGAAAAAAAAATAAGTACCTCATTTAAAAAATGAGTGAAAGATTCCATTTAACTCATTTGTAAAATTAAAACATGAGTATTAATTTATTAAATAAATCATTTCATAATAGTAATAATTTTCTTTACAAAATTTTAAAGAAATTAAGGATATAAAAGAAAAATATTCCCGACTGAGTAGAAAAACAAAGTTTGTTTTTTTAAACATGTTTATGGTATATTGAGTTCTTAAAGAGTGTAAAATAAAGGAAAAGTTTTATTATAAAAAAATATATGTGTGTGTGTTTGAGAAGAAAATATATTATTTTTAAGATATAAATATAAAATAATTCCCCCAGTTGAGACATTAACATAAACAATCCCGGATAATGATAAGATTTTGAAATAAAGTCTTACCTCATGTTCAACTTCCTTTATATGTGTTTGAACCTCATGTATAATAAATATAGATTTATTATATATATATATAATATTACCATAATAACATATATGATATCATATGTGATTTATTTTTAATTTTTTATCACCTATTTATTAACAATTATTTGTTAAAATCATTTTTTCGGATAATAACTTCTTCATTTTTCAAGTATGTTTTGGTTTAGTAGATTTGGTCTGTGTAAAATGATCATGGTTCTTTATTCTATGTAATTATAATCATGATATAAATATCATATATATTCATTATATATATTTAGAGTAATTTATAAAATTTATTGATCGAAAAATGAATTACACTATTTCTGAATATGGTAGGTCGAATGTATGCATGAACGGTGTTTCCATTTTTTTACTAAATTGAATAAAAGAAAGGTAAATAAAAATTAGCATATATATCATATATATTAATTAAATATATCATAATTACTATCCATTTAAATATTAAATGAAAACAAATCACATCGTTTCATGGAGATGATAGTTCACATGTACACACGAGCGACGTTATCGTTTTCCAACCAATTGGAAGATAATAAGGTAGATGTGATATTATAATTTAATAAGTATAATTATTTTATATCTATTTTATATATTTATTAAATCCATAATTATATCCATCTTTAAAAGTTGGTGATATAAAATTAATTATATTGGTTCATGAGGTGGTCGTCTATTGTGCACAAGATCGATGGATTTGTTTCCCATTTAATAGAAGAAGAGATGGGTATAAGTTCTTCCATAAACATAATAACATATCAGTTTATGTTAGATATTGGTGTAATTATATTATAACTATTATGAAAAAATTAATGGTGGTGTAAGAAGATTTAAAAAAGAAAGAGCTTGGTGAATAAAATTATCTTATCTTAGAAAAAGATCCTTTAGATCTATTATTATGGAACCTATGGTTATACTTTTTAGAATAGTTTCACCTCTAGAACATGTATAATGATTATGTAAATATATTTTGGTAGGGTATGTTCAACTAAATGACTCAATATGTTTAAAGGAGTGATAGGAGGAGGTACACTTTTATATTTTCAATGAGTGTCACCCTTGTAATTTTTTCATGTTTTACAATAATTATAGGTCACATTCTGGGAACAAATGAACCAAAATGAACCATTTTCAAACCATATATGAGATAAGTTCAAAATATATCCATCCAATATAAATTAGAATTTTGTTTTGTAATATCTGAGCCTCAATTATAGTAGGTGAACATTCAATTTTAATAAAACTATAATAAAGTGAACATTTTAATACTAAATGGCATAAAAATCCTCCTTTGGTAGTTTTAATAACAACTTTGAACTTACATAGACAATATAATCCTAGAATGAATTTTTGAAATTTCACCTTAGAAATAAGTTATTTTGAAAAATATAAAATGTTTTATTTAACTACTTCTAATTTTATTTATTATTATGTATAATAATATGTATAATTAAAAAAATATTAACTATAAATGTTATAGAAACAAATATAAGATCATTTGGAAGTAAATAGGTATTTTTTATGAAACTAATTTTTCAGAAAACTAATGTTGTTTGGAAAGGACTAATAGCAATCCATTTTTATTAATTAAAATAATTTTAATGATGAATCATTTAAATTAAATTTTTATATTATATATCTAACTATATTAATTTAAATTCATATAATTATTAATACTAGTTTTATAGTTAATATAAAATCATTTTACACTTGGAAAATGTATTTCTTGAAAACCTATTTTTTGACACAATTTATGGGTTTATTTAGAATATAAATTCATAAAATTATTTTAATTTGATATAAAAATGTATTACATAGTTTGAATCATAATAGTTAATATTATTTAATAATTTTGACTTTATTTTTTTCATAATTATTAGTAAAAATAGTGAAAATTAATTAATTTGGTAGAGATTAAAATGTGGTTTTGTGTGTCACGTGCACTTATATTAAAATTAATTTTATACAAACGTATAATTTTTCTTTTCTATAATTTAATTAATATTTATAATCATCAAGTCCAAATTATCTAATAAGTCTCATTTTATTTTAGGATTAAATGATTTATTACCTAGGTTAAAAATCTAGTTACCATGGTGAAAACTAAAATAGTAAAAGTAAGTAAACATAGAGAATAATGAAATAAAATGTTTAAAACAAGTTTATTATTATGTTTTAGAGGTTTTTACTGACATTAAATCCCATCCACTCCATTACTTATCAATTTTGGAGGAACTTGGGTGAGAGTGACTTCCCATTATTGAATACATTCTCGTATTTACTAAAATGCCATCTCTCCTCAATTATAAAAGGTCACTCCCTCACCTCACTTATTAACTCCTCTAAAAACATTTTTATTGAAAAATATCTACCAATATATCTCCCCAAAATCCTTATAAAAATTATATATCTTCTTTTATTCAAAGAAATATCAACCCTAGGTTCATTAAGAAGAGAACCAAAGTAGGTTTCTCTAAGGGAAGGTAATCATCTTAACGAAGCTCTTTTTTTCTTTACTATTTTACAACCTTAAATTATATCTTAACACTACCAATATAATAAAACAAGTATCTATAATATAATAATATTTAATTATGTTAAACACATAATATTTATCCACCTTCTTCTCCACCAAATGGGAAATAAAACCATCGCTCGTGTGTACAGTGGACTACCACCTTGCAAAACGATGTGATTTGTGTCCATCACTAACATACATGGATAGTCATAATAATTGAAATAATTAATATATATAATAACAATGACATTATATATATTCTTTAAAATTAATATATCATCCACATCCTTACCATTTCACCCATTAATTTAATGGTATAATTGCCCATGCGTTTGTATGACCTATCATCTCTATGAAGCGATGCGATTCATTTTCCATGTCAAACATTCAAAAATGGTTATAAAAATGATATAATAATTAAATATGATTATTATAAAATTAATATAATTCTATATATGATGTATTTATATCATGTTCATAAGAACTGTAACTTTCACGACAAAACACGCATGAGAAAACAAAGTAATTAACACCTGAAACCTAAGTAATAATAAAATATTTTTAGTGAATGGGTGGAAAGATGTTATAGGATGATAATATATTATTTTATAAATATGTGTATGGTTTTATTATAAATTAATAACATTTTTAAAATCATTATACAATAGTTCAAATAATTTTAAACTAAATGTAAGTGTGTGGTAATAGATTTCATCTCAATTACCATTTCATTAAGAAATTTTTTATAGTATAAACATTTTAACTTTTTTTAGGAGTATATACTACCAATTTTTTATATTTAACATGACAACATATTTATTAATTATTATTAATGTTTAAATTAAAATTCATTCTTTCAATTGGTTATAATTGAAAAGTTACTGAATAGGTAAGATTCTATTTTATAATCTCGCATTCCTTTGGAATTGCGTTTACTTTTATTAAAAGAATATAATAATTTATCATTCAATAGCTCTAGTAGTTTTATTACACAATTGTTATTTATGTATTTTCCATATTTTATTCTTAATTTTAATTTATTTTGTACTTGAATAAATTAAGAAATTTTTAAAATAAAAAAAATTATTTGACTTTAATTTGGATGTTTTTTTCTTCCACATACATGTTTTTCAATATTATTTCACAAAAGTCCTTTTACATTCTAGAATGATTTATTAAGTTCATTTTAATTTATACTTCAGTTTTAAAAAGTTTTTGAAAATAATATTTTTACTATTTTTTAATATAATATTTTCTACAAAAAGACAAAAAGAATATATTTTTAACATATATAATGATAACGGACTTCCCCATCACCGTAACCATTTAAACAAGTTTGGATTCTTATGCATGTGTTAAATGGTAATAATAAAACTATTTTTTGAAATATTATTTTAATATTTCACCTACATTCCCTTAATTAATTAAAAGGACATGATTTTATTTCAAAAAAAAATATTTCTGATAAACGGATGGTCCCCCCTCACTTCTTGATTAATTTTTTGTTGTTATCTTTCTCTTGAGACAATCATTTTATTGTGATTAATTTTCATTAAACATTAAATTTATTTAAAATATCTATATTCTTTTTATCATGGATATGATTATTTCCTAAACTGTGTACCATTTGTACATATAGTGTTTACTCTTAAATTTATTTGACTAACTGGGGAAATATATATATATATATAATTTTTTTCATTAATAAATATGGATATTTTTTTATAAAGCATATTATTGATGAATTAAATCAATCATTATATATATGAGGAACTATTTGGACATAATGATATGGGTGGTACTAGAATTATATATCCCCTTTATGCATTGGTGGGTCTCATGAGACAAATCAGTTGGCCAAATTAAATGGGTTTGTACCCATAGACTCTCTTTGCAAAGGTATTGACAGTATAAATATCATGATGTCTGAGATCATGATGTCCAAAATTAATAATTTCCTTTATTAAGAATCCATTTATTATTATATATGTTATTATTTTATTGATATTATTCTGGGATTCATTTTATGATCAAGCTATTAAATGGAATGTATTTTTAGTTATTTATCATTCCATGTTGATTATTCCATATATAATTATGATAGTCAAATTATTGATTAAATGGAATGTGTGTTCAGTTATTTACCTTTAATATTTATTATTCATTATTGATTCATGATATATTATATTGTATTTTACCTATTATGAGTGTTTTAGGAAACGCTTTTTTTTGTTTCCATTCCCAGGATATGTAGAATAATTCTTTGAATGAGTTTAAGGATGCCATATGATTTCCATTAATATTTTTTATATTTTATACCCAATGTAAAATAGTTTCCATGTATATATTTAGATCTCAAATACTAATAAACTAATCAATTATTTTTGATTTAACCCCTTGTATCAAAGAAAATGTAATAAAGTAGACCTCTGGATCTAGTCTACTAGATTCGGGTTATTGTAGTTTGTGTTAGAGGAAGTTTAGAAGAAACCTTGGGAATAAGATTAATGAAAACATAGATTAGGGAACATAAAAATATGGTATAATTTGAGGATAAGTATAGAATAAAATCAATTTTTTTAAGTAATATATTATGTAGTTTTTCTAATAAATATTTACATTCCTAGATACCATAAGTGAATGTGGTTCTGGAACAGTTGTACCTTAGGATAATAACTCTGAAAAAGGGTGTATTGGGATTTGACTCGATTGCCAACTATTGAATGAAAATAGTCCTTACCACACACTGGTTTTAACACTCCTATAAGATATTATTATGTTAATTTACATTTACCTTATAAAACATTATAAAGGATTTGAAAATAAATATATCCCTAAGAAACTAAGTTTACGATTTTGAGATAAAAAATGCATACATTTTCAATTTATGTTAAGTGTTACACTAGATTTATAATTATACATTATGATATAAAATTCCTAATGTTATGAATTAATTAAAAATACTACATTTATTAGAAATTATTTTAGGAAGAAAGAATGGTATCAATACTCATGGTTAATTTAAAAATTTTCTTACTGAGAAAGCCAATACAGCTAGTATTGGATCTATGTTGTATATGGATATATGAGGGAATCCTACTCGATTTATGATGAATAAAAATTCAAAAATGGAGAAACCAATCATTCCATAATGTGACTCTCTTTTTTTGGATTGCATCATAAGATAGAATCCCTCACAATTTAGTGGGTCTACCAATCCATTGAAACCTGAGAAATGGATTAAGTCCCTTGAAAATTTATATCTTGTCATGGGATGCAATGAAACGGAAAAGGTTACACTGGAATTATATTTTATTAAGGGTGATTTTGATCAAGAGTGGTAATTGATCTAGAATACTTGGGATTAAAAAGAAATAGAATGCATGGAATGGAGAACTTTGAAATAAAAATTATTTGACAAATATTTCGCTCATGATCAATGAACTAAAATTAAGATAGATTTCTTTAGCTTTAAGAAAAAGGAGTAAGAAAGTGTTTTGGAGTATGAGGGTACCTTAGCATGATTAGAGATGTATTTTTTGGATTACATATGAAATAAATAATGCATGATCAACCATTTATTTAAAGGTCAAAAATCCAAGTCTTTGAAGGGAACTAGCCTATCAATATTTTTCTTTGTATAATGTAATGTCTTTATGCACCATAAAAAATATAATAAATTATATACATCCTATATATTAAAGGTGAAACAAGATAAGTGGAGTTAATTTGAACATGAAAAAATGGAATTTATCCAAGAAAAATAATAAAATGAATCAATTTTCATGATGTGAAACTTTTGGGAAGAAACATCTTGGGAAATGTTTGAAGAGAATGGGAGTTTTTTACAAGTGAGGTTATAAGGGTCAATTAGATCATTAATGTAAGGTAAAGAAACAAATAAATGCTTTCTAGTGTTTTATTTGTAAATAAATTGAGAATTATTCACACTAATTACCCATGCATCAAGGGAATATACCAGAGAAGAGGTTAAGGGGAGAAGGCCAAGCTTATGTGATCACTACAACTAACATGTATGTTCCAATTATGTGGTGGAATGTACTTTAATTATAGCCACAAATTTATCAAATATTTTATTTTATTTTGGATCTTCAAATTCTATTATATTATCCATGTTTTCTAAGAAAATTTGATATTCCCTTATCACCTTAATAAGGTATTTTTCAGTCAAAAATCCTAGTAGAAGTGACATTATAAAAAAAGATGTATCTATTAGTCCTCATTATGACACATAAATGTTCTCTTTGTATTGAATTTATTATCATACATGTGGTTGACTTTTATATAATTCTTGGTATGAATTTCTTTTCAAAATATAATACTAAAAAATTATTATGAGGAGAATGAAATTAAAATTTGTGACAAAGACATGGAATTCCTTATTTTTAGAAAGGAGAATTAATCTTCTTGGTCTTGTATATATACACCTCCAGTAGATTCTCTGAATGATATTCTTAAGGATGAACTAAAAACATAATCTGTGGTTAGATAATTCAATATTCAAATTGAGGACATATCAATTGTATAGGAATACATAGATGTATTTCTTGAGGAATTACCTAGAAATCCACCATAGCATAAAGTTTAGTTATTTACTGACTTAATCCCTGATGCAAGACTAATATAAAAGGATCCTTATAGAATAGAAAATTTTTAATTATTGGAGTTGAATAAACAAATATAAGCGTTTTGTGATAAGGGATTTATTCTGCCTTGTATGTCAACATAGGGATCCCATGTTCTCTTCATTAATAATAAAAATGGATCCATGAGGTTGTGAATTAAATTTATGGAAATCAATGATATTAAGATAAATAAAAATTATCATTGGACTCACATTGATGAATTTTTTGATCAAATTCATGGATATCAAAAAAAATCAAAGATTTACCTTTATTCTACGTATCATAAATTGTGAGTAAATAAGGAAGACAATTTGAGGACAACATTCTGAATGAGGTATGGACAATACGAGTCTACATTAATTACATTTGGATTAACTAATGTAACACTAGTTTTTTCCCACACCAACCTTGGAATTCATTTATTTTATTCTTTTCATTATATTGGATTCTTTGGTTAAGGTTTGGGTTAAGTCCCAGTTTTAATTTTTGAGTTTTGGAAGCCTTTGGGTGAGTTTTTGTTGAAAATGGGGTTTTTCGGCTTGGTAGTAGGTTGTACACAGTTGTCACATGGTTAGGGGAAACTATGAACCTACTCCCATGTAAATGTGTGGATTGAGGGTTTGTGCTAGGGGCATAGCGCACGACCTGCATATGATTAGGGAAAACCTTTCAGATAGCATGCAGTGAGGCTATGGAATTTGGTAGTAGTGTATAGAACGGTCATCACATAGTTTGGGAAACTGTGTGTAAAAGCCATTATTGGTGACCCTTATCTCCATTGGGGTGAATATAGTTGGCACACGGTTTTGAAAACTATGTGGCTAAACCGTACGAGTTGTCCAGATCATTAAAAATGTGAAATTCCAAGTTTTCCCCTCAATTATTTAAACCCAACTTCGGGATTCCTCCCCTTTCTTGACCTAGGTGCACCAGGGGGGGCTCCAAGATCCTCCTCCCTTTCTACTATTCCACTAATTAAGCCTCTTTAAGTATATAAGGTGATATTTCTTTTTATTTTGGTTAATTTACTCTTCTATTATCGCTTCACTCTTGAGTTCTTGGTTCCTCTTATTGGCTGAACCATAAGGGTAAGGGCTGATGTGTGGTTCTATTTCATGGATGTTAGGGTGTGTGGATTGTATTTGGAGCCTGTTTATCTATCCTCTTAAATTTTGGTTGTGTTCGCACGTCATTTAGTTAGGTGTTTCCATCCATTTCCTTTTCAGTGCATTCCATTTTATGCTTAAGCTTTTCTAAATGGATAATAAATGTTATTCACTTGTTTATGATACATTGGGTTGATTTTTTTGGTGTTTTCATAATGGAAACTGCGTATGAAATGGTTTTCTATAGGGTTTATTTAGTTTTACCTATATTAGATTCATATAAGGTGTTTTATAAAATGAAATTTTAACTTTTAAAGTGAAATTGGCTGCTTTGGGGTAGCATTTTCCCTTTATTATGTTTTGGAAATGTTTTGGGTTGTGATTTGGGCATTATATGTAGAAATCAGTGACTTTTTTGGTGTGACACATATGTGTGGTCTGTTTTATTGGTTTAAAAACAATATATTCTTCCTTAAAATATGTTTTCAAAGTTGTGTGAGGTGTTCTTGTGTTAAAAGTGGGTTTTCCAAAAGAAATGGGGTTTGTTTCAAGTGATCTTGTTTTTCATATTTCTTAAATATGTTCTATGAATTTTTTAAAGAGCGAGATGTATGTTTGAAAATGTTTTTGGTGTGAATGTGGATTTCAAAGAGGATTTTCCTATGAAAAAAGTTGGGTTTTAGGTGTGCTCTTCCTATTGTATTTCCAAAAGGGTTTTATGAGTTCTGTAAGTGATGTGAAATGTGTTTCCAAATGGTGTTGGTTATTGAGTGAATTTAGAAGTGGTTGCAAACGTGTTTCTAAAATCTTGTCCCATTTAGCATTTTAAGATATATTTTGGTGAATAGTTGTCATAAATTATTGTTTAGCGCTTCCCATGTTGTTTCATGTTATTCATATGGCTTGGAAAGAGTTTGGATTTGAAATTAAAGAGCCTATTTTGAATTGTTCATGTGAAAGTGGTGTTTTATATTGACTTTTAAAAATTATTTTTAAGTTATGTGATGTGAAATCCCAGTTAGAATATTTGCATGTTTTGGAAAGATGAATGAAAACTTGGGTTGTGTAAAGGCTCAATTGGTATTTTTGAAATGTTTCAAGAATTAGTTTTAATTATGGGAAGGATTGTGGCTTCCATGTAACCCTTTATTGTTGAATGAAATATCTTGTGAAAAAAACTCATTTTCATGTGTGTTTGTGATACTTGGCTTATTTTTAGGAAACCCACTATAAATTTGGGATGAGAACCACTCTAGTTGATAGTTCATGGGAACATTGTTGGTAATGAGTCTATTAGAACATTGCACGCATTCCATTATAATGGATCGTGCATGAGGATGATGTTGGTTATAGTTTCTATTCCATGTTTGGAAAATTATTGTTGTTATTATCATTATCATCAGATTCGTGGGAATCATCTAGAGGGTCAAGTAACAGTTACTTGTCAAACCAAATTAGACGGGTTGGTACACACTTGACTTGATAGGGTTATGTGGGATATGCACTTGGATTCTCTAGTTTAGAGTAGCTAGTTGTTTATTGACTATGATGTTTCAAAATATTATGGTAGGTGAGTCCAAACTAAGTATGTACAGGGTTTTCATCTAGAGATGTTCATGAAATTCTCACAAGTTCACTATCTATTTGATCTGTTTATTTCTATTGCATATTGGATATTGGCCTTACAATTTTTTCATTCTTGTTTGGTTTCCATAACTTTATACACATCCCCTTTTTTGGGTTATCTGGATTGGATTCTTATTTGGGTTTTTCTTTCGAAATGGGTTTTGGAATGTGAAACTACTTTTGAAATTGAAAGTTAAGCGTATAGTTTTGAAAAGAGAATCTATGAAAACCTATGTTTGGTTGTTTAAAATCATTCAAACACATTTTCTATTTGTAATTAAAACTAGTGTTTATGGACTGTTTTCGGAAAGTAAATGCATGGACTCTATAGTGATTTCCTACTATATAGTTTAATCTCACACCCTACTTCTGTCACTCGGTTCCAGTGGACCCGACATGTTTTTTATGTGTAGGTTTTTGATATGGTTACTCTTGGAGAATGTTGTTTTTGAGGATGGTGGAGACCAAGAGGTATCATGGAGATCTTGTTGGAATTTTCTAGTTTTAGTTTTTTCTTCAGTTTTGTTTCTGATGCGTTCGTCAGGGAGCGCGTGTCCGTCTTGTTCGAGGACGGTGGCGATGTTTATTTCCCTACATTCATGCTTTCCAAAGGTGGGCAACATCTGTTCCTTACTTAGGGATGTTTACTCCTTGATCGAAACGGGATGATGGGATGTCGGTTCTTCATTATGTGGATTCCTTCTTGGAACTCGTCACCTAGTCCAGGTCTCCCTTAAAGATTAATTCATGGTTCGTGAATCTCTTCCCAGTTCCATATCTTCATGGACACCAGTTAATTACATTACTTCTTTCAGTTCATTCCAAGGGGTCCAGTCAAGGCAGCAACCTTCGGTCAGGGGAGTAGTCACTTTGGACATCACCGACGTGTTTGGATGCTGGAACACTAGCACTTCTGGGTTTCTTCCCCATATTAAAGGTATTTTCAAGGGCACGGAAGCCTGAGCCATCCCACATCGAATGCAGCGAATCATATGCCATAGGCATGTATTTGAGGATTTCCTCATATTATTATATTTAACACAGGGTATGTTGTAGGTTTAACGTCTAACAAAGATGGACCAGACTAATCGGAACACTGGCTAGAGTGGATCAGGTGAGGCAACCCCTGTAGGGAATAAAGATGTTGGGGTTAATGTGTGGTTAGCTACCCGATTATTGTTAAGGGGAATGGGGAATGTGGTGGCATGATCCCACCTGGATGTGGTGGCCCGGGTAAGAACCAAAATAGATGATGGATGGTTAAGTGAAGTGGGTGGGGAATGAGATGGAGTCGAATCAAGGATGATGGTGATGGTGGGCTTGAGTCTTGATGAGACCTCCTACATATCCATACGACAGGGAATCAATGTCCTTGTATTTCACCCCTGATAACAGATTACCATCGAATGGGGTTGACAATGGCTTGCCGCTGGATGGGGTCACAATGGCTTACCGCTCGATGGGGTCACAACGGCATACCGCTGGATGGGGTCACAATGGATTACCTCTGGATGGGGGTTAAACCTTAGGGAGGCATCTTGCATACCGTATCTAGGAGACAAGGATCAAGGCCCACGTAGTTCGGGGATGGTGAATGCAGTTCAATGTCGTGTAGGACTGAAAGGGGGCATGTAGTTTAATGTCATGTGGGACAAATTTGGTCCGACACGAAGGGGGTTGGAACCAATGGTTGTTGGGAATGAACCTTAGGGAGGCTTCCTGTGTACCTTGCCTTGACAAAGATCAAAGTCTTCGTAGTTCGGGATGTTTTGGGTGAACCAACGTGAAGGGGGTCGGAGCGACCGGGTGTAGGTATTAAACCTTAGAAAGGCTCCCAACGTACCTCACCTTGGAAAGGATCAAAGACCTCGTAGTTTAGTTTGGGTTTGGTGAACTGACGTGAAGATGGAAATGAATAATGGATGGAGGGCATGAACCTTAGAAAGGATTCCTATGTACCTCATCTAGGCAAGGATCAAAGACCTCATAGTTCAGGTTGGGTTTGGTGAACTGACATGGAGATGGTCAAGACCAATGGGTGGTGGGCTTGAACCTCAAGGAGGATTCCTACATGCCTCAGCTTGTCAAGGATCAAAGACCTCATAGTTCAGGTTGTTTGGGAGAACTGACGTGAAGGGGGTCGAAGCGACCCAGTGTTGGTTTTGAACCTCAGGGAGGCTTCCTACGTACCTTGCCTTGGCAAGGATCAAATACCACGTAGTTTGGGATGGTTTGGGAGAACTGACATGAAGGGGGTCTGAGCGACCGGGTGTTCGGATTGAACCTTAGAGAGTCTTCCTACATACCTTGCCTTATCAAGGATCAAATTCCATGTAGTTCGGGATGGTTTGGTGAACTGACGTGAAGGGGGTCAGAGCGACCGTGTGTTGGGCTCGAACCTCAGAGAGGCTTCTTATATACCTTGCCTTGGAAAGGATCAAAGACCACGTAGTCCGGGAGGGTGTGGGGGTTACACTCTAGGATTCATGGAGAGGATTTCATGGTCAATGCTTACTCTAATCCCACGTTAGTCATGTTTGGTGTGAGATACAAGAGGCAGCAAAGACCTGATGATCACATCGCAGAAGGTGCATCTGTGGGAAGTAGAGTGGGGCTGATGCATAGTTAGCAGCCCAAAAAGGAAACAGGGGCATACGTGTGGTCTGAATCCCAAAGAGGAAACAGGGTCTTACTCTAGGATGGAGGCTTGGGTGGTGACAAAGCCCATCTAGAGAGGGATTTGGCACCAAGGAAGGGAGGACGAGCATGGGTGCTGCCTCCTATAGGAAAGGCTAGGGACTTACACTAGGGTGGTTTCCCTTTCCCTGGGGACGGACGTCGCTCCAATAATGAGGATGTCATTCCATGTGAGGAATGATCTCAATCTCATGGAGACCAGTGGGTGTAGAGAACATCCTAGGTGGGGTACCCCATGTTCAAGGCATGGGGTGAGGTCACAGTTTAACACCATGTGTTGAGGATGATGGAACTTGGTAGTTTAACGTCTTGCAGCTCGGACGAGGTGGATGTGCTCTTCACCCCTAGGACTTACATAACTGATACCCACCCTCCCTTGAGGGAAGGAAGGAATCGACAATGCCGTGACTGGGGGGTGTCGAGAGGTGATCCCATTGGGGGTCCATGTTAACGTGGCTATGCGAAGAAACAATAGCCATTAGTGTGCCTATGTGAAGAAGCATGAGGCGAAGCAATGAAATGTGAAGCACCACCCAAGGGACTTTAAAGTTACTTCGTTAAAACCTAGAGGTTTTCATGGGAAAAGGAGTTACAGGGAAAATGAGTTCATAGGTAAAAGCCTTGTAGAGATCTGGTGCTCTATATAATGGAGGGGCTTCATGAAGGGGTATGCTTTGCGAAGCGAAGTGGCCTAGCCTAGGCATAGGGCATAGGTTTATATAGGAGGATCTTCACGAAGTGGAAAGGTATTAGTGAAGCAATTCTTCGCGAAGCAAGGGTTCCTCATGAAGAATGTTGATTTGAATCAATGTGCTTTGGTAATCACAGTGACCCTGCCTTAGCATGTGGTTCACATGTGTAAGGAGGATGTTTCATGAAGTATAAAAGCTTCATGATCTCCTGAGTCCCTATGGGGATCCCCTTCCTTTGCGTAGGCATGTGGGCTTCACGAAAGGCATCCCTCTCAGAAGAGGGGTAGAATTAAAGCAAAGGGGAGGCACTTTTCAATGCAAAAGTACCTTCAGAAGATCATGGTTCACAGAGCAAGAAGTGCTTTGTGATTTGAGAGCTCAGAAGGTGAAAGGTCGGATGGTCCATCCTTTGGGCTTGAAGGGAGCCTTGTATTTGTAGGAAATAGTCACCTTAAGTATAGCTCACTCGGCACGAAGATAGAGTTTTCTCTATGCCTGGTCGCGAACATCAAATCGGCTCATAGAGGATCCTGGCTCCTTGCTCCGTGGTGGGCTCGCGAACATCAAATTCGTTCGCGGATTATCCCACCTCCTTGCTTCTCGGAAGGCTTGTGAACGTCAAATTCGTTCATGGATCATCCTATCACCGAGCTCCATGGTGGGATTTCAAATGTAAAATTCGTTCACAGACCATCTCGCCTCCTTACTCTGTGGCGGGCATGGGGCCATGGGGCCCCGAAAAAGGTCTTCGTGAGGTATCCCCGGATACTTTCCTCATGTTCTTCATCTTCCAAACTTTTGGTGTCATCAAACGCCCCCCCCCCCAAGACATGGAGCTAAGGATAAATCAAGGGTCAAAGTCTGAGGTTCAATAACTAAAATCCCCCGGCCATCCACGAAGATGTTTCACGAAGAGGGCTCGTGAGGCGGATAAGTGACATGAAGGATGAGCGCACCTTGAATCTTGGTGCGATATGGATGCTCCGTGAAGCTCTGATGGTTGTAACATATAAATAGGGTAGTTTACCTCTCCTTTTTCCTTTCCTTCCTCTGTGAATTTGGCTTTTAGAACACTCGGTTCACGAATCTCCTGTGTACTTTGCAATTGCTCTATGTGAATCAGGTCTTCTACTTCGCGGTGCATAGAATGTCTCTGACTTCACGACAGAGTTATTTGTGTCTTGGAGGTGGCAAGATGTGACAGTTGTCACGACCCGTCCTCAGGGCCCGTGCCGTGACTACCCCAAGCCCGCCTTCCATAGGCCAGGGGTTGGCGACTAGAACCAAAGGCGTAAATCCCGATAACTGAGAAGGCATTGCCTTTATAAAAGTAAACAAAACACTACAGAGTACAAGCGGAAGTAAAACACTAAGTACAAAGAGAAGTGCTGAAAGGTAAATTGTCCAGAATACAAACCCAAATGAAAGTACAACTACAACTGAACAAAGTACAACAGAAAAAGACAACAGCTGGAAGAAAGGAAGAAGCTCCTGGGTCGTCCTCCTCGGATCCTACCGGAAGGGTAGGTATAGATGGCGCAGCTCCTGGTCATCCACCACGGATCCTACCTGAAGGGTAGGTATAGATAGCCTCCTCAACGCTCTCGTCCGTCAACCTCCTTCGTGTGTCGTATTTTCGTGTAGTCCACCTCCGGGTACTGACTCGTCGTGTAGTCCACCTCTAGGTACTGACTCGTCGTGTAGTCCACCTCTGGGTATCGTCCAGTCCTCGAACACTCGGCCTCCGTCAGCACTGCCCGTCGTCTGCAACCAACACAACGAGGTGTGGGCATAGCCTGTGCAGGGGTGAGTATAACGATACTCAGTAGGGACCTTGAGACCCTCAAGGTCTCACTAAAACCAACAAGGATATCCACAAAGAATATCTCAATAGATAAACTCTACTTAGGTATATGCCCATACATATACCTAAGTTATCAAGTAACCCATCTCAATCCTGAGGAAACACAAGGATTTTGAAATCAACGGATAACCACTACCCAGGTATATGAGCATATATATACCTAAGTTATCAAGTAACCCATCTCAATCCTGAGGAAACACAAGTATTGTGAAATCAACGGATAACCACTACCCAGGTATATGCCCATACATATACCGAAGTTATCAAGTAACCCATCTCAATCATGAGGAAACACAAAGGTCATAGATTCATCTCAAACCAGGATTTTCATTATCGAAACTGTAACTGCTGAAGAGCTCCGTCTCTGGAGTGTACAGTGGTCCTGTCACGACTCTGAGGTACTGATCACTAACCTAAGACTGCTGAGGTACTCCTCCTATCGAGTACCGCGGGCCAGCCACCCAAACACAGTAGTGCTTCCCGCCGGGGTATGCCACCCAAACACAGAAGTGCACACCCCCTAGTAGCCTGTAGAGGTACTCTCCGGACGAGTACCGCGGGTCTGCACTGTCACACAGGTAGTGATCTGTCCACCATGGGTCTGCACCTCACAAAGTAGTGCTCCGTCCACTGGGCTAGTCGACTCACTCCAAGTCGAGTGGTCAAGCAGTCGTCAGGTCTCAGTCGGCTACACGGCCTCCGTACTCCGCACGCTCGTCTCTGGGAGGGTCCGCTCCATGAGCTACAGGTCGATACTCCAAGTATCACAAAGTCCCACGAAGAATTATCTCAAAGGACCGCCTCGTCATAGGTGTCTCAACGCAACAGACGGCGCGTCAATTGGACGCCCGGTCTGTGAGTTATTAGCCTTTTCGTCCCAGGGGCCCGGTTGGTTTTGCATGCGAACCAACCCGGGCGTATCTCAACTGTACCCTGAACTCTCATAGGGTATACTCAAAGGGACCGTTTCTCAATGTGATCACCAACACTACTGACGGTTCGTCAAATGGACGTCTGGTCTGAAAGATATCATCTTTTCTGTTCCAAGGGCCCGGTTGGATTTCGGGTGCAATCCAACTCGGCCACTATCCCACAGAAACCAAAACTCGGACGAATCATGCCAAAAGTTCCATCCCATCAATAGGAAATCATCGAGACAGATGGTGCGTCAATCGGACGCCGGGTCTGTGAGTTATTGGCTTTTTCGTTCCAGGGGCCCGGTTGGTTTCATGAGCGAACCAGCCCGACCGCACTCCGACGGCATCCAAACCTCGAGCGGAGTAAGCCAAAAGATCTGTCTCACTTAGAGGAAAGCAACAAAGTTGACGGCATGTCAATCGGACGTCCGGAGCTCAAGATATGAGTGTTTCCGCTCCGAGGGCCCGGTTGGTTTCGTGTCCGAACCAACCCGGCCGAACCCAAAGTGTTCTGAAACTTTGAGTGAGATATACCGAAACGACCTTCTCGATCCAAGGATCACATCGCCGCTGACGGCGCGTCGTTCGGAGGCCCGTAGCTCAAGTTATGAGAAAAAGACCAAAAACGTCCGGAGACGGGGGATCTGGGCCCGGACCGACCCGGCCCGACCCCCCCCCCCCCTAGGTCGGCCCGAACCGGGTGGACCCGACCCGGGTCAAGGTCCGACCCGTTTTGGCGTGACCCGGCCCGGCCTGGGCGCGACCCGGCCCAGCGGGTCGGCCCGGCTCGGCTCGGCCGGGCCGGCCAAGCGGAGGAAGCCGCGGGGTGGGCGCTGCCCCCGTTGGATGAGAAGCCGCGGCCCACGTGGGCCACCGGAGTTGCTCCGGTGGTCCGATTTAGTTTCTGTCTACACCAGAGCTCCTCCCGGGTCTCGTACTTCACTTCGGAAACAACGAATCACCTTTGCGGTATGTTTTGTCGCCGCCCGCCAATCCGCACATTAATGAAGAACTACGGAGGGTTGTCGGGCCGTGTTTGTTTGGCCCGCACCCTGCGCGTTAGGTGATAACAATCGGAAGAAGATAATCCACACATGGAAAACAAAAAAAAAATACAATTTTAATAAATTAAAATTTTTCTTGATTCAGGTTCTTTTTTTTAGGAGGAAACAACCACAGAAATAAATTCATTTCACAAACAAAAACCCCTACCTTAACTTCGTCGTCGGACGCGAGATCGACCGTCGCGGAAGAAACCGTCGCCGCATCGTGGAAGGGCGTCGCTGTCGTGCGGTACTCGGCGTCGTGTCGACGAACTTCGAGGATCGAGAACATACAGATTTAATTATAATAATTAAATCCATGTTGATGTTATAAACCAAAAAGAATTAAAAAGAAGCGCTACCCCCTACCTTGTCATTGTCGATCGAAGGTTGTCGCGGGGTTGGATCGTCGTGGAAGAAGCGTCGCAGAGGGAGAATCATGGAAGAAGCGTCATTGACGTCGCGGTGCACGGCGTCGTGTCGTCGATCTCTGAGGGTTTGGCGTTCTTCGTCGGAGGTCGGAGCGTTCTTCGTGTTCTTCGTGTTCTTCCCGTTCTTCGTCGAAGAAGAACGCTTTCCTCCCAAATTCTCTCCATGCCACAAGTCCAACTAAATAAAATAAGTTCAACCCTTATTTTATTATTGACCTAATCTTTTGAAATTCAAAAGATAAGAAACGAACAATTAATTCGTTGAATTAATTGTAACGATTTAACTACCCAATTAATTGGTGCGTTAAGAATTTAATAAAATGCGACAGTTGACTTTAATAAAGATGGGTTTTCGCGGGTGCGTTACTTAGCGGAAAAGAAACAGTGGGGCTCATGCGGGCCCCACCTCACAAATATCCTACCAGGAGGGTAGGATATTTCGGGTTCTACCCTATCTGCTTCAACTCATCTTAAGCATCTTAAAGTGGCTTTTAAGTGGCTTTAAGTGAAATAAAATACAGTTTGTCGCACCACATTATTTTATTTCGTAACTTAAAGCCCAAAAATTAAAAACCACACCCGAGAAAATGCAACTCCAGAAGAGGAGTTTCTAAGAAAATACCGGTGCTGCGATTCCATCGGTGCCCTAGGAATTTGATTCCGAGAACCAGTTCAAAAGTTTAGAAATTCCCGCTCGTTCGTTTACTGAACGTACCCGAGCTAAACTTCTGAAATTAATTCCGGGCACACCGGGCCTCTGAATCAGGCGCCGTCAGAAACTGCATTCTTGTAAAATTCCAAAGAAAATTTAGAAAAAAAAAATTCTTGAAATTTCCGGGTCTTTACATCACTCCCACCTCAGGGCTTTACATCCTCGTAAAGCTTTAACACAAACTAGGGTTACAAAAGCGGTATTGAACACGCACCTGAGCCTTCCGCTCCTATGTACTTACCTGGAGGTTCCGTAATGCCAAAGAAAGTGCACCCGAGTAATCGATCGTCCTCGTAGGATCCGCTCATGTCGATCCTCAATCCCCCCTGAAACCTCTGTGAAAAACACCTCATCACCATTGTCCAGCTCCTCATGGTCGATGATATGCGAAGGGTGGAGCACGTATCTCTTCAGTTGAGATACGTGGAAGACGTCGTGAACCTGGTGCAACTGAGGTGGATGGGTCAAGCGGTAAACCACCTCTCCTACCCAGCTGAGGACCTAGAAAGGTCCGTTGAACCTCAGAGATAACTTGTTGCCTTGGCCACATCTCCGTAAACCTCGTCGAGGTGAGACTCGTATAAGGATGTGATCGTCATACTCGAACTCCAGAGGTTTCCAATTCCTGTTAGAACTGGAACTCAAACGACTGCTGCCACGAGGGTAAGGTTGACCGACTCAAGAGTGATCGGTCACACCCTCCTATGCATGAGTTACCTGTGCTGCCTGGGGATTCCTTTTCGCCGACCAAGGAAAACCCATCCCAACATCGTAGTTAAACCACAACCTTTTTGCCTAATACCGTCAATTTGTGTATGAACTGTGATTTCTCAGTCCATACTCAAACCAACTTCGTAAGGCCTCAATGCTGCCACTAAGAGATTCCAACCGAAACTCTCACCTCGAGGGTCTGACCACACCGTCGGCGTAAGTGTGATTATTGAGTCTCCTCCCAAGGTATCTCCAGACGTGAGGGTCAAGTCCTTTTCTTTCTGGAAGCTCTAGGTCTGGGAAAAGATTTGTGAAAGTGAGGAATGATTCATATTGTTGTCTGTTACTACAGCAGCTAGTAGTGGACACAGACTGTCCCTTGAATCGTTTTTAGTGCCATTGGGTCACAATCCTTGACCGCATGCAGCCGCACTCTTCCTCCGCCCTCCAGATCCCTGAGCCTGGCAGGGATAACTAAGGCGGGTGGTTGTAGTATGTTAAGATATACACCACCTCATGCTGCTCTCCTAACTCTGCCTCCATGTCTTCTACTTCGCAGACTCATCTCTCCTTTAATCTTCCTCTTATGGAAACATTTAACATGCCCGAGTCTCCAAGACTGGCGCCGGTTTCCTGTTTCTTACTGCACTGTGTAGTCTTCATCCGCTCCTGGATGATCGGAACCTTCTTTGCATATGATATGAAGAGCTGCTAAAATTTCTCCTTTGCAGAAAAGAGAAACTCGGTCTCATCCCCTCGATGAACCACGCCCATTGCCTAATACAGTCAATCCTGACATGAATGATGTATTCATTCCATGGATGACGTCGTAAGGCCTCGATGTAACTACCAAGAGATCCAAATGTCACTCTCGCCTCTAAGGGTCGAGTCACACTGTCGGCATCAGCGTGAGGTCACTGGGTCTTCTCCAGTAGAAATCTCAAAAGTGAGGGTCAAGTCAACAGTTTTTAACCAGGACCACTCAGTATCAACCAAACAAAAGGACATGAAAGAAAACAAAGATAAGTGTCTTTTTTATTATTTCAGCTCATAGTACAAAGACAAGAATACAACAGAAACATGGAACTAGAAGTACAAGAGACGTATCCACTAGTTCTGCTCCTGTCCACCTGCTCCCGGAGCTCTACTGCCTTGTCTACTACTCGGCTGTTGCTCAAGCACCCACTGCTGCTTCTGTCTCGGTGGCTCCTCCAATGCCTGCGGATCAACTGTGCGGGGAATCAGACAGTCATGTGTCAGGTGACCCTTACCATTGCATGAGTAACACTGTCTTTTTCTGGAACTCCTGGCTCTAACCCCACCCTGGGTGCACCGCACCACCGGTCCTAAAACCCGAGATCGTCCAACTGCTGGTCTGGTCCTCCTGGACCTCTGCATCATCTGTCTACTGCCCACAGATGACTCGGATACTGATCGAAAATCACGCGGCAAAGGCAGAAGCTCCTATACATGCTCGGGGTGTAGAGCTACTGGCACAAACTCCCCCCTGAAGAAGGTCTCGAAGTCTTCCCATGCGAAGGTAATCCCATCGCAAAACTGGAACAAGTGGCTCCACCACCTGCCTGCTTCTGCCTGAAGAAGGCTGGCATCAAAGATCACCATGAAGTCTGCAGGGGTCCCCACTAGCCTGAAGACTCTCACCACAGCCTCCAGCCAATCCTCAGCCGCCTGCGGGTCCGTCTCTCCCTGGAACCTGGGTGGCCTCTGGCGCTGTAACTCGTGCAGCGCACTCAAGTGGCGTGCATTGCCTACTACTGGGGCTGGTGGTATCGGTGACCCAACGTATGGTAGTACCGTTGGTTCCTCCGCTGGTGCCTCAACTGCAAGAGGGCCCTGTACTGAAGCCTCGTCGCTTGGCAGACTGTCAGTACGCACATCCCTCTGGGATGTAGCTGGTTGTCCGAGAAAAGGCATCCTGAAAGAAACAACGTGACACAGTCAAACGATTATACCTGGTGAGCTGACCTGGTTTGAGCTGACATTTAAAAACTTTTGGAAACACACACGCAATCAATGTTTTCGTGCACAAAGTCGAAAATCAGTTGTCAGGGTCCTGGTGTATGGATACGTCGGCCGCCCGCACCAACACTGGACTCCCTGAACTGAAAACCACACTTGGTACTCTTAACACTATTTCTTCACAGAAAGAAAATATCAGAGTTATAAGTTCTGCGGTAGAACCGACTCCTCTGATACCAATTTGTCACGACCCATCCTCGGGGCCCGTGCCGTGACTACCCCAAGCCTGCCTTCCATAGGCCAGGGGCTGGCGACCTGCACCAAAGAAGTAAATCCCGATAACTGGGAAGGCATTGCCTTTATAAAAGTAAACAAAACACTACATAGTACAAGCGGAAGTAAAACACTAAGTACAAAGAGAAGTGATGAAAGGTAAATGGGCCAGAATACAAACCCAAATGAAAGTACAACTACAACTGAACAAAGTACAACAGAAAAATACAACAGATGGAAGAAAGGAAGCAGCTCCTGGGTCATCCTCCTCGGATCCTACCTGAAGGGTAGGTACAGATGGCTCAGCTCGTGGTCGTCCACCACAGATCCTACTTGAAGGGTAGGTACATATAAACTCCTCAATGATCTCATCCGTCAACCTCCTCTGTGTGTCGTCTTATCGTGTAGTCCACCTCCGGGTACTGACTCGTCACGTAGTCCACCTCCGGGTACTGACTCTTCATGTAGTCCACCTCTGGGTACCATCCAGTCCTCGAACACTCGGCCTCCGTCAGCACTGCCCGTCGTCTGCAACCAACACAACAAGGTGCGGGCATAGCCCGTGTAGGGGTGAGTATAACGATACTCAGTAGGGACCCCGAGACCCTCAAGGTCTCTCTAAAACCAACAAGGATAACCACAAAGAAGATCTCAACATATAACCTCTACTTAGGTATATGCCCATACATACACCTAAGTTATCAAGTAACTCATCTCAATCCTGAGGAAACACAAGGATTGTGAAATCAACAGATAACCACTACCTAGGTATATGCCCATACATATACCTAAGTTATCAAGTAACCCATCTCAATCCTGAGGAAACACAAGGATTGTGAAATCAACAGATAACCACTACCCAGATATATGTGCATACATATACCTAAGTTATCATGTAACCCATCTCAATCATGAGGAAACACAAAGGTCATAGACTCAGCTCAAACCAGGATTTTCATTATCGAAACCGTAACTGCTGAAGAGATCCGTCTCTGGAGTGTACATTGGTCCTGTCATGACTCCGAGGTACTGCTCACTAACCTAAGACTGTTGAGGTACTCCTCCTGTCGAGTACCGCGGACCAGCCACCCAAACACAATAGTGCTTCCCGCCGGGGTATGACACCCAAACATAGTAGTGCACACCCCCTAGTAGCCTGCAGAGGTACTCTCCGGACGAGTACTGCGGGTCTGCACTATCACACAGGTAGTGCTCTGTCTGCCATGGGTCTGCACATCACAAAGTAGTGCTCTGTCCACTGGGCTAGTCGACTCACTCCAAGTCGAGTCGGTCAAGCAGTTGTCAGGTCTCAGTCGGCTACACGGTCTCTGTACTCCGCACGCTCGTCTCTGGGAGGGTCCGCTCCACGAGCTATAGGTCGATACTCCAAGTATCACAAAGTCCCATGAAGAAGTATCTCAAAGGACCGCCTCGTCATAGGGGTCTCAACGCAATAGACGGCGCGTCAATCAGACGCCCGTTCTGTGAGTTATTAGTCTTTTCGTCCCAGGGGCCCGGTTGGTTTTGCATGCGAACCAACCCGGCCGTATCTCAACTGTACCCTGAACTCTCATAGGGTATTCTCATAGGGACTGTTTCTCAATGTGATCACCAACGCCGCTGACGGTTCGTCAAACGGACGTCCGGTCTGAAAGATATCAGCTTTTCTGTTCCAAGGGCCCGATTGGATTTCGCTTGCAATCCAACTCGGCCACTATCCAAAAGCAACCAAAACTCGGGCAAAGCATGCCAAAAGTTCCGTCCCATCAAGAGGAAATCATCGAGACAGACGGTGCGTCAATCAGATGCTCGGTCTGTGAGTTATTGGCTTTTTCGTTCCAGGGGCCCGGTTGGTTTTGTGAGCGAACCAGCCCGACCGCACTCCAACGGCTTCCAAACCTCAAGAGGAGTAAGAAAAAAGATCCGTCTCACTTAGAGGAAAGCAACAAAGTCGAACTCACGTCAATCGGACGTCCGGAGCTCAAGATATGAGAGTTTCCGCTCCGAGGGCCCGGTTGGTTTCGTGTTCGAACCAACCTGGCCGAACCCAAAGTGTTCCGAAACTTTGAGTGCGATATACCGAAATGACCGTCTCGATCCAAGGATCTCATCGCCACTGACGGCGCATTGTTCGGAGGCTTGTATCTCAATTTATGAGAAAAAGACCGAAAACGTCCGGAGACGGGGGGTCTGGGCCCGGACCGACCCGGCCCGACCCCCCCTGGGTTGGCACGAACCAGGTCGACCCGACCCGGGTCCGACCCGGTTTGGCGTGACCCGGCCCGGCCTCCGAGCCGGCCGAGTGGAGGAAGCGCGGGGTGGGCGCTGCCCCCGCGGGATGAGAAGTCGCGGCCCACGTGAGGCCGCGCTGGATAAGCGGACGCGGCAAAGCGGCGTCCCTTGTGTGCCGGACCCGCGCGGCCGAGGGTCCACTGGTCGCCGCCGTCGCGGCTTCAGCCGCGGTGGCCCTGTCCGGCGGCGCGCTGGGGCGCCGCCGGTGGGTTCCGCGGGCCACCGGAGTTGCTCCGGTGGTCCGATTTCATTTCTGTCTGCGCCGGAGCTCCTCCCGGGTCCCGTACTTCACTGCAGAAACAACAAATCACCTTTGCGGTATGTTTTGTCACCGCCCGCCAATCCACACATTAACGAAGAACTGCGGAGGGTTGTCAGGCCATGTTTTTTTGGCCCGCACCCTCCGCGTTAAGTGATAACAATCGGAAGAAGATAATCCACACATGGAAAACAAAAAAAATACAATTTTAATAAATTAAAATTGTTCTTGATTCAGGTTCTTTGTTTTTTGGAGGAAACAACCACGGAAATAAATTCATTTCACAAACAAAAACCCCTACCTTAACTTCGTCGTCGGACGCGAGATTGACTGTCGCAGAAGAAAGGGTCTCCGCGTCGCGAAAGGGCGTCGCTGTCGTGCGGTACTCGGTGTCACATCGACGAACTCCGAGGATCGAGAACATAGAGATTTAACTATAATAATTAAATCCATGTTGATGTTATAAACCAAAAATAATTAAAAAGGAGCACTACCCTCTACCTTGTCATTGTCGATCGAAGGTTGTCACGGGGTTGGATCGTCATGGAAGAAGTGTCGCGGAGGGAGAATCGTGGAAGAAGCGTCGTTGACGTCACGGTGCACGGCGTCGCGTCGTCGATCTCCGAGGGTTTGGCGTTCTTCGTCGGAGGTCGGAGCGTTATTCGCGTTCTTCGTGTTCTTTGTCGAAGAAGAACGCTTTCCTCCCAAATTCTCTCCACGCCACAAGTCCAACTAAATAAAATAAGTTCAACCCTTATTTTATTATTGACCTAATCTTTTGAAATTCAAAAGATAAGAAACGAACAATTAATTCGTTGAATTAATTGTAACGATTTAACTAACCAATTAATTGGTGCGTTAAGAATTTAACAAAACGCGTCAGTTGACTTTCATAAAGATGGGTTTTCACGGGTGCGTTACTTAGCGGAAAAGAAACGGTGGGGTTCATGCGGGCCCCACCTCACAAATATCCTACCAGGAGGGTAGGATATTTTGGGTTCTACCCTATCCGCTTCAACTCAGCTTAAGAAGCTTAAAGTGGCTTTTAAGTGGCTTTAAGTGAAATAAAATAATGTTGGTCGCACCACATTATTTTATTTCTTAACTTAAATCCCAAAAAATTAAAAACCACACCCGAGCAAATGCAACTCCAGAAGAGGCGTTTCTAAGCAAATACTGGTGCTGCGATTCCATCAGTGCCCTTGGAATTTGATTCCGAGCACTGGTTCAACAGTTTAGAAATTCCCGCTCGTTCGTTTACTGAACGTACCTAAGATAAACTTCAGAAATTAATTCCAGGCACACCGGGCCTTGGAATCAGGCGTCGTCAGAAACTGCGTTCTTGTAAAATTCCAAAGAAAATTAAAAAAAATTCCTTCAAATTTCCGTGTCTTTAAAACAGTGTTCCAATAACATTCTTCGTGAATGCGCTCCGCAAATGAGCTTCTCCAACCAAACCCAAAAATCACCCAAACTCAAAACTGAATGGTTCAGCGAGAGGATTTCAGATGGTCCTTGTGGATGTTGCCCGAAGGGAGGACATGTCGAATATCTTGGGCCTAGGGGAGTTAATATGGAGCCATTATAACCACATTTATTTGGTGGAGCTGCTATCAGAGAGCCAGAGGAACTATCCACTTTGCAAGAGGCTGCCTTTTTATGGCTTTGGGCTGGGGGATGACATATTTATTCCTGAAGAATGTAGGGATGAGCCAGCATACTGGTTCAGAAGTATGTTGTGTTAGTACCAATGGTTCCGGGCGACTTATTTCCATGCCTGAGAAGACTTCACGCCTGTTAATGTTGACTGCCTGTATAACCACCTGATCAACGTGGATGGGAAGGCACTATAGATGGAGACATCCCCCCATCTGTACCAAACAATTTTGAAGGTATCCTTGAGGAACCCAAGGAAGGGTTGGTCTGAGGAGTGGGACCTGTGCCAAGTCTGCAACTTCACAGATGAATGGGCCTAGGCCTACTGGGTAGGTGCCTCATGTCAGGATTTCGGGGCGGAGCTGAGAAGAGAGGGTCTGTATGAGGCGGCTTGGGCCTCTCAATTCTACATTTTCCAACTGAAGCAGCTAATGCCAGAATTGTTGAGATGGTGGTCATCGAGGACTAATACCTTCCACTTGCACCACAAGGAGGTTGGCAGAAGCTGGTGGTATGTGCATCATATCTCAGGGGTCCTGATATTGGGGGAGATGTATGATGAATTCCTCCTCGTTATGGGGGCGTGGGAGGATCCAGAACAGATTCCACCATTGGCGATGGCATTAATAAGGTTGGTACCCGGAGAGGACAAGGAAGCAGTGAGGGATGTCCATTTCAGGCGGTGGTTCAAGAAGTTTCTGAATTTTCTAAAAGAGAGGTAGTTTTAAGTGAGGCCTTGGACTTGCCTGAAGGGGGGTCAATGGGGAAAGGAGCACTCGTACTAGTGGATCTTGGAGAATAGACAGTGGAAAACCTGGGGATTTAGCGTCATCACCGAGCATCAGTTGATAGTCAGGCTGGCAGTATTAATCATATCTCTCATCTGTGGTTGGATCCTTCTAGTGAGGAATAAAAACAAAGGAATTTGACCAATCACATTCATCATGGAGTCCATGTTAGAGACAGTAGAGCAAGTCAATGTCGGGATCCCGATGCTCAACAACTTATACAAGATGTTGTGGCACATCAGTGAGGGGAATAGACCACAGAGGATATGCGGGCCATTCCACCTCCTATATGGGTGGATATTGGCACATGTTAGGGGGGTTTATGAATACCTGAACCCCATATCGCCTCCGGGATCAAACTTCTACCCATCAATCTTGAATGTCGCAGGAAGATTTTCGACCAAGCTGACCACACCGTTGGTACTGAACCGGGTGTGGAAGGTGGAGGAATTCAACTTTCACCTGTTTTTGTTTCCAACAGGTGCTTTTACCGATGACGGTCAAGGAATGGAAGAGAACCAGTCCTATATCCTAGCCTTTCGACGTGGAGTGTTGGTGGAAAGGGTGGACGGTGAGCCCCTCTATGATCCATACACCCCGCACCGATTTGTTAGGCAATTTCGGTGTCTGCTGTGATTGACCCCACAGGTTGATCTAGGGGAACTCCATGAGGAACACCCATGTGTGATGAGGCATATTTGTCTCATGTTCACATAGGAAGACGAGAAGATGTGGAATGATATGCCTCTGCCTACTGCTATTTTTGGGTTGGTAAAGGAGTATGCTCAAAGCTGGGAGGCAGCCTACCCGGGAGAGATGCTGAAGTAGCCAACCATTCAGGTCGTTGATGGTGAGCCTTCCTAACCCCAGGTTCGGGGCTGGAATGTGGCAAGGGAATCTTATGGTGGCGGGGTTTTTTTGGTGGAGAGGCCCGCACCGATTGAGGGTGAAGTATTGGTAGTGGATCCAGCAGCGGTAGTGGACCCAATGCTCCCAGAAGAATAGGGTTATCTAGAGGGGATTCCACTAAGAGGATTCCATAAGATATCCACCCAGTATATGGGGAAGCGTTTTTTCCATATAGACGTGCTAGAGAATGATGTCTTCCTGGAGGCCTAGGAAATCTGGGAAGTCCACCGGAAATTCCTCGTCCCGTCTGAGATATCGCAAAACTTGAACCGTCTAGGGATGGATTTCTCCAGGATATTCCCTATCAGGGCTGGCTTTGTGGTGTCTCAGGTGGAGGCAGGGCAATAGCTGGTAGATTTGGAGGACATTTTTCATTCCCAGGGTGACCCGCGTCTAATGACCGACCGTGTCAAGGTGTTGCTGGATCGTACGGTCCCTCTGTAGTTGTTAGCCGCTGAACTGAGAGAGCGCTTCCCTATGGAAGAAGAATCAAACGAGTCCTCCTGGGGGGGGATGAGGCCGGTAGAGGGAGCACATTGGAGGAGGGAGAAGTTGGTGATCAAGACCCAGATCATGAAGATTTTGTAGAGGCCCTCAAGGTAAAATCCCAAACCCCTTCCTTAGGGTATGCTTTTAGGTCATTTTGGACTCCTTACTAACATTGGAACTGTTCAGGAGGACCTTGTACACAAAAGTCATTCTCATCCCTCAATGGTTGTAGATGTGGGGCCTTCAGGATCCATGCCTGCCACTGTGAATATTAGTACGTCTGGCGGGGCCAGGACACCCAAGGAGTCTCTAGAGTTTTCACCCCTTCTGGCAATATACGGAGTGCCACACCTTGTCTCCCCAACATCATCAACCCAAGAATGAGACTGAGAATTCTATCTCTGTAATCCTCTTACCAAATTCATGACTATCACCCCTTTACTATGTTTACTGATGTTCATGCCCCCCCCCTTGGTATGCACAGTTCTCCCGATGGCGTGGGTTGACTTAGCGAGGTTGTTTGGTACTTCTGGTAGTGCCTTTCCTGGGGGAATGTTAGTGATTGTAGAGGCGGATATCCAGACTGAACAAGTTGCGGCACTCCCAATCACTGGTGGGGCTGTCAGTGGGGCTGAGCCTGAGATTATTGAAGTGGGGTCTGATGATGAGGATCGAATAGAGAGCCCAAGTCTCACCAAGACTGATCAAACATCATATGCAGACCCTGCTGATGAGTTCTTGGGGGTGTTCCCTGCATATGAGCCTGACAATCACGCAGACTGGGATGAGACAACCTCTGAATAAGAGGATAAAAAGATATTTCATCACCGATTTAGGAAGTTAATCAAGCTCTTCATTGATGACACCCCCAAGAGCTATGGCTAGATTAGATGGATAGACTTCACTCGTGATTGTGAGAACTATGTGCTGGTGGAGTGGATGCTCAGCATCCCCACATGCTCGTCCGAGATCTTATGGCAGAGAATATTAGAGAGTATGACCATGGCCTTTGTGTGGGATGGCAGAGAAGGAAATAATTGAACATAAAGAGGCTCCAAGAGGCTGAAAATGAGGTCCAACAGCTATAGAGTCAGGCAGAAGAGCACTCAACCACCCTCAACGAACAATCTAAGCTAATATTGCGATTAAAGGACCAGTTGGTAGAGGTTGAATAGGTCATGAAGCAAGCCTCTGAAGAAATGACCATAATCCAGACCGACATGGAGTGGACCTGGATTGTGGCTGACAAGCTGCACCCCATCACTGCCGAGGAGGAGCGGGAGTTGAACAGGTGGCAGTAAATCCTGGACGTGACAAGAAAAAGGGTGGCGGAGCTACAACACTCTTTTGATGGGGTCAATCCATCCATGGGAGGGTCCGATCCTAGGGTGTTGTGATTCATGTAACCTCTAAATGTACTTTCATGCTTAGATATTTTATTCCAACTGTATCCATGAGTTCTGTTATTTGTGTTGGCTTATTGCATTCCTATGAAATTCGTAAAGAGTCCAGAGATCATTCCCTAATCTCGCATGGGTCGGGCCTGATGTGAGAAAAAAGGGATGACCACCTTATTACTCCCTTCAAATGTGGGAGTGAAAACCAAGCTTCAGGTATCCCGATGTTTGAATAGCTGATCCTAATTCCTAGGAGAAAATGGGAGAGTCTTGACTGGAGGAGGAAGGCCTTAGAATAATCGAATTTCCATTTGGCCAATGTGCTCTAGTGCACAAGCGGGGTAACACTGGGGCGTTGGAAATCAATCCGAACATAAGGGAGTGAAAATTGTGAATCACGATACCCCAGATTCGGAACACTATAGGGGTGGAATGACAATAAAGGATAACTAATGACCATGCTCGAAACATAGTATCTGTATTGCATTATCTTGAAATGGGGATAACAAATGTGGGCCGACTGCTGACCATGTTTGAGACATGAGTCCTAACTAAGAATTTTATCCATTGGTCTTCCATAAAGTTAGCCCAGGAGAGAAGGTGAGCCATAGGCCGAGCATTCATACTATTAGAGGTTCCTTTTATATGTGAAAGAGGGTGAGGTTCTGAATAAGTGGCACTCAAAGTGTGAAAGGTGGAGTGATGGTTTGTTCGAACAGAACCCAATACTCTTGAAATTACGCCACCATGGTGGAAACACATCAGGTGGGTGAACCGGTCTGATCATGGATCATTCCTAATTCTAGACAGGACCTCTCTGGTGAGGAAGCTATTGCATCCCAACGTTTTTTTGGGGTATCCCGAACTTGTTCAGGGTAAAGTTGAAATTTAAAGGTTCCCCAAAAGAGTTCAGAACAAGGGACCAAAAAAAAGAGGGGGAACTGGACTTATGATTCATGGGGTTGGACCCGAGGCGTAACACTTGGGTGTCTCTACGTATATCATGAGAATGAGAATCAAGCCCTGCATAGTTCTTGAACACAAAGTGGTCAGAGACCAATGCGGGTAGGGGGAATCCCTTCTAGTGAGGAAGCTGACGCATCCCAGGATTATCATGAGGCATCTTTAACTTATACAGGGTAGAACTACAATATAATTTCATGCATCAAGGACATATGAACCCATGTAGTTTAACATCATACGGTAGGATTAGGGGTGAAAGGGGAGATCCCAGGGAGTATGTGGTGCAGTAGCTACAAACCCAACGTGAATGAGGACATAAGGGTTCTGCACCACACCACATGACCCTGAAAGAGTTCGGGATGAGAGGCCTAAAGAGGGGGGACAAGATTTCAGATTCCTGGGGATGGACCCATAGACAATGTGTCTGGGCATTCTTACGTATCCCATAAGGAAAGGAATAAAGCCATACGTAGTTCTAGAAGAGATCTTAGTTTAAGGTCTTAGAACTCTAACTATGTGGGGAAAAGGCTTTGGAGGCACATGGTGCGGCCTTTTTGAAACCTGACGAGAATGAGGACTTGGATTCCAGATCACCATGTGTTCCTTAGGGAGGTTTTAGGTCAAGGGATCGAAAATGATAGTGAGGATGGGCCCCAAGGAAAAGTTCACAAGCGTTCTTATGTATCCCATGAGGATATGAATCAAGCCATACATAGTTCTAAGAGAGACAAGGTAGGACACCAGTGTTATAGATAATAAGGTTGTACAGGTCTGACCCTTGCACCAAAAAAAGTAGAATTTGATAGATCTTGTTTGTCATTTAGGATGAATGTGTGTTTTTTTTGGAGTGATGGACCTTGGACAGAGATTCCAGGTATGCCACAAGAATCAAGTTGTATGCCAGCATAGACAAATGGTATGGTGTGTGACTGATACCAAACATGATTCCCCCTCGAGTGAGGATATCACGGTGTAGTTCCATTCTTCATCATGCGACCAGGATGATAATTCCACATTTTAGGCTCATGTTATGGGACCAACCATGCATTTTAACGTCGTTCAATATAGACACAAAATTTTAAAGTCATGTGGGACTATGTAACATATTTTAATGTTATATGGCTTGGACATACATATGAAAGATGAGGTTCAGTAGAGAATTCACACGGCATGATAAAGCATACCCAACATGAATGAGGACGAGTTCCACATCCCACCATTCATGATTAAAAGAAAGAAACCTCAAGCGGAAGGGCCTAGAAAAGATTAGAAGATATGGTATAGAAGATGCTTTCTCTCAGTTGAGCTAGACCCGAAGATGAGATGTTCGAGTATTCCTATGTATCCCATGGGAATGGGAATCAATCCATATGTAGTTCTAAAAGAGATCGTATTTTAAGGTCTTAGAGCTCAGACCAGAGAGAAGAAGAATCCTTCCATGTAAGTTCGTACCTCAACTCGATCCCTAAGGCCATGTGAGTCCAACTCAGTGTGGGAAACAATGGTGGAAGAGGTTATTTTGAAATACCTGGAATGCACGCCAAATGGAAATTAGTGTGGAGCCCCGAATGATGCCTTTACCATGGCTTTTGTCCTCTTAACATGCAAATGTGCACTGCGGGATAGTTCCAGGAGTGTCGAAATTCTATTTGGACCTAATGGTGTGGAAAATAATGTGAATCATGTAACCAACATTCAAGGATTGAAGGGGTTGGCGTGGCGATGGGGGATAACTGTTGACCATGTTTGAAACACAAAATCCATATCATGTTAGCTTGAAATGGGGGAAAACAAATGAGTGTTGACCGCTAACCGTATTCACAAAGAGGGACTTGTATCGATTTGTTGTCTGAAACCCTCGAGGACTTTGGTACATAATGGTAGGAGAGCCCTTAGGCCTAGAATCCATGCCATTTGGGGGTCCCTTCAGCTATGAAAGATTATGGAATCCCAAATGAAGGGGAATACAAAGCCTAAAAAATGTTTGAAAGCATGTCCACATAGAATCTGACACTCCAGGTTCTAGACTAGAGTACCCATGGGCCAATTGGTGAATCACTGAAGAGGGTAGAGGGACCCGAATTAAGGGTAGCCGACTCAAAGAGATGAAAGCGGGTAAAGGGATCGAAGGATGCTCAGGAGAGAGAGGTATGTGGCATGTTTGTTATAAATATTATGTGAATGGGTACATGAACCCATACCACAATGTATACCCCTCTTCTGGAAGAACATGGTCCAAAGGGGGCAAAATGATAGGAATATTCCTAAGAGATAGGGATGGACCCGAAGTCTAGACGTTCAGGAGATCCTACATATCCCATTAGGATGGGAATCAAGACACATGTAGTTCTAGAAAAGGATGATGAAAATAAGGGAAAGATACCCCAATGAGGGCTGTGTATGGAACGGTGAGTAACCCGACGTGAATGAGGAAATAATCCCGCACCACACCGTAAAACCCACAGTGAGAATTTGGGCCAGGGGTCTGAAAAGGCCAGGGGGCCTGAGGCCGGACCATGGAAAAAATGTCAGGGACAACATTCATTTTAATGTCTTGCAGTGAGGATGAAGGTGATATTAGTTTTGGGTCATAGAGCTCGGACTGTATATTCCTAGTTTTGTGTCTTATGCGTGGGATAGAGAGGGTGAATCATCGTGCTCATGGAGGACTAAAAAGTGGCAATGATGATAGAGGACAGCTGTTGAATAGGTTCATAACACATTACCCACCCTGGTGTGACCAGAAGGTGGGAAAACAATTGACCATTGACCATTGACCATATTCTCAACACGGGACTTATATCAACTTGTCACTCGCAATCATTGACGGTGTTAGCTCGTAATGATAGGAGAGCCCTTGGGCCGAGCATCCATGCCATTCGGAGGCCATTTTGGATATAGAAGGTGATGGAAGCCCAAATGATGGGACTTGTGAAGCATGCGAGGGCCCATGCTCGTGGGACGAATGATAACTGAAGGGAGGGATGTCTTGAGGGGATATGTGTGGCATTTCAAAATAGCCTGATGTGAATGAGGATGTGAGTCTGTACCGCACCACACTATCTTATATGAAAACTTGGGTCAGGGGCCCGAAGGACCTGAGGCTGAGCATCCCATCCAACTGTATCCATATGAATCCTTATGAGGGAATTTCCTTCACAACTCCTAATCCCATGTGAGCAATTCTCGGTTTGGGAAAAAAGGAGTAGGACAAGGCTCTACCCATTACATAAGGGTCCGACAGCTAGAATCACACTTCAACTCTAGGTAGGCCGAGATTTGGAGAGATGATGGGGTAGAGTGAACCACTACACTCCATGTTTGGGACAAATGGGGGTGGTGACAACGACAAAGTGTGGTTGTTGACCAGATTCGAAGCACATCATCTATATCTTGTGTGCCGGAATGGGAACAACAAATGAGCGTCGACCGTTGACCATATTCGCAACGCTGGACTCATATCGATTTGTTGTCTAAAACCCTTGAGGTAATTGGCCTGAAATGATAGGATAGCCCTTAGGCTATGTATCTTTATCATTTGAGGGCCCCTTCAGATGTGAAAGATAATGGGGACCCAAATGATGGGGTGTGAGGAACATGAATGCACCTGTGCAATTCCAAATAAAGGTGGGCATAAGAAGAGATAATGATCTTCAAGGGAGAGAGATATATATGGTACAGTCATGATGAACTTGACGCGAATGAGAGAAAAGACCTGTGTCACACCATGTGTTTTGTCCCAATGGATGGTCTATAAGTTTTGGGTCTGGGCCTAAAGATGAAATGTCCGAGCGTTCATACGTATCCCATGAGGATGACAATCAAGCCACACATAGTTCTAAAAAGGCCATTCTGTTTAGCATCATGTGGTAAGTACATGGGAGGATTAGAAGAATGAAGGAGGGAACATGGTGAAATCATCATAATCCTAACATGGGTGGGGACTAAGAAGCCTACACGATGCCATGTGAGATCCCCCAAAGGAACTATGCCCAGGAGGGGATAGTCAAAGAGGAAACTCGGGTTGGACTCAAGATGAGGTGTCTGAGTGTTCCTAAGTATCCCATGAGAATGAGAATCAATCCATATGTAGTTCTTGAGATGTAATTTAATGTCATGCAGGATGATGCATAGTTTGAGGTCATGTAGGACCATGCATTTTAAGGTCACACAGGACCGTCATGCAGTTTAGGGTCCTGCGGGACCGACCAGTTGAAGGTCATATAGGACCATATATTTATGGTCATGTGGGATTCTATGGCTCAATCAAAGTATTTATTGAGGAACTTGGCATTGGTGGGAGGAGTTATACGCTCACTATCCATTGTAACAAGCAAGTACACGCCATTGGAGTAAACCTTGTGAATGATATAAGGTCCTTCCCATTTGGGTTCCAACTTGGGTGGTTTCCTACCAGGTATCATTGGTTACCTCAAGGCCAATACCAAGTCTCCTTGAAAGAAGGAATGAAGGTTAACTTTATTGTTGAAAGCCCTGGATATCTTGTTCTCATGACTTTCCAGATTATGCAGGGCACAAAGCATGTTCTCATCGAGTGCTCCAACTCAACCAGATGGATTTTGGCTACATTATCTGGCTCTTGATGATCATAGATAGGTGTATGCAATGAGGGAAATTGAATCTCAATGGGTAGGATGGCCTCTACCCCATACACCATGGAATATGGGATCACTTGGGTGGAATTGCGAGTCGTCATCCGATAAGGCCAGAGGGCATTGGGGAGATTTTCCAGCCAACTCTTCTTATTTTGACCAACCATTTTCTGTAGAATATTATATAGGGTCTTATTGAACACATTGATCTGCCCATTTTCTTGCGCATGATAGCGGGAGGTATTGTTAGAGTGGATGTTTTACTTAGCGAACAATTTCTTTATCTCAACCACTCAGAATCTCATTCCGTTATCGGTGAGGATGGCATGAGGGACCCCAAATCGGTAGATGATGTTGGAACTCACAAATTCAAAGATGGAATGGGCCTTGACCTCCCTAAGTGGAACTACCTATGCCCATATGTAAAAGAAATACATAGCCATCAGGATGAATCTACACTGGTGAGCTGTCATCGGTGGATATGGTCCCACGACATTGAGTCCCCATACTACAAATGGCCAAGAGTACTTGGTGGAGTGGAGAGGCTCTGGTGGCCAATTCATAAAGTTAGCATGAATTTGGCACGCATGGAATCTCTTGGAAAACTCGATGCAATCATGGATCATGGAGGGGCAAAAGTACCCTAGTCTTTGGATCTTGTGAGATCATTTCAGCCCTACCAGATGTGCCCCGCATGAACTGGCGTGGACCTCTTTCATGACCTTTGAAATCTAAACTCCTTGAATGTAATGGAGGAGAACCACATCAAATCCACACTTGTAGAGGATTTTATCATGACCAGGGGTGTCCTAGAGGGTGAACTGCAATGCACGACATTAGATTCTCTCACGCTCAGCCCATTCTACTAGGAGATTACCATTCTAGATATACTCAACAAAGGGGGCTCTCCATTCGGGGGTTGCTTCCATCACTGCATCTAGGGGACCTCGGGGGTCCTAACGTGGAGGCTCCAATGGTAAAATGGCTTACCCACGGGCCGTCGTCATCATTGGGGGTGACAGGAGCAATGTATCTCAGATGTGCCATGTGGATAATCAGATCATCCTACTCGGTCTCCATGAGTGATGCGACCAGGCCAGCCAGGGTGTCAGCTCGACCATTCTGAGATTGAGAAACATGAGTAACTTCTAGCCGAGACGGGAACTAGGCCATTAGCTAGAGAGTGAACTCCAACAACGGTATGAGCTCTGGATTTCTAATGACATAGTCACCATTGATCTATTTGACAACTAGTTCAGATTTATAGCATCCCGCCTTTTTATCACATAAACTTTCATTACATTTTACAAAATCGAGGATCTTTAAGGTTTAGTGTCTTGGAAACCAGGAACATAATAAATGAAACAAAAAAAAACATTCTTCTTAAACACTTGAAAGGCTTCTCCTCAAGTTCATCCTAGGTTCATTACTGAATCTCATAACCTGGGGACATACATCAAAAGGAAGGGTGAGCAGAAGGCCCAGTAAGAGAAACCAGAGAATCATTTTACATGTGAACTTGAGATACTTCAATAAGGTCATGAAAATAACATTAAGGCATGAGAATGAAAACATGAGATACATCATAATAAAAATAACAATTTTTTTATAACTTGATGATGTGGCTACAACATTTAATATTGACAATCGTTTCGTTTCACCAAGGTCCATCCCCAAGGTGTCGTTAAAATTACCAAGGTTATTCACCAAGGCGTCGTTAAAATGGTCATCTCTAGAGATTAAGTCTTTACCCAATGCATTAGAGCGCTATCAGGGCGCACCCTTAAATTTTCCTTTATTATCATGTGAGCCACATATATCATCATCAAACATTTCATAAATAACACATATAGCATAAAATAAATGGGTTTCATTTCATAATCATAACATTTTAAAAAAAACTGCTTTAAAGACATGATCTTTACGTCACTTTAAACCCACAGAAAGGGAAAGAGGGTTTCATTTATGAAATTACCAGAATTTAAAATAGAACATTTTGATATATATGTGAATACCCCTGTATAAATAAGATCTTTGAGTATTCACTTTATAACATAAAATAATTTTTAGAAAAGAGAGAGAGGCATTTTGAGACGAAAATTCTGCACCATAACGGCTATGTTACAAGGTTTTAGAAAACATTGAGAAGAGAGGGGACATGGGTCAAACATTAATAAATGACCCATCAAACCGTAGAGGGACAAAATATAAGGGATTTAAGAACATGGTAATGAAATTTGAAAATATACCATATGAAATGAAGAAAAAAAAAGATTTCTCTTGTGAGAATTTGGCAGCCTAACGGCGTCACTTAAACTTCAACAAAATTGAATTGACAAGGTCAAATAGGGTCTCTCATCATATGAACATAAGAGTCCAGTAGGATAGATATGGAGGTCATACCCCAACATAATAGAAAGTAACATGAATGAATTGACATGAGAGTAGAACTTCAAAACGAGAATGGTGAAAAACCACTTAAAAATTCGGCAGCCTAACGGCGCCACTTAAACTTCAACAAAATACTGAATTGAAGAGATCAAATGGGGTCTCTCATCATATGAACATAAGAGTCCAGTATGATAGATATAGATATCATACCCCAACATAATAGAAAGGAACTTGAAATAATTGACATGAAAGTAGAACTTCAAAACGAGAAGGGTGAAGAACCACTTAAAAATTCGGCAGCCTAACGGCGCCACTTAAAACTTCAAAATACTGAATTGAAGCGATCAAATGGGGTCTCTCATCATATGATCATAAAAGATCAGTATGATAAATTTATAGATCATACCCCAGCATAAAAAAAGAACATGAAATACTTTACATGAAAATAGATGTTAAAAAAATGAGAAGGGAGAAAGAATCCGTTACAAAAAATTTGGCAGCCTAACGGCGCCACTTAAAACTTCATAAAACGAAATAATGAGAGTAAGAGGGGATCTCTCATTATATTAACATGAAAAAGGCAGTAAGAGGAGTATAAAAGAACATCCTAAAACATAAGAAAATGGAGCAAAAAAAGAATGACATAAAAGAGATTACTTGAAATGAAAGAGAGAGGTCGGATCCCTTACCTTAAAATGTAACTCTTAAACCTCAATGGTTGGGACCTTAAGGGCTTGGGGCACCTTGGGAGGACTCCTTGGGAGTTAATGAGACCAGAAATTCGTTGGGAAAGAGTGGGGAGTCGAATTGATGAGAGGAGGGCTTGGTATTTATAGGGAAAGTGAGGGGACAAGGCATTAATGGCCAAGGGACACCTCACATGTGCTTTTCTCAAACCCATGTGCTCTCCCTTGGCATTTACCATGGAGTTAGGCCAAATGGGGCCCCCAAAACAATAATTCATCACCCTTGGCCGGACAACCCTTAAAATATCTCATGACATCATCATGACACAGCTATGATGTCATTAAACATACCGAAACCCTAAAACTGCATTTTTACTATTCACTGAAAAATTCATCTTTCTCAGAAAAATCCCAAAATTTCACCTTAACTAAATATCAATGCTCTGATTTCAAAAATGAACTCCATTTTATAAAAATAATTTTCTAAGTATTTTTAAATTTATTTTTAAATAAAAACACTATTCATCGAAAATTCATTTTTCAGAAAAAACCCCAAAAATTACCATAACATAATATCGATGCTCTGAGTTCAAAAATAAAGTCCTTTTTATAAAAATAATTTTCTAATTATTTTTAATTAAATTTTTAATTAAAAAACACTATTCACCAGAAAAAAACTAATACTTGAATAATAATTTATGAAACCGTTATTTAACCATTTTATTGAATCACATTACTTAATCAAGGTTCCTAGATTATTTTAAAACTTTCTTTAAGTGAGATTACTAATCCATTTGGTCATATTACTAATCCTAATCATAAAATCACTATTCATAATTTACTATTCATCAAAAATCAAGTTGATCTTATTAGACTCTAAATTTCGTACTGGACATAATTGTAGAAGACCATTTTTTGAGAATCATTACACATTTTAAATTATTTAAGGTTTACACAAACATTTTTTTTTAAAATATCCTTTTGAAAATTCATCAAAAATATGCATACTATTTTTATCCAGTCTTTTGAAAATTCATAAACATCATCATAATAAGAAATCCCAATTTTTATTTAAAACAAGGATTTACACAAGGCAGTTATGGTCTCATTACATAGCCCCTTATAATACCAGCATAATACCTAAGAGTAAGGTGTGCTAGGGTGATAGAATCTTGGGGCGGCTCAGTCAACATTTCCCGAGTAGTAATTTCTATCAGTTTGAACTTCTCGCGAAGACGATTCTGTTCTAGCTTCACATGATGAAGTTCAGCTTGGATTTGGTCCAGAGAAAAGCCCAATGGTGCTACCTCCTTCCCAAGCTCTGTTAGATGGGCTTCGATCGGTCCAAGACTACTAGGTGAGGCCATCAAATCTTCTTTCTATAATAATTAACCAAGATTACTTGTATTTAGAGACAATAATCAAAACATTTTGTTCACAGTGGTCATATTGACCGATGGTCATATAACAGTCAAAACCCACTGGTCTCATTTTAATTATAATCATGTTTATCAAATAAAACATTTTTGTTGAGTATAAAAATAAAATAAAACAACACATGAAATTAGGGAACAAGATTTATTCAAAATTTCGGGCCGTTACAAGATTCCCCTTTCACATGCAAATGGGGCACATCAATCTCGAGAGCCAGCTCCAGGCCAGTGATGAGAGACTGATAATCTACCTCATTGTTGGTGAAGCCTTCTGAAAACAAGAATGAGTATGGCAGGATGTCTTGTGCTGGAGTAATGAAGATGATACCCAGGCCTACTCTGTTTAGCCTAGGGTCATTGAGACTTCTTCTAGTGGGGCTCCGAGAAGCACCATCGAAGTGGATCTTCCAGCACGACATGACTCGATCTATCGAGAGAATCACTTCATCGAGAAAATATAGATACAAGGATTGGTCAGTAGGAGGAAGATGGGTAGAAAAGAAGTCTATCAATGCTTTACCCTTAATATATTTCTAAGGGAAAAACCTGATATCAAACTACTGAAGAATTACCACCCTCCGAGCTAGATGGCCTGTCAACATGGGACGGTTCAAGATGTACTTCAGTGGATCTACCCAGGACACCAGTTGTACCTCGTGGTGCTGCAGGTAATGTCGCAATTTCTATAGTGTGAATACCAGCACAAGGAAGCTCTTTTTAATGGGGGTGTATTTGGTCTTCATATCGAGGAGCATGCGACTGAGGTAGTAAAGGTTGTTCTTCGTCCCCTCATTGTTCTTCTGGGAGAGAAGGGTGTCGAGAGATCATTCCATGGTGGTCACATAATGGACCAATGGATTTTCGGAGATGGGTGGCATTAAGACTGGAGGTTGGAGTAGATACTGCTTGATTTCCTCAAATACAGTCCGAAATTCTTCTTCCCACTCATAGAGTGTGCCTTTCTTCATGAGCTGATAAAATGGCTTACACTTGCCAACCAGATTCGCAATGAATCGGACTATGTAGGCTTAGTGTTCTTATAAACCTCAAATATCTTGAATTTTTCTTGAAGGATACATCTATATAATGGCCTTGACCATATCTGGGTCAATATGAATTACCCTGTATCTAACAACGAAGATAGGAAATTTTCTAGAGGTGACCCCGAAGGCACACTTCAATGGGTTCATCTTTAGGTGATGGGAACTAAGGAAGATGAAAACTTTCCAAAGGTCTTCGAGAAGGTCCTGACACTGGAGAGATTGGGCCACTAGATTTTCCACTAAGCATTCCACCAACATTCCAAGGATCGGCTTAAATATGTGATTCATAGCCCGCTGGTATGTGGCACCTGCATTCTTTAAACTGGAGGGCATTACTTGGGAAAAAAATTACCGTGGGGTTCCCTGAAGGTTGTGAACTCCTCATCCTCAAGGGCCATTCAGATCTGGTTCTACCCGGATTACCCATCCATGAAGGAGGGAGCTTGGAATCTAGCTATAGCATCAATTAACAACTCTATCACAAGAGGGGGGAAATCATCCTTTAGACAATGATGGTTGAGATCTCAAAAGTCAATGCAGACCCAGATCTGTCCATTCTTCTTTATTACTAGCACAATATTGGCCAACCATTTGGGGTATTGGACCTCCTTAACAAACATGGCTCTGATGATCTTATCAACTTTCGCCTCTTCCATGGCACCATGAGAAGGGTGCATCTTTCTAAGAGGCTTCTTAAACCCACGATGATTTGTGGGGAGACTGTGGCGGTTGATGGATACCTGAGGATCTAGTTCTATTATCTCATCATAGCTCCCGGAAAATACATTGTGGTGTTGTTTTAGGAAATCTATGTATTTTTGTTTCTCCTTGAGGGGCAAGGCGGCACTGATCAATGTGGGTCTCTGGTCTACCTCACTACCGAGGTTCACCTGTACCAACTTGTTGACTGTGGCAGAGTTTCCCTCCTCAAAGGAGGTAGGAGCATACTTTAAACCCTCTTATTCACTTATAGAGGGGGGGGGGATCCTCGATGGGAGGAGTTGCTTCTAAGTCGTCAAATCCAGCCGGGAGGCTGGTACCAGCCTGAGCAGTAGTGGTCACAACATCAAAGGACTCTTGTGCTGCTGCAATCAAAGCGATGAATGCTGTTGATCTGATCCCATCTGGCCTTCGGCCCAAGGGGCCACGTGTGATGATGTCAAAACAATAGTTGTGTGTTGTCTTGAGAAATTTGATTCCATCCTATTGGAACAAGGACGTATGATGTATATTAATTTCCATGGGGAAGACATCCTAATACCTTATGGGGTAGGAGGCTCCAGGATCACCTAATCCTGATTTGTATAGGTGTACAAGGTGATAATCCGGTGTTTCTTAGGCATGGGAATGTGTTCCCCTCTCATACCAGAAACAAAAAAGCATTTTCCCATGTCCAGGGTTGTAGACTTCAATTGGTGGATTGGAAAGATGTAGAGGAATCATCTAGATCTGTCCAAATGTCGGTTACAGTTGTGGCATGCTCGACCTCATTAGTCTCAATTTACATGTCCTTAACCTTGTACTATTCAGCATCCAGGTAGCAAGCTTTACAAGAGGCAAAGTGAGACACATCACCTTGAAGCATGTCCACTCGACCATTAAGGGAGTATTTGAGACACTGGTGATATGATGAGGGAATCGCCGCATGCAAGGGGAGCCATTTCCTTCCCATCGACACGTTGTAGGAGGTTTCCTGGAAGACAACCATAAATTTAGTGCTGGAAACTAGTCCACAAAACTAGGTATTCAAGTGGATCTTACCGACCAGTGTCTGTTCTTTCCTATCATAACCTTGGATTCTTAGGTCATAGGGACTCATATCATCTTTAGACAATCCCAGCTTTCACAGTGTCCAAGTCGGGATTAGGTTAATTCCATAGCCCATGTCGACAAGACAACGATGAACCTTCACGTCATTGAACTGGATGGTGATGTACAGTGGGAGAATGTGCCATTTTATGGGATATCCTTCATCTTCTCTAGAGAATGAGATGATGGCATGGCCTTCATAATTCACGATTGCCTCAGCATGGAAGGATTTTGCGGTTGCTACTTACGTCTCGAACTAGAGAGGGCTTCTTAAATCATTAGTGAGGGCCTCACACATATCTGATGACAGGCGAAGGGCCTCAAGGATGGAGAGTCTTGCTGGAATACTGGCGATATTCTTAAGAACATCGTACTTCCATGCCAGGCATGGACTTCTACTTATAGAATGCCACTCTATGACAGGAGGTGTGGTGGGCCCTACCGACTGGACCAGTGGTTGACTGGTACTAGGAACATCCTGCTTCCCACTATTCAAGGCCTACGGAGTGACTACAGGATGAGGACCAGATGATTAAGATTGGTCTATAGCAGGGCATGGTTGGTCGCAACATGGTCGCGGTGGCTCTGCCTGATCCATGAATACAAACGGCGGTGAAGGCGGGCCTGATGCCATCAAATGAGAAGGTTGTGTATGCTGAGCTCTATGCTGATCCTATTTCCTGGTTTTAGTAGCATGCACAGCCTGGCTGGAAGTGCTAACCAAGGCACTCTGATGGCCCATATAGCCACGGCTCCATCGACGCTGATGATGGCTTGGGACATTGGGAGGATCCACCTAGTGCTCCTCATTTTCAAGAATCATGTCGGGGTTTACCAACTCTACGGTTTTAACCGAGGTGTACCCTTGACCGTCACCTGAAGAGTCGTCCACTACTGGACAGATTCTGGGAGTGATTTCCATCTCTGGGGGCATGAAGTCTCCGAGAGTACAGGATAACCATGGCATCAGTGGGGGACTTTTCTTTCCCTTACGTCACCGGTGTTTGCTCTTCTGGGAAGAGGCTGGATGATATGACGATGCAGAAGTGGTGGTTGTAGCTTCTGAAGGCTATGTCCGATTCAGGAATGCCCAGATGACACTATTGGCATGATAGATTATTTTTCGAGCCTTCCAGTCATCATACTTCTAGGACCCACAATTGTAAACTTGATGCCACTAGTCCTTGCTATCGTTGCTGCTATCTGGCCTCACGAAGATGCATGCCACCTGTGCCGAATCTGGGCCTAAATAGACTATGTTGTTATCTACCTGGATTTGAAGACAGTATTTGAACACATAGAACTTCTTGATAGTGTGCCCCAGGATCTAGTGGTAGGGGAAATAATTAGGGTGATCAGTGAGGTTTTCCTCTTCTGGTCTTCTACACTCAGGAAAACATAGAATCCTTTGCTCCAAGGCACTGCGGAAGTAACCATGGAACTATACCTTGTTGAATGAGTAGGTTCTGTTTCTCTTCTCTAGAAATGGGGCCCTTGGAGCTTAACCCTAATAAGGGGATAGAGGACCCTGTCGAGGAGGTGTAGCTTGGTTATCTCACCTGGGCGGTGGTGGCGCATTGCGCGGGGGCACCTGCTGATTCTGAGGTGGGCACTGCTAGGCTGGTGGTTGTGCCAGAGGTAGGGGGACTCTATGAGGTTGTAGAGGCGGCTCTTTTGGAAACAACTCTAATCATCTGGGGGCCTCTATTTAAGGCACTACAGCAGGCGCATCCCTATCAGTCCTTCTCGTGGGGATCGCAGGAGGGAACAGACATGCCTGCATGGCCAGCTGTAAGGCTTCCTCTGAGCGCTGAGCCTTATCATAGAAGTCTCAGAATCCCCTGGGATAGTTCTGGGTGATCAGAGAGGGGAATAGCTCCATCTTGAAGTTCCCTACACACATCGTTAGAAATTTCTCCTGAGTCAGTGGCATGTCAAGGGAATACGTGAGTCATATCCACCGGGCAACAAAGTCGGTGACACGCTCATTAGGCCTCTGTTTTCACTTAAAGAGGTCCACAATACTCGTCTTTTGCATGGTGGAACTGAACTGTTAGGGGAATTTCCTACAGAGGTCCTCCCATCCGGTTACTAATCTGATGGGGAGCTGGTTATACCAGAAAAATGCAAGCCCTTCCAATGTCTGCACAAAACATTAGATCTTGGTGGCCTCCTGCTGCGCCGGAGTTCCCAACATTGGGCCATACCTTGAGGTAAAGTGGGCCAGGTGTTGTGGTGGTCCCATGTCCTATTGAAGGGGGAAAATGTGGGATTCCCGAAACCCTGGGGTGCTGCCATATCATCCACCCACGCTGGATATGGCTTTCCATCGTGCAGGTGTTCCACCTGTCACGTCTCTAATGCCTTGAGACGGGAAATAAGTGCTACTATTGGATCATCTGGGTGTGGGTTCATGTCTTGACAGGGATCACTAACTACCAATGCATTGGCGGGTTCTTCAACTTGATAAAGTGGTCCTACGGCTCGTGGGGCATCTGGTGGAATGACCTGTGGGGCGGTTGGGGGAACCCAAGATGGATCCCGAGGGTCGTTACGCCATCCAAGAGGATTTAGTGACACGTATTGTGCCCTCTTGCCGTAAGATCTGGCCTCAACCCTGTTTGCTTGTGCAGGATGGTCAGGGTCAACCAGAGGAAATTCACCAAGGGGAAGTTATTCATGTCCCTGTTACCCAGACCTAAGATCACCATAGTCTGGTCATTGCTCTACATCGCGTTCAGCAAGGAGGTCGTCAACAACCTTCTTATTTTTGGTGAGTTGCTAACGCAACACGGATTTCTTGGGGTCATCCCCCACCTTCTTCACTGAGCCAGTCAGGTCGAAGGACTTGACAGCTCCAATATGCTCTTTACCCTTACTGTGATTCCAGTTAAGGACTAATGCCTCAGTGGGCGCGGGGAGACCCAGTAGGATCTTCTGTCGGTGAGTTACCCTCCCCAATGGATCCAATAGATATTGTATGATTTCAGGGGGAACTCCCCGTCTAGGACCTCTAGCTAATTCTTCTCTTCTGATAGGCTTTCCATGTTTACCACAGCTCTATCAAGGGGCATGTCCTCAATGTCGCCTAGCGAGTCGGGTTACTGTCGAATAGGACTGAAGAGGAGGAAAAAATGGTGCCCCTAGCCACAGATCTACAGGTGGAGGGAATCCTCCTTTATAATATTGTGGAGTAACTTGAAACTCTAAATGCATTACAGTTGGAGGTCCCTATGGTGGGCTGGTGACTTGGGGCGCTGGGCCACAGGGAGTGCGGCCAAATCAACTAGATGGAACTGTTCGTCGATGTCTTCAAAATGCGCTTGGATCTTCAGATAAGCCACTCACTGGTGACAAAGGAAAATGTTCATTGTCCAAAGGGTTTGACGAAAACACAAATCTTCCTCTAGGGTGAGGGATTCTGGCATGTAGAAATCAGCACTGCAACAGGCCAAAACATCTCAGGGTAGTGGTCCATTGGGAGGATATTACATAAGCTCCTTGGCTCGGATTCAGGTTATGGCCCTTCATTACCCCACTCATCAACCGGAGGTGGCTGAGGAACCAGTAGAAGTAATGAAGCAAACCACTGGGACGGTAGGCTAGACGGGGGAGAGTACGGTGAGCGAGCTGACAGACCGCCACTTCTCAGGCTATCCTCTGAAGAGTTAAGTGATTTAACCATGACATTGTGGTAAGACGGGCTGACTACTATGATTTCTGGCATAGGTACTATGGCTGCTAGCGGTGGACCACACTTCTTCTCATCCACCATTGGTCCCCAGAATAGCTCTATGTGATCTCTAGTAGAGGTAGAGAGTACGTCTGGTGAAGTAGGTGGTGATTGCACGACCGCAACCTATGGGGTAACCAAATTTTGTTCCTTATGGATATACCTATGGAGGGAGGTGGGAATCCGATGGACCTCGCATTCTGGGAGTACTAGGCTGATGCCCCTTGTTCCTACCCCAGCCCTTGACACAGAGGATCTGGGCGAGGGTTCCATCGTTGAGTCGTATTCGGCTTCATAATCTGAGAAGAAAACCATTTTGATCTCAATTTGAGTCTTCTCAGTGTTTATTTTTTAGCGGCAACGACCTAAACTCCTTCCCATGGATGGTTCTCCAGGACATGGTAGATTTCTGGCAAGATGAGGTCCGTCGGCCATACTAGTGCTGGGGTGGGGAGAACTTCTTCTAGAGTAAGCCAAGGTGTGAGGAGCACCGAGATAGATATCAAAATGGATATGGGGAGGACCTCTTTGGGAAGCACTAGAGTAGCTAGGACCTCCACTGGAGCCGATAGAAGTATGGGTGAGACCCCAATTCTTGTTTCCCATAGAGACATTAGTGCGAGGAAGGTCCTCGTGTCGGTCGAGCCGAATACGGGTAGGGCCTCTGTGCTGGGTGCTGGTGAGGCGAGGCCAGCCTTCACCCCTCTGGTTGTTGAGTTGAGGAGAACCTTCGCTGGCTGATGTAAGAACCTGGGGAGGTCCCCCGCGCTGGTGATTGACTGGATGTGAAAATTCCCCACACCGGTGGTCTTTGGCAGGTGGGATAACTCCATACCTGATGTAATGAGCACGGAAGAGGCTTCCATGCTGGGTGTCACCATCACGGGGAGGTCCCTCATTCATACTGAGGGTAGGACGAGGTGGACCTCCATGCCGAGCCTTGAAGCGGGGAAGACCTATGTTCTCCATGGTGGTAGTATGAGGAGGGCCTCTGTACTGACGGCAGCCATTACCTGCTCCAGAGGTCGGGAGAGTCGACCCATCCTTCCCATGGGGCAGTTGGTACCTCGATCCGGGCCGGATAAACAAGTTCCCCTGCTCATCATATGCAAGGGGCTGACGATATACATCGGCGGTGGCTCGTGCCACAGTAATTGATGATGTTGACGCCCCTTGGTGGGTGTATTACTCAGCCAGCACCCGACGCTGGCGTCGAGTCAACCGGACTAGAGTCAATAGTAGGTGCATGCCTTACCTTCTCCTTGACCCGTGGGACTGGGTGGCGGTGCTGGCGCGACCTAGTCAGAGCACTCCTTGGGGCCCCTAAAAAGGCATCCCGACCGGGCTGGCCTACACATCTCCTACCTCGTCGGCGTAGGGGAGAGTGTTGTCGAGGAATTCTAGGGAGAGGCTCCCAAAATTATTGTAAGATGTAGTGGGGAGCAGTAAATCCCTGCGCAGACCTTGGGGGAGGTGTTGGTGATGAGGCGCAAATTCCTCTAGATCTTGGCGGGCCATATCCTGGGTCTAGATAACCCCCTCCTCCTTGTACCAGGGTATGAGGTTGTTGATCACTCTCTGCTGAATGAGTTCAGACGAGGAGATGGGGAGTGGGATCCTGGGATTTTAAGGCATGGATATTTTTGCCGAAGCGTTGGAGCCACACGGGACTACTGCATTGGCATTTCCCCTACCCCTAGGTCGGTCGGCAGGTGATGATTGAAATCTTATTGCATCTAGGTTCCTGAAAAGAAGAAAGATTAACCCATTAGTGCTAAAAGGAAAGGAATCAAGGACTAGTGCCCCAACTCCATTCTATATTCAATGGTTGGTAATATGGATCCATGCTGACAACATCGCAAATCGGGATGTCCAATGTTTTAACTGCCCTAACTTCTTGTGAGTTTCACATCAGGCCCACTATTTTCTTGGTGGGACCTGGTGTCATATAGCTAGATCCGGTGACACGCTAATCCACTGATGTCTTGAATTCTAATAATCTATATGTGGAGGTGAAGAAATTCACGTCGGGTTCACCAGTTCTATTTCTGATGATTTTTTCGAGGTACGCGCGTCTGTTTTATTCGAGGACGGTGGCATTGTTTGTTGCCCCACATTCCCTTTTTCCAAAGGCGTGTGACATCAATTCCTAGTTCAGAGAAATTTTCTCCTTGATCGAAATGGGATGACGGGATTTCGTTTCTTCCTTCCATGGATTCCTCCTTGGAACTTATCACCTTGTCCGGGTTTCCCTTAAAGATTAAGTCATGGTTCATGAATCACTTCCCAGTTCCATATCTTCATGGACATTGGTTAATTACACTGCTTCGGTCGGAACATTCCAAGGGGTCCAGTCAGGGAAACAACCTTCGCATGGGGGAGTAGTCACGTTGGACATCACTAGCGTGTCTGGAAGCTGGAACACTAGAATGTCTGGGTTTCTTCCCCTTATTATAGGGCTTCATGAGGGCACAGAATCCCGAGGCATCTGAAGTAGAATTCTGTGAATCATATTACATAGGCATGTATCTGAGGTTTTCCTCAACTTACTATGTTTAACACAGGGTATGTTGTAGTTTTAATGTCTAGCGAAGACTGATCGGACTGATCTGAACACTGACTAGAGAGGATTAGTTAAGGCGACCCCTAGAAGGAACACTGAAAGTTGGGGCTAACGCATGGTTAGATACCTGATTTTTGTTAAGTGGAATGGTGAATGAGATGGAATGATCCCACTGGGATGTGGCGGCCTGGGTAAGAACCAAAATGGATGATGGATGGATAAGTGAAGTGGTGGGAGAATGAGATAGAGTTGACTCAAGAACGACAGTGATGTTGGGATTGAGTCTCAAATAGACCTCCAATGTATCACAGCGGCAGGGAATCAAAATAATCATAGTTCACCCCTGACAACATCTTACCATTGAATGGGTTTGACAACGGCTTACTGTTGGATGGGGTCACAACGGCTTACCACTGGATGGGGTCACAATGGATTAACACTGGATGGGGTTCGAACCTCAGGGAGGCTTCCTACATACATTATCCAGGAGATAAGGATCAAGGCCCACATAGTTTGGGAATGGTGAATGTAGTTTAATGTCATGCAGGACTTAAAGGGGCATGCAGTTTAATTTCATGTGGGACAAAGGTGGTCCGACACGAAGGGGGGTCGGAACCAATGTTTTTGGTATTAAACCTCAGGGAGGCTTTCTACGTACCTTGCCTTGATAAATATCAAAGTCTGCGTAGTTTGGTATGGTTTGGGAGAACCGACATGAAGGGGGTCAGAGCGACCAGGTTTAGGGATTTAACCTTAAGAAGGCTTCTTACATACCTCACATTGGCAAGGATCAAAGACCTCTTAGTTCAGGTCTGGTTTTGTGAACTGACATGAAGATGGTCCGGACCAATGGGTGGTAAGCTTGAACCTTAGGGAGTCTTCCTACGTACCTCACCTTGGCAAGGATCAAAGACCTCGTAGTTCAGGTTGGGTTTGGTGAACCGACGTGAAGATGGTTGGGACCAATGGGTGGTAGGCTTGAACCACATAGAGGCTTCCTGCATACCTCACCTTGGAAAGGATCAAAGACCTTGTAGTTCAGGTTGTTTGGGCAAACCGACATGAAGGGGGTCGGAGCGACCGGGTGTTGGGCTTGAACCTTATGGAGGCTTCCTGCGTACCTTTCCTTGGAAAGGATCAAAGACCACATAGTTCGGGGTGGTTTGGGATAACCGATGTAAAGGGGGTCATAGGGACCGGGTTTTTAGAAGGAACCTCAGGGAGGATTTCTACGTACCTTGCCTTGGCAAGGATCAAATTCCATGTAGTTCAGGATGGTTTGGTGAACCTATGTGAAGGGGGTCGGAGTGACCGGGTGTTGGGCTTGAACCTCAGTGAGGCTTCATATGCACCTTGACTTGGCAAGGATCAAAGACCACGTAGTTCAGGAGGGTGTGGGGGTTACACTCTAGGCTCCCTAGATAGGATGTCATAGTCGATGTTTACTCTAGGCCCACATGATTCATGCTCGGTGTGAGAAACAAGAGACAGAAAGGACCTAATGATCATGTCGTGGAAGGTGAATCTGTGGGAAGTAGAGTGGGGTTGATACCCAAGTAGCAGCCCAAAAAGGAAACATGGGCTTACGCATGGTCCACAGCCCAAAGAGAAAACTGGGGATTACTCCAGGATGGAGGGTCGGGTGGTGAAAAAGCCCAGTGGGAGAGGGATTTGGCACCCAGGAAGGGAGGATGAGCAGGGGTGATGCCTCCTGTAGGAAAGGATATGGGCTTACACCAGGGTGGTTTCCCTTTCCCCGTGGATAGATGTCGCTCTGATAAAAAGTATTTCATTCTATGTGGGAAATGATCTCACTCTTGTGGAGACCAGTGGGCATAGAGAACATCCAAGTTGGGGCACCCCACATTCAAGGAATGGGGTGAGGTCATAGTTTAATGTCATATGCTGAGGATGATGGTGATTGGCAGTTTAACGTCCTGCATCTCGGACATGATGGATGAACTTCACACCCCTAGGACCTACATAACCGATACCAGCCCACCCTTGAGGGAAGGAAGACATTGGCAATTCCATGATTGGGGGGTTTTGAGAGGTGATCCCATTGGGGGTCCACGTATGCGTGGCTATGTGAAGAAGTAATAGATGTTAGCATGCATATGCAAAGAAGCATGAAGTGAAGCTATTCAATGTGAAGCACTTCCCAAGGGACTTTTAAGTTACTTTGGAAAAAACCGGAGGGTTGCACGGGAAAAGGAGTTGCAGGGAAAAGGAGTTCATAGGTAGAATCCTTGTAGAGCTTAGTTTCTCCATGTAATGGAGGGGATTAATGAAGGGGTATTCTTCGCGAAAAAAAGTGTCCTAGCCTAGGCATAGGTAACAGGTGCGTATAGGGGGAGCTTCACGAAGTGGAAACGCATTTGCGAAGTAATGCCTCACGAAGCAAGGGTGCCTCATGAAGCAAGGTTTTGTGAAGCAATGTGATTCGCGAAGCACAGTGACCCTGCCTTAGCCTGTGGGTCACATGTGCATGTAGGTTGTTTCGTGAAGCATAAACACTTTATGAAGACTTGAGTCCCCGTGGGGATCCCCATCCTTTGCAAAGACTCGTGGGCTTCACGAAAGGCATCCCTCTCAGAGGAGGGGTTGAATTAAAGTAAAGGGTGAGGCACTTTGCAACACAAAAGTACCTTGAGAAGCTCATGGTTTTCAAAGCAAGATGTAATTCATGATTTGAGAGCTCAGAAGGTGAAAGGTCGGATGATCCATCCTTTGGGCTTGAGGGGAGGACTTATTTGTAGGCAAGAGGCACCGCGAAGCAAAGCTCACTCGGTGTGAAGACAGAGTTTGCTCTGCGGTGAGTCGTGAATGTCAAATCATCTCATGGAGGATCTCACCTCCTTTCTCCATGGCAGGATCACGAACGTCAAATTATTTTGCAGAGCATCCCACCTCTTTGCACAGTGGTGGGCTTGCGAACATCAAATTTGTTCACGGAGAATCCCGCCTCCTTGTTCTGCAGCGGGTGGGGGGCCATGGTGCTCCGCGAAAGGTATTCGTGAGGTAGCCCCGAATACTTCCCTCTTGTTCTTCTTCTTCACAAATTTTGGCACCAACAGGTTTTTTTATTCAAAAGTTGTTGTATCTGGATCAATTTTTTATATTTATTGATATTCAGTTGTTGGTTTTTTGTTGTGCATTAAGTTTTAGTTATTTGATCATAGTTTTTATGGGAAAACATCATTCCCATTGTAATTAATTTGATTCCCATTAGTAATTTTTATCCCATGGGGGTTAGAAACACCCTTCAGGCCATGTCCCGGACTGGGTTGGATTTTGGGTTGGATGTCATCCAAACATGGTTCATAGGAAAATGGTATCAAATAAGTCCCTTGTTATTTGGTACTTTAGGTAGATTGGAGATTAGAACCATTAGGACACGGGAGGTAGGTATGAGAATGATGTTATGAAATCTTTCTCGTTATGATCCTCAAGTTTCTTGGGGTAGTTCTGGATTTGAGTCTTTTGTTTTGGTTATTGTCTTGAGTGGACGAGGAATAAAAATGGAGGTGATCTGGTGTTATTTTGTGTTCTCGCATGGAGTAGTGGCCCATGTAGAGTCCAAGTTCATGGTTCAAGGTCATCTTAGTTGTTAATTCTTACTTGGGTCATGGCTAACTATCCATGTCACTGGGTTAGGCATGGCCACTAGTTCCCCATTCTGGTTGTTTGGCGTGAGTTGTGTTAAGTTTTGGTTTTGATGGTGTGAGTGGGATTATAAAATGGAAATAGTTTTTAAAATGAAAATAGTTTCTTTCAAGTGGGTTTGGATTAAGAAGAATGGTTTTTAAAAGAGAAATTTATTCAGGATTTTGAAAAGGATTGGAAAATTTTGTAAGAAAATCATATTTTGAATTTGGTAAATTCTTAGGTTTGATGATAAATGGTATGTGTGACCCTTGGTATTCCTTATAGACACTCATGTATGTGTGGGTATGTGTAGAAATTTCATACTAGCATGTGTTCATGGATGATATAATATAAGTGGGATGAACACATATGTGACGGTTCATAGGATGTTATGGGTGGGTATTTGAAGTCAAAGGTTTGGTTTGGTGGTTCCAAAATGGTTTTTGAAAAGTGAAAATGATTTGGGATGTTTTTTTTTCTTTAAAAATGGTTTTTTGTATTTAGATAGTGGCCTTGGAATGTGGTTTTGCAATTTAAATGAAAATAGTGGTTTTTGGAAAGAGTATTTTTTGTTGGGCTTGCAGTTTTTGGATTGTGAGCATGTTATTTTGGCTTGAGATTCCCCTTTTGGTTGATTTTTGGGTTGATGTTGATTTTTTTGTTTGTCATGTCGATCAAAAAAATCAACCCATAAAGGTACCCAAAATTTCTTGTGGTTCTTCATGAGTTTCTAGTTCATCTTAGTTGTTTCCCATATTTCGTGGTGATTGAGGTATGTTAGAGGTAGTGTAATGGCTTGAGGAATTTGAGTGTATCTTCATATCATTAAGAACTCCTAAAGTTGGGAGAGTGTGTTCTATTATATGTTTGTTTGATGGTCTATATTTTGTTCAGTGGAAGGAAATTGATCCTTCTTCAATGAAGGTTGTGATGATGTGGGAAGTGTTTGAAAACCCTTTTATCCGATGGTTCATACCTGAGTAGGTGAAGATAAAGAAGGTGTAAGAGAAGTTGAGTATTTAGTAAGGTCAGTAGTCAGTGAAGGCCTATGTTGACCACTTTAAGAGATTTTTTCTTTATCTTAGGAGATAGCATTGCATGATCTGTTGAAACATCCTCCTTTTTTGGGTTCTTCATATATTGATCAAAGAGATATTACTTTCATTCAATGAAACTCGTTTGAAAAATTTAGTAGATGAGGAAGTCTTAGCTGAGCCAGATTATAGGGTGCAGTCGGTTGTAGGTGGTGCTCATGAAGGTTCCCCATCAGGTGAGAGGTGTTTACCAAAGTAACATGTTGATTAGAAGCCTCTTTCATTGGTTTTGGATTCTAGTTCTTTAGGTCATTCACTCATGTGTTTTCAGTGTGGTCAGTTTAGGAATTCAATGTCATTACTCTATAATCCTATGAAGTCTAGTCATTGTTGTGGTTGTTTGGTCCATCTAGAGAAGTTTTGTAATAATCATTCCCTGAAGGAGAATCCTTGATCTAATAATTTTAGTGCTTGACTGTGAGGCAGTGGATGCTTTAGTCATTAGGTCTCCAGCCACATTCCTTGGAGTGATGCTTGCGCATAGTCTAGTTTTTTCCAGGGGTGTGGGGAACCTTGGCCTAGTTCTTTTCTCTAGTGTTCAAGTAGACAGAGTTTAAGCTTCTATTGTAATTTCTTACTTATTATAGGATTCTTGTTTCCTTGAAAAATGATCAGTGGTCCCATTTTCTTGTAATCCTATTTTTTTCCTTTGATGTGAATCCTTAAAGGTTTAGCCTCTTTTGAATTATTTTTTGTTTTATATTGTGCTTGTTTGGAGGTATTTATACTTGTGGAGATCGATGATTACAGTTTGTGTTCAGGTTCGATAATTGTTTTGGGATCCTTCCATGGGTTTCCCATTATGTTGGAGGCATGATTTATGTGGGGACATTTTGATTCAGGTGGCAGTGTTTTTTAGTTAGTGAAGAGAATTTTTTTTGTTCATTTTTGGAGTTCCCATGTTGGTCATCCCATGGTGGTGTTATTGATATTTCTTGAGTTTGAACGTTCCGAAGTCATGACATGATGTTAGTGGGGTTATTGTGGTTGGAAGAACCCAATTTTTTTCTCCTATTTTCCTCATGTTTTGGTTTTCTTTAGAACAGGATAGGTGTGACTTATGAGGTGTAAGGTCACCCTTGGATTTGTGGTTTTGTTTGGCTTTATTGATTTTTGATATCGACTTCTATTTATCATTCATATGGGTAACTTTATAGGGGAATAAAGTGTTTGTGGTGGGGATAATTTTCACACCCCAACCTTGGAATTGTTTTATTTTTTTATTTTCTTGATATTGGATCCTTTGGTTGAGGTTTGGGTTGACTCTCAGTTTGAATTTTTGAGTTTTGGAAACCTTCAGGTATTTTTTTGTTGAAAAATGGAGTTTTGGGGCTTGGTGGTAGGTTTTGTACAGTTGGAATCCAGATAGGGTAAACTGTGCACCTTCTTCTAGGTAACTTTGTGTCTTGAGGGTTGGTTTTAAGGGCATGGAACACGGTCTGCACAAAGTTAGGGAAACCATGTATCAAGCATACAATGAGTATCTAGAATTTGGAAATAGCATTTGGCATCGTTGGTGCATAATTTTTGAAACTATACATCCATACCATTCTGGTTTTCCCTTATATCTAGTAGGGTGCACACTATTGGTTCATGGTTTAGAAAACCATGTGGCCAAATCGTGTGAGTTGTCCAGATCATTAAGAATGTGAAATTTCATGTTTTCCCCTCCATTCCTTTAAACCCACTTCAGGATTTCCTCCCCTTGATTGACCTAGGAGCACCAAGGGGCCCTCCAATATCCTCCTCATTTTTTCTCCTTCCCCCATTGAATCCTCTTAGAGGACTTAAGGTGAGTTTCCTTTGTATTTTGTCCAATTTCCTCTTCTCCTCTCCCTTCCCTCTTGAGTTATCGGTACCTCTTGGTGGGGTTTCCTTGTTGGCCCAACCCTAAGGGTGAGGTTTTATGTGTGGTTCGATTTCATGGATGTTGGGGTGTTCTGATTGTCTCTTGGGATTGGTTCTTGTTCCTCCTAAAGTTTGGTTGTGTTCACATGTCACTGAGGTAGGTGTTTCAGAACATTTCTTTTCCAGCACATTCCATTTCATGCTAGATCATTCCTAAATGGTTTATAAATGTGATTCTCTTTCTTTTCATACTTTGGAATGATTTATTGGTGTTTTTAGGATGGAAATGGGTGAAAAATGGTTTGATAAAGGGTTTCTTTAATTATTTCTATTTTAAATTCATGCAAGGTGTTTGATAAAATTCTAGTTGAACTTTTAAAGTTAAATTGGGTTCTTTGGGGTATTTTTTCCCTTGGTTGTCTTTTGTAAATGTTTTTGGGTTGTGAGTCATGTACTATATGTGGAAATAGGTGAAATTCATGGTGTGAGATATATGTGTGGGTTATTTTATTGGTTTAAAAACATGTGATACTTCCTTAAAAGATGTTTTTAACGTTGTGTGAGGTGTGCATGTGTTAAAAAGTGGGGTTTCCAAAAGAAATGGGGATGGTTTCGAGTGATATTCTTTATTATATTTCTTAAATTCATTCCATAAATATTCTAAAGGGTGTGAAGTATATTTCAAGATGGGTTTGGTGTGTGTGTGGATCTGAAAGAGGCTTTTCCAATGAAAATGGTTGGGTTTTACATTTACAATGGGCCTTGGTGCTTGAGTGAATTTAAAATTATTTTCAAATGTGTGTCTAAAATCATGGATTGTTTGGAATTTCAAGACATTTTTAGTGAATAGTTGGAATAAAGGCTCATTTGGCACTTCTTGAGTTGTTTCATGTTATTAAATTAGCTTCAAAAGAGTTTGGATTTGAAATTAATTGGCTCTTTATAATTTTTCATGTGAATGTGGTGTTTTATATTGACTTTGTAAAATGATTTTTATGTTATGTGATGTGAAATACTTGTTTTCATCTTGGCGTTTTTTGGAAAGAAAATTGAAAACTTGTGTAGTGTGAAGGCCTGATTGGTATTTTGAAATGTTTTGAAAAGTGGTTTTGATTGTGTTAAATATGGTGGTTACCTTGTAAGCCTTTATTATTTAATGAAATATCTTATGAAATAAATATATTTTCATGTGTGTTTTTAATACTCACATTATGTTTGGAAAAACCACTAGAACTTTGGATGATATCTCCTCTAATGGATCATGCATGGGAATGTTGTTGGTATTGAGTCTATTAGAACTTGGGATGTGTTCCCATTTAATGTCTTAGGCATGAGGATATTGTTGGTTATAGTTGTTATACCATGTTTGGATGAGTATTATTATTATTATCATGGGAACCTTTGGCATCTTTTAGAGGGTCAAGTGATGGTTTCTTATTGACCCCAATTAGATGGGTTGGTCCTTCTAGACATGATAGGTATAGGTGGGATGTGCCATCGGATTGGCTAGTTTAGAGAGGTCAGTTGGTTATTGACTATGAATTTATACTATATTCCAAAAAGTGAGTCTGAACTAAGTACATCCAAGGATTACCTCAAGACATGTTCATGAAATTCTCATTTTTTATCTATCTATTTGTTCTATTCATTTATGTTGTATATTGAATATCGGCCTTACTAGTTATGTCTTATTTTTTGGTTTCCTTTAATTTTTTCATAGCCCCTTTTGGGTTATCTGGTTTGGATTTATATTTGGGTTTTTCTTTTGAAATGGGTTGAGGAAAGTGAAACCTCTTTTGGAATGGAAAGTTGTGTGTGTTGTTTTGAAAATATAATCTGTAAAAAAAGTTTTTTTTGTTTAAAATTATTTAAATCCCATTTTATTTTTGTATTTTAAACTCATTTTTTTTGTCTATTTTTGTAAAGAAAATTCATTGAATATATGATGATTACCTACTAATTTGTTTAATCTCACGCCCTACTTGTGCCACTCGGCATTGGTAGACCTGAGATGTTTTTCATGTGTAGGTTTCTGATTTTGTTTCTCTTGGAGAAGTTTGGTTTTTTGGATTTTTATGACCAATAGTTCACATGGAGATCTTGTTTACATGGTCTAGTTTTAGTTTTGTCTTCAGTTTTTTTGTTCAATAATTATTCTATAAGGATTAGTATTTATATTTATTGATATATAGTTATTGGTTTTTGCTATGTGTTGAGTTTTAGTTATTTTATCCTGGTTTGTTTGGGAAACATTTATTCCCACATTGATTAATTTAATCCTCGACACAAGTTTGTAGCTCGTGGGGATAGGTAATTCCCTTCAGGTTATGTCTCTGGCTGGCTTAGATGTTTGGTTGGATGGAATCTTGGCCTAGTTTTTGATAATTTTATTTGTATATATTGAACATAGTATTCAAAGAATATCTTTATGATTTTATATGGTATTCATTGATGATATGTTAGTGTATTCTAAAATCTATGAGGACCATAAGAGTCATATTCGAATCATTCTTGAAACTCTTAGAAGAAAATAGTTATATGGTAAATTTAGTAAGTTTTATTTATGGATTCAGAAATATTATTTTCTTGGCCATATTTTCTCTAATGATGGAATACTAGATGATCCTACAAATATTAAGGTGGTCAAATAATGGCCTACACCAAAAAATGCACTAAGTTGTAAGGATAATAGATTTATGACATAAATTAGGATTGAGAGGGATTATATGATCAGGGATCTAGTAAAGATGGATAAGAATATTATTAAAGTATGGTAGGCATAACTCCTTTTTTAAATGATTTAGAAAATATCTTTATTTGAAAAGATAAAAAGTTATCAATCTAATTATGATAATTTTCAAAAGAAAATTAATGTTTTGCGTGATGGGAAATTGGAAGAATTTATTTGTGATGATGGAATCCTAAAATTTGGAAAGAGATTATGTGGTATATATATAACTGAGATGAAGAGGGAATTTCTTGATGATTATCATAGCTCAAAATTCTCTATAAACCCTAGTAGTACTATGATTTATAGCTATTTTATGGACTATTTTTGGTGGGGTAAAATGAAGTGGGAAATTGATGATTATGTTCCCATATATTTTGTTTTTCGACGAGTGAAGGTTGAGAGTTAGTATCCTATAGGATTCATGAAACCTATTACTATTCCTATGTGGAAATGGGATAAAATTACTATGAAATTTATCATGGAACCACCCAAGACTCTTAGAAAGAATAATTCAATATGGTTCATTATTGATTGCCTAACTGAATCTACACATTTTCTCACTATAAGATAATATTTTCCTCCATATAAACATCAAAAACTTTTTATTAATGAAGTAGTAAGACATCATGGAACACTTATTTCGTTATTTTTATTGTGATCCCTGTTTTAAATCCAAATTATGGATGATTCTACAAAATTCTCTTGATACTGAGCTTCATTTGAGTACTATCTACCATCCCCAAACTAATGTATATTCCAAAAATACTATTCAAACATTGGAATACATGTTAATTATGTGATCACTTGACATTCAAGGTATGTGATATTAGTATTTTTATTTTTTTAAGATTTCCTATAACAATAGTTTCCATTAATGTATTCAAATGGCATTATATAAAGCATTATATGGAAAGAGATGTCATACTCGGACTTGTTGGGATAGATTTGGTGAAAGGAAATTTGTTGGCACAAAACTTGTGGAAGAGATAATGAAAAATGTAATTAATATTCAGGATCATATTAAAGAAGATCAAAGAAGGAAAAATAGGTATATGAAAAATCAGAGGAAATATTTGAAATTTAAAGTGGGAGGTCACATTTTCTTGAAAGTATCTCCATGGAAGGGTTCTATAAGTTTTGGTAAGAATGGAAAAATAATCCCCTGGTACATCATACCCTTTAAAATTTTGGAGAGTATTGGATTTATGGATTACTAATTATAAATTCCATCAAGCCTCCCTAAATTACATGATTTGTTCCATATATCATTGTTAAGGAAGTATATTTCATTCCCAATGCATGCTCTTACCTCTGATGAAATAGAATTATAAACTTATATATATTACTTTGAGGAGATCATAAAAATTATTGATACTAGAGAGAAATTATTGATGAATTAGATTAATCAACAGGTAAAGTTACTTGGTAGAAATCATAAAAAGGAGGAGGAATTGTCAGAACCAAAGTATGCCATGAAGAAGAACCACCCTCATTTTTTTAGAGGGTAATATCCATTGAAATTTTGAGGATGAAATTTTATAGAAGGGAAGAATGTAACACGTGAGCCTCAATTATAGTAGGTGAACATTATATTTTAATAAAATTATAATATAAAAAAACATTTTAATATTTCATGAAACAAAAATTCAAATTTAATAGGACGAATATCAATTTTGAACATACTTGATCAAAATAATCCTAGAATGAACATTTGAGATTTTCCCTTAGAATTAAGCTTTTAGAAAAAAAAATAAAAAAATCAGTATATAACTATTAATAATTTTATTTATAATAACTTTTAATAATATCTATAAGTAAAAATTTATTAACTATAAATTTTATAGAAATAATTATAATATCATTTGGAGGTAAAAATAGATGTTTTTTAGAAAAATACCTTTAATTAAAAGTCATAATGTCTATTCATTTTAATTAATTAAAATAATCTTTAATGAAGAATGATTTAAATGAAATTTATAAATTATATATCTAACTATATTAATCCCAACCGATATAATTATTATTATTAGTTATATTGTTAGTATAAGATCATCTTATACATGAAAAATGCATTTATGAAAACTCGTTTTTCAACACTATTTTTAGGTTTGTTTTTAATCTAAAATATTCCAATTATGTGTATTGAATTTGATGAAATGTATTCCATATTTTTAGTTAGAATAAATAATAATATTTAATAATTTCATCTTAATATTTGTTTATAATGATTAGTATAAGCGGTAAAAATTAATTAACATGGTTAAGGTTAAAATGAGGTTTTGTGTGTCACATGTGCTTATGTTAAAATTTATTTTCTGAAAACATTGAATTTTTATTTGATAAAATAAATTTAATATTCATAATCATTATTTATAAATTATATAGTAATGCTTATTTTATTTTTGTCTTAAATAGTTAATTACATTGGATAAAAAACTAGTTACCGTGGTGAAAACTAAATCATTAAAAGTAAGAAAACTTATAGGTTATGGTAATAACATTTTTAAGAAATGTTTATTTTTATTTAGAAGAGTTTTGTATCAACATTAAATCTCTTACACTCCATTATTTATCAATCTTGGAGGCACTTGTGGTGATAGTGACATCCCATTATTGAATAGTTTTGGGTATTTACAAAAATGTCACTCCTCAATTATAAAAGGGAACTCCCTCCCCTCACTTATTCACACCAATCAAGACCTTTGGATTGAACAACACCCAAACATCCTTAGACACATTCTAGATATATTTATACTTACAAAATACCAACATTATAGTTCTTAATAAGATATCCAGAGGAGGTTTCTCTAAGAGAAGGTAATCATCCTAATGAAACTATTTTTATTTTTTCTTTTACCACCTTTAATTATGTCTTAAAACTTTTAATCTAACAACACCATTGTCTCTAAAATACGAAGATGTTATTTTTTTGATTTCATAATATTTATCCATATATGTTTCTATAAAATGGGAAACAAAACCATCACTCGTGTGTATGGTGGACTACCACCTCACTAACTGTTGTAATTTGTTTTCTGTCACAACTCACATGGATAGTCATAATGATTGAAATAATTAATATATACAATAAATATGAAATGATATAGATTCTATAAATTTAATATAATTACAAAATCCTTACCCTTTCACCCATTAAGGTAGTGATATCATTGCTCGTGTATATGTAAGCCTATTATATTCATGAAGCAATGTGATTCATTTTCCATGTACAAATATAAATAATAGTTATAAAAATGTGTATAATGAGGAAATATGATATTTATAAAATTAATATCATTATAAATATGATGGATTTATATTATATTTATAAAAACTGAACCCTCAGCGACAAAACAAGCATGAGAAAACAAGATAATTAACACCCAAAACAATAGTAATAATAAAATATATATAACTAATGGGTGGTAAGATAATATAAGAGGTTAATATAAGATATTATAAATAGTAATTTGGTTATTTTATATATAAAAAACATTATTGAAACCATTATAAATAATTTAATAGTATTTTCAATTAGAGGGATGTGTTAATTTCCATTTCATTGAGACATATTTTCTAATATATACCTATTCACTTTTATATAGTGTACATACTACCCATTTTTTGTATTTAACATGAATACCTATTTATCCATTATGTTTAATGTTTCAATTATAGTTTATTATATCAAAGTTTAATAATTTAAAATTTACTAAATAGGTAAGAATCTAATTTACAATCTCACTTTCTTTTGGGATTTCTTTTACTTCCTCTAATGGCATGAAGGCCTTCATTTTTTTTTGACAATACACCTTTCAAGGGGTGATGTAGAACCCTTAAAAGGCCCATAGGCATAATAATTACATGGCCCATAGGCCTTATAGGAATTCATTTCCCATAGGCTTCAAACATTACATACAACCCAGACAAACTACTTTGAACTACTCCTCCCCAACATCTTCATCGAGAAATCAGCTCTCTACCATCGCATGGTTTTTTGGATAGGATTTCCCATGCATGCACAAGCTTGTCCCGATGGAATGTTCTAAGAACTCTCATTCTTGCAATCCGTTTAGCTTCTTCTATGGTGAAAGCTCCTTGCTCATCATCCTTCTAGAGCTTGTTCCTTGCTCACGCTCCTTACTATGGTGAAAGCTCCTTTCTCATCCTCCTTCATAAGATAAAATTATTTTCTTATCCTATGGATATATAAGGAGTTTCCTTATTTTATTATAACTTTTCTTCTCTTTGGTACTTGAATAAAGTGATGATATTTTGTAAAGAAAATTTGATTTTATTTCTCTTTAAATTAGACATATTTTTTTCCATTTCCATGTTTTTCAAAAAAATGTAAAATTACATTTATTAACTGAAATGACTTGTTAATTGAATTTTATGTTTTACCTATTTTAAAATTATTTCAAAATAATATTTATTTTATTTTTTTAAATGGTTTTTTTCAACAAAAACTCAAAAGGAATGTCTTTTTAATATATACAGTGATTATGGACTTCCCCACCACCATTACCATTTTATGGAATATATCTTCTTCTAAATGTCTTCAATGGTTTTACAAAAAAACTATATGAAATATTATTTTAATATTTCACTTCCATTCCATTTATTCTTCCAAATATTAATCAATGTTCACCTATCCTTTCTTTATTAATTTTCTAATTGTTAACTTTATCTTGAGAGAATAAATTTCTTGTGATGATTTTTTATTGGTTATTAATGTTTTATTAAATATTCATATTACTTGTATTATGGATATTATTATTTCCTAAACCATATTCCATTTATAGATACAATATTTACATAGAAATTTATTTTATTAACTTGGGAAATATTGGTAAAGCCATATTCTTTATAATTACAATATATTTTGATAAGGCATATTGTTCATTAATTAAATCAATCATTAGATGTATTGGGAATAATTTGGACATGTAGTGGTAGGTGGGGCCCCGAATTATATATCCCTTTGATGCAGCGATAGGTCTCAAGAGACAAATCAGTTTACCAAATTAAATGGGTTTTTACCGATAGTTTTAAACTGTCTCATGAAAGGTCCTTATAGTATAGATATAGTGACCCAAATTTTCCTTATATGATTATTACATCACTTTTTAGGATAAAAATAATAATATAAATACAATACATGATCCAATGGTTTAGTATATTGGGAAAATTAGGCTCATACATCAATTGAACATAATAAAACACAAACATTATTTAAATTATTCTTATTTATCCCTATAAATATCTCATGATCTTCTTATTTCATGTAGCCACCTGGGGATATACATCAAAGAAAGGGGTGATCTAAAATCCCAAGAAGGGGAGGAATTAGGGACATGAATCAATAGTAAATGGGTAAGCATAATCAACATCATCATATCATAATTGTAGGATCATCATCATTATCACAAGGAAAATATTTGATAAATGCATTGAATGTGGTATAAACACAATAATTAAACATCATAACATACTGTTAAAATACCGCACATAGTTGTGAAGAAAGATATCATCATGTTCATGCATAACATATGATCATAAATTATAACATCATTTTTGTGAAAAAAGATAGGATCATGTTCAAACATAATACAAATTATCTCATTAGAAACATCATATTAACTAATTAATTGGAGGGATATATAATTTTATTACCACCCATTTCTTCATAAAATTCTCATAATATTGCATTCCACATGTAATGATAACAAACATGGCCTTGAAATAACTTACAGAAAGGAATGGGTTTCATAGAATATTTCACATATCATTATTGTTAAAATATAATTTAGGGTTCCCAAATTAATAATGGAGATCATAAATTGGAATAAATGATCATTTTATTCTTTTAAAGGATAAACAAATCAAGAGGATTCAAGATATGTTTTCAAAATTGAAGATACTTTCGAAAAATAATTGTAAATGGATTAGATAACATTTTGGAAGGGTATAAACATGTATATCCCTAAAAAATAGATAAATAATATTATAAGGACATATTTTTTATAGTATAGGTATATTAATACTTAAATAAATGTGAAATAAGAGATAACCCATAAGAAAGAGTTTGGGTTTGAGAATCCCCTTACCTTAAATCCCAATTTATTTCGTAACTTTTTCACATCCTAAATAATAAACTTATGTTTATTAAATAAATGAAAAGGAATTTAATTATTTTTATTTTTTCATTATTTATCAATTATTATCATTGGAATATATTTCTTTATTTATTTTGTTGATGTTTAAGGGATTTGATATCTTGTTTTCCATAAAAATTTCTTATTTTGATTCTATTTTTCTATTTTGATCAAGTTAATGTATACATGAGTAGAATAAATACCATAAGATTATATTAAATATATTTATGCATTTATATATATTAAATTATTTATTATAACCATACATATGGTTTTTGATAAGAAAATAATTTTCAACATTCTCATTGTCAGTTAATCAGCTGTTAACGAGGCCATGTTCGAAGGGGATGAATGATATGTATGAAATATAAATAATTAATAACTATAATTTTTATATTAGGTTTAAATAATTAATATAATATTAAAATACCTTATAATTAATCTTATATGATTTATTTTTTAAAGGAATAGAGAAAAATTGAAAGAGAATATGAAAATTCAAAGAAGAGTTTATGAAAACATACTCTATTCTCGGTTCTATTTCTATCGTATGGAACAAAAATCCTTTGAGGATTGGAGTTGTTTTAATACAAAACATACCAAAGGATTATAAGAGTATTAGGAGAGAGATTATTTTTCTATATTTTTGGCTTTGTTAAGTTAGGGGGATTGGTATTTCAAGGGCTGGGAGAGGGGTTATTTATAATTGAGGAGAGTGGTATCTTTAGAATAAAATATTAAATAAAATTCTATATCCAAGGTAAAACTTATAATTGTGATATTTTCGAAATAATGAATAACATTTAAATATAATATAATGTTTTTAGAGATTTAAACCCCATTATAATTCAAATTCAATAGTTCATTAAAAAGGAAAGTGGAAAGAATGAAAATTTATTATTGTAAAGGACTACTTTTGATTTTAGACTTTGAAAAGTAATTTTTAGTATTGAAAAACCTATTTTTTATATTTTAAATGACTTTATAATCAAATTTAAATTTTTAATGGTTGATCCTTATTTTTTATAATTGGTTATTTCGTTATTACATCATTAACTATGAAATTTGAAATACACAGATTATGAAAATACTATTTTTACTATTCACCTAAAATTGATGTATTTTAGAAAATTTCCAAAAAAACCCTTGGAAAGTTTAAATTTTATTATTATAAAATTGAAATTAATTTTATAAAAATAATTTTATAACATAGATAATTTTAATTTTGAATATATAAATAAATATTTTTTATGAAATACTTTGAAATATAGTTTATTAAAAAAATGTGCTTATATTTTCTTTGAGTTTTTAAACTTGATATTTATTTCATGGAATTTTAATATTTATATATTAATAAATAGTCATAATTAATATTATTTATATTAAATTTTATTATTTTGATGTTAAATTACTATTCCAATGGCCATGTTAATTTTCCCAGTAGTCAGGTAGTTATTCCCAATGGTCGGGTTACTTTTCCAATAGTCACATTACTATTCCAAGGATCACATTAACTCCTATAAATACTAATTCATTAATTAATTCAACATTCACTAAAATTACTCCCAATGGTCAATATTTAAATTTTCTAATCTTTCAATCGATTTACTAATTTTTTTCTTTTCTATAATACTGGTAATAGGGGAGATGATTCTAGGTTATGGAAATCTTCCCCATTTAGAAATTTTATCTCTGATATTTTAAAACATATTTCAGTTGAGAATAGGAAATTTTACTTTCGTTTCATTGTTTCCTCCAGTTCCCATGCCACCACTTCATATTTTTGGTTCTACAACAACACTTTGACAAGGTGATTTGCCTTGTTGCATGGAACTTTATCTCTATTATTCAGGATCTCTACCGAATGATCCACATATGATAGTTCATTCTGTATTTTTAATACCTATTTATTTATCATGTGTGAGGGATTAGATATGTACTTCCTTGGGATAAACACATGGACCAAATCATGAACTTGATCCATATTTGGTGGAAGTACAAGTCGATCATCCACTACTCCTATGAGATCAAGGATCTCAAAGGGGAAAATGTACCTAGGGATAAGCTTATGTTTCCTTCCAAAACACATAATTGACTTCCATGGTGATATTAAAAGGAAAAAAATTTCTAAAAATTCAAAATCTAAGTCCCTTAAATGGTTGTATATAAATCTATTTTCGTGACTATGATCATCTTTTATATGTTTTTGGATGGAGATAACATTATTTATCATCTCATATACAAGATTATGTCCATGTAACATTTATTCACCATATTCATCCCAAAAAGATGTAGTTTTACACTGATTCCCATATAGATCCTCATATGGATCAATTTGGATACTTGAGTGGAAACTGTTATTGTATGAAAACTCAACTAATGGAAAATATTGATCGATAGCCTGTAGGGCTTATTTAATTCCCATAGGGTTACCTAATTTAGAAATTTATAACACAAATAAAAAAACCACTAAACTATTGGGTATTATGGGATATTAAAGTCTGAGATAAAACCTATAGATATGGGGTTGGATAAAATATTTATTTAATAATGTATACATAACTACGTAATAACTGAAATATAGACTAATTTGATTGAAGAGAGAGTGATGGATGTTGAGATTTAATCAAATTATAATACATTTTTGGAAATTGAAATTTAGGTTTCATGATTTATTGGGGAATTATATAATTAAATGAAAATAATATGGTGTCAGAACTGATTTTAGTTGAATCCAATGGTCATGGAAGACTGCACCAAAACCACCGATTTCCCATTTTCACAATGGTCATGTTACTTTAGGTTTTTTATGACTTGGTAACTCAAAACCATATTCAAACATAGCGAAAAATAATCCTAATAGTCAGGGTGAGGATATTTCACTATTAAATGCTTTGAAAGTATCAATCTTTCACAAATCACACAATGGTCATGAATGATTAAAGAAAAATAAGAGAATTAATAAATTAGGGCTTTGGAAAATCACCCTAATTAATTGAATTAATTAAATAAAATGCCCCAAACAATCAACCCCCCTTAATTAATATTTATTTTCACAATTTATAAACCCTCATTATTTCCATGAGGGGTAGGAAAATAAATATCCAATTCTACTCATCATGGTAGTGACAATCCTCAATCCCATCAGTAGCGCCTCCCAGATTAATTAATTGAGTGGAACCCTGATCAATTATTTATAGATATCTCAGGTGATTTTTTTATTCAATTAGGCATTAATATGGACCATTATGTTTGGTGGTCCTTCCTTGGATATTAAATTTCAGTCCGTATTCGTTATTTTCTTCCCATTGAAAATACCTATCAAAATAGTCCTTACTAAGTCTATCCTAGATGGGTTTTGATGTGTATTGGTTTTATGTCATGAAATTAGTGGGATCTTCTATGAATTATTTTTCTTTATTTCATGTTATGTACTTGTTTCACACCTTGTATATGTTTCACATCCTAAGATTAATTCATGATGTGAATTTTTCATAAGCTCATGTTTCTCTAGTGTTTCACCGCACCACTTTGTATCATGGTGCGAAGTTTCTTTGGTGTCCAAATTTCATATCTTTTTGTTCCTTTTCAAATATTCCTTTTTCCCTTCCAGAAATCAAAAAACAAGATAAATAGTTCACAAATTGGAAATAATATTAATTAAATTATGGAAATAGAAGTATTAAAACACCTTAAAATGTATGCATGAAATACATGTATCATTGATCCCATACATCTTTAAAATTCATTGAGAAAGATCTCAACATTTTTTTGAGACTATGAATAGTCATTTTGTATTATCCACCTATTTAGGGGTGATAGGTCCTATTAAAATTCAATTCATTATTCAAATCATGTTGAATACTCATCAAGAATTTAGATGTAAACCATGTATCACGATTAGAGACGATTGATAGTGTAACCCCATGCAACCTCATCACTTCCTTTAAGTATATCATAGTAATTTGTTCATGTTAGAATATTACCAAATAGAAAATAAGTGGGAAGTCTTGGTGACATAATCCACCGCACCCTTTATCACATTGTTTACTTCATATTTCTTAGAAAGACCAATGAAAAAATTCCATGGTGATGTTTTCCCATTTCCACATGGGTATTGGAAATGTTTGTGTCATCATCTTGGACTTTTGTTTATCTACGTTAACTAGATGAAATGTCGAGAACTTTGAGGTGTTCTTAACAATCTCTTTATTTGTGTTGTCCCACCAGAAGTTCTCTCATAGATCACTGTATATCATGGTGCTTCCAAGATGGATGGAGAAAGATGAGATATATGCATTACCCAATATATCCTTCTTTATCTCAGGTTATGAAGGAACAAAAATTCTACTTCCAAACTAATTAACACCATCATCATTGATATGGATTTCATGAAGTTTCCCTTCCTTTAAATCTTTCACCCTTTTTGAAGCTCCAAATCCCCCTTTTGTGCCTCCTTGATATTATATTGGATAGAAGATTGGGAAATCATTTTTTAAAGGTTATATATATAACTTGAAATTATTATTTCCAAATCTATCCTTTCCATGTCCATGAAAATTGGGTATTTCTAAATATATATCTTGTATAATGTATTAGGTTCTTTTTTGCGGATATCATTAGCTACCTTGTTAACATTTCTTAAATGGTAATGAAAATAACAATCCTAGTCCTTCATTAGATCTAATAATATTCTTTGATGCATGTTAATCTCTTTCTATATGAATATATACTTTATAATCATATGATCAATATATATGTCATGCTTATCACCATAGAGGTAATGATTCAAAATATTCATAGTAAAGATAAGATATTCTAGCTCCATATCAAGCATCAAGTTGTTATACTCATGGATCTTCAGTTGTCGTGAAGTGTAGGCTATCACTTTGTCATTGTTCATGAGTACACAACCCAAAAAAAATTTTATGCATCACCGTATACCACAAATCCTTCTCCACTTGATGGTAGTGTGATAACAAGTGTAGTTATTAGCCCCCTCTTGAATTATTTAAGGATTTTCTACCATTCTCAATCTTGGAATACTTTACCCCTTTCTATTTAAAAATTGTTAGTGGGATCAGTAATTATGATAACATTCTCAAAACATATTGGTATTACCCAACTAATCCAAGAAAACTATGGATTTCTGTGATACTAGTGGGTCTAGTCCATTCCTCAATTTCCTTTGTCTTTAAAGGGTCTGTAAAAATTCCCTCACCTATGATCACATTCCCCAAGAATGTGACTTGATATATCCAAGAGTCACACTTTCTAAACTTAGTGAATATTTTCTCCTTCATTAATATCACTAATACGATCCTTAGATTCTCTTCATATTTTTACTTTATTTTGGAGTAAATGATAATATAATCAATAAACAATACCAAAAACTTATTGAAGTAGTCTTTAAAGAATCTATTCATCAAAACCATGAAGATCGCATGGGGATTTGTAAGTCTAAATGACATCACTATGAACTCATATTTCTCATCCCTTGAATGAAAATATTTCTTATAAATATCTTCTGTCTTCACCTTCAACAGATTATATCCAAAATGAATGTCCACTTTTTAGAACTACTGAGCTCCTCTTAGTTGATAAAAAAATTCATCAATCCTTAGAAGGGGATACTTGTTCTTTATGGTGACCTTGTTGATCTCCTAGTAATCTAAACATCTTCACATTGATCCATAATTTTTATTTACAAAAATCACTAGAAAACCCCAAATTGATGCACTAGGACATATAAAACTTTTTTTAAATTATCTTGTAGCTACTTCTTTAACTCCACTAGTTCAATTAGGGCCATCCTATAAGGAAATTTTGAGATAGGAGTGTCTCTGGGTATATGTCATATTGAGAAATCTACCTCATAATATGGTGGGAGTCCAAGAAACACTTCATGAAATGAATTAGTGTATGCCCTATTTATTGCAATTTATTAAAGGTTTACTCATTCCTTCGACACAACCATTTGGGGGAGATATTAATATTTATAGGGTATCATCACCCACACCATTGATGGATTATACAATAGAAATTAGTGATATTCCTTTCATTATTATAGAAGTATTGGGTGGTTGGGAATATAGAAAGATATTTCCTTTTCCTAAAAATTGATGAGTGCTCTATATAATGAGATATAATACATGAATAATGTAGTATTAAATTCCAAAAAAGGAAGTATTACAAGATTCACTGGAAAAATATTCATACATATTCTAACAAGAGAAGAGTACCACACTGGGGTTGCAATTAGCTCACCACTAGGTGTTTTTAAATATATCTATACTTCAAGGTAATAAGGATTTGATTCAATAGTTATAGAAAACTTTTGGGATATAAAGGAATGTGTACAACCATAATCAAATAAAACATTTCTCACTCTCGAGTGAATAGGAAGTGTACCTTATACAACTTCATTTTTACACACCACTTCATCAGTAATGATGGCATAAGCTTTCCCATACTCCTTTATCTTTAGTCTTTCTTGACACTGATTCCCTTTAAGGATCCATGGTTTTTTTCATGACCTTACATAGTTACCTTTCTACCAATAATTGAACCATTGAAGAATGGGTGTTTTATTAGGATGTTCCTTCATTTCATCCATCATGTTGGATGGATTATTCAAACCTCTTCAATATTCATGAGATTGGTGTCCTTCTCTCTTGTACTGGAAACATTTCCCCATCCTTTTGAGGAAATTCACATGATGCTTATTCCCAAATTTTTGGCATGTGAGTGGTTAGATCCCCTTTCCACCATTTTAATTAGACCCACAAAATTAAAACTTTATTCTTCTCTTATTATCTCCATAACTGTGGGACCACTCACCAAAATCCATCTCTACTTTTAGAGCACATCTAACTATTTATTCATAACTCTTAAAGTCTTTTATAGCTAGATTCCTTTGAAGGTTTGTTTTTAAACTACTAAGGAATGTATTTTTATTTATTTCATTTCTTATAAAAAAAACATGAGTCATATATTGAAATCATTTTGAAGTTTTCCTCATAATCTATGACCAATTCACCCCCATTTTTCATAATTAATTAGAATTATCTCTCTATCTTTTTACAGAGAGTTTGAGGGGAATACTTGTTAAGGAATATATTATTAAAGTCTTCCCATTTTAAATATTTCAGTTCATAATTTTTCTTGGTGTTCTTTATCAATAACCACCATTTATTGGACTCACCATCAAAATGATAGATGGATAGAGTCACCTTCTTTTTCATAGAATAGTGTAGCATATAAAAGATTCTTTCCATTGAGTTAACCCATTGTTCAGCGACAAGTGGATTAGATTACCCATCAAATACCAGCGGTTATTTCCATATAAAAAATTCGATAGTCAGTTCCTATTTCTTGAGTGAAGTTAGATGTTATAAATGGTTTAGGTTATTATTCCTATAATGATATAACTTGGTAATAATCATCAAGAATTTTTGAACTCCACCGCCCATGGAATTAGTGGTTTCATTCAGACAATTGTTTCATTATCCCTCACACTAGTTATTGGTTTGGTTTCTCCTAGTTCCCACCATTTTATAAAATAAAAAATATTTTAGCAAATATTAATTCAAAAAATCATGCAAAAATAATTAATTCTTATGTGATAATTAATTCTAAATGAATATATTATGTTATCCCACTATTAAACATTTTTCTAAAATTATTTTTCTTGGATGTTAACATATATATAGAATTATACATATGGTTTTCACTAAAATTTTCTAATCCTAATTACCAAATTAATTAAACTGTTATTTGATTCCAACTATAGAAATATAAATTTTTTTACATGACTATTACATCACTCTTTAAGATAAATAGCATAATAACTATAAAATCTAGGATCCAAAGGTTTAGTGTCTTGTGAAAATTAGGCCCATACATTAATTGAACATAATAAAACTTAAATGTTATTTAAATTATTATTATTTATCCTTCTAAATATCTCATAATATCCCTAGTAAATATATTCACCTGAGGATATATATTAATGAATTGGGTGAGTTAAAAGCCCGATAATGGGATGAATAAGGGACATAAATCAATAGTGCACGAGTGAGCATAATCAACATCGTCATATCATAAGAAAATGATCATCATCATAATCACGAGGAAAAAATTTGATAAAGGTGTAGAATGTTTCATATGTATACTAATGGAACTCATAATATATTGGTCAAATACCAAACATAGTTATGAACAACGCTAGCATCATGTCCACACATAATATATGTTCATAAATAATAAAATCATCATTTTGAAAAAATATAGCATCATGTTCATGAATAATACGCATTATATTATGTGAAAAATCACATTTCCCAATACATTTGAGGGATATAAAATTCTGGGACCACCTGTCTCGTCATAAAATGATCATAATTATATATTCCACATTGAAGGATGAAAATCATAATAATGAAGTAACCCATGAAAAATAATGAGTTTTGTAGAAGTGTTCTCAAATCATACTTCATGTAAATAACTTTAGGATTCCAAAATAAATTAAGGAGATCATAAATTAGCATAAAATATCATTTTCTTTTTTTAAAGTACTCAATAGAATTCAAGATATATTTTTGGAAATTGAAGTCTTCTTTTGAAAAAGAATTTTAAATAGCTTGGAAAATATTTTAGAAGGGTAGAAACATGTATGTACATGAAATGAAATAGGAATAATATTTAAAGGAAATATTTTATATAGTATAGTAACATTCATACTGAAATAAATGGGAAAGAGGAGATAATCCCAAACAAAGAGTTTATATTTGAGAATCCCCTTACCATAAATCCTGTTTATTTTTTCATTTTCCCCCTCCTGAATAATAAAAAAAGCATAATAAAAAATAACCATAATAGAATTATATTCATTTTTACACTATTTATAAATTACACTCATTGGATTAATTTTCTTAATTTCAATTTCTTAAGTTGAATCATTTTGATATCAGGTTTTCTTTAAAAATTTCATATTTTACTTTGATTTCTCTATTTTCTTCAAGGTAATTTACGCATAAGTTGAATAAATTAAAAACCTTTGTAATAAATATATTTATACATTTATATATCATAAATAATTTATCATAACCATCCATAAGGTTGGTGATAATGAAATAATTAGCAACTCCCTTGTTGATGGTTAATCGTCTGTTAACAGGAAATTGTTCGATGGGGATGAAAGAGAAGTATAAAATATAAATACGTCATAATTATAATTTTTCAAGTATGTTTAAATAATTAATATAATTTTAAAATTCTATATAATTAATTTTAGTTTATTTTTATTTGAAAGGGATAGATAAAGAGTGAAAGATAGTAGGAAAATATAAAGAAGATTTAATGAAAACACACCATCTTCTCGGGGTTGCTTCTCATGTACGGTACTAAAATACATTAATGGCTGGAGTTGGTTTACTCTAGAACATCATGAAGGATTATAATAGGATTGCAATATAGTTTTTTGGTAGAGGTTTTCCTTTTATAATTTAGGGATTGGTGGCTTTCCAAAGGGAGGGATAAGGGATATTTATACTTAAGGAGAGGGGAATTTTAATAATAAAATGTCAAATAAAATATTATATCTAAGGTAAACATTGTAATTGTTATTTTTTTATATAATGAATTATATATAAATATAATATAATTATTTTAATAATTAATCCCCTTTATAATTTTAATTATATATTTTATGAAAAATGAAAGTGGACATATTTTAAAAATGTTAATTTAAAGGAATACTTGTGAATTATAGACTTTGGAAAGTAATTTTTAGGTTTTGAAAACATGTTAATTTTATTTTAATTACTAATTTACCAAATTTTAATTTTTCCATGTTTGGCCCAAATTTTCTAGAATTTATGAGGTTCTTATTACATCATGAATGATGAGATTTGAAATACACCTAATACAAAAAAACTATTTTTTACTATTCCCCAAAAAAATTGCAATATTTCAGAAAATTACCTAAAAAGAACCCTTGGAAATTTTTTCTATAGTGATTTAAAAAATAGATTTCATTTTATAAAAGTGATTTTATAACAAAGGTAAAATTAATTTTTAATATAATTTTTTTATGAAATACCTTAAAATATAGTTTATTAAAAAATGTGCTCAATTTTATTTGAGTTTTTAATCATGATATTCATTTTATGGAATTATAATATTTTTATTTACTTATATTACTCATGATAAATGTTATTTATGTTAAATCTTATTATTTTGAGGTCAAATTTCTATTCCAACTATCATGATAGTATTCCCAATGGTCAGGTTGTTATTCACAGTTGTAAGGTTTCTATTTCAAGTGTTGTATTACTATCCAAATATTCACATTAAATTCAATAAATTCTAATTCATTCCTCCATAAAAATCACTACAATTCATCCTAAGCTTATATATTTTCATCTTCTAATATATCGATTAGTTTACTGATATTTGTTTTAATTCTTGTAGTGTTGTCCATGGGGATAATGGTTCTACCACATGGGAAGGATTTGAATTTTCCCCTTCCAATTTTATTAATATATTTTTTGTAATGTTTTTCATTTTCATGGGTTTACGTGCTGATTAGTGTGATGATATTTATTAATGAAATAAAATTTTATTTATTTATTTATGTGTTATATGTGTGTAATAAAATATGATATTATATAAATATATTTATTTCAAATATCATTTATAAACTCTGGGTTGTTGTAATATATATTATGATTTCTGAGATTATGATGTCCAAAATTAATCATTTCCTTTATTGATAATTCAGTTATTATTATCCATGATATTTTTTCATTGATATTATTCATGGATTAATTTTGTACTCAATTTATTAAAAGTAATTTGTTTTCAGTTATTTACCTTTCCATATTCATTATTCCTTATCTAATTATGATATTAAAGTTATTGATTAAATCACATGTGTGTTCAGTTATTTACCTTTCCATATTGATTATACCTTATTGATTCATGAAAGATTCTGTTGTATGTAACTCCTACTGAGAATTTGAGCTCACCCATATTTTTTTCTTTACCCAGGATATGAAGAATAATTTTGTGAATAATATCAAGGATGTTGAATGATTTCCATTACTATGTTTTATATTTTATCCCCAATGTAAAATAGGTAGCAGGTGTGTATCTGTCTCTCTAAGACTACTAAACTAATCTATCATTTAGAATATGACCCCTCATATATATGCCAATTTAATATTGTATAACACATGTTTTGGGATACTATAGTTGTTTTTGTTACTTTTTTAGGTCATTTTAACCCTTATATTTTTATTTTAACCCCTAGTAAACATGTTTTAACCATAACTAAGGTAACTTATTTTTACTATTTTTACTATTTATTATAAACAAAAATTTATTTGAAATTATTAACTAATATTAATTATAATGATTCCAAATATGGAATATTTTTTATCAAATTCAATTCATATAAATTCTATAATTTAATTTAAAATTAAACCCACAATCGTGATGAAGAAAATAGTTTTCCAAAAAAACTTTTAAGTATAAAACAATTTTATATCAAAATTATATATAAAATTGATTCTAATTACCAAAATTGGTTGAATAATAATATAATTAAACTAATTTTACTTTTAAAAATATTTTAAAAAATATATATATATTTATAAATTCCTTGAAAAAGACAATTTTTAATAAAAAAATCTATAATTTTAACAATTTATCGAAAGATAAATCTTTTCAGAAAATAATCAAAAATTCACTATAAGATAAATTTAAAATTTCGATTTAAAAAATTAATTTCATTTCTTCAAATAAATCTTATAAAAGTGGGAAAATGTAATTTTAAAATAAGTGTGCAAAATGCACAAAACAATTTTTTAGAAAGAATATATTTTTTAAGAATAAGACTGAATTTATTCTTATTTCATCCCTATAAAAAATAATCGATGAATGATAAATATTTTATTTATTATGTAATATATAAATTTGATTAATATAATTCAACAATAGTGATTAATTTATTATATTAAGAGAAAAATACATTATGCGTATAAATTTTTTTTAGAAAAATATTTATTTTACTATAAAATAATTTATATTTTTATTTTTATTTATAATAAATTTATAATCAATGAATTTATTTTATACATGTGTAAACCATATAATTTTCATAATTTATTTATTTATGTTCACATCCACCAATTTAATGGTGAGGTTATAACAGTATACTATATCATAGTACATTTAGACTTGGGGTTGCATGTATTGAAAACTATTGAGGCGATTGAATTCATTTAAAAATAAATGTATCGTTAAAACTTGTGAAGATAGAGGTAAATTAAGGAATGTTATTCAGGGGTGTTCTATGTGTCAGAACAATGCCTTCCTGGGTAACAAAGTGTTGAATATGATCAAAAAAATGAACCTAGATTCTTTTAAAAAGTATAAAATGATTCACTCAAGGATTCAAAGCAATTAGATACCTAGTGACTTGAGGACTTTCTATTCTCATCTACTCAATATTATTGCATATATAAATTGATACTCAATATGATTGATTAGAAAAATAACTTATTGGGACTTGAATTATCTTTAATTCATATATTATTTAATTAATTCATGATTTTTTAATCAATATAAATGATTTAATAAATATAAATTAATTCAGAAAAGTTTACCTGGAATTATTAATTTTAGTAAATTATTTAAAAAGGAATGTGATGTCTATATTTTGGGGTTGTGTTAGTAATAAAAGTGGTTAAAAGTTAAAAATGGAATTTTTAATCTCATATACTCAATATGATTTGGTATGTAAATTTATATTCAATATGATTGAGTATGAAAATGACTTGGAGAGACTATAATTTTCTTTTAAGTCTTGTATTGGTAAAAAATAATTTTATATTATCATCAATTGAAATGTTTTAAAAATGATTAATTGTTTCAAAAAATACATGATATTATCAAGTTTTGATAATATATGAACAAGTTATATGGTGTCTAAGTTCTGGTGTTTTTTAGCATATCAAGTTGGTAAAAGTTCAAACATAAAGAATAAAAATTAGTTAGAGAGTCAAACAATATTTATTGGAGTAGCTGGTAAAGGTTATTGAAACCTAAAGGTGAAATCAAGAAAGAATGATTCATCATTCCATAATATAGATTTTTTTAAGATACATGAAGGGGTTTTGAAACTCAATAGAATGTCCATGTCTTATGTATCTCTTATAGATATAAATTCTTTTATTTTAGAGGGTATATGATACCAAATGTATTCTTTACAAGTGTTGTAAATACACCAGAGTTAAAAATAAAGGGAATAATTGACAAGGATAATAGTTTTCATTTATGTGATGATTAAAAAATCTTTCACATAAAGGGTTTTAATGTAAATGAGTTTATCAATATCTAGTGGATCTTAAAAAGAAATGCATCTTTACATTATTTTTCTTATATAATAATATAGGGTATTCATTAACAAATATTTATTGTAAACTAAATGAGAAGATTAATTTTATACACTTGGTTTATGATTCCTCAGATTCTATAACATTTTTTGAAAATGATACAAGGATAAAAGAGTTTTATACATAATAAAGTGTTTATATAGGTATTTTTTAAAATATAAGAAAGTATTCCACTAGTACCCATATGTGTTATAATTTATTAACATATTAATTTATAATAAAAATACTCTAAGTACATATAATACTATATATGATATAGAAACAATGATTATTTATTCCTACTAAAAAATATGAGTTATTTCTTAACATAATGGGTTTTTTGTATCTTAACATGATATTCTAAGAAGAATATAGTGTCTAAGATGCTAGTGGGAGTATGATGGAATATGAAAAGGCTAACAAATTAAAGTTATTCCTACTTAATATACTTAAGCTTTTTGGATTTTTTATGGTATATGAACTGAAAACTTTTACATTTAGTTACCGCGATAAATTAAATATCACTATTTCTTGGAGGATTATGTCAGTCAAAACTGACTATCACTTTATCCAAAAAGATATTAGGATGTTCTGGTACTTTATAATGTAAATAGTTACATTTTTTAACAAAATATTTTAGGGGAAATGTTTTATATAAAGGGATCCAATGACAATAATGTTTAACATATAAAATTTATAATCGGACAATAAAAGTCTATTAACATCATAACATTGGAAATTGTAGAGTCAAAATGTTTTAATATATTCAAGGAGTTAAATATTATGTAATTTATTACTAAATCTCACAATTATTAAAACTTCATTTCTTTATATACATTACTCACTAAAGCATTTAGTGGGATAGTTTTTTCATATGGTCACGTGGAGATTTTATGGAAATTACATATAGATGTTACAAATTTATAAAATATAGGAATTGTAGAAAAAATATGGTTTTTATGGAATTTCTTTCATATATTATATGATATAAATTTACTTATATTTGGTTTTTTAAGCATTATTTCAAGGATTAAGAATATATAATGTATCATATAAAATGAAATATTCACTTTATTATTCTTTCACAATGGTTGTGTATATATTTATATTGATATAAATTTCATAAATTGTAATGATAATTGACCTCTCAAAGTATTACTTTAAGTTTTCCCGAAATGATTCTCATTATAGAGTACTGAAAATTAAGGCCTTGGTGCCTGTTTGGTTCTAAATGTTTCATTTTAATGGGTTTCTCATTTTCCTAGTCTTAAAAAGGATATTTTTTTCTGTTCAATCAAAGTGGTTTATCCCCTAATTTATTCTTTCTCATAATTCACAAAAAATGTTTTTATACTTTAGATGAACCACTAATTTTACCAAATGGAGTGTTATATACTATGTATTTGGTATAATTGGTGTGAATAGATCATATAGAGTCCCCATTACTTGAGGTTGGAGAGATACCTAGTATGTGAACCTCTACACTTTGATACCTTCATTATGTAATTAATGGAGGCTTAGATAATCAGGTAGTGACTATGTATATTGTTAATCATTCCCTTGGATGGAGCTTACATAAGATTGGATATTTACTATCATATGATGAGTATGGAATCTTGTCCCTAAATTGAGATATATTGTCAAGTGTGGAGCCAAACATATATAGTACATATGATGTGCATATATATTCAAATGATAGGGATCTTATGTGATCATATATAGAGGTTAATGACATGCGACGTATTCATCGACTTGATTTTTATGTACTTAATAATTGAGAACATATGAGTTTACTATATGGGATTTAAATACTCCATTTTATATGGTCACTCGATGCCTTATACAAAGGGAATATATGAGAAGGAATACTAGAATGAGATATGGTAGGTGAAAATCAGTATAGAGATACATGTGTTTGGTAGAGATCACACCAGATACCTTTATAGATTGAGTAGAATTGACACTTTTCTATAAGCTTTTCTTTGCTTACATTTATAGATCTTGTGATTCATAATTTTTTCAAACTTATAAAGTCTTTTGGGGTCATACTTTTTGGTTGACTGAATGAGGATTAAGTATGACTCATTGAGATACTCTAAAATTGATATAGATTCAATAAAAATTTCTTTTAGATGGATATTAAAAAGGAGTTTCATATGATATAATACTAGGTGGAATTGATCATATATTTTCTAAAGTGTTCTGGAAACTATTCAAAAGAGTTCTGGATATGGTTTCATGAATTATCACATGTGATATGATATAATATTAAATGACATGTAAGTATTTAAAATTTTAGTCTAACTGGTATATTTAAGGATATATGTGGTCTAAAGAAATATTCATGTGATTATTAAGCTATATTGTGACCTTTTTTTTGGATATATCATAAAGGTTTTAAATTCTATTTCATGTTATACCTTCATCAATAATATTATATAATTGAGATTGTGTCTTAAGACACACATATACCACTACCTTTTACTACTAATCCCAATCATAAGGTATGATAGAAAATGTTATAGTGCATGGTTTTGTTATATTTACATTCAATCAAAATAAATGATTACCCATACCATAGGGAATTTTATTTAATATAATTTTATTTTCTGTTTATTTCTTAAGAAATTGAATGGTAACTATTATCACTCCAGAAACACTTATATGTTTTTAATCATCTAAATGAGCATTTTATAAGATATAATGGATGCGTATCACATTCATGAAAGTGTTTCATGAATGAATCTGGGGTATTTACTAATGTATTATAATTCGTGAGTAAATGAAATAGTCTTAAGTATCCTTTTCAAGGATTTATAAAATCCATTATCATATGATAGTAGTGGTTACATATGTTTTCATGATACTTGAATGAGTATCCTTTTACTTAATTCTCTATTCTCCAAAAAATTACACATTTAGTAACTAGTATGTCTTATTGTATAGAAGATCACATACATATGACCTGTGATTCACTCATCCTATAGAAACATTTGGAGGTTGGAGTCCTTCAACTACCACTCCATTATACTTTCCCAATCCCATATAAAGGTTTTTGTTTGCATATGATGGTGATACAGTGGCTATGTAATCTATGTAAGGGGAAAAATATTACTATATTCTTCATTTATATTTTGCATAATTAATTTATCAGTGTATAGTGACCTTTGGGTTTGGGATTTTAATCACCTCCACTAGTTCTATTATATGTTAATAAAACCCTTTGAATCCCATCACTAAGGATGACAAAAAATAATAACATGAATTTCAATAATATCCCAAAGGATACTGGTAAACAACTTCTCCATCACCTGTATAAGGTGCCAAAATGTCCCTTATGTAAATGAAAATGATCTCACACATCCCTCAGTCAAACCCAAAGTCTCACACCAATCCTAAGAGTATCATTCTCAGCTCATTCCCAAAATGAATGTCTCAAGGTTCCAATAGACCTATTCCAAGAAAACCTAACTCATGCATCAATCCAATGCAAACAAACCATATTTCTTTTATCAAACAACAAGGGATAACATGAAGGAAACTACAAAAAATAATCTTGTGTAAGAATACAACCTTTGGAAAATAAGGCATCGCTCACACATGATCAAACATACCAAAACAATCCCTAAAGGATTTGTATTGAAATATATGTAAAATAACTCTTTAAAATCCATTTCAAAAGGAAATAAATTTATTATTTACTCATTATAAGTCCAAGGATAAAACCCCATGAAAAACCTCTTAAATAACCCCTCCTTGTTGGAAAATACCAGTTTATCCATTTCTTTAAAATGCCAATTTCCTTTAAATTTCCCATGAAAACCCCTTTCTAAATCACATTTAAAAATAAATAACCCAATTAATTTTTAAATCCAACTCATTCCACCAAAAGAAACCATAAAATAGGCCACCAAAACACATTTGACCAAGGTGCTATCAATGAATAATTTATCAAGATATATGGTCATTGTTCATAGTCAAACCAACATAATCCCATTCTATTTTGTAAAGTTATATTACAAAATCTTTAAAAAATATGTTTTTAATTATAATTATGATAAAATGAACTATTAAATATAATAAAAAATCAATATAAGTGGTAATGTAAAGGCCTCCAACCTTAATTTTACAATCTAACATCATGTCTAAGCTCGTATCGGCCTCCATCGATCCCACAAGTATCTATATCACCCATAAACCTCATCAAATTAATAAAATATGTATTTAAAATAAAAAAACCACTATGGAATAACTGAAAAAAATTTATCATGTTGTATAATGGATTTCAAACTTCAAGAAACAAGATTTGGTCCACTCCGGACACACACTTGATCTTAAGACACAAAAAATACCTAGATACCAAACTAATCAATCATTAATTTCATCCTAAATTTCAAAAATCACTAAATAAATCCATAATGTGACATATCATAATATAATAAGTATGTGCTAGACTTAATTTAATATTTTTGGTGCTCCTATACACATTGTATACCAAAACCCATCTGATAAGAAGTGATTTCATCATTCTTCAGTGGAATCTCTCACCAAATCCCTGGGAAGACATAAAAAATCAGTGGATATATAGAGGAGTATATCATATTACAATGATTAATCAATAGAAATAGACTCGGATCTACCTTCCATCAAAGGGAAATCAAAGTAGCACAAAAGGGGGAGAAAATAGGGAGTGGGGTATTCCAAAATGACCTCCCCATATCCCCTTTCTTAAATAATAGTTAGGGGCATGACCATCAAATAACGATTCTACCCCCACTAAAAATGGGACAGACCCTCATCAGGAACCTAGTATGCCCCCATAGAGTACCTTGGAACTCCACCGGGTTCTGAAAATAAAGCAGCATCCACCTAGTGGCCCACAAAGTGGCACTATACCCCCTGGTCCTTCACTAAGTATCTAGTGACATCCAAACTGAAACCTAGTGGCCAGTATTTACCACCCCCTCTCCTTTTTCATCCACCAACACTTGAGAGATACAACCTGGTATTCTTTCACTAAAAAAACACCTTCCAAACATCCCATAAATTATTTTAAACACTTCCAAAATTTCCCCAATGGATATGATATCAAAATTTACATTTTACCAATCTATAAAAAAAAATATTAGAAACATCTTCTGGTTCAATGACACTAAAATTACAATGAGTTTGAAATAAGGGAATGTAATTTTTATTAGATTACATGTATCTTTGGGTTAAAGGATAAAGTAGTTTTTTTAAGTAATAAAATTATAAGAAATATACTAAAGTTAAATCATAAAATACCCAACTCTTGTCATATGTTTCATAAAGTTAAGATAGTGAAAAGGATACATAATAAAATATAAATAATTTTAGAGAAGTAAAATTTATTCAAATTAAGAACAATTTAATTTGAGTATGTTACAACATATCATAATATAACACATATAATTTGGATGAAATCATAATTGAAAATATAAGAGTGAAAGTCTCATACCCATTAATAACCAGTTCTGGTAATCAAAGTGTGATCAATATGTAAACAGATTTAATGAAATATTCAATTTCATGTAATATAGACATAAAATACCAATTCATCAAGGATAAATTGTAACATAGAGAATATAACATGGAATATGTTTCAATGAAGGATCATGTATCAGATATCTCAACGAATACCCCAATAAAATATGCCTTCCAACACTTGTGAGTTTTGTTGGGATTTCATTATCTCCAATAATATTAGTAATTTAATTAATGTTTTCCCTATTTTATTACTTTTAATTTTTTTAAAAGGGTTATATTAAGTTAGGATTTATTTTTAAAATGGATTAGTGTATCTTATTACTTAGGGAGTTCATAAAAGGGAGATGAGAAGAGGAGATTCATTATAGGGTTATACATGAGGGGTTCGTAAATAAAGCTTAGAAAAGACCTCAAATAATTATTAGCATGTTTCAAGCTATTAAAAAGGTGGATATTGAAGATAACTCAAATATAATATATTTGAAAGAGTCATGATTTCTTATAAAGAAAACTTGGAGATAAGAGAACCTTATTTTACACTTTTTCAAAATAAAATTAATATTTACACTAAGGGTTGGGAAACTCTCAATAACACTATTTTATACAATGGCGTGGAGTTTAGATAAATATAACATTGAGATTATGTTATGATTAGTTTCTTTAATAGATAATTCATGAGACTTATAGGTTATTTTATGTTGTATTTATTTTTAACTGGTACAAGAATTGATAAAATTCCATTTGATTCTTCATAATTAAAAATATAATGAATAATTTCTGATGAGACATGAAATGTATCGTGGTGTTTTCTAAAACATTTTTTGGTTAGGTAATTGAAAAAAATTCTATGAAGATCGTAAGAAAAATGATTATTTTCATGGTTGTGGTATTTTATAGGTCTATAAGGTGGCCATAGGAAGTTGAAAATAGGAATGGTCTCCACCACTATATTGTGGTTCAGATGGAAAATTCTCATGGACAACTTGATTTTGGTTCATGAAAATTAAAGAATGATAAGTATTATCACCCAAATTACTCAAAATTTCATCCTCTACACAAAAATTACATGGTTTATTAAAAAAATAGTTTCATCATTATTTTTTAAAGTTTATAGGTTTGGATTTTTTTAATGAGGAAAGCACATCATGGTAAATCTTACTATATCAGGGTTTAAATCAAAGATACATTTAAGGAAGGAAAATTTACCTCTTTTATTTTAGGATTCTTTTATATATATAATCTTGGTTTTAGGATTTGATTTTAAATAGACACACCTTATTGTGGTATACATAAAACACACCATTCTTTTACAAGTATATATATTTTTTCTATTTGGATTGTAAAAGTGTGATGAAACTTTTTAATAGATATATAAACATTTCAAGGAATATTTTAGATAGAATTTGGTTAGGTTTGAAGATAAAAAAGAAGTTTTACAATTGATCCAACCATAGAAACACTTAATAAGGATTGCAAAATATTGATCATCATTATTGATGATTTTTTTTATCATTCTTTTACTTGTAATTTAGTACCATCTTCCTTATCAATTAATATATTCCTTATAGATAATAAGATAAATAAATGGGGAGTGGGACTAAAACTATTGTACACCAAGGATTACTATCTTAGTAAAAATATTTAGTAATCTTTATAAAAACTATTATGTTTCATGTTAATTATTTATCAATATCTATGTATCATCATAACCTCTTTGTTATAATGGTATATACTATTCTTTTACTATCACAATAATAATTGTTTAGAATGTTATGACTTTTGTGGAAACTAATCCACCCCCTCTCCGTAGTTATTCATCTTTGACCTGAGTTTAACAATAATAAGTTTTATTAATATTTATATCTTTCAAAGATGTAGTTCACATATAATAAAACTATATAATGTTATAGAGATTTTTTAAATATATTTTAGTGAAAATTAGTTTTTCAAATAAATTAATAAGGTGATATATATTATCATTGTGATACAATATTTCAATAAACCCATTGTTAAATGATTACATAGATGTCACAAGTGTCTATAAATTACAAAATAAAGTTGTAATAATAGATGGATACACAAAATATTATTCATTTTTAAGATAAAAATTACCCCTTAATAATTTTTCAAAGGATTTATGATCATTTACTTTAAAAATATCAGGCATTATTTCCATAATTCAATTTTAACAATTTATTCATCAACATTTTTCATTTATATTAAAATTTTATATATTCTAAATAATTTTTCACCATCTCACTCTTAGATATAAAATACATATCAAATTAATCCATTGACATATTCTTCGATGAACACGGACATTTCAAGCTAATTTCCATTATATTTCTAAAAAATATGTTTTTAAAGTTTTTTATTTTGTTAATTTTTTTAATATAGTAAATTACTAATAGAAAACATCATTAAATTTTTTTTCTAGTCGTTATAATAATTACACTTTATCAAATAAATTTTGTGTTATTGTATTTTCCTTAACTTAATGTTTATTAATGATTTTTATTTCATTGATTGTATCTAAAATCAAGGTTTCAATCAATACATATGAATGAAGATGACTATTAAAAGTTCGGTTGAATTCTTACCACAAACCCTAAGGTTGTGTTTGTTTTTGGAAAATTCCTTATGTTTTCAATTTTCAAATATAAATTGGATTATATTTTGAATATTATGGGAAAATAAGTATATATATAATTTACCCACTTCCATTTTCATTTTCTAGAAAATATTTAAACTAATTTTTCATTGTAATTTTCATTTGTGTAATTCAATACATTTAATAATAAATTTTTAGAAAAATAGAATTAGAATCATTTTCTAGAATCTAACACAAACTAAATTTTCTCAAAACTTTATTTTTTAATACTCATTTTACAAAATTCATGTGATTTTGTGTGCCTATATTACAGAATTTTTATGGGACTAGTGGTCCATGCATACTATATATAGGTAAGGATGTGACCCAAGATGTAAAAAAGATGTTCTTTGAACCCTTTGACCACATTGGGTACGTGTCAAGTAATGAATATTTCAATCTTGAGGCATTGCAATACTAGGAATACAGGTTCATGGGAAAGTACATGAAGGTTGGGATTATAAAAGAGGATCCTCCAATGAGAAATGAGTACATTATGACTGATGAAATGGTAAACTACATTCATCATGATGTTATGTATACTAAATTCACTATGGTTCAGTCCACCAAAAATTATAATAAAACAAAATTCCTTAAAAGGTTCTATTCATTTTTAAAAATGAGTTCAAAAAATGAGCACAATATTGAAGAGTTCTAGAAAAAATTTCAATTTATTCAATTATTATAATCATACTTATTATCATTATCATAATACTTAACTAATTTTTTATTTTTTATTATCTAAATATATCTTCTACAAATTTAGATTCAATATTATATTATTTTATTTTTACTTTATTCTACATAGGAACTTTCTTTCAACTCAAATTTAAAATACATTTTTCACATAGGCAACTTGAGTAACTCATTTTCTCTAAAACTGACTTAAAAACATACCTATGTTCGTTAACTTATTTTTTAAATTTAATCTATTTCTTTACTTACAATTAACTAATATTTTTTACACAACTATTACTCCAAAAAAATAATTTTGAAATAAATACTGATGTAACTGACTAATATTATTTATTATGAATGATATTATTAATCATGAATGATTATTTGAATCTAAATAGCTTAATTTATGGATTTAGAGATCTAAATAATTGAACAAGAAAATTTTATTAAAATTAAAAACATACACAAAATTTCATGAATTATAAGGTATTAAGTTCCCAGAATAATGGAAAACAACGGATAGTGGACACACATCACTTATAATAGAAGATAAACATTATACCTTTATTTATCAATCTTCTAGAGATGTGCCTACAATATCTTCATAAAATAATTTATTGGACATCATACAAATCCCAGACACATGTAATAATTCTATCCAAAGACATCAATATTCATTATTTTACCTAGATACATCAGCTTCCTCACCAATTGTAGCTTCCAATATAATCGACACATGAATCTGCATCTAGTCAAGGTGGTGAATATTTAGACATAATGAATTCAATACCCTCATAGTAAGTCTCTCTATCAAGGATATATCATATGCAAACAACATTCATAAAAATGACTATAAAAATTGACCATAAATAGAAATATATATTGTTACATTACCAATCTAAACAATGAACAAAAACTAACTTATTCAATAAAACCCATCAAACAGATGAATTAATTAGATAATTCAATTTGAACCCAAATAGTCAGTAACCACAAAATAATAGAGATATTTAAAATACACCCCTTCCAACTAGAGGCATTAACATTCACATGTAATGGAATTTAAATAAAACATTGGATTAGATCTTAACTCCTCATTAATTTTGGAGACCATATTATCCTATTTTTGATGATAGGTATTAAATATGATTAATCTATATTTATATTTTTATAACAGGCTGAGTCATGTTCATCAAGCCATTAAATAAAATCCTTAGGGGTATCAACCTTCAATACAACATCACCCTTCATTTTCTCTTTCACTTCCTCATCAAATAACTTTGAAAACAATATTCCTTCATTACTAGAGGTTATTGTGTATATCACCATTTTTATATTTTAATAATCCTTATACATCTTAGAATTATTCATTTGTAAAGATTAAGAACCTCCATAATTCTTTATTTAGTTCTTACCATTGGTAGAATAGGAGAGAAAATATTTCCCCTCCTTCTCATTGAAACCAAACTGATTTTTTTTTCTAACTCATCACCATTGATATCAGGTTCATATATATACGATAATTGGGTATCATTTTTTTTATTTTCCATCACCAAATATTTCTTCCACAATAGTACAAAGACTTTTCGGGTACTCCTTTACAGTATCCCCCTCACCTAGTGTGGGAGTGTCCTTTTTCTCAACCTCTAGAGTAATCCTTGAACTTCCCATACTAAAAATAGGGACTATTAAGTTTCTTTTCTCACATTAAACTTAAAATTATGTGTAAATCTACAATCATGAAGCTAAAATATTATAGGGGAAAAAATAATAACACTTATCATCCCTTTTCCTATCAAAATTTATTTTTCATAGGTTCCAAGAATAGTAGAAGTTCCATTGGTGGGATTTTAATGAAAATTTATTTTAATTTATAGTTTATAAAAAAACCCAATTGATGATCTTTCATGGTAACTTTAAAATTAATTTATTTAGATCTTAATAACTAATTACCTCATATTAGGATCATTTCTTCAATGAAGTTTTTTATCTTCTTAAAAAACCCTTTTAAATTACCTTCATTTCTCTATAAGTATTCCAATATAGAATCCCGATAGAAGTGATCCACATGTGCTCCCTTGATATCTGAGCAAAAAAAATTGATTTTCGGGTGTGATTTTAGTGAATAAATTTTCTTGAATTCTTTATCTTGATCACTCTAATATTATTTTGGCTTGAAGGGGTTCTTCTCATCCTTGAGAGGAAGATAGGAGGAAATCGAGGTAGAGATACTGAGAAATATATTTTGTGCAAAACAACTATTTTTTATTAACCATACATAATAGACATATCCATATATTTATAAATCTAAGGTTTGAGTTAAAGTATTATTTAATTGTGTTCCAACCCTAAAATAATTTTATAATCCTTATTAAAACTCATTTCATTTATTAATAATTATATTAATATTATTATTTTATGGAATGTGAATTAACTTGTGTAATAACTAAAAATATTTTACCACGTTGAAAATTAATATTTATCATCGTACAAGGTATTGGTCCATTCAAACACCTCATAATTTATTGAATACCTGAATAAAAAATTATTTATGAATAAATATCTTTATCCAAAAACTAGGAAATAAATATTTATTAAATATTCAATAAAATAAATATATTTTATTCATAATCAGGTGAATAAATATTTATTTAATTTATGCTATCAATAAAACAAGGATAAAATTATTCCTCTGTCTTGAGAGTAATGTTTATTCTATTAATTAATTTTAAATTGAATTTAATCGAGATAAATAGAAATTCTTAGTATGTGACCCTTGAGGACTCTTTCTCACTATCATTAGGTAAGTATGCCAAAAGTCCAAGATTACTATCTAGAAATGGGTTAAGGCACCCAAGCGAAAGAACTTAATATCGTGACATCAATAACCATTTATGATTGATCACTCTGTAATATAATCACTTTGTCTCAATATCTCATTAAATAAGTTTCAAATCTATGTCATCAACCTATATTCTTGATATGTATTTCATTTACTATCTAAATCAAACATCATTACACCATGGACATTAAATTTAATATGATAGTTATATTTCAATCAATGGGAAAAGATATCAACTTCCTAAAAGATTGAAGGGAAAATCCTTCCTTGACTAATCCATTATTAACATGTCATTTGTGATGCACCCAATCTACCAAAATTCCTACCAATATATGGTGTGATGGTTTTTTAGTAAATCTAATTTAATTGGTTATTAAATGAGTTAATGATTATCATAATGTATAATGACCATTATATATTCTTGTAGTTATAAATATCTAATGACACCAAAACATGTGGAATTCCTACTGGTAGATCTATTCTCATAATCTTCTATCATAGAGATTACCTAGTTTGGACTTCATAAGAAAAATTCTTATCCTCCTATGAGTACTCAAACCTGATATTCTATGTAATATATTTTTCATCATAGTACATTATTTGGTCATAGATAAATTTTTAAGAATATTGTCATGTCATTTCATGGTTCTTATCATAACGAGAAACTTATATTCCCTTTTTAATGAAACAGATACTCTAGGACATCAACGTTATGCACAAGAAAAATTAATATGTTATAATATATTTAAACTAATATTCAAAACTTTGAATATATATATATATATAATATTAAGTAAAAACACAAGTTGGTTCTAGGGAACTAACTCCAAAATTTACCTAGTGGAATCATCATTTTCAAGAACATGCTTTCCTCACTTTCTTTGAATCCATATTATCTTTCTAATATAAAATTCCTTATGGCCATGAATATGAAAAAAATAACATATACTCAATATATTATTTCAAAAAATATTAATAGAATGCCAAATAATTTTTATTATATCACAAAAATTAGGAATTTTATTATACACTACTTTAAAATTAATATTGTTATCAGTAGTAAATAAAAAAACTTGATGAACTAGGGTTAATGATAAATAAACTTGACCTGCAATCTAAGAATAGTTTTTGAATCTAGATCTACCAGTCTCCCTCTCCATTTTTTTGTGTACCACTGAAGTAATAAACATTCTATAGGATTTTAGGATGCGAGTAAAACCAAATAAGACCAAAAAAATTAATGCATACCCAAGCAAGTGAATTCTGGTCTTTAAAGGGGTTAAAGATTGAATCCCATTATTGAATGTAGTGATAACCTAATTTCATTGTAACTAAGAAAAATCACCATGTTCTTATCTTTAAATATTCATATGGATAGGTGATATGGAAGAATTGTTTTCTAACTGTGGCCATCTTCTAGTTACAGAAACATCATTCCATCAAGAATCTCCTCAATAAATCCTCAAACACCAAAGGCTTTGTACCCTCAAGTATAAAGACCCTTTCAATAATCAAGTTACGTAAGGATTAAATTATTTGTCCAATATCATCCTAGTTCACAAAAACATGTGTGATATTCCCTTTCTTGATTTTTTTGTAGAAACATCAGTCATCAATACAAAGGATCAGTCATAATTCACCCCAGTGTCTCCCATGGAGTGATTCTTTGATTTTCAACACACTGAGGACATATTTTTATATCTAATGATCTCATTACCCTTTCTTTATGTGAGGTTATAGAATTTTTGGTATTGATCGCACATGTGATCACCATCAAGAGGAAATCTCTCCATAAACTGGGTATGATTGATTGATTGTAGGTGATGCATCACGAAATAAAAATTTGAAACTGATAGGAATAACACAATGATATTTAATATTGAATCTAAATATGTTATTATGGAATTAAATAAAATTCATTCTTTAAAATATCTTAGAATAGGTGGGTTTCATGCATCATTTTACATGTGATTGTGTAAAATATTGGGTGAAGATATTGTCTCTCTTATGAATGATTTTTGAAAATATATGGGGTATTTTAATTAGTCTAATGATACTCTTATCACATTGATCCCAAAATTTTCAAATTATTATTTTATTTATGATTTTTATCCTATCAATTTATGTAACATAATTTATAAGATTTTATTAAAAGTATTAGGTAACATGTTGTTCCTAGTTGGATCAATGTTTTATTTAGTGTTAATAAGGCTGTGAGGTTGTGAATAATCTGACTCAAAGTTGATTTCATGTGGATGAGTGACCTATTTCCATTGTATATGGGAAAGATAAGGTGAGATGTGTTACTTCTTTAGTTAAAATATCTAGATAGATTCCAAGAAGCCTTATACATGTGATTCCTTTGTATGTCAATCTTCATGGAGATATTAAAAGGGATTATGGAGTTATAAGAGATATATACAATAAGCATGGAGAACTTATGGATGATATGTATATCTTTAAAAATTATTTTATTAAGGATGATAAAATATAGATTGATATAAAATGTAAGAGAAGAATCAATTGAGGACCCATCCCAACTACCCCAAGTGAAATGATGTTACTAAAATTAGTGTGAAAATACAATGGTTGAAGTTTTGAGAAGTTTGAGAAGTATTGGAGTGAATTTTAAGAACATAGAGAGTCATTTGAATAATTTTGGAATTATTGAGCTACAAATAGAAAATGGAAAATACAGAGAATATATGACTTTGCTGACAAACCATAGGACTATTTTATATTGCTTAAATTTATGAATTTTTTAGAGCATATGACTTCACTGTAAGTCTTAAATATGATCATATAACTTTGAGTTACAACATCAGACTTCATTGTATAACTTTGATCTAGATCGTAAGAGTTTAGCATACAACTTTACTTGACTATAATTATACACTTTCAGGATTCTACGTATGACTGAGAGAAAGGTGTGAGTATATTACATTGGATGGTATGACTCTCTCATATGACTTTAACCAGTTTCAAACATTTAGGGTGTAGCGTATGAATTTCATGTCGATCATATAACCTTAAGAAATATTATATAACTTTGAGATGTGTCAGGATTTGTTGACTTGCCCATATGAATTTGTATTTATTATGGTTTTTAATTCATAAAAAAGGGATAATTGTTTGAGCATATGACTTTAAATTCAAATAAAATACTAATAATTTCTAGAATTAAAATTATGAAGAAAAATAAAAAAATAGTTATTTCATGGATAATAAAAATAATTAAGCACTTGAACCTTTGGGTGATTTAAGTGAGGATTTTGACTTGGTTTTAAATAGATAAAATCATAAGGATATAAAGGAGACATGTTCCATGATTTGAGGTGGGAACATAGGAAAAGTTTTGGTATCTGTTTTAAAATGGTTCAATGATCGATGAGTTGTCTTGACTATAAATTGAAAGACTATAAGAGATTTTATGAGTAATTTTACCCTAATAATCCGATGAATTTTGAAGAATCGATTATCCCAAGATTTTGTGGAGTATTCAAACTAGAAAATATATTTAAATTTTATATAATAAGATCACATGTTGTCATTATTTATGTAGTTTCCATAAATAAAATATTTATAAAAATGTTTGAAATATTATTATGTAAATATACGATATGTTGTTGGGAGAAATAATATTGTCTTGAGCATTCTGATTTAATTCTTAGATACTAAATACATTACTATATAGAATGAGGTATAAGTATATAGAATTTTAGAGGTATATAGGTTTAAGAAGGCCTAATGTACCCAATAATTCATGAATATTGAGGAGAAACTAGATCGTGTGAAGTATGAGAATTATAGGCAAGTCGGTCATCCATGTTTTGAAAAAGACCTTAGTATATAGACTTGAAATTATATATGAGTGAACTAGATCCAGTGATATCATGTAGGAATATAGTATCAAGAGTTATAGAAGAAACCTAAAACATAACAAAGGTCTTTTTGATTGGGGATAAAATTGGTGATGTGATTGGGTTGTATAAATAGACACATTAAGAAGGAATTTTTATTAGGGTGTGTAATTAGTAATGTGGAGAAGGAACATGTTGTAACTTTTTGTTGATCAAACTGAGGATGATATTCATGTAAACTCTTTTATTTATAGTGGTTAATCTCTAATTAGGGTGTCTAACCAATCATGGAAATGAGTACATATTTAGTTATGAACCTTGTAAATTAGTCTTAAATGTTCTCATCATCACTCATATTTATATCTTCAAATATACTCTATAATACTTGTAACTTGTCTTTCATGACTTTAATATTGCCTTCATAACTACAGGAAAACTTGTCCCAAATTTCCTTGGTTGTTTTGAAGTCCTGTGACTTTTGTATTGACCTTTTTTGAAAGAGACAACAAAATTTCATTTCGAGCCTTACCATAATTATCCAATTATGGGTAAGTGTTACCATCTTTCATTATTTGTAATGTAGTTGTTTTTTTTACCCATAAGTTTTTAAATTTATGAATAAGTTGAGTAAAATATGTTTTCATGAGGATGAGTTATTTGTTTCCAATATACATTCCAATGAAAAGGTGAGATGTGTTTATATATTATAGAATATGGATAGAAATATTCAAGGAAGCCACTTATATATGAAAATTTTATATGTTGATCTCTATGGAGATATGTAAAATAGTTGATAGATCTAGGATAACTATATAAAATAATTATGGAAAACTTTTAGATGATGGTTATATCTTGCAAAATATGTTATTTTGGATGACCAAAGGTAGCCAAATAGAAGATATAAAAGATTAATAACTAGATAAATCATCATAAACATCCAAGGTGAATTTAGGTTAATAAAATTAGTGTAAATATACCTTGAATGAAGCTTTGAGAAGTTTGATAAGTATGTTAATATGTTTGAAGAATCCACATAGTCATTTAAATAATTCTCTAATTCTTAAAATGAAACTGAAAGATAGTAAAGCACTAGAACATATTACTTTTCCTAAATACTATAAGAATATTCTATATGGATTTCTAATGAGACTTCACTAGATCGTATGACTTCACCATAAGACTTTGAATCAATCATATGACTTTGAGTTTCAACATCAGACTTTATCCTATAACTTTGAGTTGAATAATAACACTTTAACATGTGAATTTGGTATACCACAAGACTTCATTATCAAACATATATGTATGGACTTTATAGAAAGTTGTAATAAAATAAATTTTGATCGTATGACTATATCATATGTATTTAATTATATTAAAAATTAGAGGGTGGAGAATGTTACTTTCTTGATGATCATATGACTTCTGGAAGCACTTTATGGCTTTTAGTAACATTAGAATTTTCTATACTAATCATATAAATTTGGAATTTGAATGACTTAAAAGTTTTATAAAATGAATAATTGGTTAATAATATGACTTATAAATAATATTAAATTATAATATTTTTCATAATTTAATTTCTGAAGGAAAATAAAAGATTTCCTATTTCATTGAGAACAAAAATAAGGAAACACAAAAATATTTGGGTGATTTAAATGAGAATTCTGACTAACTTTTAAATATATAAAATAATGGGGATCTAAAGGTGACTTGATCTATGATTTTATGTGAGAATATATGTAAAGACCTGGAAATTTCAAGGAATTTTTTTTTAATTTCTTTGGAATTTTATGAGTCCACAGTTTCTGACGGCACCTGATTTTGAATCCCGGTGTGCCCGGAATCAATTTCCGAAGTTTAGATCAGGTACGTTCAGTGAATGAATGAGTGGGTTTTCCTATCTTTCGAAACTATGCTCAGAATAGAAATCTGAGGGCACCGATGAACTCGCAGTGCCGGTAATTGCTTAAGGAGATCTTAAGCACAGTTGTGTTTTGTCGCATGAGGTGGTTAATTTTTTGGGAATTCGATAAGTCTTAAATAATTTGTAGTGTTACAATTTATTTTATGTGGAAGTTAAATTATCCATAGAGAAGTTGGATGTGGGGCCACACCCCACCTAACTTCCCATGAGAGGGTATGACCAATGGTGGTGGGGTCCACACAAAACCCCAACCCTTCACCTTCCCTTTAACTCCCATGAAATTTCCCCCATTTTAACCCCTTGTTAACAATGTATAAGCCCTTCACCTCCCAAGCATTAATGAGGTCATATATCCTATCATAATGTGTGCCGACCCATTTAGTTAATAGATTTAATTAATTTGGGTGTTTATAATTCTTTTTGAATTTTAAACCTTTCACCCTTATTTCTCTATTAAATTTTCCAACCCATATAATTAATACTTTCATTAATTATTTTGGAGTGTCAACAATTCTTTGAATTGTTTCTTTTTGCATGGAAATGTTTTTATTAAAGGGGCCTTGTAAAATATTTGTGGAGAAAATATTTTGGGTGGGGGAAAACCTCTGGAGAAACTGGAGGAGAGCTCTCTCCTTCCAACGAAGAACGTTCTTGATGAAGAACAACGCCTCTTCGACGAAGAACGCCTCTGGCGGAGAACGCGAAGTCACTGACTACGTGCCTTCTCTTCTTCTTCCTGTGCATCAAGGGAGGAGATACTACCATGGGGAAAATCTCTATCGATGACAACTCTTCCTCCGACGTCAACGAACCAGCTTCCTTTTCTTTCCACGTTATCGTCAACGAACGACGAACGACTCAAGGTAGGGAATTAATTTTTGAATGATATTAAACCCATGTTTGTTTCCTTCTAAAACAAAGAACGCGGATCAACTCAATATTAAGTTGATCTGCGAATGTCTTAATTACGGGTTGGGAATTTTGGTATGCTTCAAATTTATTTAAGAGATTGTAGAATGATTTGATTCAATTTTATTTAAATAAAATTGATTGTTTGTTCTTTATAAACCCTGTTTAATCTTGGTTAATTGATAACGCCTAAAGCGAAGGGCGTGGGCCGAACAAACATGGCCCAACCACCCTCAGAAGATTATTGTCAATGTGTGGAATGATGGCGACAAAGAAACGAGACCAAAAATTAAATTTGAAGCCTCCGCAGTGAAGATCGGGTCCCGGGAGGACCGCTGGCGAAGACGGCGGGAAAAACGGACCACCGGAGCGCGTCCAGTGGTCCGCGGAAAGTGGTCGTGGCCCGCCACACCGGCGTGGTGGCGCCAATGACCGGCGGTGGTGGCACGCCGCCAGAACAAAACCATCGCGGCTGAGCCGTGGCGGCGGACCAAAGCAGAACGGCTTAGCCGTTCCGGAAGTAGAGGGGTGCGGCTTAAATGTCGCGCCAGCTGGCCGCCAACGCCCCCCCCCCCCCCCCCCCCTCGGCTGGACCGAGGCGGGCTGAACGGACCGGACCGCCAGCACCATCCGGGCAATGCCCTATCGGGCTGGACCCGAACCCGGTTTGGTCCTACCCAGGGGGTATCGCGCTGGGTCAGACTGGGCCCAAACCCCTTATTTTCGGGCAGTTTCATTCAAACGCCCATAACATGGGCTACGGACCTCCAATCGACGCACCGTCAGTTGAGATGGGATTCTTGGATCGAGATGGTCGTTTCAGTATATTACACTCAAGGATTTGAAGAACTTTGGGTATGGCCGGGTTGGTTCGAACACGAAAACAACCGGGCCCTCGGAGCAGAAACGCCTATAACTTGAGCTCTGGACGTCGAATTGACGTGCCGTCGACTTTGATGGATTCCTCTTAGTGAGACGGACCTTTTGGATTACTCATCTCGAGTTTTGGATGTTGTTGGAGTATGGTCAGGTTGGATTGTACCTGAAATCCAACCGGGCCCCTAGAACGGAAAAATGGATAACTTTCAGACCGGACGTCCGTTTGACGAACCTTTAGCGGCATTGGTGATCACGTTGAGAAATGGTCCCTATGAGTATACCATATGTGAGTTCGGGGTACAGTTGATATAAGGTCGGGTTGGTTCATACACGAAACCAACCGGGCCCCTGGGACGAAAAGGCTAATAACTCCCAGACCGGGCGTCTGATTGACGCACCGTCTCTTGCGTTGAGACCCCTATGATGAGGCGGTCCATTGAGATACTTCTTCGCGGGACTTTGTGATACTTGGAGTATAGACCTATAGCTCGTGGAGTATACCCTCCTGGAGACGAGCGTATGGAGTACGGAGACCTTGTAGCTGGCTGACACCTGATGACTGCTTGTGCAATTTGATTCGGAGTGACTTGCATAGCCCAGTGGGGAGCACTACTTTGTGAGGTGGCAGACCCATGGCGGAGGAGCACTACTTTGTGAGGTGGCAGACCCACGGTACTCAACAGGAGGAGTACCTCTGTAGGCTATGAGGGGGAGCACTATTGTGTGAAGTGGCAGACCCATGGCGGAGGAGCACTACTTGGTGAGGTGGTTGACCCGCGGTACTCGACAGGAGGAGTACCTCAGCAATCTTAGTTTAGTGAGCAGTACCTCGAAGTCGTGACAGGATCACTGTACTCGTCAGAGACAGAGCTCTTTAGCAGTTACGGTTTCGATAATGAAAATCCTGGTTTGATCTGAGTCAATGACCTTTGTTTTTTCCTCATGATTGAGATGGGTTACTAGATAACTTACGTATATGTATTGGCATATACCTAAGTAGTGGTTATCCATCAACTTCATATCTGTGAGATACCTCGTGGATGAGATGGGTTACTTGGTAACTTAGGTATAATTATAGGCTTATACCTAAGTAAGGGTTATCTGTTGAGAACTTTCTTTGTGATTATCCTTGTTGGATTTAGTGAGACCTTGAGGGTCTCGGGGTCCCTACTGAGTGTCATATACTCACCCCTGCACGGGATTTGCCTGCACCTCGTTGTGTTTGTTGCAGACGACGGACATCACTGATTATGGTTAAGGCTTGTAGAGATGGACGGTAACCAGAGGTGGATCTCATGACGAGTCGGTACTCGGAGGTGGATCTCACGACGAGTCGGTACCCGGAGGTGGATCGCACGATGAGTCGGTACCCAGAGGAGACGGACGGATGTGGAGTACTGAGGAGGACATCTGTACCTACCCTTCAGGTAGGAAGTCGGACGACGATCCAGGAGCTGCTTGTCACCTTTCAACTGTTGTCCTTTGAGTTTTACTTTACATTCAGTTATAGCTATACCTTTCTTTTGGTCTTGTATTTTCGGCCCCTTGTACCTTTCACACCGTTGTTTTACTACTTACTTAGTGTAGCTTCTGATTGTACTCTGTTTGTGTGTTTTTTCGTTTCATAAAGGCAATGCCTTCCATTTTAGTTGGTATTTATGCCTTTGGTGCTAGTCTCCAGCCCCTGGCCTATGGAAGGCGGGCTTGCGGTAGTCACGGCACGGGCCCCGAGGACGGGTCGTGACAAATTGGTATCAGAGGAGTCGGTTCTACCGCAGGACTTGTAACTCTGATATTTCATTTCTGTGAAGTAATAGTGTTAAGGGTACCGAGTGTGGTTTTCAGTTCAGGGAGTCCAGTGTTGGTGTGGGCAGCCGATGTATCCATACACCAGGACCCTGACTACTGATTTCCAACTCAGTGCACGAAGACACTAATTGTGTGTCTATTTTCAGAGGTTTCCCCCTTAAAATAGCTCAATAGGTATAATCTTTTGACTGTGTCATGTATGTTTCTTTCAGGATGTCTTTCCATGGACGACCAGCTAGATCCCAGAGGGATGTACGTACTGACAGCCCGTCGAGCGACGAGGCTTCGGTACAGGGCCCTCTTTCAGTTGAGGCACTAGCGGAGGCACCAGCGATACTACCATACGTTGGGCCACCGATGCCACCAGCCCCAGCAGCAGGTCATTCACGCCACTTGAGCGCGCTACACGAGTTACAGTGCTAGAGACCACCCAGGTTTTGGGGAGAGACGGACCCACAGGTGGCTGAGGATTGGCTGGAGGATGTGGTGAGATTTTTCAGGATAGTGGGTACACCAGCGGACTTCATGGTGATCTTTTCTGCCAGCCACCTTCAGGCAGCAACAGGCATGTGGTGGAGCCGGATGCTCAAGTTTTGCAATGAGATGACCTTCACTTGGGGAGAATTCGAGACCTTCTTTAGTGTGGAGTTCATACTAGTGACTCTACACTCCGAGCATGCTCAAGAGTTGCTGACTTTGTCACAGGATTTTCTATCTGTAGCTGAGTAATCTGTAGGTTGTAGACAGATGATTCAGGGGTCAAAGAGGACCAGACGAGCAGGTGGGCGACCTAGGGATACAGGTTTGGTTGTGCGAGGCACATGAAACAGAGCCAGCCATACGAGGAGTAGGAAGTGTTATGAATGCGGCAAGAAGGGTCACCTGGCACGTGACTGTCCAACCCCCCCCCCCCCCCCCGCACAGTTGATCCGCAGGCATTGGAGGAGCCATCAAGACAGAAGTAGTGGCGGGTGATTGAGCAACAGCCGAGTAGTGTACAAGGTAGTAGAGCTCCAGAAGAAGGTGGACATGAGCGGAACTAGTGGATTCCTTTTTGTCCCTTGTACTTCTAGTTCTATGTTTCTATTGTATTTGTGTCTTTGTATTTCAAGTTGCAGTAATAAAAGACACTTATCTTTGGGATGTTCTATTTCCTATCCATCTGTTTGGTTGATACTAAGAGGTCCCGGTTAAAAAATTGTTGGCTTGACCCTCACTTTCTAGATTTATACTGGAGGAGACCCAGTGACCTCACACTGATGCTGACAGTGTGACTCTACCCTCGGAGGAGAGAGTGATGGTCAGATCCCTTGGTAGTAAGGTCGAGGCCTTACGACATCGTCCATGGCATGAATGCATCATTCATGTCAGGATTGACTATATTGGGAAATGGGTGTGGTTCATCCAGGGGATGAGACCGAGATTCTCTTATCGGCAAAGGAGAAATATTAGAAGCTCTTACAGATCGTAGGCAGAGAAGGTGCATATCATCCAGGAGTGGATGAAGACTGTACAATGCAGTGAGAAATAGGAAACTAGCGCTAGTCTCAGAGACTCGGTCGTGTAAAATGTTTCAAGAAGAAGAAGTGTTAAGGACAAATGAGTCTGCGAAGTAGGAGACGTGGAGGCAGAGCTAGGAGAACATCATGAGGTGGTGTACATTTCAACATGTTACAACCACCCACCTTTGTTATCCCCGCCAGGTTCGTGGAGCTGGAGGGCAGGGAAAAAGAGTAGCTGCATGCGGTCAAGGATTGTGACCCAATGGCTCTAAGAATGATTCGAGGGATAGTCTGTGTCCACTACTAGCTGCCATAACAACAGACATTGATGTGAATCATTCCTTCATTCCGCGAATCTTGTCCCAGACCTAGAGTTTCCGGTAGGCCATAGACTTGACCCTCACGTTTGGAGATACCATGGGAGGAGACTCGATAATCAAAATTACGCTGATAGTGTGGTCTAACCCTTGAGGTGAGAGTTTCAGTTGGAATCTCTTGGTGGCAGTGTCGAGGCCTTATGACGTTGGTCTCGGTATGGATTGGATTCATAGTTCATGCTCAGATTGACTGTATTAGGCAAAAATGTTGTGGTTTATCTACAACGTTGGGATGGGTTTTCCTAGGTCGGCGAAAATGAAACCCCAGGCAGCACAGGATAAACTCATGCACAGGAGGGTGCGGTCGGTCAACCATAACCATGTGGCAACAGGAGTTTTGAGTTTCAGTTTTAATCAGGAAATGGAGGCCTCTAGAGGTCGAGGATGGAAATCACGTCCTTATATGGGTCTCACCTTGATGATGTTTACGGAGATGTGGTCGAGGTGGTAAGTTATATCTAAGGTTTAATGGACCTTTTTAGGTCCTCAATAAGGTAGGTGAGGTGGTTTACCGCTTGACCATTCCACCTCAGTTGCACCGGGTGGATGATATCATCCATGTACCTCAGCAGAGGAGATACGTGCATGATCCTTCACACATCATCGACCCAAGGGAGTTGGACGTCGATGACAGGGCGACATGCACAGAGGTTCCAGTGGAGATTGAGGATCAACAGGAGCGGGTCCGACGTGGACGGTCGATTCCTCGGGTGCGCTTTCACTGGTAGCTCGAGAACCTCCAAGAGAGCACATGGGAGAAAAGGGCTCAGATACATGCTCAGTACCACTTTTTTTTCCTTGGTGTGTGTTATAGCTTTACGGGGACGTAAATCTCTGAGGTGGGAGTAATGTAAAGATCCAAAAATTTCAAGGAATTTTTTTTAAAAATTTATTTGGAATTTTACGAGTCCACAGTTTCTGACAGCACTTGATTCCGAAGCCCGGTGTGCCCAGAATCAATTTCTGAAGTTTAGCTCGGGTACGTTCAATGAACGAACGAGAGGGTTTTTCTATCTTTTGAACCGGTGCTCGGAATTAAAATATGAGGGCACCGATGAACTTGTTGCGCCGGTAATTGCTTAAGGAGATCTTAAGAGCAGTTGTGTTTTGTCACATGAGGTGGTTAAATTTTTGAGAATTCGATAAGTCTTAAATAAATTGTAGTGTTACAATTTATTTTATGTGGAAGTTAAATTCTCTATAGAGAAGTTGGAGGTGGGGCCACACCCCACCTAACTTCCCATGAGAGGGTATGACCAAGGGTGGTGGGGTCCACACGAAAACCCAACCCTTCACCTTCCCTTTAACTCCCACAAAATTTCCCCCATTTAAACCCCTTGTTAATAATGTATAACCCATTCATATCCCAAGCATTAATGAGGTCATATATCCTCTCATAATGTGTGCCAACCCATTTAGTTAAAGGCCTGAATTAATTTGGGTGTTTATGATTCTTTTTTAATTTTAAACCTTTCACCCTTCTCTCTCTATTAAATTTTCCAACCCATATAATTAATACTTTCATTAATTATTTTTGAGTTTCAACAATTCTTTGAATTGTTTCTTTTTGCATGGAAATGTTATTATTAAAGGGGCCTCGTAAAATATTTGTGGATAAAATATTTTGGGTGGGGAAAACCTCTGGAGAAATTAGAGGATATCTCCCTCCTTCCAACGAAGAACGTTCTTGATGAAGAACAACGCCTCTTCGACGAAGAACGCCTCCGGCGGAGAACGTGAAGTCACCGACGACGTGCCTTCTCTTCTTATTCCTCCGCGTCAAGGGAGGAGATACTACCATGGGGAATGTCTCTATCGACGATGACTCTTCCTCCGACGTCAACGAACCAACATCCTTTTCCTTCCACGTTATCGTCAACGAATGACGAACGACTCAAGGTAGGGAATTAATTTGTGAATGATATTAAACCCATGTTTGATTCCTTCTAAAACAAAGAACGCGGATCAACTCCACATTAAGTTGATCCGCGAATGTTTTAATTGCGGGTTGGGAATTTTAGTATGCTTAAAATTTATTTAAGAGATCGTAGAATGATTTGATTCAATTTTATTTAAATAAAATTTATTGTTTGTTCTTTATAAACCCAATTTAATCTTGGTTAATTGATAACGCCTAACGCGGAGGGCGCGGGCAGAAAAAACATGGCCCGACCACCCTCCGTAGATTGTTGTCAATGTGTGGAATGATGGTAAAAAAGAAACGAGACCACAAAGGAAATTTGAATCCTCCGCAGTGAAGATCGGTTCTCGGGAGGACCGCTGGCGAAGACTGCAGGTAAAATGGACCACCGGAGCGCGTCCAGTGGTCCGCAGAAAGGGGCGGCGGCGCGCCACGTCGACGCGGAAGCGATGACGACCAGCGGTGGTGGCGCACCACCGGAACAGAACCACCATGGCTGAACCGTAGCTGTGGACCAAACCAGAACGGCTTAGCTATTCCGGAAGCAGAGGGGCATGGCTTAAATGTCGCGCCAGCTGGCTGCCAACCCCCCCCCCCCCCGGCCGGACCGGGGCAGGCCGAGCGGACCGGACTGCCAGCGCCGGATGGGCCGGGCCGCACCCGCTATCGGACCGGACCCAGACCCGGGATGGGTCGACTCGGTTCGGGCCGACCCAGGCGGTATCGGGCCGGGTCGGATCGGGCCCGAACCCCCTATTTTCAGGCAGTTTCGTTCCAACGTCAATAACATGGGCTACAGACCTCCAATTGATGCACCTTCAGTTGTGATGGGATCCTTGGATCGAGAAGGTTGTTTCAGTATATTACACTCAATGTTTTTGAGAACTTTGGGTACGGCCGGGTTGGTCGAACACAAAACCAACAGGGCCCTCGGAGTGGAAACGCCTATAACTTGAGCTCCAGACATCCGATAGACGTGCCGTAGACTTTTTTGGATTCCTCTTAGTGAGAAGGACCTTTTGGCTTACTCCGCTCGAGGTTTGGACTTAGTTGGAGTATGGTCGGGTTGGATTGTACTTGAAATCCAACCGGGCCCCTGGAACGGAAAAGCGGATAACTTTCAGACCGGACATACGTTTGACGAACCTTCAGTGGCTTTGGTGATCACCTTGACAACAGTCCCTATGAGTATACCCTATGTGAGTTTGGGGTACAGTTGAGATATGGTCGGGTTGGTTCGTACACGAAACCAACCGGGCCCCTAGGACGAAAAGGCTGATAACTCACAGACTGTGCGTCCGATTGACGCACCGTCTATTGCGTTGAGACCCCTATGACAAGGCGGTCCTTTGAGATACTTCTTTGTGGGACATTGTGATACTTAGAATATCGACCTATATCTCATGGAGCGGACCCTCCCGGAGACGAGCGTATGGAGTACGGAGACCGTGTAGCTGGAAGAGACCTGATGACTACTTGTCCGATTTGATTCGGAGTGACTTGCATAGCCCAGTGGGGAGCACTACTTTGTGAGGTGGAAAACCCATGATAGAGAGGCACTACTTTGTGAGGTGGCAGACCCACGGTACTTGACAGGAGGAGTACCTCTGTAGGCTATGAGGGGTAGCACTACTATGTGAGGTGGTAGACCCATGGTGGAGGAGCACTACTTTGTGAGGTGGATGACCCGCGGTACTCGACAAGAGGAGTACCTCAGTAGTCTTAGATTTGCGAGCAGTACCTCAGAGTCGTGACAGGATCACTGTACTCGTCAGAGACGGAGCTCTTCATCTGTTACATTTTTGATAATGAAAATCCTGGTTTGATCTGAGTCAATGACCTTTGTGTTTTCCTCATGATTGAGATGGGTTACTAGATAACTTACGTATATGTATGGGAATATACCTAAGTAGTGGTTATCCGTCGACTTCATATCTGTGTGATACCTCATGGCTGAGATGGGTTACTTGGTAACTTAGTTATAATTATAGGCTTATACCTAAGTAAGGGTTATCTATTGAGAACTTTCTTTGTGGTTATCCTTGTTGGATTTAGTGAGACCTTGAGGTTCTCGGTGTCCCTACTGAGTATCATATACTCACCCCTTCACGGGCTTTGCCTGCACCTCGTGTGTTGGTTTTAGACGACGGACATCACTGATCATGGTTGAGGCTTGTAGAGTTGGACGGTACCCAGAGGTGGATCTCATGAGGAGTCGGTACCCAGAGGTGGATCTCACGACGATTCGGTACCTGGATGTGGATCTCACGACGATTCGGTACCCAGAGGAGACGGACGAACGTGGAGTACTGAGGAGGACATTTGTACCTACCCTTTAGGTAGGAAGCCGGAGGACGATTTAGGAGGTGCTTGTCACCTTTCAGCTGTTTTCCTTTGAGTTGTACTTTACTTTCAGTTGTAGTTGTACCTATCTTTTGGGCTTGTATTTCTGTCCCCTTGTACTTTCAGCACGTTTTTTATTGCTTACTTAGTGTAGCTTTTACCTGTACTCTCTTTGTGTGTGTTTTCGTTTCATAAAGGTAATGCCTTCCCTTTTAGTTGGGATTTACGCCTTTGGTGCTAGTCGCCAGCCCCTGGCCTGTGGAAGGCGGGCTTGGGGTTGTCACGGCACGGACCCCGAGGATGGGTCGTGACAATATAGGACATGTTTTGGTACCTATTTAAAAACATAAATAATATCAATAAGATGAATTAACTATAAATGGAAATATTTTTGAGAGATTTGTTTAAGTTATTTTATCCCTATAATCTGGTGCCTTTTGAGGAGTCTCTTAAGATGAGATGAGAAGGAGGATTCAATATAGAAAATATCATATATTTTTAAATAGGAATATCATAAATTGTTATGATTTATAGAGTTTCCAAAAATAAAATATTGAGAAAGATATTCACTATATTATCATGTGAATGTAGAATAAATAGGTTCAAGGAAGAATATTATGTTGAGAATTCAGATTGAATTATAAGAGAGATTATTCATTACTATATTGAAGGAGGAATAAGAATATAGAATTAGGGATACATCCTAAAGTAATAATACTTATTATACCTAAGGACTTATGATGACTGAGGAGAAAATAGATTCCATGAAGATCTTAGAATGCCGATTAAGTTGGATGTCCATATTCTAAAGGAGACCGGGGTGCATATACTTAAATGTGTATAGGATAAAACTTATTACAGTAACCTAATATAGGAAGATCATATCAAGATATGAAAAAGAAACCTAGAGTATGAATAATTTCTTTCAAATTTTGGATTAAAACCAACCTTGTGATTAGTGTGTGTAACTAGTTATACAGAGAAATATTTGTGATAGTGTGTATAACTAGTCATGTGTGTAATTAATATAGAGGGACTCTTTTTTGATCATAATAGGGATTTATATGGTCTAACTGATTTCATTTATAGTTTTTAATTCGTGATTATGGTCTCTAACGAATCATGGTAATGAGTATGTATTTAAGGTTAAACCTTGTAAATTACTCTTCAATGTTCTCATCATTACCCAACCTAATATCTAAACATATTCTATTATAGACTTTTATCTTAGATTCTATTACTTTAAAATTTCATTCATAAATACTTCTTTACTTTTCGAAAATTTCCTTGGTAGTTTTAAGTCCAATGGATTTTGTATAGTCCTTTTCTAAAATAAAAAACAAAATTTCATTTTGATCCATACCATTATTATTCAAGTATGAGTGAACCTTAAAATAATTATATATTTGAATTATAGTTTTATTTATTTTCAACAATTTTTTGATGTTGTGAAGAAGTTGAGTCAAAGTTATTTATAAGAGTATGAGTGAGTTGTTTCCATTTACATGGTAAAGAGAAGGTCAGAGATGTTTCTACCTTGGAGAACAAGGATGGATAAATTAAAGGAAGTGCCTTTGATGTGATGATTATTTATAAAGACCTTCATGAATATATGAAAAGTTTTTATGGATCTAGGAGAACTCTATAAAATTAGTATATAAATCTATTATAAATTTTGTACAACTTAAAAAAGATATTATTTAGGATGATCAAGGTTGTTCAAATGGAATATTGAAGAGATAAAGCAATAAATAAACCATCACAACCATAACAGGTGAATTTATTTTATTTAAATAAGTTTAAAAATACCTTGTATAAAGTTTTTATAATCTTAAGTAGGCTTGGAGTAAGTTTTATGAAGCCAGGATTCATTTGAATAAGTCTATAATTATTGAGTTGAAATTGAAAATTGTCCAAGGCATTGAATGATTTACTTTTCCTTCTATCCATAAGACTATTCCATATAAAATTAGCATATAACTTCACTAAATCATATGAATTTACCATAATACTCTGATCTTGTCATAAAACTTTGAGTTTTGGTGTCATAATTCATCATAAAACATTGATCTGGATTGTAAGACTTCAGTGTATAACTTTGTTAAACCATTAGTCTTCAACATAATATTTCTTCATATAACTTTGAGAAAATTTACAAGTATACAAATTTGGATCATATGACTCTATTGTATAACATCACCCTGTGTCATTATTTGATGGTGTAGTGTATGATTTTCATGTAGATTTTATGACTTCAGTAAATATTGTTTGACTTCAAGTCACAAAAGAATTTCTTGAGTAAACTGTATGACATTAAATTTCATATGACTTGAAATTAATATAAAGTGGATAAGAGGATAAGTGTCTGAATTTAAAGTCATGTGAAATTATAATAATTTCTAGAATTCAAATTATCATGGATTGTAAATGAGTGGATAATTAATGGAGAATAAAAAGAAAGAAACATTCAAATATTTAGGTGATTTAAATGAGTATTCTACCTAAGTTTTAAATATAGAAAAAAATGTGATCTAAAGGATATACGAACTATGATTTTAGGTGAGAAGATACGATATGTTTTGGTACCAATTTTAAAAAATCGATAATATCAAAGAGTTTACTCAACTAAAAATATAAAGATTATGGGATATTTTTTGATTTTTTTATCCCGACAATTTGATACTTTTTTAGGACACTATTAGCCCAATATTTTGCAGAGGATTCAAGAAATAAAATATATTATAAATTTAAATAATAATATTTCCTTCTACTGTTATTTATAAAGTTTCTATAAATGTAATATTGAGGAAAATATTCACAATATTATTATGTGAATATATAATAATGAAATGAGAGGAAGAAGACTCTGTTACGAATTTTGAGAGAATTATGAGGGAAATAATAAAATATTTTATCAAATAAGGATAAAAGATATCAAAGTTGATTGAATTTTAGAATGAATAAAACCTATTTAATAAAATTATTCATGATGAACGAGGAGAATCCATATCATTTGAAGATATGAGAAAGCTAATAAATTTGAGCATCCATATTCTGAAGGAGCTCTGGGTTCATATACTTGTATGTGTGTACTATTGATCTATATCTAGTGAGATATTAGAGTAAGATCATATTAAGAGGTTCAAAATCAACCTAAGTCATGAATAAGTTTTTTTTATTGTGGATCAAAAGAGTTTTTTTGATTGGGGTATATACCTAGTCATGTGAGGAATGATTTGTTATTAGGGTGTATAACCATTCATGTAGAGAAGGGAAATAGTTAAAATCTATGTTGATCAAACAAGTGATGTTTATGGTTTATCTTATTGCATCTATAGTGTTTAATCCATCATTGGGTCCTTAAACCTATCATTGAAATAATTAGGTCTTTAAAGTTAAACCTTGTAAATCCTAATGCACATTTTTTAGTTAATCTACATGCATGTGTGTAAGGGGGGATAATTATTTCATCATGGATTGAGACCCTAACTAGTCACATATGATAGCTTAAATGTAGTAATTCATAAAATGAAAAAGTGATCACTGATTAACCCCCCCCCCCCCCCCCACACACACACACCTCCCAGTGATCCAACTAGACCATGGAACTTAAGAACAAATTATATAATTTTAGGCCACTTTTCATTTCTAAAAAATTTGATTTTGTGTCTAATATTCTTATTACTAATAATGTGATTATTTCTCATGAAATTTTAAATTTTATAAATATTCCAAATTCTTTTGGAAGATATGTTATGGATTTTAAGGTTAATATGATGAAATACTATGATACAGTTGAGTGGAATTTTTTTATGTTTACTAGGAGAAAGATGGGTTTTCATGATAAATGGATTAAAGTCATTATGATATTTTTTAATAATATTTAATATAAAGTTAATATTAATAGTGTATTTTGTAGGATTATTTTTCTTAAAAGAGGTTTAAACAAAGCGGATCAACTTTCTTGATATTTATTAATTCTTATTGATTTTTTTTCTATGATGATTTCTTCTCAAGGATGATAAGGGGGGTTCCTATAGTAAGGGAAAGAAAATTTCATCTTCTAATAACTCATTTGTTCTTTTTGATTATATTTACCTATTCTCAAGAGAAAAATGGGTGGAATTACAATCAATATTAATTTAATTGATAATTAGAAGAAGGATTTTAGATAGAATGTGAATTTAAAAACAATCAAAGTATATTTTAGTAAGGGTTTTTTGACGGGTAGAATAGAAGGTATTTTTGGTATTATAAGTTTCCATATTTCTCAAAAATATAAAAAAATATAAGACTAATTCATTTTTTCTGAAGATATAAAAGATATATTTTTCTTTTTTAATTGATAGAGTGGCTAAAATATTTTAAGTTGTTCTAGGAAAAACATATTAAAATTTAGAAATAAATTCTTTTATAAATATATTTCTTAGTAAATTCTTTTATAAATCATGTCAATTTTTAAGTTTCTTTATTTTTTATCAATAATCATCATTCCAATTTTCCAAAATGTCAGTGGGGGAATTATGGTTGTAAAAATATTTAATTGAATCTAGGGATAAAAGTTTCTGAAATAAAGTAGAAGGTTTCCTTGATGTTTGACATATGAAGAGGTTTAATTAATCACATCTCACTAAATAGGGATATAATCTCACTTATAATCATGAAATTTGTTTTTCTTGTTCTTAAATACAAAATATTTTCCATGCATCGATTTTCTAAATTATAATTTGGGTTTGAGACAAAACTTTTTCCAAAAAATTGTTAATAGATATAATACATTTTTTAATAATGATTTTTTTTATGATTATTTATCGGTGTATAAATAAATTTATAATGATACTTAGTTTTGGGATAATTTTGGTAGGTTTTCTGCTTCATTTACCCAACTAGGTTTTGAGACTATTGTGGTAAAATTCATTTTAAATAATGTATTGACCAATTTATGTCAAGAAACTATTAAAGTATTTTTTTAATGTTATATATAAAAATATTATTTTTTCAATCCCTATATGTATAGGTTCTTTAACTTATCAAATTTTTTATGTGTTAATAATAAATGGTTATTATAATGTTCATTAAAGATATTTTTTCCATAAACAAATATCTTCCATTTTAAAATAGTTTTAGAATGTTTTTTGGTAGGTGGGTATTCCACTAATGGTTAAACATTTAAATTGGTGAATTTGAGAGAATAATTTTCCTATAAGAGAAATTATTTATATGAATATTATTTTGTCTCAGGATTTATGTCCAAGATATTTGACTAATCAAGAGTCTATTTTAACGCATTATTTTAATGTGTGTTAGCTCAAAATATTTATCATTTTTTGAATGATCATGTTTTTCTAGATTTCAGTCAGTTTTTTGATGTTTAGTTAGTCTTTATGAATTGGATCTCTTTATATGGAATTTTAAAGATACATGAAGCATGCACCTTTACATGGTTTCTTTAGATGAGAAAAAAATGAAATTATTTTCATTGGAAATTTATAGTGAATGGAATATGGATTCAAAGAAAAGTTAATATGACTTAATTTTTTTATATAAATATGGATGAGGCTATAATTGGTGATAAAACATGATACATTTCATGTTACATTACACCATAATCAGGGTTCTTTGTAACAAATAATTATATTGAATTTTTTTTCTGTTTTTATTGTGGGTAATAGAGTTTGAACAAAAAAGAAGATAGTTGTGTTCTTGTTTTTATTTATAAGATAATTGAAACTAAATAGGGACTTGTTATTATTGAAGAAAAACGAAGAATTATTGGTGATTTGGTTTTCTCATTATTAGAGGGATTGAATTTTATTGTTTTGAGTTTTAATTTCAAGTTATAATCAATTATATTTTAACACAAGAAGATAATATTTCATCATTTGGTCTTCTCATGGCTCATATTTGGATTTTTTTAAAATTAATTGATTGGTTTCATTTTTATTTTGTTCAAGGGTCAGGTAATAAAGTGGATTAGGATTTGTGTCATTGTCCAAATCAAGTTTATGAGAATGTTTGGTTGTGTTCTATATTTTTTCTTTTTGGGATCCATGGAACCATCGATCTAGAAGTGAACCATCAAAACTTTAACATGTGGATTAAATTACAAAACTCTAATAATCAGACCATCCCATGGAATGATGTTATATAACAAAAGGGAAGAATTTACCGCAGACACCATATTGAATTATTCTATCCTAAACACTCAAAACTCTTGAAAAAAACACACAAGATATAAAAATAAATAAAAGAGACGGAAATAAGAGGCTTATGTGGTTTATAATTTAGTCCAATATCCATGAGAAAATATTTCATCTTTCTTTTATAAAAATGAAAGAAAAATAATACTACTATCACAATCAAATTTTTTTTTAATATTTGATTTCACAGTCACTACTAGAATTGGTCTCACCCCATATATTTATAGTGATTCCCAGCTGGTCAATTAGTTCCGGATCCTTCTAATATTTTTAGGGATCTCACAATTGATCATGGTCACCTCCATTTATCTATAAACTACACTACCTCAACTATTGTATTATGATGGATTGAGAAATTAATTCTCATATAGATATATGATTATTTATATATAGCCTTTAAAAACACCAAGAACACCTAACATAACTCTATAAAAGTTATTCATACAAAAGAAAAATAGTACACACTTTGTCATCTATACACTAGTTTAAAAATATCACCTTATAGAAAAACCAAACATTGTTGAACATCCAATACCAAAATTCTCCCTAAATCCTGAGACCCAAGTTCCAAAAATAATCTTTCTGGATAAAAAGAATCATAACCTAGAATGAGTCTTCACATTTCCTAATAATATCTCGCTTAAATAATGATTTTAAGGATTCAAGGAAACCACCAACACTTAGTTAAATTTTTAATATCTTAACATCCATAGAAATGGTCAATGTATTCATCCCTCCTTCAAGTCACCCAAGTACCACTGATGTATAGTGGTTACCCATACTTACTTGGGATAAGACCTTGGTGAAATTGTTAGTCATATATTATCTTCCTTTAATTTTCTATAATTTTAGCACCATATCCTCTAATATTTTCTGTATGAAATGATACTTCATCTAAATTTTCTTCATTTGTGAGTGAAAATAAAAATTTTATCCAAGTGGATTAAACTTTGACTATCATAGAATAACACACCATTTTCTTATCTCCTTTTACGTTCCTCTAATAATAACTTCAACCTAATCAATTTCATCCCTACTTTCAGGATCACCACATACTCTAGTTCTATTATAGATAGTGTAATTATCAGCTATAGTTGCTACATGAAACTTATGGTTCTCCCTTTTAAGTTAAAAAAATTGTATGGTGCTATTCTATTAATTTATATCCCCTCTAAATTCTGTATAAACATATTCCTATAATGGATAAAATATTCCCAAACATATATATATATATATATATCTTTTGAACCTTTTTGGTATTAAAGAATATATTTCAAAGCTTTCTATTTCTCTTTTCCTATATTTTTTAGAAATCAACTTACATCTACCATTGTATATATAATGACAGATCCTATAAAAACCGTGGATTATATCAAGATTCTAAAAATTGATACAAATATAACCTTCTCTATATACTTAGAATCATATTCTATTATTTGTGATTTCTCCTTAGATAATTTTCAGTTCCCATCCAATATAGTTGACATAGGTTTACATCTAGTAATTTTGAATCATTATATGATCTTTTGGATTTATTACTTCAGATAAAAACCTAAATATATGTTCTTCCTATCACTTTTTATAATAATCTACAAAATATTTTTTGCTTCCCCAAGGTCCTTTATTTCGAACCATTTAGACAAATCAGATTTCACCACCCAAATTTATATCATATTCAGATGCACCATGAGAATTCCATCCAAGTAAAAGATAAGGATGATATAACACTCATCCTTGGACACCTTATAGTAACAACAATTATCTAAGTTTCCAGGGGAAAACCCCTTCTCATTAATAAAGGTATAGAACTTCTGGTTCTATTATCATTGAAGTTTCTTTAAAACTTAAAGGATTTATTTCTACTTATAAACTAAGCCTTCATTCTATTTTTCCTTGAAACCCTTTGGTATCTTCATATCAATTTGGTCCTCAAAATGTTTATAAAGTAACATCATATCCACATCCTTTAGTTCAAAATGTATAGTCTTGGAGGCAACCAAACTTAACAATATCCAGATGGTTTCATTCTTAGAAACATGAGAAAAAATTTCAAATAAATATATCCCTTCTTTCTGTTGAAACCCTTTCAAAAATAACTTAGACTTATTCCTTTTTCTACCATCTAATTATTTTTTAAACAATAAAATACATTTGTTTTGAAACACTTACTTTTCCTATAGTAGTTTTGTTATATCCTAAATTCTATTTTCATGGACCAAAACAATTTTTTTCATATCTAAGTCCTAATTTCTAAAATTATTGAGACTCATCACTTCTCCCAGGCTCTTGGTCTCTCCTCTATCCATAAGGATCAAGTATTAAAGATTAATTTCATACCTTTGAATTCATCACCTAATATTGGAAGTCCACCATAACTTATCCTATGGTGTGTAACTTTTCAAAACTATATATTCTAGAAATTTACCTTCTATAACTCTATCTCTAGATTATAAATTCCTTGAATATTTTGGTACTTCTTCCATCCTTGTAGGATCTTCTAAGGTTTTCATGCTTTCTAAACATTTTAAAATTTCAAAACTTTTTAGAACATCTTTTTAGGTACACTTGAATAGTTTCAATTGATTCATTATTCTTAACTCTATCTTCCATGAAGTTATGATCTTTAAAAAATATATTTTCATTTAATTAATCATTCTATCTTCTGATGATCTTATGATAATCATTTTCATAAAATATAAACCCAATTTTTTTTTCCATAACCAAAAAATAATCATGCTTGATAATTTTCTTCAAGTTTTTCTCAATCATTCGCATAAATATGGATATAGGTTAGTCTTATGAAGAATTTTAGGTAGGAAACTTAAATTTATTTTCTTGAACACATTTATTTAAATATATCTCGCTCTAACTATGTAGAAGGACTTTGGTTAGTGATATAAGTAGCACAATTGATAGTTTCCACCTAAAACTCCTTTGAGAACACTGCATGAAACCTAATGCTCTGAGGATTATCAGTCAGTATTTGATTCTTCTAATATACTAAATAATTCAATTTCAATGTTATTAGAATAGTATTCTCGAATGTAATTCATGGTTTCCCAATAATGACTCTAAAATTCCTTGCTACTGTACTCACCACCATTATAAAAACTTAAGCATTTGATATTATTTTTTTATCTTTATCTCTATCATGGAACATAATTGAATAAAGAAATTATAGACCTTGAATTTTTATTAAGAAAGTAAACTTGACATTTTCCTGTTTAATTTTCAATGAATACAATAATGTATAATGACACACTATGAGAACAGACAAACATAAGCACCAAACATCCATATAAACAAGCTCAAACTTTTGAGACTTAGGTGTATTTCTATTTGTGATAAACGAAACCCTTCTCTAATTTATTAGGGTAAAACTCTCACAAGTTCTGAGGTTCTTTTAATTGAGCTTCAATACCTCTTTAGCTACTATGAATCATATATTCTTATCACTCTTGTTCCCAATATGGTAATTCCAAAACTCTCGATGTCCAAAATTTATCATTATAAAAAAATTTACTTTATTTTATGTTCTTATAAGATACAATATACCATTTGTAACACCTCTTACTACAACCATTAAACCCCAAGTAATCATCCATACTTCATTTGTGAAGCTTGTTCCAAAACTTACTTCATTTAGATGACCAGTGAAAAATATATTATTCTATAACTGTGGCATGTGTTGATCTCCAGGAGACAACAAAAGGATTTTATTTGACATTCAAACATCAATTTAAACTTTCCTCATGATATTATGAGATTCATCATCAAATATATGTGTGAAAACCAAAATTCTAGTATCTTGGATCCATAGGTTATATTACTACATTGGTATATAATACAAGTTATCACATTGCATAGGATCAATAGGTTAGTAGTCTTGGAAGACTAGATTAATAAATGGATTAAAAATTACATTTGAAAATCTAAAATATAAATTAATTTCTTAGTGAGGACTATATTATTCATTCTAACGTATCTATGAAATTATTTTGAGTTCTCTTCTTGGTTTTTTGGAGAAATTAAAATATATATAAGATAATAAGCTTAGGTGCTCAGTAAGGGGAAGCATATAGTGGAACATATAACATAATTTCAATGAATGATAGATATAGTAGCAAGGAGAAATAATAAAATATTATATAAATATATTAATATGATAATGGTATATAACCAAAGAATAAAAACAATCATATTGACAATAATAATTAATTTCATTGTGATTGGATGTATAATGTCAAAAATATTAATCTTACCATTGAGGCCTCATGATAATACATCATACATAAAAGTTAATTCATATTATAAATACTCATACTAGTTTTTCTTATGAGATATAGTGATGCATTGAGGGGCTATATAATTCTAGTCCTCACCCATCACTAAATAAGTCCAATGCATCCATAATATAAAAAGTAATAAATAAACATTACATAATTATTATGTCTTTTTAATAAATAAATTTCTATAACAAAATAAAAAACATATGAATTTTTAATAATTCCCAAGTCATTAAATGAAATAACATTCATGGTAAACGCCCATTAATTTAAAAAGTTTTCACACCATATAGAGTAATGGATATACAGTTAAGTAAATTTATAGCATATGTAAATGAGATTAAAGGATGTGGATCGGAAAATCAATATATCCAAATACTTAATTTTTTTTTAAAAATAATAATGTGGAATATCCAGAGCATATCTTCTAGGAGATTCAAACCAGATGTGCAATTAGGCCCACTAGTTGTGCATCGAGTGAATATTGAGTTAATACCCAACCAATATTTTTCAAGTTTATTACACCTAGTTTCATCTATTCTAGATCAAACATCCATTTTTTATCTAGATAGAGATTTATTTAATAGAAAATCACCACTCTTTATTATTCCAAAATTTTAGGATGATTACCTATATTTTGATTTATTCTTCGGTTTTTCTCTAATATTTGATCATTTTGATGGATTATAAAGGTAATATAATGATAGGGGATAAGTAACATCTCATTAAATATTATGTAAATGGAATGGTAATACCATAAATTTACAATAATTAAAATATCTAGAAGTAATTTTACTTGATATTATAATAAAATTATTGTAATTTAATAGAAAAAAGGAGCACTATAAATATTTACATTTATTTTATTTCATTTAAAATCAAAAAAATGTCCCAAAAACAATGAGAAAATATTCTTATTTAAGAAACCATGAAAATATAAATATGAACCTTGATAATTAATAATGAACATAATAGAATGAAAATTCATATAAGTAGAGAACATTAAAATGATCAAAACTTAATGGGTGGTTGTTGAGTTAACAATTCCCTTGCCTCAAGTTCTAAGCCACATGGTATGTATGTATAACTTCCTGAATAACCTAAATAAGTTTATTAAAAACATTATTTGGAATATTTTTCATATATATTTTATTTTTTATGGTTCATTTTTCTCTATATGTCCTTTATTTATTGTATAGTTTCTAATCTCATCACTCTTTTGGCTTTATTCAGTCAATTTTTTTAAAACCACTTTGGTATGTTTAACTATGTAAAAATAGTTAAAAATAGTTTCATAATCTAAATATTTTTATAATTATTACTTATCTATCACTACAGTTATACAATATTTATACAGTCATACATATTATCAAAATAAATTCTAATTATGAAAGATGTTTCTAAATGATTGATTTTGGGTGGTTATAATTACTGTGATTAATTAATGTCAATATCATCAATATGATATACCATTTATCATTAAATAATATTAATTATGTCTTAAATATTGTATTTTTTCATTAAATTCAATTATAAAATTATCCATGTAAGGTAGTGCTAAAAATAAATTATGGCATACATGGAGGTGGTAGTCTACGCATAACATGGGAGATGTTTCCTTTATTTTTAGAAAAGGTAATAAGAGGGTAGGTAATGTAAATACCATTAAAATAAAAAAAAATAAGTAAATTGACTATAATTATGTTATTATATTGATGTTGGTAGGATAAATTTGTATGAGGTAGAAGAGTAAAATTGAAATGAAAAATTAAAATTAAATGTTCTTATATTATTTATTAAGAGGTAACCTATACTAAGTGGTAAATAACTTCAAGAAATAGCCTTTTATGAGATTAGAAGCTATATAATGTGTATAATTTTGTTGGTTAGGGTTTTCAGTGGATTTTGGTTGAGATATGAAGCTCAAGGTGTGTAGAAAATTAATGGGGATAGGTTCCCTTTTATAAGTGAGAGGAGTGGAACCCTTGTAAATATTAAGAGTTTTTTAATGTAATGAATTCCTTTCTCCAGTAAAGTGGAACCAAAACATCCAATTTTCAAATATAAGGTGAATGAGCATCTAAATCCACTAACGAATCAAATTTTTTCATTTTTTAGTGAGATTTATGGCCTTATATCTTAGGTTACCCCCCTTTTTAAATCCTTTTAACCCTTACCATGGAGACAATCTTTTACCATGGTAACATATTTCTATGAAAAAACAAAAATTAAAACTATTAAAAAATAATCATTATTATAATCAAAAATATTTAATCCATTTTATATGATTCAATTTCTATAGTGTGTAAAAAATAATTTCAATATATGTAATAAAACATTGCTTTCACGTGAAAATCAATTTTTTAGAAAAATAAATTAAATTCACTTTAAGATAATTTTGATATTATGAATCATAAAATGAATTCAATATTATAAAATTAAAATTATGAAATTTATGAATATAAATTTTAAATATATTTATGAAAATATCTCTCTCTATTGTACAATAATGATGACATAATAGAATGTGTGTTATGTAATAGTTTCAGGGATGTTGTGTTTAACTGTTGTAGAAGAATCTCAAGTGTTGTAAGATGGTACCTAAAAAACATTTTGGGAATATAATTCTACATTATTCCCCTATTGTTTATATAATGGACTAAATCCCTATAATTAATTATCCATGATTCTAATAGAATGTTAACACTTAATAGTAAATTGTTCCCACACTTAGTTGTGATATTTTTAGAACATGAATATTCTAAATAAACTCTTATTAAATTCTCCTTTTGACCCCTATAATCCTTAATTAAGATCCCTTTCTTATCAAAATTCAATTATATGGGTCTTGGCCCAGAGGATTTACCTCAAAACCTCTCCCTTGATCTATCTCTTTATTTCTTCCAACCATTCCATTGAATATAATTTATTCCTCCATCTGCATTGAGAACGATTTCAAATAGTTCTTGGACTTACCTCCACTTTATCTATTCATTCATAATAATATCATGAATATACTAAAACAAAATTTTAGTTTTTCTATAATAATTTATCACTACAATCACAAACACATCTCATGATTCTGGAAGTGATGAAAGTTGTTAAAAAATCCCACATGTCTTTATGGATTTCATTTTAACTAATTTGACTTGACTTTGAATCATATTGTAGTTATTTATATGATCAATAATTTTAAGTCCGTTATAAATAATAATACCAAACAAACTATACATCATGAACACTTTGTTCATTATTTTTGGATTCTATATATATCTTTTAAGGCTTTCATCAACTCCACTATGGGTTTAACCTCCCAAATGTTATAGGAAACATTCTTCTCCAATATCATCTTTATCACTACAAGTTTCTTCCTATCTAGCCTTTCACATTACACTTTATCTATTACTTCAAGTTTAAATCCTTTTAAAGAACCTTGAGGACCTTCTTAAGTAGTTCGTCCTCCACTAACATCCCCTAGAAACTGAAGTTCATCTCATCAATAATTTTATCTATAAATTTCCTTATTTAAACACCGTTACTTTTGGAATATTTGATCACTGTTGAAATGAAAAAATATAGGGATGATAATGATACCAGAAGAGGTGGATGTAGAGAACACTAGGCCTTATTGAACAAAAATATCTAATACTACTTGTTGGGAAAAATTTAGCCATCGATCCTAAAGTAAAACATTGGAACCTTAACATGAATAACAATGTTTTAAACTCATGTAATTAGAATATTACACACACAAAAAATTGGAACTAATAACCTAAATACACCCCAACCACCAAATAGAATCATTCACTCTCACACACTCACAACTCCAGAAATAATAACACAAGAAGAAAATATCTAAATGAGTTGATAGCAATATATTTGTGTGGTTTAAATTTTAGTATTACATCCTTTGGAAAAAAATTATTTCTTTCTTTGGTCCTAATAGAATAATAATAATATTAAAATTAAAATAAAAAAAAGTCAGGTGATATTAGATCTCTCAATTTCTTGTACAAGTGGTCCCACTCTATCTATTTATAGTGGGTTCTTATTGGTCAATCAGTTCCACCACCATATGATATTTATAGGGAGCCCACCATTGAACATGGTCACCCTAGATTGACTGTGGAATACACTGCCTCAACCATTATCATCTGGTGAATAGTGAAATTCATTCTCATGCATCCCTTTGATTATTCATACAAAATATTTGTAAACCACTATGATAAACTTATATAACTCTATAAAAGTGATTATTACTTAATCCAAATCTTATTCACTCCATCATCCGAACATGGACACTTTCCCCTCTAGTTCCAAAACATTACCTACTATATTAGCTTGCGCCTTTTGAACTTCTGCTACTATGAGCTAACGTCATGATCAAGACCCAAGTCCCAGATATTCTTATAATATATGTATAAAATTAGAACATGAAAGGAACCTTCACATAACCTAATAGATTTTTCCTCTTGTATTAATGGATTTTAATTTATTATATGATTATTTTGTTTTAAAAAATCTAATATTGTTTAGTATAGAGTAATGTATTTTCAATATAAACAATATTGATTAATTTATAATACTAAGTCATATTCCCATTGTATAAGAATTTATTATAACACTTTTATGAGGAAGTGTCTCTTAAACTAAGAAAAATTACTGTTAATTAAAATTTTAAAACTTTCCAACACATTAATGTTTCAACTTATATGTTTCCTTATTTGAAACTAAATAAAATAAAAATAGGAAAAATTGAATGACATCATTACTTATTTTATTTTATTTTTGTATTGTTGTTCTTTAATTTCCCCAACATTAATTTTCTTTGAAATTATTATTTTCTAAAAAAATTTATTAAATTATCATTTATTTATGTTATATTGTTATTAAAGTATAACTTTTAATATAAAACAAATATTTATTTAACTATTCAATCACATGAAATCACATGAGAAAAATACTAATTATTATTAAACAATTATAATTAGATATTAATACTTTTGTTTAATAATAACAATAATATTTATAATTGTGATAAAAGATAAAAAAATTAAAAAAATTAATAATTATAATTATAAGAAGTAACATAATAATAATTAAATGTGTTAGAACCAAGGTTTTTTATAGTAGTAAATGGAGTGTATTCTGTGTTTTTTTTTTCAATCCAAACTGGTTTAATCAGGGAGTTTTAAAGTAAATTAATCTTATGGTGTAGGAGTATTCAGTGTAGAAGGTCGCTTCATTTCCCAGTGTTTTCCAAAATTTTAGAGCTCACATTCCAAAGGAATGGGAAATCCTCATGAAAGAAGGATTTCTAGGACTATATCTTAAAGAATATTGTAAAGGTAAGGATTTTTTTATTATTGGATCTTCATAAAAATATAGAGCTTCACAAAGGAACCTAGAATCTAAAGTCCTCAAGGTTTTAAGGTTAGAAATGAAGGTTACATGATGAATGTTCGATGGATGATGAAAAGATGGTAATATTTGAAATTATGAGAAGCTTTACATTTGAGAAATTTTCAGTAGAGATTCAAAAAGAAAAAAAGATTCATAGAATTGAATGGAGAGCTTCGTGAAAAGTATTTGGTGAGTTAGAAATCTTCATGAAAAGAAAATTTTATAGATAAAAGGATGATCATCTTCAAAAGGAATGGATAGAACTTGTAAAATTAGGTAAATGAACTTATTTTTTAAAGGTCCTTTAGTGAAGGGAATTCTTCACGATTTAGTAACTCTTCACAAACAAAATATTCATGAAAATTATGGCTTTGAACTAATTAATTGTAATAAATTTTAAAAAGGGGGTTTCATAAAGACTGGGATCTTGGTGATTGTTTGGGGTTCTGTGAAGTCTGGGAGCTTCGTGAATGATGGAAGCATCATGAAAGGTAGTGGGTTCGCGATGTATGAAGTATATATTAAACAGAAAGGGGGCTTTTCGAAGTCTTAGAGATTCAAAAATAGTAGTATTGGACATCTGGTTTTAGTGAATAGTGATTCTAATAGCATCAATTCAAGACTCTAGTGTAAGCAGAGTCTCATGATAATCAGGGACACAGACTTAAATTCCCAATCTATTAAAGAAACCTACAAATCGATAAACTAAGTAAGACTTCTCCCACGGTAGTGAGAAAGGGGGAGTCGATATAAGTGATATAAGGGAGGTAGTGTGTCATCCATAAAATTATTTGAAAGGCATTTTCCTCGGCACAAAGTCATTATCTATGAACAATTATAATCCACACTATCTAGTGAATCGAAGTGAATTCAGGTATGATCGACACACTATTAGTGTATGTTCCTTGGACTAGCCCTTAGTGGTGAACCAAGTAACATTTTTGTGTTGTGTTTCTATTTCTTCATCTAGGTGTTTGACAATTACATGATTCCATAAGACATATTTAAGAGTTTCCTACCAATATGGGGAAAAGATCCTTTTCATTTAAAGAAAAATTTGGCACCCCGATTCACCCCTCCCCTCTGAGGGTGTTTTAGGATCCCAAAAAATATAATTATTATTTTAAATTATTATTAATAACATTTAAATTATTATTAAATGAAATTATTATTTTACTTTTTTATTCAATGTTATAAATAATTATGATTTTAAAATGTAAATATTTTTTAATATTTTTCATTATAACTATTATACAATGAAAGCAACATCAATAAGAACAAAAAGACTAACAAAAATAAATAATTATTAATGAAAATTAGGATAATTGTTAAATAAAATTATTATTATTATTACTATTAATTGTTTAATTTTTTATTATTTCATTTATAATTTTATATTTATCATTTATATAATTAATAATTAATAATTATATATTTATAAATTATAATAATAACAATAACTGTATATTTTTAACATCCTCACATTGTTCACTCTATGATGAACCAATTATTTTTACTAATGAATAAATTTTATATTTTATTCATAGTAATTCTATGGATTCATATTAATATTTATAATTATAACCATATAAATAATTTTATTAAGTTATGAAACAAGAATTTTCTTTTTCATTTAGAAAAGGAAATAATTTTAATTCGAACTGCATTATTTTTCATATATTATATAGTTTTTCTTAAAACTTAAATATCAATAATTTAGAATTTAAATTTGATAAAATTATAATTTTTTAACTGAACATATCAAAATTATCTTATGGTGAATTTCTGTGAATTTTATAAAAAGGTATATTTTTTGTGAATAGTGAAAAACAGATTTTTTACAAAAAAAACATAACGGTTATAACATCATCTTAATATAAGCATGACTTGGAAATTTATGAAACATTTTTTATTGACAAAAAAATTATTTAAGTTGTAAAATAATTCATTTAAAAATTATTATGTCGAATTTATATACATATGTTTAACGTGTTGGAGCCTATGTTGCATTTTATTTTAATAAAAAACTATTTTTGGTTCTTTTTATTTATTTGAATATTTATAAGGCTTAATTCATTTACGAATTTATTTTAAAGTAACATAACTTTCATTTGATTATACATGAACCAAAAAATCTCAAATAAATCAATAATATACATGATTTGGGTGTAAATTCATTTTTATGATTAGAAAGTGAATTTTTCTAACAATTATTTTTATTGTGTTAAGTATACATTTTTTAAAATTATTTTTTTCAAACTCTATGAATTGAATCCTAAAAATGGATTTAATATTTTAAATTATATTTTTGAAATAATTTTATAATTCCTATCATATTTTTTATCATAAAAATAATAAATTGAGGTGAAAATTTATTAACCATAATAAAGGTAAAAAAAGGCAAAACAGGATAAAACTATGTGATAGAATCTCATAATATCATGAAACCCTATATATAAATGTATATTTTTGGTATTTATTAACAAAGAAGTATCCCCTCCCAAAAATGTTCTAGTTTAGATCCACTTTTTTTGTAAATTTATATGTCATTAATATAATGAAATGATAATTTACAAAAAATATCACTTCTCTCACATAAAATAGATCCCCCATCAACCCCTTAAAATACACAGACAAGATTAGAATCCATGTAATTACCCCATATTTCCTTCCCTAATATTATCTTTCATATTATTTATCTTATTCTCCTAATAATATTTCCTAAACCTCTCATTTTTAAGATTTCTTTCAAGAGAGTATTGAAGACTTCAATGGAATTATTATCCACTCCCTAACCTCTTCTTAACTATCTCATCCAACCTACTACAAACCTATTCTAATTATATTAATATATTTATTTAATTATAATTAGTGTACATAAATTTTATTATATTTATGGATCAACCATTATCCATCTCTCTCTTATCCATTGGAAAATGAAAATGCCACCCGTGTAACGTGTTGACTAATGACTCCTTGAACATTATATTTTACTTTTTATGACCTCATTAAATAGATAGATAAAAATTATATTTAATGAATAAATATTATATTTATAAAATAATAAAGATTTGGTAATTATAATTTAATCATTATATTAATAATATTAACAATAAATGGTTATCATAAAAAGTTAACCATATAAAATAAGCATAGTAAGACACTTTGTAAGTAAATAGTTATAAACACTATTTTTAATTTATCTTATTCCTCTACGTCTTATTGATTCTGAATTATAACATTGATAAAAAATTTAAATCATCCAGATTTTTTAAAAGTGATATTATTACTATACTATGATATATTTTTACTCATTTGGCCATTATAATGTGTTCTTATTTGGGTTAGTTTTACCACATACATGAATAATTTTATAATACTTATATCATGAATGATTAATAAAGAATAAATTATAGTAATTTTATATAATAATTATAAATATAAGATATTTTCATGATTATATAATGGTAATATATATTTGTTTTTTAAAATTTTTAACAAAATCAATTCTTTTTATGAAATGAAAATTTATACAAAAAAGATATTTTTAAGAGTTCCACATGAACCATCACCATAAGTTTCACAAAAAGACCTTGAGACTCCATAAATATATCAAAAAAACTATTATATCTTCATAAACCTTCTGGAATGGTGAAATATCCCCCAAAACAATCTAATTCAAAGTGAATAGTCGTGGTTATTTAAAACTATGAAAAATAAGTTTATTAAAGAAGATTCATTAAAAAGTAAACATTTCATGATCTATTAGATTCCTTAATTTTTGTAATGATATTAAACCTATGATATGAAACATATATAGATTTTTTAATTATTGAAAAAATAATTTTTACACTTATTAGGATACTAATGTTGTTTTGTAGATTATAAACCGAACGACCCCAAAATAACGAACTTAAATTATAGCGATTTTGTAAATAAATGAAAGAGGATAATAAATGAAATAAATGTAATAATAGTAGATTAATTTACTTAAAAAAGGTTCTTAGTAATTTAAATAATTAATATAATTGTATTACACATATGGTTATAGGATTTATGAAGCAATTGAGGACTTTAGGTAAGGGGATTTTCTTTTAAACCTTATTTTAAATGTTTTGAAGTTTTCCTTTCAACTCTTTTTCCTCAATGTTCATATTAATTCAAGTATGATCTTATCAACACTATAATATTTCATATTCATTTTATATTATCTTTTACTTTATTTAAAAATGTTTAAAAATGGATCTTGTTAATTTTTTTCATGCGAGTTATTTGTCGAATTAATCTATAAATGTGTGAAATAATTTTTTTTAACGTTTACCACCTGATCAACTGTTCCCACCACCATGTTAATTATTGATTATGAAGATTATTTTTCAATTTTTTAAGGTTTTTCAAATTAAATTCAATTCCTATTTTTCTATAAATTTTTCATTTTAAATAGTTATCAAAGAAAATGATATTTCTTCTTATTGTTATGTGATAACTATAAGTGGTTATGCTTATGGATCCAAATGAATGTGTTGATGAGTTTTATGAAAACATTTCACCCACCTATATATTTTATTAATGTTATAGTTATTTTAAATTATATATGTAGATGGGTGGGTCTGATATATTCCCCCAATGCATTAGTTAATGATTTATTCTCTAGAGAAATTATAATGGAATTTAATCGGTGAAGTTATTCCATTATAATGGTGATTGTCAAAGTGATATGAATATTATATCCCAATTAATCTATATGATTAATTTTTTTCTTTTATTCTTGGTTTCATGAGTTTTCATGAAGATATTTGGGCAATGAAATTTATTTAATGATTAAGTGATTATTTGAGATCATGTTTTGTTTTGTAAAAAAGGAAATGTTTCTCATCGGTTTTCATGTTTTTCAATAAACTAATGGGTTTCCTTTATTTCTATATCCCTTACTAATATTTATTTGTGAATACCTTGTTTTTTTAATGATTTTATGGTATTTAATTATGTGTAGGAACTATGTCAAGGTCAATCATGTGATTATAGATACTCGTCTTGAATGAAGGAAGTGTGTTATAAATGAAATAGGAATGTTAATTTAATAACCTTTTGTGGAAAAAATATACACTATGTGGAAGTGTTCTATTTTGAAATTTAATGGTTTTCCAAATTCTCTAAAAATATAAACCAAAAAGGTCATAGTATTGTATAAGAGTGAAATACTTACTATAAATATTTTAATTACAGGTTGATTATGTTATAAATTTTTATAGTTAATATCAGAGAAGGGATTAGATAAATTTAGAGTTTAGGATGATGATAAATAAATATAATATAGTAGTACCAATTTATAATTAAATTATCATGAGTTAGTTTTTTATTATTATAAGGGTTCTCATATTTCTCGGTCTAATCTATGCCTATTTTAGAATGATTTTCCGTATAGGTGATAGGGTGAATGAAGTAGGATGTCAACAAGAGCACAATATATTTATAAATCAGCATACCAAAATGGTTAGAGTTAAAATGGATCAGTATTTCATTGTATTAACTCAATGAAAATAGGTTATAAATGGTAGTACACATACAATATAAAGGCCAAATTATCCACATAAAAACATTTAAATAGTGGGGAATTTCTTGCGACAACACCCTCTAACATTTAGTGGAACCTCAAACCTAGTGGTGGATGAAGGATGGATCACTGGTCTATAGAAGATATTTGATATTTTAAGTTATTTGGAGAACCGTAAAGAAACTCTTTCAATTTATCATTTTTTCCACATTCTTATTTTAATTATCACAAATCATGTAGGTAATATTTCTATTAAGATTAATTGTTTATGATAGTACATCATTTTATGAAGAAATTTGGTTAAGTATAGATCTACCATTAGTTATAAATATCTACCATTAGTTAAAAGTGATATACCATTGGCAGTGATGGTCTACCATTAGTTCAATTAGATATATCATTGGATTACTCTAGACTCTATTAGTAATGGATTTACCATTGAGGAAATTAACAACTAGTTCAATAGATCCAATATTAGTTAAACAGATCCACCATTAGTTCAATAGATTCACAGTTAGTTCAGGTAGATATATTGGTGACCTTCATCTACCGCTGAAAAAGATCTACCGATAATGGATCTACCATGAACACATCCACTATAAAAGTTGGGATATCTCCAGTCATGTCAACATCCGTCTAAATCTACCAACAGCCAGATCTACTGTTATATCATATCTATCAATAGTTTAAATGATCTACCATGGATAGATATATAGATATACCGCGATAACATTTCTTGTTCTCATTTGAATTTCATTCAATCAATGTCTAGTTTAAGTAATTAAATGCAGACAACCTCACATGAATTTATCAATCATTATTCCTAAACCACTCTATGGATGCATTTAATACAAATTCATAGTCTTCTGATTTAGTTCTCAATATGAGGATCCCTAATATCTTTATTATTATTATTCAATGGATAATTGGAACTATAAGAAGAATATATTTAGGGATCCCTCATGTGTTTTATAGAGACACGCATACATCCATATAGGTTTCAAATTGGGAAATATACAGAAAAAAAACTTACATAAACTAAATCAAGAGACCTATGTGTGAAGTATTGGTAAACATCAAAAAACTAAAAATAGAAGTTTTTTACAGATTCTATAATACTATTTTTTCCTTAACTTTTTAATGAACCTATTCGAACTCCTTTGAAATATATATTCAAGGACCTATGAACAACTAAATCATCGTAGATCAAGCAACATCATATTTTCTTATCTTTACACATTTTCTATCTATATTTATGATTTATATTTTAGAATTGTGTCATATTACTCTATCTATTTGTACACATTATATCTTATGTTTAATATGGAGTTTTACATACACACTCTTTGGATTTTCACTATTTTTATACCCATGGAAACAAATAAAGTTCTCTGGTGTGAACCGTTTATTGTTTTTATTCTAATGTTTAACTATAGAAGAGGATTTGTGCCTATAAATCTTGTGTTCTTTTGTTTTTAAAACATAATCTAGGTTGTAGATATGATTATTATTATAATAATATTATTATTAGATCTAGGTAATTTCTAATTGAAGTGGATTAAGTCTTAGCTTGATACTAATCCCTTTATTTTATTATGTAATGTTAATTATTGTGTTTTTTTGTATTTAAACGATAAAGCTACATTTTTTATTTAAATATATAAACAAAACATCTACTTTGATATTTATTATTAAAATTTTCTTATATAAATGGTTTGATTAAGTAATATATTTTAAAAAGTTAATGTGATTTCAAATACTATTTTTATTGAGCTCTAATCATGATTTGATAAATTTTATAAAATATAAAAGTTATATAATACTATTGTTTTGGTTAACTAGTATTTTTTAATTAACAAGTGAGATTTTTTTAAGTGTTTTTTAACAAAAAAAATTATTCGATACTCAACTTTCCCCCCTCTTGAGTTACTCACTCTGACCAACATTTGGTGTTAGTGGATTTTCAAATATCTTTTAAACTATGATTTGGTTATCTATTAAAGATCTTAAATTTTTGCTATTTATAAATTTAATTATTTATGAATAATAATAGATAAGTGGGATATATTAAAAATAGGCCTCCTTATTTTAATGGAAATAATTATACTCAATAGAAGATTAAAATGAAAATTCACTAAGAAGTTTTGGGTTTTAATATCTGGATAGTAATTGAAGATCAACTTGAGAAGCCTCAAACTACTAGATCTACTTTGATTAATTCTACTAAAACTACATATGATAATAAATATAAATCCATTAGTTCCATAAAATATTCCTTAGTTGATATATAATTTAATAGAATTTTTTCCTTTGGTACTAGTTTTGAAATTTGGGATACTTTAAAATTTTCTCATGAATGAACATATAATGTCAAATAAATGCAAATAAATAATTATAATATTAAATATGATACTTTTAAGATGGAACTTGTTGAACCTATTACTAATATGTATATCGAGTTTAATGAGATATTGTACATGATGCATGGACTAGGAAATAGGATCATTGACAAAGATCAAGTCATGCGACCTCCGAGATGTTTTCCATAAAGATGGGGAGGAACATATGTATCAATAAGAGAATCATGTGATATCAGTACACTTATTGTAAATGAACTTATAGTAAATATAATTTTTATGAATAATTTCTTGTGAATAAGGAATTAGAGGATAAAACAAGTAGAAAATATATAACCTTCAAAACCACCACTTCAAAACAAAAGGGAATGATAATAGTGTATAGATCAAGTGATGAGGAGACACCTGCTAACAATGATTAATAAATGGACCACTTTTCAAAAAGATTCAAAATTTTATACAAAATCAAGAAGTTATCTTGAAAACCAAGTTATAGAGGAATGTAAGAAAATATAGTTAATTAGATAAATTATTGGAAAAATGATTGGGAAAAGGATGGTATTATAAATGAGATATTTTTTTATGAATATAAGAGAAAATTTCATGTCAAAGTTGACTATCCTATGTTAATATTTAAGTATAAATATAATGATAAGAATAAGAGATATCTGAAAGATATGAAATCAAATTAGAGTTCTTCATAGGATATCTCATTTAAATTATACTCAATCAGAGAGGATGACCATGATAGAGCTAACAAGTGTTTTATGAAAAATATATCTGAGGGGTTTAATGTTTCTCTTACATCACCTATTCATATTTATAATCATTCTATAGATCAAAATAGTGAATAAAACTTGTATAATGAAGATTTTTTTTAAAATTATAATATGTTGGAAGATACTTTTAATTAACATAAAGATAAATATATGATTTTAAAGAAACAACATGCCCTGACTTATAGTTTTTATACTAATAAAACTATAGAGAAAGATAAATATACTCAAATTCTAAAAGAGAACAATGAGTTCAAATTTTCTAAAGATAAATTAAATAATAAACTATAAATATTTAAAAATGTTTTAAGTACCTTCACCCAAATTATTGGAAAACAAAAAAAAACGTAAATATACTACTAGGATAAGCTATTAACCAAGATAGAGAAGGATTATTAAAAAAATTATTTCAAGCTATAATTCTACAAAATATGTTACTGGTTTTTATTATAATGTAAAAACCATGTTTTTATTTTTAAAATTATCAAATATTATTTCAGGAAAAATTTAAGGAAATTATGGATTCTTAAATATTTTATTACTAACATCTCTACACCCAAAAAAATTTGGGTTCAAAAAAAATTTGTTTTAATTTTTTTTGTACAAAACCAAATTTAAAATATCTAGTATTCATATATAGTAACTGGATAGTGTATATTACCGAAAAATGATTGGTTAATATTCAATTTCTAAGAACCTAATCATGGTTTTTGGGGGATATGTCACTTTTGGGGACAACTCCAAAGTAAAAAATATTAGTCTTGGACAAATTTGTAATTCTAACATTGTTTTAACTTATAAGGTTTTATTTATAAATAGATTAAAGTATAATATTCCTATAATCTCATAGGTATATGATTATGGTTTTCATGTTATGTTGGAAAATAATGCCTACAAAGTTTTTGATTCTAAAAATTCTTTATTTTTTACTATTTTAAGAAATGAAAATTTATATGCTGATAATTTAGATTCTTTTTTTCTAAAAATATTTCTTATCTAAGTGCCTTTCATTAATAATCTTGGATTTATCATAGGATACTTGGACATTGAAATATCCATTCACTTAGAAATCTCACTAAGAAATGGTTGGTCAAGGATATACTTAAACTAGAATTCCCAAATGATAAAGTCTGTAACCCATATCAAAAATGGAAATGGCACAAAATATATTTCAAATCAAAGAGATAATTTTTGAATTATCAACCCCTAGAGTCGGTTTTCATGAGAATTGTTTTGAAACTTATAGAGTTTCTATATTAAATGGGAAATTATTATTTTTTAATGTTCTAGTATATGATTTTTCAAGATAGACTGGGTTATTATTTCTAGCTCAAAAAAGTTGAGTGTCTTCATATTTCACTGAGTATTCCAAATATTTAGAAAATATTAGTGGACTTAAAATTAAGAACATAAGAAGTTATCATGGTCATGAGTTTTAAAATCAAGATTTTGAATCATTTTTCTCACTAAATGGATATAATCATAAATTTGATACTCCTAGGAACCCACAGAAGAAAAATTTGGTATAAAGGATAAATTTAACACTTTAAGAAATTGCATGGACCATGATCAATGAGTATGACTTTCCTGATTATTTTTTAGGAGAATATATGAATATAACTTGTTAAATAATTAAAAGAGTTTTAATAGGACCTATCATAAAGAGAACCCCTTATGAATTATATAATGGTAGAAAACCAAATTTTAATTTCTTTAGAGTTTTTGGTTTCAAAGTTTTTATTCTTAATAATATGTATAATCTCAATAAATTTTCTTCTAAGAGTGATGAAGGAATTTTCCTTGGATATTGAATACATAGTAAATCATATGTGGTGTTTAATAAAGGAAATAAAAATGTGGAAGAATCTATTCTTGTAAAATTTGATGAAATAGATCCACATGAACCAAGGGCCTCTTTATAAAACCTTGACTATGATCTATCAAATCTGAATATCAATACCAAACCTTCTGAAAAAAATTTAGAAACAAGTTCAAAATCATCCAGTTTTGAGGAACAACTTGAACATAAACCTGAACCTATAAAAGACAAAGATATATCAACTTCCTTATTTTCCTAGAACTATTAGCACTCATAGATACCATCCTATAGATATTATAGTTATAGAACTAGATAGAAGTGTAAAAAATAGAGTTTTTCTTAGAAATCAGATTGAAAATCAATTATTTTCATCATAGATTAAACGTAAGAACATCAATGATGAAATTAATGATGAACTATAAGTGATTTAAATGAAATAAAAACTTAATCAATATGAAAGGAATAAATTTTGGGAACTAATAGATAGACCTAAAGACACTTTGTTCATTGGAACTAAGTGGGTGTTTAAAAACAAAGTTGATGAGTTATGCACTATAGTTAGAAATAAATCTAGATTAGTTTCACAAGGATATTGTTAGGAAGAGTTTATTGACTATGATGAAACAATTATACCAATTGATAGGCCTAAATATATTAGGATATTGTCTTCCAATGTAAGAAATTTATATTTTAAACTATATCAAATGGATTTCAAGAGTGAATTTAGGAGTGGTTATATTGTTGAGTCTGTTTTTGTCTAGATTTTAAAATAATCATTTTCCAAATCAATTTTTGAAATTAACTAAAGATTTATATGGTTTAAAACAAGATCCTAGAACTTGGTATAATAGGATCAGCTCTAATCTATTTTTTAAATGTTTTACTAAATTCGTAGATTATTCTTCTTTATTTATAAAAAAATCAAAAAGATATTTTAGTTGTTCAAATTTATGTTAATGATATTATTTTTTGATCCAATAGAAATTATTGGTGTATTTATTTTTCAAAAATGATTCAAAGTTAATTGAAATGAGTTTAATGGTTGAACTTAAATTCTTTATTGGTTTTCAAATTTTTCAAAATAAATATGGAGTTATTTTAAATCAAATTGAGTACACTAAAAACATTATAAAACATTTTTTTAGATATCACTAAAAGTAGTGATACTCCATTGAGTACAGCTTGTAAGATGGATCCTGATGAGATTATAAAATCAGTATATCAAACCAATTAATTGGTATAATAAGTATTTTTCTATACTTAACTTCTAATTGACCATATATTATGTTTAGTGTGTGTATGTGTGATCATTTTCAATCAAATCATAAAAAATCTCATTTATGTGTTGTTAAAATAATTTTCAAATACCTCAAGTATACAAGAAATTTATGACTATTCTATCTTAGAAGACAATAATTTGGTTTAGTAAGTTATCTAGATGCAAACTTTAGTGTTTAAAAGTTATATAGAAAAGAACCTGTGAAATGTTTCACCTTTTGGGAAAGTCAGTAGTATCAAGGTGTAGTAAAAAAAATTTGTTTCCTAGTCTAATAATGAGGTTGGGTATATAGTTGCAAGAAGTTGTTGTGCACATAGTATTTGGATGAAAAATAATTTTACAGATTATGGATATAAATTTATAAATTTCCCTATAAATTGTAATAACATAAGTGTGATAAATATTTCTAAGAATCTTGTATCTCATTCTAGAAAACAAATATTAATATAAAATGTCATTTTTGAGAGATAATTTCCAAAAAGGTGATATAAATCTTGAATTCATAGGAAATGAACATCAACGTGTTGATATTTTTATAAATATCGTGAATTCCAAGATATTAAACTATATCAAAAATGAACTAGGAATGATAAACTTCAGTTAATCCTTTATCTTCAAATTTACACCATTAGAATATCCACCATTGGAAGATCCACTGTTAGAGATCCACCATTAGAGATCTACCATTGGAGATCCACCATTGGGTGATCCACTATTTGGTGATCCACCAGTGGGTGATCCACCATTGTAGATCCACCATTGGGTGATCCACCGTTAGAGATCCACCATTGGGAGATCCACTGATGGTGATCTACCAGTCAAGTCAGAATTTTTATCTTCTATTGGTACTATTATCTACATTTAAATTTCAATTTATTTATTTATTTATATTCTATTATATTTTAAAATCTCAAATCCCTAAATGATAAAATCAAACTTAAAACCAATTTTGGAATACTCTCTCTCATGAATACCTTTTAAACGTTTCGACTTAACTTTTTTCCTAACATTCAACTTTCCTCGAACACTTCTTACACCTTTTGAATTAGTACAAGGTGAGAGTGAAGAATACCTCAGTATATTCTACTGAAGTATTACGTCATTAAGAGATGTCTCATGGAGAATCGATTCAGTTGTAGTGCAACCGAAGAATACATAACTTGTGACTTGAGTGGTTTCTGTAGAGAAATAAATTGATGTTGAATGGATGATTTCAATTAATTATTTGGTACAGAAGTTGATTCAGTGCTAGGGATGGTTAGAATGGTTTTCAAGGAATTATGGACTGTTATTTCTGAGGTTGGTTCACCAATTTTACCAGTATGAAGATTATAGATTTGGTGAGAATAAATATGTTATTTGTAATATGATTGATATTAAAAAGGTAATTTTTCTTCAAAATTATTGGTATAGATTTATCAATGTATCTTATTGAGGTGTATTTGGTGACTATCAAAGTTCAATACTAAGTGATAGTGGGAAGTTTGTGTATGAGTATGTACTACCTGAACTAACAGAAAATGTTGCCATGAGAAGTCCTGCTACTATAGAGCCCGATGGTGAGTGTAGACTCCTGTTCAAATTCATACAACACATTCTATGTCAAAGAAAAGGGGATTTTAGAATTATGAGGTTCAACGAAGTATTTATTTTATTCCTTATGAAAAGAGGGGATAAAATTTTATTTTTAGAAAATTATATGGTATATATTATAGTGATGAGAAATAATAAATCCATATCGCATGCTTTGATCTATCATAAGATGATGTTATCTCTATTTGAATCCAAGGGCTTAATTAATGATAATGAAGAATAATAGGTACAATTTAGTGGTTTTGTTTAATCCAATTTATATGTAAGATAATGAAGTTCAACTATAATCCATGGATAAAGAAATTTGTGGAGGATAATGATAATATTTGTGAGGATTTAAATCTTTTGGAACACCCTATAAGACCTAAGAATGTAGTTTAACCTATCTTAGAGCTAGATGAAGTTGAGTTTTTATTATGATGTGGAAGTGAAAGAAGAAGTTTTAAAAGTTGAATAAGGATTATTTGTCTCTGTTTAAGTATTAAGTGACCAAGATGTGTTCAAGAGCCCGTATATTTCAAACGGAGCTTCTATCCCTTATATTTATCTCCCTAATAGATAGATCTTGTTGAATGAAGGAGAAAAATATGGGATCGATGTATTATAGGAAGAAAAATTTGAGAGTTATTCTGAGACCTCAAAATAAATAGTTAAAGTTTATGTTGGTTCTCGTGATGAGAATGGAGATAATGGTAATAATGATCCTAGAGATGAGGATCAAAATGATGAGATCCAGGATAATAATGGTGCTTCTGGTAGAGAAGTAAATAGACCTAGAATTATTCAACAACATTCTAATGAGAATATATTCATGGTGATGATAATGAGAGGGAATAGTCACATCCATATCCTATTGTTTTAGTTTTAGTTAGGTCTATAGATGAGGAAAAACAAGGTTCTATTCAACCAACTGATGATGTTACCACGGTTGGAGGTGATCCTAGATTATCTATTGAGGGTAGGAATCCCGAGGTTCTTCCAGTTAGATATTTGTTCTTAGAGATGAACCTTATACCACAACTGATGATGGAGATGCATCCAATGGGGAGCCATTTCCTCATTCCAAGTATCTTTTCATCACATACCCTAATTTAGATAAAGAATATGGCAGTGATGATGACCATGGTTGTCCCCTTGAACATAGTGGATTTTCCCTTCCTTCTGATAAAAAATATCTTAAGGGATCTTGGATTGAAAGGATTGATGAAGCTATTCAGTTGCATGATTTTCCTTATCATGATCCTAATAATATATTTGAGAATATATATGTCTTCTTACCTAGACATAATAGGGTTATTTTACCTCTACATTATCTTTCCATGCATTCATACTATGTTACTAGAGTTGATTCAAAATCTTTCAAAGATAGTTTGATTTCTGATTTCAGTGAAGTTCTTAGATCTCAGTCTCTTAGAGTAACTCAAGTTAGTGGAGTAGATACAAGACATATTTTTTTAATTATTCATCTTCCATATTCATGCTAAGATTATTTAGAATATTCAATAGTTTTATGTTGAGAATATAATATTGGGTAATGATATGGAAACTACAAAATATATCATGGAGGAGATGAGAGCCAATTTTGTTGAGTTATAGTCATTCCTTCTGGAGATATTATACACCTTCCCTTCAGTTTTTTCCTCTATATCCAATACTCAACCTCATTCCTATTCAGTTGATTATGATCTGATTAGGGCTATTATGAGAGAGGAGTTTCATTCCATATTGGGAGACCTCACTGCATATCAATAGGAGGATCTTTAGCAGATTAGATAACAAAGTGAGCATATATATAAATTGGTTAGGTAGTGTTTGAAAGAATCTGAATTTGATAGAGATACTCTCACTAATGTAATCAAATAATGAATTTTTAGAATTTATACCAAAGATAATCTCAATTCACATTTTATGATTCTTTCTGAGAACTTAATGATGACTATGGTGACTAAGGACTTGAAGGAACAAGTGAACCATCTTAAAGTGTTAACTTTTCTACTCAAACTATTTATGGAAGAGAAGAAAGATTTCTTCACTATGATAGAGGGAGGTGGAAGAATCTTTATTGATTTTGTGAATTTGATGAGTCCATTTTTATATGAATCTAGGAAATAATTGGTGGCATTTGAATCCATTCATATGTTCACCCTCACCTCTACACCACATTCTGCACCCCTTCCTCCTCCATTTTATCCCTTTAGAATGTCACTAATTGAATCTCTTTAGCATCTCCAGCCAGTGTTGATCTATGAGCTTCCTACTTCTACCTTAGTACCCTCATCTTTTAGAATTATGTATCATATCTCTATCAAAGGAAAATGTATTTTTAATCCTTCATCCCATTAAGCTGAGGTTGATTCATACTAGGATTAGTCTTTGATGGTGATTTTATTTTTCCTTTTATTTCTTTTTTATATGTAATAAAATGACTTTTTATCTATTTAAGATCTTAATTTCATTCTATTTTTATCTTTTCTTATATTTAATTATATTTTCTCATATAATATTATCTTTTTGTTAATTCCAAAAGGGAAATAAATTATTTTTATGGAATATAAGTTTGTAATTCTTTTCAAAACTAAGACTTCAGTTTTTAATTATTTTCAAAAATTAACCCTCTTATCTAACTTTAGAAATTTAAACTGTTAAAAAGAACATTAATTTTTAAATTCATATATAATTATGTTTGTAGTTGTATTTATATACATGGTTATAAAATACTATGATTTTTTATGATAAAAATATTGGAGATTGTTTTCACCTTCTTATTTTAATGATCACAAATCATGTTTGTTATATTTCGAGTAAGATTGATGTTTTATGATAGAACATAAATTTATGAAGAAATTTGGATAAGTATAGATCTACCATTAGTTATAAAGATCTACTATTAGTTATAATGATCTACCACCAGTTCAAAGAGATTTACCATTGGTTGTGAAGATCTACTATTAGTTCAATTATATCTATCGTTGTATTAAATCTACCTCCAAACTCTACTGGCAATAGATCAACCGTTGTGGAAATCCACTGTTAGTTCAATAGATCCATAATTAGTTCATTAAATCCACCATTATTTCAAAATATCCACCATTAGTTCAACATATCCTTCGTTAGTTCATAACAGATCTACTGATGATATTCATCTTCCGATGAACAAGATCTACCAATGATAGATCTTCTATGAGCACATCCAGTATCAAAGTTATGCTATCTCTAGAAAAATCTACCTCTAAACAAATCTACATCCAAATCAGATCTACAGTTAGATTAGTTGATCTATTTTTGAACAATATATCATTGTACCATGACACTATTATTGTTTCTAATTTTAATTTTGTTCCTCCAATTTCTAGTTTAAGGAATTAAATGCTAACAGTCTCACATGGATTTATTAATAATTATTTCTAAATTGTTTAACACATGCATTGAATAAAAATTTATAGTTTTCTAATTTAATGCTATGTGTGAGAATCCATGATATATTAATTATTATTCTTTAATGGATAATTAAACCTTGAAGAGCTATATATTTATAATGACTCCCTCATGCGTGTTGCAGAGACACACATATATACATATAGGTGTGAAATTAGGAAATATAAAGGTGAACACAAAAACATATTCTAAATCAATAGAACTATGTGTGAAGTCTTACTGAACATCAATAGACTGGAAAATTGATGTTTTTTTAGACTCTACAATACTCTATTTTTCTGTACTTTTTGAAGAACCAATTTTAGCTCATTTCCAAGACATATTCAAGGAAATTTGAACATCTTAAGAATCACATATCAATTAGAATCATATTTTCTTATCCCGACTCATTTTATCTATCTATTTATTATTTATAATAGAGCAGTGTGTTGTGTTACTCTATTTATTTTTAAACACTGTCTTCTATGCTTAAACTGGAGTGTTTTCGACACACTATCTCAGCTTTCTCTATTTTTATGCCCATAGAAACCATAGAAGAGGTCGTGTGTGATCAGTTTATTGTCATTCTTCCCATATATAACTATGTAAGAGGATTTATTCCTAGACATCCAATGTGCTATTTTTGGTAAAACCATATCCATGTTGTGGATCATATTTTTGTTATAATAATCTGCTTATAAGTAAGTGATTTACAAGTGGTGGGGATTAATTCTAATCTTGATACTAAACCCCTTGTTTTATTCTATTTTGTGATTTATTGGTTTTTATTGTATTTCAATGATAAAATTTCATTAGTTATTTAAATATATAAAATATACTTATACTTTGATATTTAGTCTTAACATGAGTTTATTTAAAGGGTTTGATTTCGTAATATAGTTTCAAAAGTTAAAGGGATTTAAAATATTGTTTTAACCGAACCCTAATACCACATAGATTAATTTTATGAAAAATAAAACATATATAATTCTACTATTTTGATTAATTGGGAATTTTTACCTAACTTATGGGTTTATTTTAAAGTGTTTTTCAATAGAAATTTTTATTGGGTAGTCATTTTCCCCCTCTCTTGAGTTACTCACTCAGACCAAAAATCGTATTAAAGGTGAATTTGATTAGTTGTGATCTTTGATTAAGATTACTAAAGAGGATAATGTGATTGATACCATGTAATGGATGGTACTTAAAGATCTTTTTCTCGGAAAATATTTTACTTATGTCATTTAACATTTGATAAAAAGTAAATATCTAGGGTTAAAGTAGAAGGACTCAGTTTCTTCTTCCATATTATCTAGGTATGCACTAAAGTTTATTTTAGATAATGAAAGTAAAACCAATATATTATATGGTATTAAAACCAAGTTTATGAATGGATTTATTTATTTGTGAATATAAAAGTTATAAGGTAATTGTTTGATATTATTAGAATGTTGATATGGATTTTTTTGAATTTTATAGATCTCATATCAATAAGGATAAAAATTGGTCTAGGTGGAAAGTAATGGGGAAATAATCAACAGGGAAATCTAAAGGTAAGAGACTTCAATTTCATTATTTTCTTAAGTGTTGTAAGAAACATTTAGTGGACTGATTTATGTTATCTAGAGAGTGTTATAGATGTGGTAAAATTATACATTTGGATCATGATTTCAAATAAGTAAGTAATGATTAGATTAATAATGGTAAGGAAATAGTAAAAAAAATTAATTGTGATGAAACGGTCCATTATTAAAATGCATGACTAAAGAAAAAATATGAATGGTGGAAATCATCAATACCATAAGTAGAAATCTATGGAAAGGTCATTTTCTACTACCTTGGAAACTATTGTACCATAAAATGAAGTGGTGACATCTCTAGAGTGTATAGTATTTTTCAAATATTTACCTCAGGTATAAATATAATCAACTAAAGGTAAAGGAAGAATACATTCCAAGGATATTATTTTGATCCAGGTATGACCATTATGAGTTTGTGGTTATTCCCTCTCAGTTAACTAATTCATCTGTTATATTTATGGATCTAATGAATAGAATTTTTCATGATTATTTGGATAAATTTGTGAAGTTATTAATTAATGATATTTTTGTATAATCTAAAGTTATGAGGATTATGAGAAACATCTAAGGGGTATTCTATGAAACCATAAATAGTATAAGATTAATTGAAAATTTAGTGAATGTGAGTTTTAATTTCAGAATATTTCATTCCTGGGGGATATCATAACTAAATATGGTATAACATTTCATTTTGATAAAACTAAAGTGGTAAAAAAATAGCCAAAACCAACTAATTTCACTAAGATTTGAAGTTTTCTTGTATTAGTGGGTTATTTATAACGGTTTGTTGAAACATTTACTCAATTTTCTAACTTAATATCTGTATTAATTTGAAATGGAGTTAGATTCCTTTAGATAAAGGAATGTGATGAATGTTTTCATGAATTAAAAATAATATTGGTTAATGATCTAGTAATGGAATTTCCACCAAAAATTAGAGAATTTATTATTTATATCGATACTTTATTAAAGGGCCTTGGGTGTTTTTTGATGCAAAAATTATCGAGTAATAGCATATGCATTGCGATAGTTGAATCCCTATGAGAAAAATTATCCAAATCATGATCATGAACATTCCTTCATAATTTTTTATTTAAACATTTGGATGAACCATTTATATAATGAGACTTGTAATATATATATATATATATACAGGTCATAAAATTTTAAATCATATATTCACTAAAAATAATTAAATATAAGTTATATAATATGGTTATAAATAATAATGTATTATGATTATATGATTCACTATAATCTAGGTATTGTAAACTAGCTAGTGCATGCCATAATCAAAATGTATAATGCATCTTTAACCATGTTATATGTTTGAAACATGATCTTGTGGTTAATGATTTAATTAAAGTTAAACTGGAATTTGTTTATATGAAAACCTATTCTCTTTTATATAAAGTATTAATACAATTAGACTTTCTAGAAAAAATTAAATATACTCAAAAGGAATGTCATGGTTTGTAAATAAAGGTAGAACTGATTAAGGATGGAAGGTTTCCAGAGTTTAATATTGAAAAAGAAGGTGTTATAAAATTTGTAAATGGTTTATGTGCATCATATGACTATTAATTGAAAAAGAAATTATTTAGTGAGGCTCACATATCTTTTTATTTTAATATCCTGAAAGAATTAATATGTATATAAATATTCATGAATATTATTGGTGGGAAGGAATGAAGAAATATATTACTAATTTTACCTTGAAATGTTTTATTTTTCAACAAGTTAAAGATGAATGGAAACTACCAAAATTCAATTTTCAATTCCCAAATGGAAATGGGAGCATATATCCATGTATTTTATGGTGGTATTACAAAATACATATCAGGGTAATAATGAAAAATGGGTTATTGTTGACCATTTGAGTAAATATTCTCATTTTATTCTTATTTTATATTATATTTATTTGGATTATATTTCTTTACTTTATATTAATAAGATAGTTAGGTTATATGGAGTTTCTCAATAAATTTTATTTTATCATGATATAATATTTATATAATATTTTTAAAGGGACATTATAAGTCATTGGGTGTTGATTCCTGTTTCAATAAAACTTTTCATGATCAATTCAATAGACAATCAGGCTATATAATTAAAACATTGGAGGATATTATCTAAGTTTTCTCATTGGATTATCATGGAGGTTGGGAACAGAACCTTTTATTAGTTGAATTTTATTATAATAATAGGGTTCAATAAAGTATTCAGATGGAATCATTTGAGGCTCAATGTAACTTTTTATTTTCAAAAACTTATAAGGGAAAATTGAAAATCCTCATAGGTAACCAGATCAAACATTAAAAGAAACTATAGACTTTTTGAAGAAACATTTGAGCCGATTTGAATCAATCACCCTAAAAATATCTAGGGAAGAGAATTTACCTGAGTGTTAGGATAATCCCTTAAGATGCCTTCATAATGATATTCCAAATAGTCCCAATATTTAATGTATTCCCCCTTATTAATCTTCCCTGTGTTGAAGTCTCTAGCCAATATGTGTTCCTTATTGTCAATCCACTAATATTTCTCCTTATTAGTTTCCACTTGGAGAAATATTCCCATCATTTGATCAAACTCTTCATTTGAGACACTGTATAGAAAGTGATGTCGGTCTCTATCATGTTGGGATGAAGTTGGAGAGAGAAAACTTTTAGAACCAAAATTGGTTAAAGAGATCTTTAAAGGGTAAATATGATTTAGAAACACGTGAGGGAAAATAAGAGAAGAAAAAAGAACTATGTAGATAACTAGAGGAAATATCTTTCATTTGAGGTTGGGTCTATGTTTTTCTTAAAATATCTCTTTGGAAAGGTTTGATGAGTTTCAGTAATAAGAGGAAATTAAGACCACGGTTTATTGGTCAATAATAAATTCTATAGAAAGGTGGATCAATTTCTTATTGAGTATACTTTAGTGACCCTAACCTTTTACACATATCATTACATGATTTTAAGCATAATTAACCATCAAATAACAAGCCAAGGATAATAAAGTCTAGTTTATTTGGAAGATTCGGTACATCATGGAAAAATATTTTATTTAATATCTATAATGAGCTCCTAAATTCCATTGATATTCTATAATTGTATAGGATTATATGGGGAATACATGAAAAAAATGGATGAGCTAAAAAATCTCATTAAGGAAATAAGTATAGGAATAAAACATAGCACATGGGTTAGAAAGGATAACATGATGAAATAAAAGGCATGGAACATGAATAAACATAATGAATAATAACATTTATAACAATGGAACATATAATCATGACATCTTCGGAATGTGGTAGCAATATATAACATGACATAAACATGATTCAAGGCTAACCGCTAAGACATGGTGGATAAAGTCCCATAAATGAATCAGGTTCACTCCAAATCCCAACATGACATCTCGTGAGACTAAACATTGACCAATGAATTGGAGTGATATCTAGACACACCCATAATAACATGTTCCTGAATATGTTTTACACATAAAGAATCATACATAAGTAATCAAACCTAACATAAGGGTTACCTATAGAAAGAAACGGGTATCGAAATCATGACATAAGGCATTACAAATGGGTGTATTATAAAAGTGCCCATGGAAGAATGGATTTAGAAAATATATGGAAATTAATAATGGAAAATAATTATAGATAATGAAAATAAATTACAAGTTAAATGAAAACATTTTAAAAAAGTGTTTAGGAAACTTTATAAATTTTCCACTTTAGTGCAGTTTTAAGGGAAAATGTTAAAGAGTCTTTAAAACAAAAAAGGAATAATTGTTTACAAAATACCAAAAATTAACCATTATAGTTCTCCATGATAAAATCAGTGATTTTATAAAAATAATGGTGTCTTAAAATGGATTATTTATTTCACTTGGAAGTGGGTAAGAAATCAGGAAGTTCTCTTGAATCATGCTTGCTTATCAGGAAGAATTAAAAAGTGAAACTTTCTAAAACTGTATTACCCCATTAAAGATGGATTATATGACTTGGAGAAATGATTTTGGTATATATGAATATAATTTATAATAATTATATTAAAATAAAGAAGCATTAAATTGTGCTAAATAATGGTAAATAGTAACCTGAAGGAAAAAATTGATGTCTGGGTAGAATCTCTTACCTTATGTCTGAAACAGTTCTGTACTTGATATTAATATCCTAAATGATCAAATTAAATACATTAATTAATTAATTCAAAAAATATATATATTTATTTGATTTATTATTATTTTATTTAAGTTCATTTATGGCCTTTTTTATGAGTTATAGTGTTCAATTTCATTGTTTGGGAGTGCTCAATTTCTCAGTTTTCATGATCAGTTCACTTGTATAAGAGTATGGAAGTTGATGTAAAATGGAAATAGAAATCCAGAATTTAAGTTATGGGTTATTAATTAACATAAAAAGGTTTAAATGGTTATATAATTCATTTTTTAATTTTTGGAAAGGTTGAATTATTAGATAAGATGATATTTATAATCAATTGGATTATTTTGGGCGGTTTTCGATCACAAAAAACTTGTTTTGTTTTATTATTTAACATCATGTGTATATAATTATTACATATCATTAAATAGTATTTAATATATATATATTATAAATTTTGTAACCTTAAAAATTATTTAATGACCATCCTTGAATGTGTGTAAGGAAAATGAAAAAATTTCATCCTTGAAGGAGATAAATTAAAACCTCACGAATGACATTTTCAGTTTTAGAATAAATGGGAGAGGATATGGGTTTAATGATGGATTATTCCATTAGAATAATACCATTACAGAATATGTGAGGTAATATATTTATCATACCATTTTTATTAGGGGAGGTGAGGAGATAATAAGATAATAACTTGAAAATAAATTAAAGAAAATGAAAGAGGAATTTACCTCTTGAGTTTCTCCTCCTTGAAAACCCCCTTAGGGAATTTTTTTTGGTATTTTGATAAGACCAAGAGATCTTGGACGTGGGTGGAGGTCTTGGGAAGAGTATTGATCAGAATTTGGAAAATTTTCAATGCTTGGAAGGTGTGAGGAGAATAGGTGGTAAATGGGGGTATTTATAGTGGAGGAGAGAAGTATTTTCTCATTATTTTACTCATTAGTTTATTATTTTGGATCAAGATTGTGAATAGTTTGATAATTATCGCCAAATATATTAATATATTGAATTATAGTTAGATATTTTGGGCTTAAATCATCCATACTTCCTATATGAATCCGTAATTCAAGTATTTAGCTTAAACTATAAATTATCGTATTTTTCTATTCACCAAAAAAATCATGTATTTTAGACAAATCCAAAAATATTTACCATAACCATTTTTTGACATGAAAAATTAAAAAATGAACTCAATTTTATGAAACCAATTTTATAAATATGAGAAATTTAATTTTTAATTAAAATCATTATTTACTTGAAAAATACAGATTTTAAAATTATTACTGATTTTATAACACTTTGAAAATTTAAATAAGGGCTCATGAAATTATATTAAAATCATAAGACAAAAAAATATTAATTTATGAATAAATTTTATGAAAATAAATTTTCTTTTAAATTATTAAATTAATCATAGTATTTATGACTTATAAAAATACCAACACATAATTAATAATTTAAAAATAATAATTATTTATACTATAATATAATTATATCATACTTTCATTTATAGGATGACTAAATTTTATTTATACTTTTATGGGTTAGATTACGAATCTATTGGCCGATTTACTATTCATAAGGGTCATATTACTATTCTTATGGTGAGGTTATAATTTTATCGATAAAGGTTCCTTAACTTCTAGAAATACCTCTTATTTTATTAATTATTCAATTATAAAGTTATTATTTTATTCTTAATGATATTTTATTTGATTATACTATATGAAATAATTATAAGAAGGAAATTTTCATTGATAAAATTTTGGGTCATTAGATTCTTCCCCCTTATGAAATTTCACCCTCAAAATTTTGTTTTACATTCTATGTTGAAAATAGGTGTGGCTACTAATACTTCATCACTTCCTCAAGTTCCCATGTTTCCTCCTCATACTTATGGTTCCACCATAGTACTTTGACCAGGTGAGTAGTCTTGTTGCATAGAACTTTATCTTTATTATCCGAGATCTTCACTAGCTGCTCCTCGTATGAGATATCATTTTCCAACTGTACCACCTATGAATTCAATACATGTGAAGGATCAGGTATATACATACTCAAGAGAAATATGTGGAATATATATTTTACTTGAGACATGGTAGGTTGAAGTTCTAGTTGATAGTCCATGGCTTTAACACGATCAAGGATCTTGAAGGGGGTGATGTACCTAGGACTTAGTTTTCCTTTCTTCCTAAATCTCAGGATCTTTTTCCTTAGAGATATGTTGGGGAATGAAATGTCTCTAACCTTAAACTCAAGGCCTCATCATTGATTTTCTTCATAACTATTTTTTCAACCTTGGGGTGCTTTAATGTACTGCTAAATGGTTTTCACCTTCACCATTATTTCTTTGACCATTTTCTATCCTAGCATCTTATGTTCACTGGCCTCATCCTAACATGTAGGTGTTCTATTTATTTTCCCAAAAAGGTATTCATAGGATCCATTTAGATGCTTGAGTGGAAACTATTATTGTAAGAGTACTCAACTAGATGTAGATGTTGGTCTCATCCTCCTTTAAAGTCTATTGAATATGCTCCCAACATTTTTTCCAGTGTCTAAATAGTCTACTCAAATTGGTCATTAGTTTGAGTATTATATTCCATAGTGAAGTTCAGAACAGTGCTAAGAGAATATTAGATACTTTTCTAGAACATGGAGGTAAATCTTGGATCTCGATCAGATATAATCGATAGTGGTACTCCATGAATCCTTGGCACTTATTTAATGTATATCTTTGTATATTAATCTAGTGAGAAATCCTCTCAAATTGCTATAAATTAATCTCTATTTTTAAGAAGATCCACAACAACCAATATAGAATTGCTTCATCTAGATGTCCTTGGAAGTCCAATGAGAAAGTCTATGGTAATGCTCTCCCACTCCCATGTTGGTATGGGTAGCGATTTCATCATACCCTTAGACTTTTTCCTTTTAGCCTTCACTAGTTGACATACCAAGAACATTGATGTATACTCAATGGTCTCCTTTTTCATATTGTCCCACAAATAGTTCTCTTGAATATGTCGATGCATCTTTCTGCTACATCGGTGAATAGAAAAAGTCGATCTATGTGCATCATTTAGAAGAACCTTCTTTATCTCAGGATCGTATGGTACACATTATCGGGACCCAAATCAAACGACTCCTTCCTAATCCATTTTCAACTCTAATTATTTCCCTTTTCTAATGGATTCTTCCTTCTACTGAATTTACACATCATTTCTTTGAGAATACTTTATTTTATCCATAAGGGATGGTTGAGAAATCATTTGAGAAATGATTGATAAAGTTTATTCCTTAACAATTAACTTCTCTATCCTTTGTAGGCCTAAGAATAATGGATCCTTCTCAATTATCATCATTGATAAAGATATAGGATCATTTCTACTTATATCATATGCAACCTTATTTTCTTTACTAGGATGGTAGTGGATTGAGCAGTCATAATCCTTGATGAGGTCTAACCATATATTCTATAGCATATTAAGCTCCTTCTATGTGAATATATATTTAAGAATCTTGTGATTTTTATATATCGCACGCTTCTCCCAATATAGATAATGCTACCAGATTTTCAATGAAAATATCATAACTGTCAACTAAAAATCATATGTGGGATAGTTTTGCTCATTAATTTTCAACTTCCTTAAGGCGTAGGTTATCACTTTTTCATTTTTCATCAGTACACATCCTTATACCTTCTTTAAAGCATCACTGTATAATAAAAATATTTCCCCACTTGTTGGTAGTGTGAGCACTAGTGCAGTGATAAGCCTCTTTTTAACTCTTTAATGCAGTATTCACATTCGATGGTCCAGACAAACTTTTCTCTCTTCCGAGTCAGCTTGGTTAGTGGGTTCGACAATCATGAGAAGTTATTCACAAATATTTGTTAATAGCCAGCTAGACCAAGGAATCTAAAGATCTCTGTGACAGATATTGGCTCGGGCCACTCTTTGATTTCCTTCTTCTTTGAAGGTTCCACAGATATCCCTTTTTTGGTGATAACATGTCCCAAGAATGATACTTCCTCCATCCAGAACTCACATTTACTAAACTTTGCATAAATTTTATCCCTTTGAAAAGTCTTTAGAATAGTATTAAAATGCTTCTCATGTTTCTCCTATCTCTTGGATTATATCATAATATCATCAATAAAGACTACAAAAAAAATTTCAAGGTAATATCTAAAGACATTATTCATTAAACCCATGAAACTTTTTGTTGTATTAGTGAGTCCAAAGGGAATCATAATGAACTCATAGTTTCCATACCTTGTTTAAAATTTAGTCTTGGGAATATCTTCCTTCCTCACCTTTAATTGGTGATATCCTAACCAAAGGTCCGCCTTAGAGAAATAACTATCCTCACATAGCTAATCAAACAATTCATCTATCTGTGGAAGAATATACATGTTATTTATCATGATTTTGTTCATCTCGCGATAATCAATGTAGATTTTCATTGATCCATCCTTATTCTCGAAAAATAGGATCGGATCACCCCGTGGTGAATCACTCGGGCATATAAAACCCTTGTCCAGATTCTCCTGCAACTGCTTCTTCAGTTCATCCATCTTAACGATGGCCATTCTATAAGGTTTATTTGATATAGGCAAGGATCACGGAATAAGTCTATTTGAGAACTCAACCTCTCAATCATGAGAAAGACCAAGAAATTATTCAGGGAATACATCAGTGTAATACCTTACTATGGGAATGACTTCAAGAATGATTATCTCCTTTGTTTCAAAAATTTTAGCTAGATATGATTTCTCATATAGAAAAACTATCCAAAATTGAGGCGATAATTCTGAAGGAGATTCATCTTCCTCTATAAAATTGTATATAATAGGGGGATTCTTAGAGATATGAAGAGTGATATCTCTTTCTCGAAAGTCGATGTTGTATTTATATTAATATTGGCAAACCATTCCCAATATAGAATAAAAATATACCAAATGGAGTATGACAATATTTTCTAATAGGTTTAGTCCACAAACATTAATTGGGGAGGAGTTGTAAACTTTGGAAGCAATAATTGGCCTATTTATTGTTCTCATGGATTACTCAACCTCCATATTTTGTTGTGGTGGTTGAATAGTTATACTAAATTTTCAAGATATGAAAGAAATAAAAGAACCATAATCAAATTGTACATTCTCTATTCTTGAACGAATAACTATGGTACCTTTCACCACATCATTTTTGGTCTCCACTTCATAAATAGTGATAGCATATGCCTTTCATTGCTACCTTGGAGGTTGTTTTTGTTTATTTCCTATAAAAAACCTTATCTTGGGGAAAGGTTTTTCATAATTTCCATGTTCCTTGTAGTTGAAACACCACACTGTAGGCTGAGTTTTGATATGAACCTTCCTTTATTCTTCCACAATAGTGGGATTCTTCATATCCCTTTAGTGGTTATTATCCATATTCCCTTCTCTTCCACATTTGAAGAATCTATTAGTTCCATTTAATCATTTTATAGGATGCTTCTTCCCACACTTTTAACATTATGAATGTAGGGTCTTCTTTCTAAAATGTTATTTATCAGACATATTAAACTCCATTTTCCACTTTTTTTCACTGATTCCATGAGACCACTGAGAGTCTCTGATCTCCATTTCAACCTTGAGGGCATAATGGACAATCTACTCTTAACAGTTAAAGTATTGAATCACCAAATATTTTCATAGACTCAGCTTTAGTCCTCTAAAGAGGTGATCCACCTAGATTTTGGTGTTCATGACAAAGCCAAAGTTGTATCTTGCAAGATGACATGGGGAAATATTTATTGAAAAATATTTTCTCAAAATATTCCCATTCTATACAATTAATTTCCTCCTTAGACTTTGTTTTCTTGATCTGTTTCCACCACTGATTAGCTTCCCCATCAAAACGATATACTCTCAGCACAAATTTATCTTATTATGAGAACTGGAGGATACAAAATATATTCTCAATAGAGTTAATCCATTTTTCTATGAGGAGGGGATAAAAATATCCACTAAACATTAGAGGCCTTTTCTGCATGATGGATTTGACGACAACTTGTTCTTTCTCTGGAGAAGGAGTGCATTCCATAATATTCAAGTTATTATTCATAACTTGAGCCAACTAAGCAAGTACTATCATAAAGTTTTGAGCACCCATTCCCAAAATATTTGGAATATCATTAGGGAAATCATCACATTTCCTATCACTTTGATTTTTGGAACATGTTATTCTATTTTGACCCATTAACTAAAAAAAGAAAGTACAATTAGGGGGATTGAATACTAAGTTAATAAGAAAATAAAAAGTAAATATTGAACATATAAGGATAAAGTTGTAAATAAAAAGTATGTCCTAATTTGTGATTCCGTAGGATTCAATCTTGGTTATCCATGATCAATTTCCAAGCATATATTCTTATGGGAATTTTTTGTTCCCTTAATAATGGTTCATAATTAGTTTATGAATTTACCAAAACATATCCACTAGGAGTGTTAAACTAGGTGTGTAGTAAGGCCCATTTAATGTACCAAGCTACCTTGAGTCAGTATTGAAAGAACTTATAAATTTTTTTACTCCTAGGTATATGAGTTCCAAAACCACATTCACTTATAATATCCATATAGGGATGTATTTTCTTGATAAACCACTTACTCTATACTTACCAAAATTATGGAATTTTTTCTTATACTTGGTTTTATCCCTAAGTATTTCACTAGATTTTTATAATCCTAATCCCAAAAATAACTAATCTTTTCTTCTAATACCAACTATAGAGACCTTAAAATTTTACACATATCATTGCATTATTTTAAACATAATTAACCATCAAATTACAAGATAAGGATCATAAAGTATAGTTTATTTGGAAAATTAGGTATATCATGAAATCATATTTTATTTAATATCTAAAATGAGATCCTAACATCCATTGAGCTCCTATAACTGCATAGGATTACCTGGGGAATACATGAACAAAATGGATGAGCTAAAAATCCCAGTAAGTAAATAAGCATAGGAATAAAACATAGCACATGGGTTAGAAAGGATAACATGATGATATAAAAGGCATGGAAAATGAATAAATGTAAGGAAGAATAAAATTTATAACATGGTAACATATAATCATGGCATCTTAGGAATGTGGAAACAATATATAACATGATGAAACATGATTTATGGCTAAACGCTAAGACATGGTGGACAAAGTCCCATAAATGAATCAGGTTTACTCCCTATCCCAATATGACATCTCATGAGACTAAACATTACCCAATGCGTGCTATCTAGGTGATCCCATAATAACATGTCCATGAATATGTGTGCCAAGTGAATAATCATATATAAGTAATCAAACAAATCATAATGGTTACACATTGAAATAAATGGGTATCGAAATCATGTCATAAGGAATTACAAATGGGTGTATCATAAAAGTGTCATTGAAAGAATGGATTTAGAACATAAATATAAATTTATAAAGAAAAATAGAAATATATAATGAAAAATGGTTTCAACTAAAGTGATAAAGATCTAAAAGAGTGTTTATGAAACTTTAGAAATTAGCCTATTTAGTGGGGTTTTAAGGGAAAATGTTTGAGTCTTTAAAATAGAAAAGGAATAATTGTTTGAACAATACAAAAAATGAAACATGATAGTTTTTCATGATAAAATGAGTGATTTTATAAAAATAATGGTGTATTAAAATGTATTATTGAGTTCACTTGGAAGCGGGTAAGAAATCGAGAAGTTCCCTTGAATCGGTTTTTCTTATCATGAAGGATTCAAAAGGGGACCCTTCTAAAACATGTATTACCCCATCAAAGAGTGATAATATAAACTGGTAAAATGATTTTAAAACATATTAATAGAATTTATAATAAGTATATAAAAATAAAAAAGCATTACATTGAGGTAAAGAGAGAGAAAGAGTAACCTAAAGGAAAAAACGGAGGTTCAGGTAGAATCCCTTACCTTATGTCTGAAATGGTTCTGTACTTGATCTCAATATCCTGACTAATAAAATTAAATCTATTAATTAATTAATTAAAAATATATTATACATTTAATTGATTTATTATAATTTTATTAAGTTCACTTATGGATTTTTGATGAGTTATAGTGTTCAATTTCATCATTCAGGAGTGCTCATTTTATTATTTTTCATGATCGTTTTGCTTGCATAAGAGAATGGAAGTTCATGTAAAATGGAAATAGAAATATAGAATTGAAATTAAAAGTTACTAATGAACATAAATAAGGTTAAATGGTTATATAATTCATTTGGTTATTTTAGGATAGTATGAATCATTAGAAAAGATGTTAGTGATAATCGTTTAGATTATTTTGGGAGGTTTTCACTCAAAACAAACTTGTTTTCATTTTATTATTTAAAATCATGTGTATATAATGATTATAAACATTAAATAGGTTTTAATTTATATATTATAATTTTTTAACCATAAAAATGTTTTCATGACAATCCTTGAAGGCGTTAATGGAAAATGAAAATGTGTCGTCCTTGAAGGCGATAAATTAATACCTCACAAATGACATTTTCATTTTTAGAATAAAAGGGAGAATATAGGGTTTTTTAAATACTTCGAAGTCTCATGGAATTTTTTTTAAATACATGGGAATTTTACAAGTCCGCAGTTTCTGACAGCGCTTGATTCTGAGGCCCAGTGTGCCCGGAATCAATTTCTAATGTTTTGCTCAGGTATGTTCAGTAAACGTACGTGTGGGATTTTATATCTTTTGAACTGATGCTCAGAATTGAAATCTGAGGGAACCGTTGAACTCATAGTGTCGGTGTTCGCTTAAGGAGACCTTTATCGCAGTTCCATTTCAATGTGAATGGAAGTTAATTATTGGGGTTTCTAAATAAAAATTAAATAAAAATATGTGTGACATATTTTTATTTGAAAGTTAGTTAAAACCTCCAAAGGGAGGTTGGAGGTGGGACCCACCACACCCTATCCTCCCTTGGGAGGATATAACAAGGTGGGTCCCACTCTAGAATGAACCCCTTATAACCCCCAAGTAACTCTCATTTAATTGAGGAGAGTCTCTTAAACTTCCAACTCCCCCCCCCCCTTTAATTCTCTTAACCCTTGGAACTCTCATTTAATTTTGAACCTTCCTCCTTCTCTCATTAAAGTGACAACCCCCATTAATTAATTAATTGAGCTCCCACAATTAATTCATTAATTTTGAGAGATTTTAATTCTTTTGAATTCCATTTGGAATGCATGGCATGAATAAAATAATAGAGAGGCTATTATTTTATTTTGGGTTGACACATAAAATCTTTGGGGGAACTCTAGGAGAAACGACTTCTTCCAATAAAGAACGACCTATTCCAATGAAGAACGCTCCTTGTCTCCAAAGAATGTGAAGCATCATCTTCTTCCTTCTTCAACTGGAGAAAGGAAGGGAATCACCGCCACCCACGAAGTACACTGAGAGCGTCGTCTCGACTATTCTTCACCGAGATCTACCTCCACCGATGTTGACGAAATCACGTTTGTCTTCCGCGACATCTGTCTTCCGCGACTCATCAATGTACAATGACAAATACAAGGTAGGGGGTTTTACCTTCCTTATGATTGGTGTTCTTCATTCTTTTTATAAATGACGAATGCCGACCAGCCAAGAAACATGTTGATCCACGGTTCGATCATTCTTGTGGGTAAGGGAAGAAATTTATCGGGGTTTAGATCCGGGTTAGATCTGGCTTAGAAATTGCAGCCCTTTAAAGATCTGTTATAAACTACTAACACGGAGGGCACGAGCCGACTCGAACAAGTCTCGAACCCCTCCGCAGATCTGTTTTGTTTAATTCTTCATGTGAAATGGGCCAAAGTGGCGGACATGAAATCTGGAGGGTTCGGTGCTGAGGGCGGCATCCCGGGAGGACCCTCAGTGTAGACGGATCCAAAATTCGACCACCGGAGCGAATCCGGTGGTCTACAGAAGGTGGGTCGTCGGTCGGCGGTGCCGGCAACCAGAGGTGGCGGTGGCAGCAGCGGCCGCCCGCTGGCTGCGTGGAGGGACCGGTGGCCGCTCGGGCCGCCCGTTCCCCGGGACGACCGGTCAGCCGATCCGGCCGGCCCGCTGGAGGAATGCAGCGAACAAGGCGCCGCATGGAGGAGGACGCAGCCTGCGTCCGAGGGCCGCTCAGCTGGGCGAACTGGCCTACCGCGTGCCAGCCGGCATAGAGAACTATGGCGCCCGTAGGCGCCGCATGAGGAGAACCGCGGCCTACATTCGCGGGCTGCATGCGCTGGACCGAACCAGTCTGCTACGACCGGCTGAGCAGAGGAGGAGGCGGCGCCACTGGCGCCGCCAGGCAAACCGAACCGGACCGGCCCACACGCGGGGGCCGAGTCCGTGGGTAGGTCACGTCCCACCAGGTCGAGCTGACCCCCAGCCAGGTTGGACCCACCGATCTGGGTCGGGCTGACCCGCAATCCCACTGGGCTTGACGAGCCGGGCCAATCTTCGCTTAAATGTGAATATCGCCTAGATCGTGCGTCCGATTGACGTGCCATCTGTGGCACTGTGACCCTCGTGAGAAGGTAGTTATTTTGCGATACTCTATGTGAGTTTTGGAAAAATTTGAAAAATGGAAGAGTTTAGATCGAGCGTAAATCCAACCGGGTCCCTGGAACGGAAATGCCAATAACTCTCAAACCGGGAGTCTGATTGATGCACCGTCTGTCATGCTGGGTTCCTTATGATGAGACAGAACTACGAGATACATCAACTCTAGAATTTGTGATAGTTGATATATCGACACTTGGCTCGAGGAGCGAACCCTCCTAGAATCGAGCGTGCTGTGTGCGGGAACCCTAGGGTTGGCCGTGATGATGTTGTATCAGGATCCTCTGTGGGTTCGACAGTGATGACTTTTGTACCAGAATCCTCTGTGGGTTCGACAGTGATGAATATTGTACCTGAATCCTATGTGGGTTTGATAGTGATGACTACTCTATCAGGATCATCCATGGGTATGACAGTTCTGACTTCTGTTACGGGATCCTGTGTGGGTCCGATAGAATAGCTGGTCCTGTATCCTGTGTGGGTCCGACAGCATAGCTGGTCCTATATTCTTTGTAGTTCTGACAGCTTAGTTGAATTAGTGACTACGTATGATCATTTCTATTACTCTAGAATAGCTGGTCATTTATCATGTGTGGGTCTGACAGCTTAGCTGGTCTTGTATCCTGTGTGGGTCCGACAGCATAGATGAGACAGAATAGTTGGTCCTGTATCCTGTGTGGGTCTGATAGCTTATCGGGTCCTATATCCTGTGTGGGTTCGATATCTTAGATGAATCAGTGACTACATCTAATCATCTCTATCTCTCTATGATAGATGTTTACATGTATGATCTGAGTCTTGTATTTTAACCACTATCATAATGGTGATTGACTTTACTTCGTTTGTGGACTAGGTTGTGTTTGGGCTCGAGAGTTGGAGTTGAATTATGATTGTTAACTTAGGTATATGTATGGGCATATACCTAAGTAAAGTAGGTTGATACTTCATGTTTGTATCTTTCTTCTGTGGTTAATCATTAGTGGATTCGGGGAGACCTTCGGGGGTCTCGAGGTCTCCTACTGAGTTTTTTTATACTCACCCCTACATGGGCTTCGCTTGCACCTTGTTGTGTTTTGTGCAGATGAAGGACATCAGTAATCGAGGCTGAGGGTGACGGACAGGTGGCTGCTCGGAGCTGGACTAGACGGGACATACCTCAGGGAAGAGTTGTTCGAGTTATGTACCTACCCTTCAGGTAGGATTCCCCAGTGGATGATCGAGGAGTTGTTTTCCCTTTTTACTTGTACTTGTTATTCATGTTCAGTTGGGTTTGTATATTGGCCCATTTACTTTTAGCACTACCTTTGTATTCAGTTTTACTTAGTGTTTTGCTTCCAGTTGTGTACTCTGATTGTGTGTGATTTCTTTTTATAAAGGAAATGCCTTCCCATGTTAGGGATTTACACTTTTGGTGATATTCGCCAGCCTCTAGCCTATGGAAGGTGGGCTTGGGGTAGTTACGGCATGGGTCCTAAGGACGGGTCATGACAAATTGGAATCAGAGGTGTCGGTTCTACCGTAGAACTTAGGAATCTGATCTGTCTTACTGTGAAGTAATAGTGTTAAGAGTATTGAGTGTGGTTTTTAGTCTAGGGAGTCCAGTGTCGGTGAGGCGGCAGACGTATCCATACACCAGGACCCTAACCTCTGCTTTCCGACTCAGCGCACGAAAACACTGATTGTGTGTGTGTTTCAAGAGTTTCCTTTGTGTTCTCTTTGAGTTAGCTCACAAGGTATAACTTTTTGATCGTTGCGCACTTGTTCCTTATCATGATTCCGCTATGAAGACAGCTAGCTAGGGTTCCTAAGAGCGTACATGATGACGGCCCACCAAGCGACGAGGCTCCGATGCAGGGCCCTCTTACTATGTTGTCACCTTCGGGTGGTGTACCAGTAGCACCACCACCCATTGGGCAGCTGATTCCACCAGACTCATTAGAGGATGGTGCATGCTGACTGAGCATGTTGCACGAGTTCTAATGGCAGAGGCCTCTGAGGTTTCGAGGCAAGACAGATTTACAAGTAGTAGAGGACTGGATGGAGGCGATTACTGGATTTTTCACCTAGTTGAGGCACTAATAGGGTAGATGTTTATCTTAGCTACTAATATTTTCTAGTGAGTGACCATGAGGATGTTCTTCATAGTGATGAGGTTTCGGTACTTAGACCATTTTTCCGATATGGTACCTTCAGGAAGTGTGCCAGCTATATCCATGTATGTTGGTCAGCAGACACTACTGGCAGTACCGGTAGAGGAAACCTGTAGGCTTAGTGCCTTACATGTGTTTCAGCACCAGATATCCCTCAAGTTCTGAGGCAAGCCCGACCCATAGGCGGGTGAGGACTGGCCTGAGGAGGTGGCTGAGATTTTTCTAGAGCTTATGCTATTTCGGCAGGATGACATGTCAGAAGTTGAGTATTCATCGAAGCGTACCAACCATTTCTGGTACTCGATGAATTTGATGCGAGCAATGCTTTAGAGCACGGACCTATGAGCGAGGTTTGTTTAAGGACATTTGAGCTAGCACATTTTCCTCTATGAATTCCTACTTTATGTTAGGGTGATAGAGAAAACCTTTGTGGTTGAATGTTCATTGGCTGAGCGGATACATCCAATGATTGTTAGTTGTTGGAAAGCATGAAACTGGCACCAGTCTCAGAGACTTGGGCATGTGAGACGTTTCGAGAAGACAAAGTGTTAAGGACAGATGAATCTGTAGGGCATCAGACGTGGAAGTAGATCAAGGAGAGCAGCATGAGGTGGTGAACATTTTGACATGTTACAACCACCCGCCTATGTAGTCCCTGCTAGGATCGGGGAGCTGGAGGGAAGGGGAAGAGAGTAACTGCATGCGGTCAAGGAGTGTGGACCAAGGGATCTAGGAATGATTTGAGGTACGGTCTATGTCTAGTAATAGTAGTCGTATCAATAGACATAGGTACCAATCATTTATTCCTTCCATGAATCTTGTCCCAGACATATAGTTTCTAGTTAAACCGTTGACTTGACCCTCACGTCTGGAGATACCTTTGGAAGGAGAATCGATAATCACACATACGCCGACGGTGTGATCTGACCCTTGAGGTGGGAGTTTCGGTTGGAACCTCTTGGTGGCAGTGTTGAGGTCTTACGGCATTAGTTTGGGTACGGACTGGGCAACAAAAGTTCATACAAATATTGAATGTATTAGGCAAAAAGGTTGTGGTTTATCTACAATGTTGGGATGGGGTTTTCCTTGGTCGGAAAAAAGGGAAAAACCAGGTAGCACAGGATGGAATCATGCATAAGAGGGTGCAGTCGATCACTCATGAGTCGACCAGACATACCATTGTGCAAGACTTCTCCAGAGTTACAGCACCTCTTTCAGCATTGACGAAGAAGGGGAAACCCTTCGTATGGTTAGAGAGATGTCGGCATAGCTTTCAAGAGCTGAGGCAGAGGTTGACTAGTGAGCCCATCTTGAGGATACCAGATGAGGGCGTTGGGTACGTAGTTTACTACGACACATCAGGGACCGGACTCGGGTGTGTCCTGATGTAGGAGCGAGAATTGATCACGTATTGTTCTCTGTAGTTGAGACAGCACGAGCAGAACTAAGCTACCCATGACCTAGAGTTACCAGTAGTGGTATTCGCCTTGAATATGTGGCGGCACTATCTTATGGGAGAACACTTTACAGTCTACTCTAACCACCAGAGTCTCAGGTACATATTCTCATAGAAGGACCTGAACCTGAGACAGCGGTGATGGCTCGAGTTCCTTTAGGACTAAGACTTTGAGATAGTATATACTTCTAGGAAGGGGAATGTTGTATCAGATTCTCTCACCAGGAGATTAGGCATTTAACTGCTAGGAGAGGCAACGGAGCAGCTGGCCACATTGCAGATATCCTTTGTGGATAGAGATAGAGCTTCCTTTTTGCAGTCTCTCACAGTCACTCCTCCACTTCTTCAGCGAGTTAGGGAGGCACAACATGGGGACGTTGACTATGAGACATGACGTGCTGAGATATCCTCAGGGAAGGCACCTGATGGATTTTATGAAGGTGGGGAGCACTTCATTCTCTTCATAGGACGGACCATGGTACCAGTTTCACTTCAGGAGAAAGTGTTGCGGGAGTTCCACACATCTCCTATAGCGGTACATCCCAGAGTAGAAAAGATGTATCAGGACCTCCGATGAAAGAACTGGTGACTAGGTATGAAGAAGGTAGTAGCAGAGTTAGTCTCATGATGCCTCACTTGTTATCAAGTGAAGGCAGAGCACATGGTTCCATTAGGCTTGGTTCAACCCTTAGAGGTCCCAAATTGGAAGAGAGATGTGATATACATGGACATAGTGACGGGTCTTCCACGTACGTCCAGGGGACATGACTCTATTTGGGTGATCGTCGACCGACTCACCAATTCGTACCACTTCTTATTGACCAGAGATGGTACGGACTACCACAGAGAATGTACAAATCATCCAGGAGCGGATGGAGACTGCACAGAGCAGAATGAAGTCATATACTGACAGGATACAGAGACCTCTGGAGTTCGAGGGTGGTGATCATGTCTTTCTACGGGTCTCACCTCGATGAGGTATATAGAGATTTGGCTGAGGAGGCAAGTTATCTCTGAGATTCATCGGACCTTTTCAGATCCTTAATAGAGTTGGCGAGGTGGCATACCGCTTAGCTCTTCCGCCTCAGTTTCACCGAGTGCACGACGTCTTCCACATATCTTAGCTGAGGAGATACATGAATGACCCGTCCCATATCATTGATCTCGGGGAGCTAGATATCGATGATGGGGAGACATTCACGGAGGTTCTAGTGGAGATTGAGGATCGACAAGAGCGGGTCCTACGTGGACGGTCGATTCCTCTAGTGCGAGTTCACTGGCAGCATGGGAACCTCCAGGTGAGCATATGGGAGCGGAAGGCTCAAGTGCATGCTCAGTACCCCTTTTGTTTCCCTAGTCTGTGTTGTAGCTTATAGGGATGTAAAGCCCTGAGGTGGGGAGAATGTAAAGACCCAAAAATCCCGTGGATTTTTTTTTAAATACATGGGAATTTTACAAGTCTGCAGTTTCTGATATCGCTTGATTCCGAGGCCCGGTTAGCCCGGAATCAATTTCTAAAGTTTCTCTCAGGTACGTTCAGTAAACGTACATGTGGGATTTTATATCTTTTGAACCCTTTCTTGGAATTGAAATCTAAGGGCACCGTTGAACTCAAAGTGATGGTATTCTCTTAAGGAGACCTTTACCGTAGTTTCATTTCAAATTGAATGGAAGTTAATTATTGGGGTTTCTAAATAAAAATTAAATAAAAATATATGTGACATATTTTTATTTGAAAGGTAGTTAAAACCTCCAAAGGGAGGTTGAATGTGGGACCCACCACACCCTAACCTCCCTTGGGAGGATATAACAAGTTGGGGCCCACTCTATCATGAACCCCCTATAACCCCCAAGTAACTCTCATTTAATTGAGGAGAGTCTCTTAAACTTCCAACTCCCCACTTTAACTCTCTTAACCCTTGGAACTCTCCTCATCTAATTTTGAACCTTCCACGTTCTCTCATTAAAGTGCCAACCCCCATTAATTAATTAATTTAGCTCCCACAATTAATTCATTAATTTGTAGAGATTTTAATTCTTTTGAATTCCATTTGGAATGCATGGCATGAATAAAATAATAGAGATAGTATTATTTTACTTTGGGTTGAAATGTAATAGATTTGGGAAACTCTTGGAGAAACGAATTCTTCCAACAAAGAACGACCTATTCCAATGAAGAATGCTCATCATCTCCGAAGAACGTGAAACATAATCTTCTTCCTTCTTCAACCGGAGTAAGGAAGGGAAGCACCTCCGGCCATGAAGTACACTGAGGGTGTCGTCTCGACTCGTCTTCACCGAGATATACCTCCAACGATGTTGACGGAATGACGTCTGTCTTCCACGACGTTCATCTTCCGCGACTCGTCAAAGTACAATGACAAATACGAGATAGGGGGTTTTACCTTCCTCGTGATTGACGTTCTTCATTATTTTTCTAAACAATGAGTGCGGACCAGCCAACGAACATGGTGATTTGTGGTTCGATCGTTCTTGTGGGTAAGGGAAGAAATTTATTGGGGTTTACATCTAGGTTAGATCTGGCTTTGCAATTGCAGCCCTTTATAGATCTGTTATAAACTACTAACGGGGAGGGCGCGGGCCAACCCGAACAAGGCCCGACCCTCTCGGCAGATCTGTATTGTTGCGTTCTTCGTGAGTGACGGGCCAAAGTGGCAGCAACGAAATCCGGAGGGTCGAGCGCTGAGAGCAGAATCCCCGGAAGACCCCCGGTGCAGATGGATCCAAAATCCGACCACCGAAGCGAATTCAGTGGTCTGCAGAAGGTGGGTCGTTGGGCGGCGGTGCCGGCGACCGGAGGCGGCGGTGGCAGTGGCGGCCGCATGGAGGGATCGGCGGCTGCTCGGGACGCCCAGTCCGTAGGATGACTGGCTGGCCGATTCGGTCAGCCCGCTAGAGGAATGCGGCGCACAAGGCATTGCATGGAGGAGGATGCGGCCCGCATCCACCAGCTGCTCAGCTAGGCGAACCAGCCGGTCGAGTGTCGGCTGGGCTGGAGAACCGCGGTACCTACAGGCGCAGTTTGAGGAGAACCGCGACCAGCGTCCACGGGCTGCGTGCACTGGACCGAACCGACCGGCTACGGCCAGCCGGGAAGAGGAGGACGCGGCACCGCGGGTTCCGCTGGGCGAGCCGAACTAGACCATCCCACGCTCACGAGCCAAGTCTACTGGTGGGCCGTGCCCCACTGAGCTGGGACGATGCCCAACCGGGTTGGACCTGCCGACCCGCCAGCCCACTGGGCTTGATGGGCCGGGCCCATCTTCAGTTAAATGCGAATATCTCCTAGACCGCACGTCTGATTGATGCGCAGTCTGTGGAACTAGGACCCTCACGATGAGGTGGTCCTTTTGGGATACTCTAAGTGAGTTCTGGACAAATTTGGAAAATGGATGAGTTTGGATCGAGTGTAAATCCAACCGGGCCCCTGGAATGGAAATGCAGTTAACTTTCAGACTTGGCGTCCTATTGACACATCGTCTATCACGCTAGGTTCCTTATGATGAGACAGAACTACGGGATACATCAACTTATGACATTGTGATAGTTGATGTATTTACACATAGCTCAAGGATCGGACACTCTCGGAATAGAGCGTGCTGTGTGCGGGAACCCTAGGGCTGGCTGCGACGATATTGTACCAGGATTATCCGAGGTTTCGACAGTGATGACTTCTGTACCAGAATCCTCCATGGGTTCGACAACGATGAATACTATATCGGAATCCTCTGTGGGTTTGACAGTGATTACTACTGTATCAGGATCCTCCGTGGGTCCGACAGTTCTGACTTCTGTTCCTGGATCCCGTGTGGGTCCAACAAAATAGCTGGTCCTGTATCCTGTGTGGGTCCGACAGCTTAGCTGGTCCTGTATCCTGCGTGGGTCTGACTGCTTAGACGAATCAGTGACTACATCTGATCATCTCTATTACTCTAGAATATATGGTCTTGTATCTTGTGTGGGTCTGACAGCTTTGCACGTCCTGTATCCTATGTGGGTCTGACATATTAGATGAGACAGAATAGCTGGTCTTGTATCCCATGTGGGTCCTACAGCTTAGCTGGTCCTTTATCTTGTGTGGGTTCGACAGCTTAGATGAATCAGTGACTACATCTGATCATCTCTATCTCTCTATGAAAGATGTATACATGTGTGAGCTGAGTCTTTTCTTTCATCTATTATCGTCGTGGTGATTGAATTTACTTCCTTTGTGGACTAGGTTGTGCTTGGGCTCGAGAGTTGGAGTTGAACTGTGATTGGTAACTTAGGTATATGTATGGTCATATACCTAAGTAAGGTAGGTTGATACTTTGTGTTTGTATATTTCTTCTATGGTTTATCCTTAGTGGATTCTGGGAGACCTTTGGGGGTCTCGAGTTCCCTTACTGAGTATTGTCATACTCACCCCTACACGGGCTTCGCCTGCACCTTGTTGTGTTCTGTGCAGACGATAGATAGCAGTGATCGAGGCTGAGGGTGACGGACGGGTGGCTGCTCGGAGCTGGACTAGATGGGGCGTACCTCAGGGACGAGTTGTTCGAGTTCTGTACCTACCCTTTAGGTAGGATTCCCTAGTGGGCGATCTAGGAGTTGTTTTCCCTTTTTTACTTGTACTTGTTCTTGTTGTTCAGTTGGGTTTGTTTACCATCCCATTTAATTTCAGCACTACCTTTGTATTCAGTTTTAATTAGTGTTTTACTTCTAGTTGTGTACTCTGATTCTATGTGATTTCTTTTTATAAAGGCAATGCCTTCCCAGCTTAGGGATTTGCACCTTTAGTGCTAGTCGCCAGCCACTGGCCTATGGAAGGCGGGCCGGGGGTAGTCACGGCATGGGTCCCGAGGACGGGTCGTGACAGGTTTATTGATGGATTATTCTATTATAATAATAAAATTAAAGTACATTTTTGGTATGGGAGTTATCATATCATTTGGATGAGGGGAGGTGATGAGAGAATAATAAAAGGACTTGAAAAAAATTAAAAGAAAAGGAAAGGGGAATTTACCTGTTGAGTTTATCCTCCTTGAAAACCTCATTAGGGAAAATGTTTTGTTTTTTATTATGAGACTAAGATATCCTTGATGTGTGGGATGGTATTGGTAATATTATTGGGCATAATTTTTACAAGGTTCAAATCCTGGAAGGTGTGAGGAGAAGAGGTGGTGAGGGGTGGTATTTATAGTGGAGAGGGGTGTTTTCTCATTAGCTTACTCATTAGTTTATTATTTGGGGTCAATACTATGAATCGTTTGGGAATTATCATCAAATATATTAAAATAATTAAGTTTAATTCTATTTTTTTGGATTTGATCATCTATACATCATCTATGAATCCATAATTCAAGTATTTAGCTTAAACCGTAAATTACTATATTTTACTATTCACCAAAGATTCAAATATTTTATAAAAATCACAAAAATTCACCCTAATGATTTTTACATGTTTAGAATTTAAAATTAACTCCATTTTATGAAAATAATTTTATAAATATTTGAAATTTAATTTTTAATTAAAATCATTATTTACTCAAAAAATATAGATTTTAAAATTATAACTCATTTTATAACACTTTGAAAAATTAAATAAGGTCCCATAAAATTAACATAAAATCATAAAACAAAAAAATATTAATTAATGAATAAATTTTATAAAAATAAATTTTCTTTTAAATTATTAAATTAATTATAATATTTATTACTTATAAAAATACCAACAATTAATTTATAATTTTTTTAATATTTAATTACTTATACTATGATATAATTATATCATACTTCCATTTATAGGATACCTAAATTTTATTTATACTTTGATGGGTGAGGATACTCTTCTATTTTCTAGTTTACTATTCATAAGGGTCATATTTCTATTCCTAAGCTCAATTTACTATTTCATCTGTAAAGGTCCCTTAACTTATAGAAATACCTCTTATTTTATTAATTCTTCGTTTATAATGTTTGTATTGTGTTTGTAATGTGATTTTATGTGATCATACTATATGACATAATTATAAGAAGGGAATTTCCATTTATAAAATTTTGGGTCGTTACATATACTACCTCCAATTTTATCATAGCTATGTTATTTGTTTCTTGTTTAATTGTTAAGGAGGTATAGGATCACTTTGGGATATGTTCAACATTTATAGGGGAGGGGTGAATTAGTCTTGGTATCTTTTTATCAGTTTAAGTTTTGCTTATCACTTTACCTCTTTGACTGGTTAGGATCTTGATTCTCTAATTCTATTACCTTATCTTCATTCATTAACACACACATAAAGTAGACATTATATTTCCAAGTTTCTACTTTAATTAATAAATGTTAACCCTTAGTTCAAATAGGAAACATTCCAAAATCATTCGAACAACTAAAAATTATACTATGATCTATAGTGAGCAAGGTATATCCTTAAAAATATTATTTTCACTTTTGTACCCAAATTGTGATTTTTTGATTCCTATAATTTACAAATAATATTATGGGTTTCCTTGTTCTTCTTCATCTTATCTTGCAAACATAGTAGTATGAAAGCTTCTTCTCTTATTTTGTATACATGGAAGTTCACACATCATCTTTTTCCTCTTCACAGTAGCAAACAAGTGTTTATTTTATTCTTCTTCACAATAGAAACCAGAGAGGTTGATACACATTCATCTTACTATAAACCTTAATATAACAACACATTCTACTTTTCCTCTTCTCTTTCACTAGATATAAGAAACTTCCTTTCTACGTAGAATGATAAGCACTTAACTCATTCTTTTCACTTCCTCTATCTTCTTATTCTTTATTTGGTGTATATAAATTTCACTAGTTTTTCTTCCTTATTTATTCAATTCATATCATTAGTTATCCTCATCCTTTATCCTTCAACTTTTCACAATATGTTGGGAGTAATATATTTGTGTCTCCTTCTCTTCAGTATGGTGTTTTTATTTTATATAAATAACAGTGTCGATCCTCCATCCCCTTTTTTCATCAACCAGTGATATATATATATATGTATGTATGTATGTATGTATTTGTGTATGAAAACATACACTATATATATTATTTTTGGGTTTTCATATCACTTTTTTTCTTCTTCTCAAATATTATTTTCATAATTTCAAACTATGGATCTCTAAAAATTATTAGAATTTAAACTCCCTGAAATCCTACTCTTTATAATATATTTTACTTCCAAAATATTAGGTTATTTGACATTCCTAAAACTTGAGACATTTTAAATTCTCAAATACTTGAAATTAATTTTACATTAATATATTCCAAAAAAACATAGCAATTCATTCCACAAAATACACATATTAAAAATCGTTCCAAGTATGAATATGAAATAAGAATTTACAACAATGGTTGTGGCTTTACCTTACTTCACAACGTAAAGTACTCATAAATTTATTCTTCTTCCTTCATCATATACTGGAATAGAAATATCCATAATCAAGATATTTAAAAACTTTATATCTCATATTACATGGAATCGTCATATTTAATATTTATAAACTATTGAACTCTTCGAAAATAGTTTCCTCTTATGTCAAGAATGCAGTTGGGAAAATTCTCTTATGTGAAATTATCTAACTCTTAATTATCTTATGAACTCAAAATTTATTATGTTCATGCATATTTTATTATTAATTAAAAATTTATTATGTGTATCATAATATTCTTATGCTTACCATAATTTTCCTATGCACTATAATTTCACTCTGTAACATGAGACTTATATTCTGAAGCATGTAAGATTCGAACTTGGATTGGATCACTGCATTTAGTTACTTTCATACTTTATAATTGAATCTCGTTAAAGCATCATCATAACAAATTCTCATCATACAAACCATTGCATTCATGTTCTTCAGATGATCATGTAACACTAACTTCAAATTAATCCAAAAATATTCTTCTATGGTAGTGTAAATGATCTTATGATGAAGATCTAAGACCACGAAAACATGAACTACACTGCTTTTCATATTCACATCATTGAATGTTGTAGTTCATAGTATAACTAGTAGACACTTCATCATGGAAAGTCTTCAATCACCACTTCATTTCACTCATCCTACATACATGCTATGATTTGTAATCTCTAATTCCCTGCTAGTGTAAGTATGTTACACCTCGAGCTTGTTTTGTAAACTCTTTTTTATATTAATAAATTCCTATGGGGCATGTGCTGGGAAATCATTTCATGTCGCCACCTTTTAAAAAAAGATAGAGGTAAAAGAATAGATTAATGATATCGTCATTGTTTTAAATTATGTGTGATTTCATTTTCTTAAGTGATTAATAGTAGTGTGTATGAGATATGTCCCACATAAAAGAATCATTTAGCATATCACTCATTAATAAGTTGGGGAACCTCATTCATGTGTTAGTAAAATTTATTGGATATGTTTCTCTCTGGTGGTGAATTGTGCTAACTTGCATGGTGATTTAAGCACCGACCCCCACTCCTCTAACCTCTTTCTCTTGTATCATCTCATATATGGGATTTGACTCCTCTATGTAGCTTCTCATTGTTGTATTTAACCCTATATCTTAGTTAGGTGTCCTTGTGTATTCCCTATATATTTGGGTGAACATTTTATCTTCGGCTCAGTAAATGTTTTGTTAACTCCTTCACCAAATAATATATATATTTCAGTTTTAACAACCCAGAAATTCAGTAACTAGCTTCCATCCTATAACTTATTTTCATCTTTTAAACTTAATTAATCTTTTTTTAATATCCTTAGATTCATCTAAATATTTTATAATACTAATAACATATATAAAATCTTAAAATACCTTTCATCATTTTGATATAAAATCAGTCATTATAAATTCTCCACAAGACATCAAATCTTCAAACATTTTTTCCTTTAATAATAAACAAATCTCCAAGTATTAAAAGGCATGAAATTCCATTATTTATCATCATAGATAATGATTAAAAAATCAAAAAACAATCTACCAATGTGTTTTATTTAATTTTTAACACTTAATAAAGAATAAAAAATTCTTAGGATCTCCTCTTCTTCTTCAATAATCTTGTAATTCTCTTTCCAACTTTAAAGAAATTCATTATAACTATAATTATTCTTTCCCAACCTATTGACATAAAGACCTATAGATACTCAAGTATTATTAAAAAAATGAAACACACACAAATTTGGATCAACAATATCCCCCTTTGTATTTTTTTCATTACCATCTTAAAATAATAAGTCAATATGAACTCTTATAACTATCCTCCTTTCTCATCACTCTTTCATTTCATTTTAACCTCCCCCTTATTGAAAAGAAATAGAATGTACATGGTAAAGTGGTATCAATTCATAGTTAATTAATGTGACATTATCCACTATACTCTAATTCTATGTGATCCATGGTTAGTATAGAAAATAATAGAGTTTAATTTTTATAACAAAGTTTTCCATTATAAATAGTTTATAGTACCAACAAACCTGAGACATTCAATACCTTTATCGGAAGTTTTCCAACACTTTTTTGGATTAGTAAATTTATAAATATAAATTATAAACCAATATTATTATGAAATATATCAACCTAATTCCTATAATAACATAAATAAATAGGTCACAAATATTTAAACATAGATATTAAGGTTTTTATTCTAGTAGAAAACTCTAAATCATCTTTAAAACTTAAAATTCAATATCATTGATTAAATAAAATTTATCCCCCTTAATGTTATGATTTGATTTTATACATCAATGATGATAGATTAAGAAATCATTCCTTTTTATTGAAACATCTTCAATAACATTCCAACAATCATATTATTAGGTATTAGATAACTCGGGCAGCTTCTCAATCATCTTCTTCGTTTGTCTCCCCCTCAAGAAGACACTACATAAAGTCTTTATTTAGGTTGATATCTTAAATATTTAAATTTCAAGATACTTTATATTAATAATTAACCAAAATGGATAACTTCTTGTATCTTTATAGATTTATAAATTTACACATCTTCACCAAGGGTGATCTTACTCAGGATATGTTCTTTAGAATACCAAATGTACGATCAATCCATAATGGTGTCTTCTTATTTTTTTGTTGAGTGTTTATAGATTCTAATTATTCTTATTTTTCCCCCAAAGACCATTATTGACTGTAAAACCCCTAAATGATATTCACAAATTAAATATACAAGAGTAATATAATAAAGTGATTCATTATGCTACTCAATTTGAATAGAAAGGTAGAGATGTTTTTCTCAACCAAGTTGTTTCATTCTTTACATCCTTTATCCTTGTGTATTTTTTTCTTTAATTAGGTTTCCTTTTTGTGTAGCATATAATTACAGTTTATATGAACTTGTTTGTATGAAATTATAATCTTTTAATGTTCCATCAAGGAACATTCATATCCTAGTCCAATATTCTTCTTACCAAGAATCTCTTCTTATGCTAGCGGTAAGGTTATATAATCTTTAAAAACATGTCTATAAATATTGAAACTCTCACCCACCACTATGGAAAATATTAGGTTTCATTTGTGGAAAATATCTCATGAAATTAAGATTCTTCATCTGGGGTCCTCTCTTTCCCTTTATCACTATCCCTTTCTTATGCATCTTGTATCTTCTTTTCTTTCTCCAAATATACCAGAAAAATAACAGGAAATATTTGGGTACATTGATTGCTTTATTGGATCCTCCTTATGGATTATTGAGAGTGATTTTGTTCATATTATCCTTTTTTGATGTATCATACCTCTTAGACTTATTGATATTTCTTTTGACCTAAACTTCCTTTATATTTTTGTTCAAGGATGACTTGTACTTATTTTTATAATTTCTAGGAGTAATTTTATTTTTAAAACTCTTTTATTGTATTCCCAAGGTTGTATTATTCTATTTATTCATCTCCAGTGGTTGTTTATACTCATTTTCATTCGACACGTGTCAAATTGATCATCAACCATGTAACACCCCATGATTTTTTAAAATATATATTTTTCAAATAAATTTAATCTTTCTGATATTTTTGGTTACATGCACCACCTATTTAAGTTTCCATTCCATGAAACACTAAGTTTAGCTTTCATTACACGTGATAATGAGTTTCAAAAAACTGTGATATATTATTAATGTTATTATTTAAACAAAACTATTATAACCTAGAAGTTAAACATAGAAATATTAATATTAATAAATAATTCTTAAATATTCATTATAATAGTTTTATGTAAAAATATATTGACAGAAAATTACTTAATTTTTAGAAAATTATTTATATGTTTTGAAAATAAAATTTTCTAAAAGAATGGTTTTATAACATTTTATGAACAAATAATAAAATTAATTTTGACCAATTTTAAAAAAAAATATTTGAAAAAATAAAATTTATTTTTAAAATCTACATGTCAAAATTATCTTGGAATAAATTTTTGAGAATTTTCTGAAAAGTTAAATTTTTTAGTGAATAGTGAAAAATGTTGGTTTTTTATTAAGTATTTGAATTTATTTTAAAGTTTTTAAAAACTTAAATACATTAATATGGTTTTAAAAATAAAATTAGTTAAATTATATATCTATTAATTCATTTTTGGTCTTTAGAGTCAATTTTATATTGAATTGTTATATAAAACCTTTCTAAACTATTAGACATTTTCTCTTTGAAAACCCATTTTCACATTACATCTGTGAGATTAATTTTAAATTAAAATTTTCCACTTCTATAAATGTAATTTAGAAAAATTTATTCTTAATTTTAAATCATAATAATTTATATTATCTAATAATTCGTTTGGTGAAAACCAAAAGAAGGTGTCCGAAGAAGATGTAATGTCCCTAATCGAGCATTTTATTTTATTTCTTCCTACACTTACTTCAATTATTATTAAAAAATTGATATAATAACTTTATAATATTTGATATAATAATATTTTATTATGTTAATTTAATAACATAATCCCTTCTCCTATTCTATCTAATGGGTTATGAAGTCATCATTCGTGTGTATGGTGGACTACTGCCTCGTGAATTGATGTTATCATTTTTCCACCAACACTTCTCATGGATGGATATAGTGATGTATTTATGTTTATATATTATATTTATGACATTATTATACCTATTTAATTATAATACAACGTGTACCTAATTACCTTCCAACCCTTTGGAAAATAATAATGTCGCTTGTGTGTAGGGAAGACTACCGACTCGCAAATCGATGTAATGTGATTTTCCATTTATATTTTCATTTTATAGTAATAAAGATATATTTAATGAATATATATTATTTTTATAACATAATTATACTTCTTTAATTATTATATCACATATACCTTCTTAATTTATAATCCTTTAGGGATATGATAATGTCATTCATGTGTACAGCGGACTACCACTTCATGTAGCGATGTGATTCGTTTTTCACTAACACTTTTCATGGAAGGTATTTAGGGTAAATTTAATAAATATATATTATATATATGAAATAAAAATTATTATTTAATGTTATAATATTATTTACCTTTATTTCATTTCATCCGTCGAGAAAATGGAAACAAAGCTCATACATACGTACAACATATAGTCTCCATGAACGGTGCATTTCATTTTCCATATCTAACTTTTATGGATTAATCTAAATATATATATATAATGAATATATATTATATTTATATTATTTTTATCATTATTTATATGATTTAACCGTGATCTAAGTAAGTGTACCAAAATAAAAAATCAAAATATACTTGAAAAAAATAGTTATTATCTGAAACGTGATTTTAAAAAGGAATTATTGACAAATGTGTAATAGAAGGTCATAAGTAAATAATATATGGAATAATTTATATGAGTATTTTTATTTAATATATTTATAAAAAACTTTTATTTATTATATATCAGTTTTTAACATGTATGATGTAAGTCAAGACTTAAGGTAAGGGATTTTTGTCTCACTTTTTACTTTAGTGAGACACATGGCTAATTCACCACCTATTTATCTTATGTGGTGTATATACTTCCCATGAAAGTAATTCATGATTATTTTACTAAACATTATTGTAATTTAAATATGTATTAAATTATATATCTTTCATGGGGTTTATAGTTCAAAAGTTACCAAAGCGGTAAGGGTTTTTTGTCTCAATTTTTCTTCTTTGAGACGTATATTAAGCTATTCACCAATCTTCTTTTATGAAGTGTTTATAAATACTATTTTTCCTGTAATATCATGAATTTATTTATTATCATGATATTATAAGTTTCATTTTATGTTATTCCATCATGGGGATTACGATTCAATGTTACGAAAGTGGTAAGGGTTTTATGATACAATCTCATCGTTTATCGAGATTGTTTATGATTATGTTTCCAATGATGAAATATTATGATCCATATATAAATTTACTATTGAATATTCTTCTCCTCTATTCATTCAATGATAATACAGGTTTTACCTTCATTTTCCTCTTTTTATTAATTCTTTTAACAAAAAATGTCTTTATTTATCTCTTCAGTTGAAAACCTTTTTTCTTCAAAAACCATGTTTTCTAAAAATGTTTTAATTTTTTTTCAAATTATCAAAATGATTTATTAAATAAATTTTTACCCATGTTTTATTTTTTTTTTTAAATTTAATGAATCATAACATGATTTTCCAAACAATCCCTTTTTGTATTTTACAGAAAATGTAAAAGGATTCTTTAGTTTAATGTGTATGGCATAAAAAGAATTTAACAATATCATTGTCATGACCCGTCCTTGGGTCCCGTGTCGTGACTACCCCAAGCCCGCCTTCCATAGGCCAGGAGCTGGCGACTAACACCAAGGCGTAAATCCCGGTAAAAAGGGAAGGCATTACCTTTGTAAAGTAAACAAGCACCACAGAGTAAGCAAGCGGAAAAGTAAACACTAAGTGAAAACAGATTACAACTGTAAGTGCGGAAAAGTAAGTGGGCCAGTATACAAACCCAAACTGAAAGTAAAGTACAACTCGAAAGGGAAAACAGCAACTGAAAAGTAAAAGCCGCTACACCGAGCTGTCCACTGGAAATCTCACCTGAAGGGTGGGTACAGATAGCTCCACTGCTCCTCGGGTTCCATCGTACGCTCCGAGCACGTCCGCCTAGTGTCCACCTCCAGGTACCGTCCTGCTCTGCAAGCCTCAACCACGATCAACGCTGTCCGTCATCTGCAACCAACACAACATAGTGCGGGTGTGGCCCGTGCAGGGGTGAGTATAAGCTACTCAGTAGGGACCCCGAGACCCCCGAAGGTCTCCCAAAATCCACAAAGGATAAACACAAAGGAAAGATACAAACATGAAGTAACAACCGACACTGCTTAGGTATATGACCATACATATACCTAAGTCATCAATTCCAATACGCTCCAACCTCCGACCCCAAGTACAACTCAGTCCACACAAGAAAGTATACGTATTCCACACAGGAAAGCAAAACGTAATCCACACGGGATAGCACAACACAATCCACACAGGAAGGTAAACAGGATTCAGCTCACACAGGTATACTTCTTCGAAGACGGTAGAGATGATCACTTATCCATCTAAGTCATCGGACCCACAAAGGATCGATAGGTACTAACCCCCGCAAAGACCCACACAGGATCGGACCCACACAGGATCTGCAAGAGTTGGCTCACACAGAACCGCTGAGCGCTGACCCACACAGGATCGGACCCACACAGGATCGGTAGCACTGATCCACATAGGATCACTGAGTGTTGTAGTCGTCGTCGTCGAATCCACTGAGGATCTCTACACAGTTGTCGTCGCAGTCACAGAAGCAGTCGCAGTCAGCTCTAGGGTTCCCGCACACTACAAGCTCGTTCGGGAGGGTCCGCTCCACGAGCCGAGAGGCTGATACATCAACTGACACATAGTCTAGAGTTGATGTATCCAAAAGTTCCGTATCGTAAACAGGAACTCAACGCATCAGACGGCGCGTCAATCGGACGCCTGGTCTGAGAGTTATTGGTTGTTTCGTCCCAGGGGCCCGGTTGGTTTTTAAGGCAAAACCAACCCGACCATACTCCACCTGCATCCAAACCTCATGCGGAGTATGCCAAAAGATCCGTCTCACTAAGAGGAACTCAACAAAGTCGACGTCACGTCAATCGGACGTCCGTAGCTAAAGATATGAGTGTTTCCGCTCCTAAGGCCCAGTTGGTTTCGTGTACGAACCAATCCGGACGAACTCAAAGTATTCCGAAACCTTGAGTGCGATATAATGAAACGAAGGTCTCGATCCAAGGATTGCATCGCCGTTGATGGCGCGTCGTTTGGAGGTCTATAGCCCGAGTTATGGGCATTTTAACCCAAACAGTCCGATAACGGGGGTTTCGGGCCCAGACCGTCCCGGCCCGAGACCCCCCGGTCGGCCCGAACCGGGTCGACCCGCCCTAGAAAAGGTCGACCCAGCCCGGCTTGGCAGACCGGTCGGGCACCGGTCCGGCTGACGGCAGCGCGCTGCCTGCTCGGCTTCGGCCGAGCTGTTGGAAAAAAAGAGGGGGGCGCCTGCCCCCCTTGTGTAACTGCGGCCCCCCTCATTATGGGGGGCCGTTGATGCTGGCCGGGGAAATTTAATTCCCCCAGCTTTCTCTTTTCTGGCCGGCCTGACTTGGCCGGCCGGCTCCTCCTCAACGGGACCGGCGTGGCCGGTCCCCTTCCAGCTCCGACACCGGCGGCCCGGCTTGCCGCCGGTCACCATGCTCCGTCGCGGCCCAGAACCGGCAGCGGCCCTTGTCGTCAGGCGCGGTGCGACGGCACCGCGTCCCTCCGCCGCGGCTCCGCTCCGGTCGCGGTGCCTTAGACTTCCTTCGACGCGGCGCGACGGCGTCGCGTTCTTGTTCGACTTCTCGGCGTGGCGCGACGGCGTCGCGTAATACTTGTCGAGCGATTCTCGCATGGTGCGACGGCACCACGCCATCCCGTTCCATTCACAAAGAAACAATCATTAACATAAGAGGGGGTTAGGCCATGTTTGTGAGGTCTGGCCCCCTCTCATTAAACGATAACATTTAGTCGATTAACCATGAAGTTCAACATGCTAGATTCAAGAACGGAATTAATTTAATAAAATAACAATAATCCCCTACCTCAACTTCAAGAGCGGTGTTCATCAACGACCCGCGGAAGACGAGCGTCGCGGAGGTCGGGCGTCGTGGGGAAAGAATGTCGACGTTGCGAAACGAGGATTTGAAGTCGTTGACGGCAATTTCGTCGCGGGAAACCATCGTGGAAGAGACGACACGGAAGAAGAATGTCGTGTCGCGGATACGGTGTCGCAGAAGAACTGTGTTCTTCGGCGGAGAAGTTCTTCGTTGAATAACGGTGTTCTTCGCATTCTTCGTCGAGGTTGAAGAAGATGAAGAATGCTTCTCAAATTCTCTCAAGGTGACAAAACTATAACCAAAAATAAATTAAGACTCTTTCTTATTTTATTAACACAACAACACAATTGAATTTCAAGAGTTTGAACTTCAATAACCACACACAACTCACCTCATTAACTCATTACATTTAAGTCATAGGCTATAACTTAAGTTAACAAAATTAAAGTGGGAGTTGAGGGGGGTTAGAGGATATGAAGGGGGGGGGGTTAGTGTGGGCCCCACAACCCTCATAACCTCCCAAGGGAGGTTGGGTGGTTACCCAACTTCCATCAAGAACTAACACTTAGAGTAAAATAATAAAAATTGTAGTGTAATTATAAAATAAACTTCCACAATTTTTATTATCAACACTCGTGTAAACGCAACTCCGGAACAAGAGTTCTTAAGCAATTACCGGCGCTACGGTTCATCGGTGCCCTCGGAATTCGATTCCGGGCACCGGTTCAAAAGTTAGAAATTCCCTCTCGTTCGTTCACTGAACGTACCCGAGCCAAACTTCGGAAATTGATTCCGGGCACACCGGGCCTCGGAATCAGGTTCCGTCAGAAACCGCGCTCTTGTAAAATTCCAAAGAAAATTAAGAAAAAATTTCCCTTGAATTTTACGGGTCTTTACATTACTCCCACCTCAGGTATTTACGTCCCCGTAAAGATACATCAAAACTAGGGAAACAAATGAGGGTACTGAGAACGCATCTGAGCCTCCCGCTCCCAAGTGCTCTCCTGGAGGTTCCCGTGCTGCCATCTGATGCACACTAGAGGAATCGACCGTCCACGTAGGACCCGCTCCTGTCGATCCTCGATCTCCACCGGGACCTCCGTAAAAGTCTCCCCATCGACAACGTCAAGCTCCCCATGGTCAATGATGTGTGTCGGGCCGTGCACGTATCTCCTCAGCTGAGATACGTGGAAGACGTCGTGCACCCGGTGCAACTGAGGTGGTAGAGCCAGATGATAAGCCACCTCGCCAATCCTGCTGAGGACCTGGAATGGTCCGATGAAGCGCGAAGATAACTTTCTGCCTCGTCCAAATCTCTATAAACCACATCAAGGTGAGACACGCAAGAAGGCGTGGTCGCCATCCTCGAACTCTAGTGGCCTCCGCCTCCTGTCAGCGTATGACTTCTGCCGGCTTTGAGTTGTCCTCATCCACTCCTGGATGACCTGGACCTTCTCTGTCGTGGCCTGGACCATCTCTGGTCCTACAAGTGCTGACTCCCCAGGGTCTGTCCAGCACAAAGGAGATCTGCAAGGTCGGTCGTACAACGCCTCGTATGGTGTCATCCCGATGGTGGAGTGGTAGTTGTTATTGTACGCAAACTCCACCAAGGGTAGGTGTTCCTCCCAGCTACGACCAAAGTCGAGGACACATGCGCGGAGCATGTCATCGAGAGTCTGAATGGTCCTCTCCGTCTGACCATCCGTCTGAGGGTGAAAGGCTGTGCTCAGGCATAGCTGCGTCCCGAACGCCTCCTGGAATCCCTTCCATAGCTGGGAAGTAAAACGAGCATCTCGATCAGAGATGATAGATGATGGCACACCGTGAAGCTAAACAATCTCTTGAATATAGAGACCCCCCAAGATCTCCACTGAGCCCTTCTCTCTGATGGGCAAGAAGTGAGCCGACTTGGTGAGTCGGTCGACAATCACCCAGATGGAGTCGTGACCTTTGGAAGTGCGTGGAAGTCCAGTCACGAAGTCCATAGATATCTCATCCCACTTCCACTCCGGGACCTCCAAGGGCTGTACCAAGCCTGCTGGTACCTGGTGCTCAGCCTTCACCTGCTGGCAGGTGAGGCATCGAGAAACGAACTCTGCCACAGCCTTCTTCATGCCCGGCCACCAGTGCTGTCATCTGAGGTCCTGGTACATCTTCGCCACTCCAGGATGTACCTCCAAGGGAGAAGTGTGAAACTCTCTCAGCACCTCCTCCCGTAAAGCAACTGGTACCATGGTATGTCCTCTAAAAAGGATGTCGTGCTCTGCTCCAAAGGAGAAACCATCAGGTTCCTGTCCTAAGGATATATGTGCACGCTGCGTCTCACAGTCAGCGTCCCCACGCTGTGCCTCTCTGACCTGCTGTAGAAGTGGAGGAGTGACTATGAGAGACTGAAGGAAGGATGCTCCATCTCTATCCACGAAGGATATCTGCAAAGAGGCTAGCTGCTCCGTCGCCTCCTCAAGTAGCTGAATGCTCGTCCTCCTGCTGAGGGCATCGGCTACTACGTTCCCCTTCCCAGGAGTATAGACTATCTCAAAGTCATAGCCCTGGAGGAACTCCAGCCATCGCCGCTGTCTCAGATTCAAATCCTTCTGAGAGAAGATGTACCTGAGACTCTGGTGGTCACAAAAGACTGTAAAGCGCTCGCCCATCAGATAGTGTTGCCACGTCTTCAGGGCGAAGACCACTACTGCTAACTCCAGGTCATGGGTAGCGTAGTTCTGCTCATGCGGCCTCAACTGACATGATCCATAGGCGATCACCACCCGCTCCTGCATCAGGACACATCCGAGTCCGGTTCCTGATGCATCGCAATAGACTACGTACCCTACTCCCTCCTCAGGAAACCTCAAGATAGGTGTGCTGGTCAATCTCTGTCTCAGCTCCTGGAAGCTCTCCTGACATCTGTCTGACCACACGAAGGGTTTTCCCTTCTTCGTCAAAGCTGAGAGTGGTGCCGCAACTCTAGAGAAGTCTAGAACGAATCTCCGATAGTATCTAGCTAATCCCAAGAAACTCTGAACCTCCGTCACGCTCCTGGGTGGCTCCCAAGCTAACACTGCCTCGATCATCGCAGGATCCACTGCAACTCCCGCCTCAGAGATGACGTGTCCCAAGAAGTGGACCTCACGTATCCAGAACTGGCACTTCAAGAGCTTACCATAAAGCTGGTGCTCTCAGAGTGTGTCTAGTACAACCCGTAAGTGGTAGGCGTGATCCTCCTTAGTCGTCGAGTAAATCAAAATGTCGTTGATGAAGACCACGACAAATCGATCGAGGTATGGATGAAAGATCATGTTCATGATGGCCATGAACACTGCTGGAGCATTGGTTACGCCGAATGGCATAACCAAGAACTCATAGTGGCCATACCGACATCTGAAGGCCGTCTTCGGTACGTCCTCGTCTCGAACTCTGAGCTGATGATAGCCTGACCTGAGGTCTATCTTCGAGAACCACCGTGCTCCATTGAGCTTATCAAAGAGGTCATCAACCCTCGGTAGCGGATACTTGTTCCTCACTGTCACCTGGTTCAGGTGATGATAGTCAACACAAAGTCGCAAGCTCCCGTCTGCCTTCTTGGCGAACAATATCGGGGAAGCCCAGGGTGAAACACTGGGTCGGATGAACCCCTTGCCATGCAAGTCCTCCAACTATACCCGTATCTCTCGAAGCTCGGCGGGGGCCATATGATATGCTGGAGTCGATATCGGAGTTGTCCCGTGGTATAGTTCAATATAAAAGTCTACCTCTCTGCGAGGAGGTAGCCCGGGAACGTCGTCGGGAAAAACGTCCGCAAACTGATCCACCACTGCAGGAAAACCAGAACTCTACACGTCAACTGCTCCTAGGATGAGGCTAGCCAACTGATGAGTGATGGGCTTTCCTCTCCTCTGCGGAAGTCCATCCTGTGCTGAAAAGGCTCCCTTCTCGCCGGTGAAGGTGAACCTGCTCCCGTCGGTGCGTACACATCGCACCTTGCGCCTAAAACAGTCAATCTGTTCATGGACTGTAGATAACCAATCCATGCCCAAGATGACGTCGTAATTCCTCGACACCTCTAAAAGAAGATCCCAGCCGATGCTCTCACCTCCTAGAGTAAGCTCACACTGCCGGCACCAGTGCGTAATCGTCGAGTCTTCTCCCGTAGGAGTCTCTAGCCATAAGGATCGAGCCAACGGCTCTGTCGGAATCTCTGAGCTCCGAACAAGGGCAGCGACTATGAAAGAGTGACTCGCTCCTGTGTCTATAAGTACTGTAGCAAGGGTGGAATAGACACAGATAGTACCTCAAATCATCTCGGGCGCACCGTGGTCGTAGGCCTCCGCTGCCTGGAGCTGTGCATGTCTCTGCCTGCCAGCTCCCTGTGGTCGGGGTGGACCTCCTAGTGGTGGTGGTGGTAGAGCCTCAAAGCGTCGTCCACCACCTGCTGCTCGGCCAGCTCCTCTGCCTCATCCGACTCCTCCATGCGGACCGCCACGGTCGACCCTCTGCCTATGCCTAGGTGGTCCCTCAACCGTCTGCTGCTCCTCGGCACGGCGAGTCGGGCAGTCACGAGCCATGTGGCCCTGCCCGCCGCATGAGTAACACTGTCTGCCTCTCGAAAGACTGGCTTCGCGCTGTGTGCCCCGCACTGCTGAGCCAGTGTCCTGAGGTCGTCTTCCTGAGAGTTTGGTCTACCTGGACCCATGTGTCATCCATCGACTTCCTGCTGCAGAAGACTCTGCTATGTGCCGCCTTGCGGTGGGTCTCGGTGCTGGTGTAGACTCAGAAAGAAAACTCTCGATCAAAAGGGCCCGCTCCAGTACTCTTGTCTGAGTCGGAATGCTGAGGGAGATCATTGATGCCCTGATCTCGTGTCTTAATCCCTGCTCAAAGGTCCGGGCCTGGAAGAATGGGTCCCGTACCATGTCGGTCGAGTAGCGCGAGAGATCGGTAAATCTCGCCAAGTACTGAGCGACCGTCATGCTTCCCTGCCGCAGCGGAAGAAGATCCTGAATACGCACCGCACGGAGGGTGGATGGGACGAACTTCGAGCGGAAGAGGCTCTCAAAGTCCGTCCAAAGTATAGATGCCTCATCGTGCACCTGGATCATCAAGCTCCACCATCGGCCCGCTGCTGCGTGCAGTAGGCTCGCAACGAGGATCACCATGAGGTCTGCTGGTGTCCTCACTAGCCTGAAAACTCGTACGACTGCCTCCAGCCAGTCCTCAGCTGCCTGGGGGTCCGTCTCCCCACGGAACCTGGGTGGTCGTTGGCACTGGAACTCATGCAGTGCACTGAGGCGACGTGCATCGTCAGCGGCTAGTGCTGGAAGTATCGGTGGCTCGGCTGGTAGAGCTACCGCCGTTGCCACTGCTGACAAAGGGCCCTGCACCAAGGCCTCGTCGCTCGGTGGGCTGTCGTCACACTCGACTCTCGGAACCCTTGCTGGCTGCCATCGTGGGGCCATCCTAAAAAGGAAACAGGTGCGCCACGGTCAGAACAGTATACCTGGTGAGCTGATACAAAGTAATCACAAAGAAAACTTGAAACACACAGGCAATCATTGTTTTCATGCATTAAGTCGGAAATCAGAAGTCAGGGTCCTGGTGTACGGATACGTCAGCCGCTGCACCAAAACTGGACTCCCTGGACTGATAACCACACTCAATAAGCTAAACACTATTGCTTCACATAGAAATGATCAGAGTTCGCGGTAGAACCGAACTCCTCTGATACCAATTTGTCACGAACCGTCCTTGGGGCCCGTGTCGTGACTACCCCAAGCCCGCCTTCCATAGGCCAGGGGCTGGCGACTAGCACCAAGGCATAAATCCCGGTAAAAAGGGAAGGAATTAACTTTGTAAAGTAAACAAGCACCATAGAGTATGCAAGCGGAAAAGTAAACACTAAGTGAAAACAGAGTACAACTGTAAGTGCGGAAAAGTAAGTGGGCCAGTATACAAACCCAAACTGAAAGTAAAGTATAACTCGAAAGGGAAAACAGAAACTGAAAAGTAAAAGCCGCTACACCGAGCAGTCCACTGAAAATCCCACCTGATGGGTGGGTACAGATAGCTCCACTGCTCCTCGGGTTCTGCCGTCCGCTCCGAGCACGTCTGCCCAGTGTCCACCTCCAGGTACCGTCCTGCTCTGCAAGACTCAACCACGATCAACGTTGTCCATCATCTGCAACCAACACAACGTAGTGCGGGCATAGCCCGTGCAGGGGTGAGTATAAGCTACTCAGTAGGGACCCCGAGACCCCCGAAGGTCTCCCAAAATCCACAAAGGATAAACCACAAAGGAAAGATACAAACACGAAGTAACAACCGACACTGCTTAGGTATATTCCCATACATATACCTAAGTCATCAATTCCAATACGCTCCAACCTCCGAGCCCAAGTACAACTCAGTACACACAGGAAAGTATACGTATTCCACACAGGAAAGCAAAACGTAATCCACACAGGATAGCACAACACAATCCACACAGGAAGGTAAACAGGATTCAGCTCACACAGGTATACTTCTTCGAAGACGATAGAGATGATCACTGATCCATCTAAGTCGTCGGACCCACAAAGGATCGATAGGTACTAACCCCCGCAAAGACCCACACAGGATCAGACCCACACAGGATCTGCAGGCGCTGGCTCACACAGAACCGCTGAGCGCTGACCCACACAGGATCGGTAGCACTGATCCACATAGGATCGCTGAGTGTTGTAGTCATCGTCGTCGAATCCACTGAGGATCTCTGCACAGTCGTCGTCGCAGTCACAGAAGCAGTCGCAGCCAGCTCTAGGGTTCCCGCACACAACAAGCTCATTCGGGAGGGTCCGCTCCACGAGCCGAGAGGCTGATACATCAATTGACACATAGTCTAGAGTTCATGTATCCAAAATTTCCGTATCGTCAACAGGAACTCAACGCATCAGACGGCGCGTCAATCGGACGTCTGGTCTGAGAGTTATTGGCTTTTTCGTTCCAGGGGCCCGGTTGGTTTTTAAGGCAAATCCAACCCGACCGTACTCCACCTGCATCCAAACCTCGGGTGGAGTATGCCAAAAGATCCGTCTCACTAAGGGGAACTCAACAAAGTCGACGACACGTCAATCGGACGTCTGTAGCTCAAGATATGAGTGTTTCCGCTCCGAGGGCCCGGTTGGTTTTGTGTACAAACCAACCCGGCCGAACTCAAAGTATTCCGAAACCTTGAGTGCGGTATACCGAAATGATTGTCTCGATCCAAGGATCGCATCGCCGCTGACGGCACGTCGTTTGGAGGTCCGTAGCCCGAGTTATGGGCATTTGAACCCAAATAGTCCGATAACGGGGGTTTCAGGCCTGAGACCATCCTGGCCCGAGACCCCTCGGTCGGCCCGAACCGGGACGACCCGCCCTGGACAGGGTCGACCCGGCCCGGCTCGGCCCGGCCTGGCAGACCGGCCAGGCGCCGGTCCGGCTGGGGGCAGCGCGCCCAGCGCGCTGCCAGCTCGGTTTCGGCCGAGCTGTTGGAAAACAAGAGGGGGGCGCCTGCCCCCCTTGTGTAACCGCGGCCCCCCCTCATTATGGGGGGTCGTTGATGCTGGCTGGGGGAATTTAATTCCCCCGTCTTTCTCTTTTCCGGCCGGCCCGACCTGGCCAGCCGACTCCTTCTCAACGGGACCGGCGTGGCCGGTCCCCTTCCGGCTCCGACAACGGCGGCCCGGCTGGCCGCTGGTCACCATGCTCCATTGCGGCCTAGAACCGACCGCGGCCCTTGTCGTCCGGCGCGGTGCGATAGCACCGCATCCCTCCGCCGCAGCTCCGCTCCGGCCGCGGCGCCTTCGACTTCCTTCGACGCGGCGCGACGGCGTCGCGTTCTTGTTCGACTTCTCAGCGTGGCGCGACGGCGTCGTGTAATACTTGCCGAGCGATTCTCGCGTGGTGCGACGGCACCATGCCATCCCGTTCCATTCACAAAGAAACAATCATGAACATAGGAGGGGGTTAGGCCGTGTTTGTGCGGTCCGGACCCCTCTCGTTAAACGATAACATTTTGTCGATTAACCACGAAGTTCGACATGCTAGAATCAAGAACAGAATTAATTTAATAAAATAACAATAATCCCCTACCTCGGCTTCAAGAGCGGTGTTCATCAACGACCCACGGAGGACGAGCGTCGCGGAGGTCAGGCGTCGCGGGGAAAGAACGTCGACATCACGAAGCGAGGATTTGAAGTCATTGACGGCGATTTCGTCGTGGGAAACCGTCGCGGAAGAGACGACGCGGAAGAAAAACGTCGCGTCGCGGATACGATGTCGCGGAAGAACCGTGTTCTTCGGTGGAGAAGTTCTTCGTTGAAGAACGGTGTTCTTCGCGTTCTTCGTCGAGGTTGAAGAAGATGAAGAATGCTTCTCAAATTCTCTCAAGGTGAGAAAACTCTAACCAAAAATAAAATAAGACTCTTTCTTATTTTATTAACACAACAACACAATTGAATATCAAGAGTTTTAAATTCAATAACCACACACAACTCACCTCATTAACTCATTACATTTAAGTCATAGGTTATAACTTAAGTTAACAAAATTAAAGTGGGAGTTGAGGGGGGTTAGAGGATATGAAGGGGTGGGGTTCGTGTGGGCCCCACCACCCTCATAACCTCCCAAGGGAGGTTGGTTGGTTACCCAACTTCCATAAAGAACTAACACTTAGAGTAAAATAATAAAAATTGTAGTGTAATTATAAAATAAACTTCCACAATTTTTATTATCAACACTCGTGTAAACGCAACTCCAGAACAGGAGTTCCTAAGCAATTACCGGTGCTGCGGTTCCATCGGTGCCCTCGGAATTCGATTCCGGGCAACGGTTCAAAAGTTAGAAATTCTCTCTCGTTCGTTCACTGAACGTACCCAAGCCAAACTTCGGAAATTGATTCCGGGCACACTGGGCCTCGGAATCAGGTGCCTTCAGAAACCGCGCTCTTGTAAAATTCCAAAACAAATTAAGAAAAAATTTCCATTGAATTTTACGGGACTTTACAATCATGACCATTATTATTTTTTGAATCGTAATTTATAATTTGTCATGGTTATTTTAAAATAAAATTATTCTAAAAATCTTAAAAGTTTTAAAAAAAATTAAATTTAAAAGTATATTTTCCCCAAGAAATGATTTAAATGATTTTTAAAGATTATTTTATAAGGTTTCAATGTTTATTTTCAAAGAAAAGGAATTAAAAAATATTTTATAATGTTTTAAAAAGTTATTTTCAAATAAAGTTTATTTTCTTCAAGAAATGTTCCAAGTGATACTTCAAAATCATTTTCCATGTAAGATGAAATCCTTTGATGTTACTAATGCATTACTGGGGATATAATCCAAGGATACCACTCTTATTCTTTATTTTGATGGTTTTTGTTTATGATTACAAGATTTTAAGAAACCCATTTCTCTTCCATGGGTAATAAAATGATAAAATAATTATGAAAATCACTTATTTTTTCAAGGTTTATTCTTTGATAAAATTATGAAATGATTATGAAACTATTATCTTTTCCACATGTTATGTTATGATAAAATTTTTATGAAAACTGTTTATTTTCATGGGTTCTGATATGATGAATATTTTAAAACATTTTAGCACACATATATATGATTTCAATTATGTGATGGGTGAGACCTATATCTCCCTCTAATGCATTGGGTAATTATTAATGTTATATGAGCATAAAAGGTACACAAGAGGTTATCCTAATCCTAAAAGAGGGTACATGGGAGGTTATCCCAAGCCCAAAAGAGGGTACACAGGACGTTATCCCAAACCCCAAATATGGTATAAAAGAGGTTATCCCGAGACTAAAGCAAGTAAATGATAGGTTATCCCAAGCCTAACATGTTATGAATGTTTTGACAGGTATCCTTGACATAAAATTTTCTATAATTATATATATGCCAAAAATCTATGTCTTATGCCAATTTTATTCTCTCATGGATCATGTTCTTTGATTCTGTTATGTTTCACATCTTATTAACTGACAATATTTATTCCATGAATCGTGTTTATGATCTATGATGTGCAAGGTATGGTTTTCATATATTATTTCCATGTTATTATACCCATATTCTCATGTTATATTGATATTTCCCTTGTTTAGCATTATTGGGAATCTAATATCACCCTTTCTTATGGTTTCTTTCCCTAGGATGTGAAGAAGTTTATTGTGTATGATATGTATATGAAGGGTGATAATTATGAAGAACTTAGTGGGAGATAGCATAGCTCCCTAGTGGACCAGTTATTTATGTGTCCAAGTTTCCAAAGGCACTATACCTAAATGATTCTAGTGTGAATCATTATGTTATGTAATGAAATCTTTTAAGATACCATATTTATGTATGATAAATTTGGGTCTTTATAGTTGGTATCAGAGAAATGTTTTAGATAACATTCGGAAACTATGATGAGAAATCATTAGTGGGATCCCTAAGGATATTTCTATGGGTATATCTAGGGTTATATCTAGGGATATATCTAAGGATAATTTTAAAGATGATTCAAAGTATTGGAAAATGTCCTAGAATTTTGGTAAAGGATAGAGTGAGTGGTTTCCAAGAAATAACATCCCTATATGGATACTACAAGTAGATGTGTCTCTAGTAGAGAGGTACCTAGGTGTAATATCTCCAAAAGAGTGTATTTAGATGGACTTGATCATCACTTGGATCATAACAACGGTCTTTACTACACATATGTTTTGATACTCCTGTGGATATTCTTTGATAATTCCCAAACTCTTTATGAAGAATCATAAATGATTTAAAAAATGGCCTTGGATATGATGGACCATAGACCACCCTGAGAGGGGGTGAATCAGGGTGTTAACTTTTTCTCTACTTTATTGGATCTTGTTCCCATGTTGGTAGGAACTTTTTAAACTTGTGTGATGGATATCTGTAGTAATTAAAACATTCACATGCATAATGTTAGCACAACACTTTTTACTTGGTTCGCCACTAATGGCTACGTCCAAGGAGCATACGACGACAGGTTGTCGGTCGCACATAATTCCACTATTCTTCACTAGTTGTGGATTACATAGGTTCTGGCATAGTCACTCTGTCCCAGGATCACTGCCTAAATGTTCAGGGATAGGTTACTACTTCCCTTGGGTCACTCCCGTTGACTCCCCCTGGCTTACTGCCTTGGGTGAAGTCTCACTCAGTTTATAGACGTGAAGGTCTCTTCAACAGATAAGCATGGAAGTCTTTGTCGCTTGTTTAGAATGAGACATTGCTTGCATCAGAGTCCTAAATTTATTATCTTTTGTATTCAATCTAATCTTTTAGTGCAGTAACTGAATTCACTAAATATCCTTCTTCTCTTCTTGACCAGAATCACAAAATCCTATGTGAATATTCAAGCAATGAATATCAGCTTACATGGCATCATCAGAATCAATTCTTTCCTTCTGTTCATGTATGAATTTGATCATGTATGTGGAATTTAAGTTGAACTCATTTCTTCCTTCTCTTTCTTCTTCATGCACACAACTGTTTTTGGATATTTATTTAAGTGACTTCATGTGTGCATGTGCATGCATGTAAGCATGCACTCTCATATTCTTCTTCTTGTTTGAAAACCCTTAATGGGTATGGTTCTTTAAACACACACACACACACGACCCCTTCTTCTCTTCATCTTCTTTCTTTTCCTATTTTTTCTATTCCACTTAGTTAGGGTGTTTTTTTATATGTTTCTTCAAACATTAATGGGAACAAACCTTTCATGTGATAGATCCTTCTTCAAACACTAAAACACAGCCTCGGGATTCTTCAATAAATATGCATGTGTGCATGCATGTGTGTTGGAATGCTCTCCTTCTTCACTAAAGCACAAGCCCCTACAAACAGTAGGGTATAAGTATGAGTTCCTTAGAGGGTTCTTCTTCACCATGTGAAACTAGGGTGGCCACAGGTTAATTTCATCATGAAAGGATGTGTGGTTCTTCATTGTGCATGAGGTGCATGGATTTTTCTCTTTGCAAAGCTCAGTGAGAGTGAATCTCAAACCTGCAGGTGAAGATATGTCGTGATCCTTAGGTTGTTTCCTCTTCAAAACGAGATCCTATATTTTTTCATGGAGTCAAGATTGTGTGCATGATTATCATGTATGAATCTCACATGGATCCTTGTGGTCATGACAACTGTGTTTCCCTCTGCTAAAGATCGTCATTTGATGCATTCATGGATTCGGTGAACTACAAAAAAGATCATGGTGTCAAAATAATAATATAGAAGAGTTCGATTGTGGTTCTTTGTCATCTCTGGTTGAGATATATCAGCGGCATTGAGCTGAGGTGGAGTATGACGACAACACTACTACGGGAGCATCAGATGGATCGGGTTGAAATGTGCAGGGCAGCAGACCAGATGAGCGGTGGATATTGGATGATCGGATGGTCGACCGAGATGTGGGATGAGATAAGCGGTTGTGATTCTATCTGTATTTTTTAAAAAAAAATCCCACATCAAATTGGAGGTGTAGAGATTCGCAGCTTAAATATCAAGCTGCTTTTCTCCATCATCAAATTACTCCCTCTCCCTCCACGGTACTTCCTTATATTGTGTTCTGGGGTGGGATCGGCAACCACCCTATTATCTCAACGCATGGGTTCACCACTGTGCACACACATGCGAGCTTATACATGGACCACATGCCCCCTATGGTCCTGCATGTACCTGAGTTTGAAGACCTCAGCTGGCCTTGCATGGTAGGCTATTTTTTTAATTATCTATATAAAAAATTCTAGTGTAAACATTCATGGCCACATTATAACATAAATAACATTCATGGCTACCATCTCCAAATTCCAAGCTCATGCCATTCCCTTCTTTTCTTCTTCTTCAAACATAATACTCAATATTTTCTTTTTTCATGATCATTCTTAGAATTATAATCTTCAAGCCTCCTCTGATTCAAGCAGAATGTATGGAATCATTCGTGTGAGTGATGTGTTATCTTTTAAACACGTGTCTTCTTCTTTGAGGATTGGCACAAACAATAATCTGATTTTATCAATATGGAGGATTTCCCAAGCATGGAATCCAATGCTATGAATCCATAACAATTCATCATGAATCTTCACTTCAATCAATCTCTATTCACATATGATTTCATTCTTCATTTTGACCACTATTGAAAACTGTTGACAACAAATAAAACTTATACAAAAAGTGGGCACAATAATCTCCCCATTTGTATTTGTTTCCAATACATCAAATTTCTCTCAAATGAATGTGTTCATATCAAAACGAGAATCATCTATTTCACCCTCACTTTTCTTCTCTCTCACTTTTGAACTTTCATTTCACATTCCTTACCCTTATTGGAAAGAAATACACAGTTCATGGTAGAGAGGGTATCAGTCCATACTTAAGAAATGTGTCATCAAAAGTTTCACTCTAAGTCTACTTGAGCAATTCTCAGTGTAGAAAACAAGATGATTTTATTTAAAAAAAACTATACATAGTCCACTGATCATGATACATCATGATATGTGAACTCAACCACTCTTCTTATGTCATTGATTAAATTTTTTTACTTCCCATTTGTAAAATAATTTTTATTTTGAGTAACCAATGTTGAGAGATTAAGAAATAGCATACCTTTTCCAATGACATAATCTTCAGACAATATTTAGAGTAATTTAATTTTATACCATCTGATGTTGATACTGATTAAGATCATGTGTCTCTCCCTCAAGGGAAAACTTCTCACCATTGATTCTAAGGTTATCCCCCTAAGAGTTTGCTTCACCTTTAATTCCCTGTATTATAAGAACAAATACAATACACAAAGATATAAGGGAATAATGTGGATCGTTCTTACTCCATCAATGTGAAAAACATGGTTGAGATGATTTTCTCAACCAAGATGATCCATTTGACCCACTCTTCACACTTTCAAATTTCATTTTCAATTCTGGTTGTGCTTGTGTGGTTCTGACTACTTCCATTTTCCTCATTCTTTCCAAATCCTTTGTCATATAACTAATATTTCATTAGGAGTTGAGGCATCAATATTGGATCATTCACATGGATTATTCTATATTCTTCTCTTATTATTAGATTGTTAGGCATGTATAGATGATCATATACCAACCTTATGACCACTTTCATTGCATACATCACTGATGTTGTCAAGAGTTTCAAATCTATTTGTAGTGTACTTTTTTTATCTAAGGATGTAGCTTCCTATTATCTGGTTGTCTCCCCCTTGAGATGGGATTCCTTTATGCTTTTTACTTTTTAGGATTGTACCAACAATCTAATGCATAGTGCCCAAACCTGTTTCATCACCAAAACTGACCCACAAATATTGATTTCTTTGTATTATGTTGCTAGGCCTTGTTCTTGACATGTTATCTCTTTGTGGAGAACCTCTTTCCACGTTCTTCTTCATATTCACCCCATATATGGTGAAAGGTAACTCCTCACCTTTCTTCATCCATAATTGTTTCAAATTTCTCTTCTAGACTGCACTGCTTGGGGAAACATATTTAGAAACATGAGTAAAATATTGTTTGGATGGTACCTTATTCCTCTCAAATTATTGTGTTATATCATAAAATGATGTCATAGTCTTCTTATCAGAATATGAAAGTCCTTAGTCTTTAGAATACTCTAGTATACACTGAGTACTAGTAGCAATTGTTTCCTTATTTTGTAAAGGTTCAATATGCGTCTTCTCAATGTTGGTCAACTGAGCTTCCAATTTTTGACATTCCATATTGAGGATGATCTTCTGATCTTCAATCATGATCATATTCTCTTCACAAGTCTTATTCAATCTTTCAACCTCATCTTCATGAATCTTAACTTTGTTTTGTAACAAAGAGTCCAGTTCCCTGAATTTCTTGGAAGTTTCTTCCAAATACAAACTCTTGACTTTAGTGCTCTTCTTCAGCTCAACTTCAAGTACATAGATCTTTTCTTCTAGAGTCTTATTGACCCCTTCTTTATTTTCAAAGACATAAATATGTCTATAGAGCTTTAAACATTATGAAATCTGTCCTACTAATCCATTTTCAACATTATCATCATCTCTTTCCAGTTGGTTTATCTCAGCTTGCATGCATTGAAATATTTTACAAATAGCAGCAACTCTTTCTTCAGGAATATCATGCGTATAGGTTCTTAATTTCTCTTGATCACTTGCAAGATCATGTGAGGTAGGAGTTTGATCAACATCACCACTTATTCTAGAATCCTTTTTTTATGGTTACCTAAGCCACCTTCTCTTCACTTTCCAAAACTGATATTTCTTTATTAATTTTAAGGCATGGTGAACCAGTTAATATATCTTCTTTAGATAAGAGGGACTTCTTCATCTGATTCTTCTCTTACTTTTTTCTATTTTTCAGGTTCTTTCTCGATATACATTTCTGCTCATATGTAACTGAATCTTTATCAATACTACACTTCATTGTTCACTTAAGAAATAAAACTCAAATCCTCCACTGAATATAATTATTGTAAAGTATCCAACATACCTGAACCTTTTTTCTCTAATACCAATTGATTGACCCTAGACCACCCTGAGAGGGGGGTGAATCAATGTGTCCACCTTTTCTGTACTTTATTGGATCTTGTTCCCACATTGGTAGGAACTTGTTTAGACCTATATGATGGATATGTGCAGTAATTAAAACATTCACATAAAGAAGGTCAGCACAACACTTTTTACTTGGTTCACCACTAAGGGATACATCCAAGGAGCATACGTCAACAGGTTGTCAGTCGTAATAATTACACTATTCTTCACTAGTTGTGGATTACATAGGTTTAGGAACAGTCACTTTGTCCTAGGATCACTGCCTAAATGTTTAGGGATAGATCACTACTTCCCTTGGGTAACTTTCATTAACTCCACCCAGCTCAATGCCATGGTTGAAGTCTCACTTAGTTTATAGATATGAAGGTATCTTCAATAGATAAGCATGGAAGTCTATGTCTCATATTTTTCATGAGACATTACATGAATCATAGTTTTGAATTGATGATCTTTTGTATTCAATATTCTCTTTTAGTTCAGTAAGTGAATGTACTAAATATCCTTCTTCTTATCTTGTCCAGAATCAAAAAATCCTATGTGATTGTTCAAGCAATGAGTATCATCTTACTTGGTATCATCATAATCAATTCTTTCCTTATGTTCATATATTCATGTGATCATGCATGTGGCATTTATGTTGAACTCATTTCTTCCTTCTATTTCATCTTCATTCACAAACTTGTTTTTGGTTCTTTATTTAAGTGACTTCACATGTGCATGTGCATGCATGTAAGCATGCACTCTCCTCCTCCTCTTCTTCTTGTGTGAAAACCCTTAATGGGTATGGTTCTTTAAAAATACACACATGACCCTTCTTCTCTTACACTTATTTCTTTTCCTCTTCTTTATTGTTTACTTAGTTAGGGTGTTTTTTTATACGTTTCTTCAAAATCTAAGGGGTGCAACCCTTTCATGTGTGACCTCTTTCTTAAAACACTAAAACACATCCTCAGGCTTCTTCAATCAATACACATGAATGCATGCAATTGTGCTGGCATGCTCTCCTTCTTCACCAAAGCATGAACCCCTAAAAACAGTACGGTATAAGTATGAATACCTTATATGGTTCTTCTTTGCCTCGTGAAACTAGGGTGGCCACAGGTTAGGTTATTCATGCAAGGATGCATGTTTCTTCGTTGTGCATGAGGTGCACAGATTTTCCTCTTTGCAAAGCACAGTGAGAGTGAATCTCAAGAACTTCCTCATGATGGTGTGGTATTCGCAAAGCATGAAGAGGGTTTTTAGAAAACCTATCATGTGTTTACAGTAACTGATTCTTTGAAAAGTGGAATGAGATTAAAAATCACATATCAACCACTCATAGGAACTCTTCTTCATAGAGTAGAAGGATCGTGATGCTCGGGTTTCTCCTTCATGAAACAAAACATCAAAGAGATGCTCTGTTTTGAAAACAACAGCTCTCGAATATGTAGGAGGAAACACCACTTCTCATCTTGAGCTCCTCCTTTTATAGGTTAGGGAAGATTATATTATGTATCATCAATCGGTGTGAGAAGATGTGGGGATCACAGTTTGAATGCTTGGGGTTTCCAGTGTTTTAAAAATCTTCAAACCCACAAGTGAAGATATGCCATGATCCTTAGGTTGTTTCTTCTTCAATTCATGATCCTATATTCATGCATAGAGTCAAGATATTGTGCAAGGTTCTCATGCATGAATCTTACATGGATCCTTATTGCCATGACAACTGTGTTTTACTCATCTAAAGCTTATTCTCTATGTTTTATGCATGCATGATCATTTTATGATGCATGCATAGATTTAGTGCACTCCAACAAAGATCATAGTGTCAAAATAATAATCCAGGATAGTTCTGTTGTGGTTCTTCGGTATCTCTGGTGGAGATGCATTGGCGGCATCAAGTAGTGGTGGAGGAGGAGGACGACACTGCTACAGGATCATCAGACATCTCGGGTTGAAACATGCAGGGCATGAGATCAGATGAGTAGCAGAGATTGGATGATCAGATGTTGTGGCTGATCGAATAGTTGATCGAGATGCAGGATGAGATAAGCAGTTGTGATTACATCCATGTTTTTAAAAAGTTTTCCCACATTGAATTAGATACACGGAGATTCACAGCTTAAATATCAAGCTTATCCGCTCCATCACTAGATTAATCCCTCTCCCTCCACGGTACCGCCCCGTACCATGTTCTTTGGGTGTGCTCTATGCCCACCCTACGCTTTTCCACATGGTTTCACCACCGTTCTCACACCTGTGGGATTATACATGACATGTATGCCCTGCGCCGCTTGCGGGGATATCCTTGAGGCTTACCTTGGGTGTGTTTGATCCTCGGGTCCGGCATGTGCCTAAGTTTGAAGACTTCGACAATCCTTGCATGGTTGGCCTATTTTTTTAAGTAGCCACATAAAAAATACTAGTGTAAAATTGTATGGCCACCTTAGAACATAAAGAAAATTCATGGATATCACCTTCAAATTCCAAGCTCATGGAACTCCCTTATTTTCTTCTTCTTCAAAAATAATGCTCAATATTTTCTTTTTACATGATCATTCTTATAATTAGAATCTTCAAGCATCCTCTAATTCAAGTAGATTTTTTAGAATCATTGTTGTGATTGATGTGTTCTCTATTAAACACTTGTCTTAATTTTTGAGGATCAGTAAAAAAAATCATTTTATTTGATCAAAATGGATAATTTCCCAATCATGGCATCCAATTTTATGAATCTATAAAAATTATTCAAGTATCTTCACTTCAATCAATCTCCATTCACTTAGGAGTTCATTCTTCATTTTTACCATTATTGAAAACTTTTGACAACAAATACAACTTATACACAAAGTGGTCCCAATATGATAAACCTAAGGTATCATAGAAGGTTCCATGATTTAGACACCTTATAATTGATTTTTCATGATTATACGGTTTCCCACTATTATTATTATTGTTGACACTATGGTTTTTGGTTTTAGTCAATGGTGTGAATCAAAAGAAGCTAGGTTAATATTTAATTTATTATAAAACATGTTGATGAGAAAACAAATGGAATGATGACTAGATTGAAGGATATTGTGATTATTCTTAATCAGTTACCATGATATATGATTAACAGATTTCTCCTTAACCAACTCTCTATCTCACTAAAAAATAGAAGGATAGAGTTCACTGAGAGCTAGGGTGGTGAAGACCATGGAGGAAAGAGGGATTAGTTTCCTATATTTTAAGAATGTGGGAATAATCACTCAAGGGAACATATCAAAGGAATGATAAGATGTTCATATTGTGTAAAATAAGGACACAAAGACAGTAATAGCTGATGAAAAATGAAAATTCCAGCTAACACGGTGGATCAGAATAGTGGTTTCCCTAATGATTCATCAATGGATGAATGTTATAAATTTGGAAAGTGTATGTATTATAAAAATTTATGTACCATGGGGAAAGCTCATAAAGAGAATTAGTAAGGTGGTATGAGTAGTATTCATATTACTGATAATGAAGATGCCACAGACAACATGTGAAATTAATGGGATTTTCTAATAGTATTTTTTATATTAAATGTGAGAAGCATGATTAAATTGAGGTTGATGGATATTAAGACATGATTAAAATTTCATATTTTAGAAAACAGGTATTAAGGAATAAGATGATGAAATATAGTTAATGGTTTAAAAATTAAGTGGAATTATTAAAGTTCCTATGTATTGGAGTTCAAGAATTATGTTACATGAATCATGAAATATATAAGGATTGTTATGTAGAAGTTTTTCATTAAGGATCTACAAGAATATGTTGAATAGTACTAATAACCTAGAAAATTGATTTAATGGAAAGTTAATATTTTACAGAAAACACATGATTAAGGTAATATAACCCTTAATATTTTTATAATTTTGAAAAATGGTGTTTAGTTTGGATAAAGAGATTATTGATATAGATAAAGTAAATTGTATAGTATTTATGACCTCGTAACAAATAAATTATTTTCTGAAAAAGTCATTTATGTTATCATTGAGAGAGTTTAAAAAATTATTGGATATGTGGAATATTTTCAATAATCTATGTTTTTATTCAAGTAAGAGGAATAATTCTTGTTTTTGTTGAGGTTTTATGGTAATTTTGGTTATTACCAAGCTTCAGGATAACATATGACCAAGGTAGTCACATATTTGGAATTTGATCATTAATAGCTACTTGATGATATTTTTAGGGTTAATGTTAAATTGATTTAGGGAAATTTCATGACCTTATTTTAAAATTTTAAATTTTGGATGGGTCATGAGGTTAACCATTTATGGAATAATTTATGATAACCTTTGTTTGAGGTTTTAAATATTAATGTATCACTTCACCATATGAAGATTTGTACATATTGATAACCATTTATAATCATTTTTTATAATAACTAGATATATAAGGAATGAATTATAATTATATTATGGATCTTATGATCCATTAGTGATTTTGGATTAAGAAAATTGATCTTTATTTCTTTGAGTAAGATATTGAGTGGAAATGATCAAATCACAACCAAAGGATGAAATTGTGCTTATAATATAAAATAAATACAAGACCTAGGTATATCTATCCCTTTGAAATTATTGATCTTATCATGATGTTAGCCTATAGATTATAACTTACACTAAACCATTCTGAGTTTCATGATGTTTTCCATATATCTCTCCAGATGAAGTACATTCCCAATCCATTACATGTATTAAACTCATAATTCATACCAATGGAGAAAGATATTTCTTATGATTAACAACCGGTGGAGATTATAGATCATATAGAGAATGTTTTATGAAAAAATATCACTCACCTATCCAAAGTATTATGGAAAACCATGAGTTTGAGGAAACTATGTGGTAACCTTATGATATGTTGAGTCAAAATTATCCTTAGTTGTTGGTACCAAAGTGATGAATTTCAAGGGAAAAATTCACTATAAGGGGGTATAATGCAACACCCTAAGATTTAGTGAAATAATTTTTTCTCCAATAAATTTAATATTATTATATATATTTTGTTACACGAAATTCTATGTTAAAATTGTATTACATGAAACACTGGGTTTATCTTATGTTACATGTGACATTAAGTTTTAAAAAACCATGATATATTATTAATGTTATTATTTAAACAAGGTCATTATAAACTATACATTAAACATATAAATATGAATAGTAATAAATAATTTTTAAATATTAAGAATAATGGTTTTATATAAATAGAACATATTTATAAAAAATTCCTTAATTTTTATAAAAGTATTTATATGATTTAAAAATATTATTTTCTCAAAAAAAAAGTTGTATTGCATTTTGTAAACTTGTAATAAAAGAAATTTTAACCAATTTTAGAAAATTTATTTGAAAAAATAAAATTTATTTTTTAAAATATAAATTTCAAAATTATCTTGGAGTGTTTTTTGAGAATTTTCTAGAAAGATTAATTTTTCAGTGAATACTGAAAAATATTGGTTTTTATTACAAATCGACATTTCTTTTAAAGCTTTATAAATCTTGAAAAATAATAAAATAGTTTTAAAAGTAAAATTAGTTCAATAATATATATATTAATTTAATTTTTTCATTTTAATTAATTTCATATTGAATTTTTATATAAAAACATTGTAAAATTTTGAACATTTTCTTTTTGAAATAACATTTTCTAAACTCATCTGTGGGATTAATTTTAATTAAATTTTTCCCATTATATAAATAGAATTCATAAAAATAGAATCTATATTTTGAATCATAATAATTTATATTATTTAATAATCCTAACTTAATTTTTTACCATAATGAATACTACAAAAAGAAAAATATATTCACCATGGTTAAGGTAAAAATGGGTTTACCAAGGATTAAACTAAAAAGATAAGTGTTAAAAATGACCCAAAACTTATCAAAAGACCATTGTATGGCCATATTTTGATGTTATATCTTATATTTTCTTTAATTTATCTTTTTTATACTTGTTTTATGTGAAAAATATAAGCACACCTTTTTCTTTTCAAAAATTACTAGTGTTCTACTCACCTCACTTATAAAAGGCCACCCCTTCTCTTCTCCTATTAAAACTTAAAAACGAATTGAATCAAAAACTTCCTACCCAAATAACATCATTAATTAAATATTCTCATACTATAATCCTTATTTTTGTCAAAAATCCAACTTAGGCGGGATTTTGGTGCAATCCAAAATAATTTTTCCAAAGAAGTGGTAACATCCCTAATCGAGTGTTTTATTTTTTTTCTTCCTCCACATCCTTAAATTATTATTATACCATAATTATATAATAAATTTATTGTATTAAATATAATTATATGTTATTATTTTAATTTCATAACCTAATTCATTCTTCTCTTCCATAAAATAGATTATGAAATCATCATTCTTGTGTACGGTGGACTACCACCTCATGAAACAATGTTATTCGTTTTCCATCACCACCTCTCACAGTTATATATAATTATCTATTTAATGTTTATATATGATATTTATTATATTATTATGCCTTTTTAATTATAATACCACATATACCTTCTTACCTTACAAACCATTGGAAAATAATAATATCGCTTGTGTGTACGACAGACTACAACCTCGTGAATTGATGTGATGTGTTTTTACATTCCCTTTTTACTAGGATGGTAATAAGGACAGATTTAATGAAAATATATGATATTTATAACATAATTATACTAATTTAATTATTATATCACATATAACTTGTTATTTTATATTCCATGGTGGAAACAATAGTGTCATTCGTGTGTATGGCAGACTACCGCCTCGCATAGCAATGTGATTTATTTTCACTGATGATTTTCATGGAAGGTAATTAGGGTAAATTTAATTAATTTATGTGTTATATGTGGAATAAAATTATTCTCTAATTTTAATATATTATTTACCTTTATTTCAATTCATCTATTGAGAAAATGGAAACAATGTGCATGCATATGTACGGTCGACCATCTCCATGAACGATGCATTTAATTTTCTATCTCTAAATTTTATGGATTACTATAAATACATATATAATGAATATATATGATGTTTATATCATGGTTGAAATTATGAATATTATTTAGTCATGATAAAAGTAATAGGACCAAAAAAAAATCAAAACATTCTCGAAATACAAAGTCATTATAACCCGAAACGTGATTTTAAAAAGTAATTATTGGTATGAAGATAATAAAAGGTAATAATTAAATAATATATGATATGATACATATAATTATGTTTTTGTAATAAATTTTTAATAAACTTATATTTATTATACATTATATTTTAATATGCATGATGGAAGTTGAGATAGAAGGTAAGGGGTTTATGTCTCACTTTTTACTTCTGTGAAACACATGTCATATTCACCAGGTATTTATTTTAGGTGGTGTATATACTAATCATGAATTTATTTAATTATGATTTTCCTAAAAATTATTAGTATTTACATATCCATTTTATTATCTCTCTTTAATGGGGTTTATGGTTTAAAAGTTACTGAAGCATTAAGTGATTTTTGACTCAATTTTCCTTAATTGAGACATATGTTAAGTTATGCACCTGTATTCTTTTATAAGGTTCATATACATACCATTTTCCATCTAATATCATGAATTTATTTTTTATAATGATATTATATGTTTCATTTAATTTTATTCCTTTATGGGGCTTACGAATAAATATTACTAAAGTGTTATGGGTTTTATAATATAATCTCATCATTTATCATGATTGTTTGTGATTATGTTTCCAATGATAAAATATTATGACCCATAGCTCAATAAACTCTTGAACTTTATTATCCTATGGTTGTGTAATGAGAACACATTATTCCCTTCATTTCCCTCTCTTTATGAATGTTTTTAGGAAAATCACCTTTAATTCTCTCTTCAGTTGATAACCCTTTTTCTTAAAAAACAATATTTTATAAAAAATTTAATTTTTTTAAATTATAAAAATATTTATTAAATAACTTTTTACACATTTTTTACTTTTAAAAAATTAAAAGTAATATTTATATCATTTTCTAAATAAGTCTTAATTGGCATTTATAAAAAAAATGTGAAAAAAAATATTTTTTTTAACATGCACAAAATCAACATAAATTACTACCATCATTACCATTATTTTATTTAAATGTTAATTTATAAGTTTTAAAGGTTATTTTAAAATAAAATATCTATGAAATTTTTTTATATTTTAAAATAGTTTTTTTAAAATTGAAAATGATATTTTCATCAAGAAATTTTTTTAAAGGGTTTTTAAAGATTATTTTATAATTTTTTGAAATTTTATTTTCAAAGAAAAGGTTTTCCAATATATTTTATAAAGTTATAAAATTTTATTTTGAAATAGAGTTTATTTTCCTCAAGAAATGTTCCAAGTGATCTTTCAAATTAATTTTCCATCTAAGATGACATCCTTTGATGTTTCTTATTCTCTACTGGGGATATGAACCAAGGATAACATTCTTATTCTTTCTCTGTATGGTTTGTTTTTATGTTTAAAATATGTTTATGAAACCCTTTTATCCTCTATGTATTATATAATGATAAAATTCTTATGAAACCCACTTCTTTTTCCACAGTTTATTCTTTGATGAATTGACTATAAAATTTGTTTCTTCTCAACAGGTTTTGTTATAATTAAATGTTTATGAAATCCATTTATTTTCATGAGTTTTGATATGATGAATATTTTATGATCTTGTGGAACACATATGTAAAATTTTAATTATGTGATGGGTGAGACCTATATCTCCCTCCAATGAATTGGGTAATGTTTAATGTTATATGAGCTGAAAGGGTACACAGGTGGTTATCCCAATCCTAAAAAAGGGTACACTGGAGGTTATCCCAAACTCGAAAGAGGGTACATGGGAGGTTATCCCAATCCCAAAAGATGGTATATGGAATTTTATCCAAATTATGAAGTAGGTATACTAGTGGTTATCCCAAGCCTAACATGTTATGAATGTTTTTTTGGGTATCCTTAACAAAAGATTTTATAGGATTATGTATATTCCAAAAATATATGTCTTATTCCAATGTAATTATCTCATGGATCAAGTTATTTTATTCTATTTTGATTCATGTATTATTAACTACCAATATTTGTTCCATGAATCATGTTTATGATATATGATGTGAAGGGTATGGTTTTTATATGTTATTCTCATGTTCTTATACCCATATTGTCATGTTATATTTATATCTACCTTGTTAACCCTTACTGAACATATGAGCTCACCCTTTCCTATGTTTCCTTTACCTGGTATATGAAGAAACATATTATGTATGATATGTATAAAAAGGGTGATGATTGTAAAGAACTTGTTGGGAGATGATGTAGCTCACTTATGGACCAGTTGTTTATGTGTCCAAGCTTCCAAAGTTGCGATACCTAAATGAATCTTTCTTGGATCTTTATGTTATATAATAAATAATCATCTTTTAAGATAAAATATTTCTTCATAAGAAACTTGGGTCATTACACACCACTCATCTGACCACAACCATTGAAAACATCGCATATTTTTTCAATCTTTTCAAATTTGTTTGAACTATTCCAATTAATCTTCTTAATAGATGAATGTTGCTTCTTCATAAGATTTACCCCCCCCCCCTAAATGATTATTCCTTTATACTTATATAATTTATGGATTGTACCAATAGTAAAATTCATTATTTCTAAATTTTTTATAGCACTATAAATTCCCTAAAAACCTTTTCATTCTTATTTATACATCTTTCTATTAAACAATTATATTTTAGTGAGCAAGCTATTTTTTATAATTGGTATCAATTATTTGGGATCTTATTAGGGGGAAAATTTATAATCATCCTTATTTCCACTAGTGACATGGTTTGAGTCTTCTTATCAGTTCTACTCATCCATATTTATACAAATTTCTTATTCAACTCTAGAGCATCTCTAAATATCAATTTATAGTAATCAACAGATTTTAAGATGGTCGGTGCCTATGGATTTGTTACTTATAAGTATTTATCGTTAGATGATCCTATTATAATTTTTCCAATTGATATATTCTGTTATAAAGATGAATAATCTTCAAAAGTTTGTGTGGTGGGATCGATATTTTTCTTATCTCCTTATGAAGACTTATCTTGAGTTGTTTCTATATTTTCATGTATAAACACAAACTTATCTTCATATTATGAATATATTTCTAATTATAAAGTCTATAATTTTTCTTCATGTTACTTCATTATTTTCCAATGATATTCATCATGAATTTTGATCTTATCTTGTAACATTATGTAAACATACATAATCCTTTTGAATTTAACCTCTAATTGTGTATAGTTAACATGAATATAAATTTTTAATTTGATTCATATGAATAAGAAATTTCTTTAGGATTCTTATTGATATTATCCTTCTATTGAATTTATTTGAGCTATTTACTCTTACATATGGAGAATCTCACTTCAAGTTATATATTTATAGCTTTATTCAAAAAAAATTAATGATATTTATACAATTTAATAAATTTCATGAAAATATTTCTCCATATTATATAACTCTACTTAAATATTAGTGATTTCTTCATGTATTCTTTCAAATATTCCATAAATAAAAGAAATAATTTTTTTGGAAGGCTATGTAGAATGTCTTTCAATCTATAAATATAAATTTCTTTTGGAACTATATATATGAGATCATCACCATTGGAGATTTGATATTATTGTGGAAAGTTTTGTTATGAATTAAAAATTACCTCATTATTAATTAAATTAGTTGATTATCCTAATGTATAAATGTTTTTTCCTTGGTGGTAGATTAAACCACCAATTCATCTCCTTTTATATCATATATGTCTTCAACAATATTATTTCATAAAGGTAATGAAACTCCATATTATTGGTATGAGAGAGATTACTTATTTAGCCATATCCTCTATTTATTTTTTCTATTCATCATCATGTTTCTAAAAATAGAATTATTATCTAAAATATATGACTATTCATAGAAAATTAAATTCATTATAAATTTATAAAGTGGAACTCAAATTTTCAAAATAGAATAACTTTAAAGTAAATAGAATCCAATTAGGGGTGTAACCTAGATCTGATACCAATTATAGTATTATTTTAAGATATACTAAAAACTAATAGGGGAGTGGGAAATTAGTTTTGGTAAACTTTTGATCAATTTAAATATTTCTTACCTTTTTACCTCTTTGACCAATTGGGATCTAAATTCTCTTATTCTATTACCTTAGATTCATTTGCTAACACTCACAAAAAGTGTACATGAGATTTAAAAGGTTGACCTTTCAATTAAAAAGGTAATTATTGGTGAGAATGGGAAATAATTCATGATCCCATGAACCACTAAAAATAATCTTGTGATCTACAATGAGTATGTTATATCCTTGAAACTCAAGTTTTTAATTTAATCTCTTGAAATTGGTTTAGTGCATCCCTCACTCAAGTTCATCCCACACTTTAGAATGAATATGATTTATTTCATTATTCATCTTACTATTCACTTACTTATATAGTATCATTAAATATTCTTCTATTCTTTTCTATGCATATTAATGCATACACCTTCTTATTACTCTTTACAATAGAAAAGTGAGTGTTTCTATTCCTTTCTCAGCAACAACTATAGAGGTTGAGTCAAGTTATTCTTCCTATGAAACCCAAATGGTATAATGCCTTATTCTTTTAATCTTCTATTTCACTATCTATAAAACACTTACTTTCCATGAAATATGATATACATGAACCCCCCCCCCCTATTTTATTCCTTTGTTTTCTTCTTATTTCTTCAATATAAAATGATTACACTGGTTCTTATTCCTTCTTTATTTAGTGCATCAATAGAAACACTGGTTCTCCTCTTCCTTTTTACATAATCTATAGGACTATAAAATGAGTAATAGATTCATGTCTCCTTCTCATTATCTAGGGGTATTTATTCTCTATGAATAATGATATCAATCCTATAACCCCTTTTTTATTTGACATGTGATGTGTGTGTGTGTGTTTTATATACAGGAAAATCATATTTTCTCATATATTTTATTCTTCTTCTCATACAACATTATTTGAATATTATTTTCATAATATGTAAACTGTATGTCTCTAAAAAATCTTGGTATTTAAACACCTTAAAATATTTCTCTTTTGCATGACTTATGTTTCCATGATCTTCTATTATTCAACTATCCTAAAACTTTTGCTCTTTTAAATTCCCAAAGACTAATAATTCCTTATTATTTAATATATAAAACAAGGAAATTACTTATATAAAATCCAAATATTAAAAACATTTATACATATACATATGAAATATGCATTTAAAATAGTGGTAGTGTATTCTCTTTTCTTCATGGTGCAAAGCCCTCAAAAATTATTCTTCTTCATTCAGAATATGATGGAATCAAGATTTTAAAAATTGTGATATTTGGAAACTTCATATTTCATCTTACATGAAATTTTCATATTTAAGAATTGAAAAAAAATGAAACCCTTCAAACATAGCTTACTCTTACGTTGATCATGCAATTTTAAAAATTATCTTACATTCATTTATCTTACATAGAATTATCTTATGAACTCAAAATTTTATACACATATAATAATTTTTTTACAAACTTACAATTTCTTACAAGTGTCATATTTTTTTTGTATATCATAATTTAATTATATGATGGAATCTCACTCTATGTAATGAGATTTATTTTTTGAAGAATGTGAGATTCAAACTTAGCTTGGATCACTATATTTAAATACTTTGATACCTTATTTTTAAATCTCAACAAAGAATGATTATAATTAATTCTCTTCATATAAACCATTGTATACATGTTCATCTGATGATCATGTAACACTAACTTTTTATGAATCCAAAAACATTCTTCTAGGGTAGTGTACATGAGCTTCCAATGATAATGTAAGATCGTGAAAACATGAACTCCATTTCTTTCCATAGTATTAGACTTAATAGTAGTAGTTTTCAATGCCACTAGTAGACATTTCATTGTGGAAAGTCATTAATCATCATTTTATTTCACCTATCCTACATGTACACTAGTCTATAAAATGTTTGATATGAGGATAAAATCATGGGTGTATTCTGATTTGAATGAGGCCACCGGTATCTTCAAACTATGTTTTCAAGATGAAGGGAGAGGTTGAGGATTGTAGTAATGAAGTCTTTTTGATTTAAACGAAACACACCCATTTTTATTAAGTGTTAAATAGCAGTCCATATGAGATACATCCCATATAAAACAATCCCTTAGTATTCCACTCCTTAATAAGATAGAGTGCCTCATCCACACATTAATTAAATCTTTTAGAGACTATTATCACCAACAATTCACTCTAATAATCCACAAGACTCTATCAGAACTAACCCCCCACTCCTCTGACCTCTTACTGATTCACTGACCCTCATATGGGATATAAATCCTCTAGGAAGATTCTCATAGATAGATTTAACCATAGTGCATGGTTGGGTTTCACTCTAGATTCCTTTTCTTCTTGTACGAACATTATAGCTTTGGGTTATCAAATTTTTTTGTAAATCCTTCACCAAATAATAAATATATGGAACTGTTAGCAGTCTAAGTCTTCAGCAAATGGATTCTAGATTATAACTTATTTTATTATTTTATCCCTTCAAAATACTTTTTTAATATCCTCAACCTCATATAAATATTTTATAATTCTATTTATATGGATACAATATTCAAATACCTTTCATCATAGAGATATATAATATGTCATTATAAATTCTTCATGTGACTTCAAATCTTAAAACACTTTTTCCATCAATAATAAAGGGATATCCAAGTATTCCAAGGAATGAAATTGCTTTCTTTTACATTATATAAAATTACAGGAAACTCAAAAACAATATTTAATATGTTCTATTTAATATTCAATGCTTAATAAATATGAAAAAATTGCGGGGATCTCTTATTTTTCATTAAGAGTCTTGGAATTCAACATCTAACATTTGAAAAATTCTTCTTCACTTTAATTATTTTTACCCAAAATATTGAAATCAACCAGTATAGATACATGATTATTATTAAATACAAATAAAATACATATAAAGTGATCTCAATAGGAAGTATGTACATGATGCATTTCATGTGTTGATCCCTAAAGTAGTACAGTTGAAGGATAATCTTTCTTATGAGGAAAAACCAATTCAAATTATTGATTATAGAGAGAAGTTTTTTTAAAATAAAGTGACTTACATAGTTAAAGTTTTGTGGATGAATCATATGATTGAATACTAAACATTGAAAAATTAAATATCCACATGAGAAAACATCCCCACCTATTTATCAATTCATAAAATTGTATGGATTCAATTTATTTAAAGGATAAAATGTGATGACCCATGTATTTTTTCTAATGAATAGATTTTATATTTTATGAAAATTAATTATATGGATTCATATTAATACTTATTGTAACACCCCAGGTAAATAAAGAATATGACATTTTCACATTTATCCATATTTTTGAATAAAATATTAATATAAATTTAAAGGGGACATTATGCTCGATGGCGTACCCAATACGTAACAATGTGTTTCTTGGGAATCTTACGTTGCACTCTAATAATAAAATAATATTATTTTAAATTGTAGTTAACGCCTAGCCATTGTAATGGCAGGAATGAATAGAACTAACTACAAAATGATTATATATGTCTGTCAATTATTTTTACTTTTTACAATAATTGTTAGAGGATTAAAAATGCGAATGAATCCAATTATAAGCGTAAACATTCTAATATTCTTTAAAAGGTCGATTAACCGCCTTTTGATGACGAACCTATTTTAAATCCACTTTTTGACAATTTTATGTGTTATATTTGAAAAAATAAAATTCTTATTTAGAATCGGGACATCAAAATTATCTTTGTGTAAATTTTTGGTATTTTTCAGATAAAGTTCATTTTTAAATGGATAGTGAAAAATGTTGTATTTTAATTCAAAACCTCTTTTTAATCTAATTTATTTATATAATTAGATTATATTTTGAATTTGTTTTAAAGTGAAATTAAAATATATTTTTACCATTTAATCCAATAGTGGTCGTTCAAATTAATTTCATCTTAAAATTGGACTTAAACTAGTGTCAATCTTTTGATACTTATTTTTTCATAAAAACACGCTATTTTCTCTGAAAGCAGAAATTAATTATTAAATTAATTAATGTAACTTATATGTTTTGAATTTTTTAAAATAGACATCATTTTTTAATTCGGAATATCAAATATATCTTAGGGTTAATTTTTGGTATTTTTCCGGAAAACTACAATTTTTGGTGAATAGTGAAACCACTAAGTGGTACATAAAAACTGACTTTTCGTTTAAATGAAATTTTACCACCTCTGGGTTTTTAATTTCAAAAATCCGACATACATGGTTGTCATTAAGAAGTAAAATGTGGTTCAATGGGATTAAAATAATTTTTTTGGTGAATAGTAACTTTTAAGTTTTAATCGCGATTAGAGGTAATTAGTGTAGTTTAAGGTAAAAATAATATTTTAATAATATGAAATGACCTAGAAATATGTCCTACCCTTATTGTATGAGTCATGGCCGACCAAGAAAATCCATGGGTCAACTTGGGGACCTCATGGAGCCACTTTGGTTGGAAAATGACATTAATACCTTTTTATTTAAAGTTAAAATTAAAATGTCACAATCATGTGTTGTTTTACTAAAAAAAAATTTACATGGGGTTATACAAGTCATATTTTTTACTATAAATATTCATTATAAATATAAAAAGATTTCCTACATCATGATATTTTTTAGACACTAAATAAATTAAATTATTTATGACACCATGATGATACATCGATTACCTCATTATTTAACGATTTAAATAAAATGAAAAGATAATGTAAAATATAAGACCTACACTTGTCACAAACCTATTTTATGGGTGGATTTCGAAACCGTATCACCTTATCCTCGAAATATATCCTTTTGGGACCTTTTAAATCCGAAAATCATTTTATAATAAAGTAATATTTTATAACTTTCCAAGAGTGCCCCTCCACTCCTCTTATAAAAGGCCCCCACCTCTACCACCTTACACACACCTCTCAAGCCGTTGGGTCCTCCAACCCCTACCCATTTCATCTCTCCACATCCCCATATTCATCATCAAAGCCTCACTTTGGGCAGAATCCTTTCCAAGGAAGCCTTTGAGCTCAAATCAAAGAGAGTTACCCGATTTAAAGGTAGTGTCCTCTCTTGTGTTCTTATGTTTTTTTTTGCTTCTACAACCCTATAAACTCTTTTTATTCCTTTATTTTGTTACAAAACCAGTATCTTAAATATACTAGGATGTTTTAATGTGAATTATTATAGCTAAAATTACACACACCTTCGTCTAATGGTTAAAGAACATACTATTTCTGTGGATGGCGAATTACTGCCTCACGAAACGATGATTGTTCAATATTCTTTTAACACCTTCAAAGGTGGCCATTAAGATGTCACTATATTTATATATGATATATAATATGTTTATGGTTTCCTTAATCTTATGTATTTTTCATTTATGGCATAACTTTATGGTTTCCATTATGGGTAAATGCGATATCTTCATTTCAGGAAGTACGGACTACCACCCCCTCAAAGTGATTTGATCTGTTAATGCCATATATGGGACGTATAAAGGATGGAATTAATGGTATTACATATTATATACTACTGGAATTATAATATACCTTTATATCATTATTATTTCATTCCATTGAATACAAAAAAAAAAGAAATGAAAGTAGTGTTCATGCGTACGTACGGCTTACCGTCTCCATGAATGGTACATTTCATTTCTTATCTCCAAATGTTATGTACTATTATAAGTAAATATATATAATGGATATATATGTAATATATTACATCTAAATTATGGATATAATTTTTTAATTATAATATATATATCTCTCATTTTTTTTAATTCCATTAATATGACAAAAAATGAAAGTAGCGTTCATGCGTACGTACGGCCTACCGTCTCCATGAACGGTGCTTTTAATTTTTTATCTCAAAATGTTATGGAATAGTATAAAATGAATATATACAGGATATATATGATATTTAAAACATAAATACTATTCTGGATATGATATACCTATAACTACATGCAAAATTCTTTTCCAACAAGTTCAATTTTTACTCATGTACCGAACATCGACAAAAACGTCTGATATGAACCCACTTTATTAACCAATTATTATAACATTATAATTTGTGATATTAACTGAATAATAATCTTTATATTATGTCCTTAAGAAATTATAATTTGACCAAATTTTATTATTCAGGAGATTAAAGAACGATCGAGTCATGTCGGACACGAGGTAAGGGATCATACCCCTCTCTTTCTTTTTAAATACACTTTTTATGTCATTCCTTTTAAGATCATATTTCTTGTGATTGGGATGTTATTTTATATTACTCTTACTGTACTTTTTATGTTCATATGATGAGAGACCCTATTTTCTTTCATCAATCCATTTTGGAAGTTTTGAGTGGCACCGTTAGGCCGCCGAATTTTCATAAGGGATCCAACCTCTCTCTTTCTTTTTAAGTACTCTCTTTTATGTCATTTCTTTTAAGCTCATATTTATTATGTTTGGGGATGTTCTTTTATATTCCTCATACTGTACTTTTTATGTTCATATTATGAGATACCCTATTTGATCTCATAAATCCATTTTTGGAAGTTTTAAGTGGCGTCGTTTGGCTGCCGAGTTTTCGTAAGGGATTTTTCATCTCACTTTTATTCCCGTGACATTTATGCTATGTTTGCAACTATTTACTTTGAGTGGTGTATTTACTTCCCATTATCATACACTTTTTGTAGTATAATTTCATTTATGGGTATTTACATCTTCATTGTATGAACCTTCTTCCATGGGGTGTACGTTTCGAAAGTTACCCAACTCAATAAGGGGACCTTTCACCCTCTTTTTAAAAGACTTCTTTTGTTATGTCTTTTAATTCACATAATATTATTTTGGGGTATGTTCTTCTATATCATTATTGATGTACATTTTATGTCCAAGTGATGAGATACTCTTTTTATCTCTCATCAACTCATTTTCTAAATTTTGAAGTGACGCCGTTAGACTGTCGAATTTTACTAAGGGAACTTTTTATCCCAATTTCGATTTCTTTGGGTTCAACATGTAGTTATTGAATATGTCATCTTTTGAATATGTGTGAATTACCTTTTATTTTTTTACACTTAATATACACTTATATTGGGTGTATTTATATTTGTCACACATAATTTTGAGATTGATTTATCCTTAATTTAAAGATACCTTCTTTATAAGGGATTTCATCACATTTTACATTTCTATTGAGACTTCATTGTTGTTATGAACCAATTCACTCTTATATGGTGTATATACTGTCCTTTGGAATATTATATCATGAATCCATTTATTCTCATCATATTATAAAGTTCTGACTAAATGTTATTCCTCAATTATTGTATTCAAGTGTCTCTAATTTTGGTAAAAACCCTTTAACCAAAATATCACTTTAAATGTTTTAATGATTTGTTCTTATTAATATCCATGTTTTCAAAATGGTTTTAAGGATTTATTTATATGGATATTAATGGTTTAAAATGTAAAAATCTTCAAGGTGGTATGGGACACTTTGATTCAAAAATATCTTTATTAAATGTTTTAAATGGTTATGAAAATGGTTTTTTTTAATGGATTCATTATTTCAATATCCTAAAATGTTATATGGTGATTTAAATATGGAAATGTTATGTTTCCTTTATGAATTTTTTATGTTATACGTTTATGTTATGGTTCTTGGGCATTGTTATGAAAATGGGTGGTTCCGTGATAAACTAAGGGCGGATGAGCCCGATATATCTCTCCAATGCATTAGGTAACGCGAAGGGGTTAAATGTTAAGGTTTCTCCAAAGAGATTTAGGGAATATACTATGATGGGTATTCCAAATGTAACCAATAGGGTTACTCCCTATGTAATAATGTTATGAATGCCTCAAGTTACCTTTATTCCTTATGATTTATATGTTTTATTCATGATTTGATGAGGTATGTTAAAGTGCTTATGTTTTATGAGTAAAGTATGATTTCATTGATTCTTATGTATACATGTACTCATGTTTCCTTTCCATATTTTTATATCCCTTACTGAGCTTTTTATGCTCATCCCAAGTTTTTGAAATGTTTTACACAGGACTTAAAGATGAATAGGGTCAAGGATGGGATCAAGGGAATACATGCTATCTAAAACATGGAACTAGACATGTTTATTTTAAGAGTTTTTTTATGGAAACTTAGTAGAAGTGTCTACTTTGTAATCTTTTGAGATGTAATAGTTATGTCCTAATTCTCTAAAACTCTAAACCTGAAAAGATCCTCAATGTGAATTATTCATTTAATTAAATATTAAGTAAGGTTTAAGGTTGGGGCCTTATAGTTGGTATCAAAGGTCGGTTTAGATAACTTTATAGGTTAGGGTATTCTCTAGGAATAAGTGACATTACCATAATGTTTAGGATTTCAGAAAGAGTCATAGTTTTAGATAAAGTGAATGAGTAATTACACCTTAGTGTTTATCTTCCTCATTAGAACATGATGGTTTTGTTGATATACTCACACTGACATTTCTGTTTTTAGTGAATGGATGGATCTAGCAGGAACCAAAGTGACAATAGGTTTGAAGGAAATTGTGGTGGTTCTCTGATTAAGAGACTGGATGAAATGGGGGATTCAATGAGGAAACTCGTGGTTGTTCTAAACCAACTATCAAGGAGTCATGATCAATCACTTGTATCTTGGTATGTTCTGTAATTCATCACGTACGAGATGACCAATCGATGTGAAAGTTTAGGTAATAATTATAAAGGTAACCATTAGGGTTTATATGATCCTTAATTTTGAGGTAATTATGGGTTATTATATATTATGATGGAAAATGAAAGGCATGATATAAACTTGATGTTAAAATATGTTATGATTATTTTTGAAGATTTTATCTCGTTTTGGGGAATGTTTTAAGAATTATATAGTTTTGGAAAAAGGACAACACACAGACCGTGTGACAACCCGTTGCGTCGGACAAAGCTGCGGGAATCGAACTCACAACCAAAGTGCGACTGGTATTTATCGCCTACCACTGGACTATGTGAATTACCTGGTTAGTTTGACTAATTCTTTTTAGTTATATGATTTTAGGAATCAAGAGTAAGTTTATTTTGGGTTATCTATGGAAATGATTAACCTATCTTCGAGGATATGTGATTAGGTTAATTACTTTTCAATATGAGAATTTAAGAGCAACTGATGTTATTTGGAGATAAAAGTTAATTTGTACCTTGGAAGAATATGTGATTAAATCCTTAAAATATTTGGATTTCAATCTTAGTTTGGTTTACTTTGAAGAATTTTATGGACAATTGTTTATCGAATGGTCTTCGTTGAACTTTGGGTTTTTTTGGATAAATTTTGGAGATTAAGAATAGATTTTCTTTTTATAAAGGATTATACTTTTGTGGATTATCTGATCTCATACTAAAAATTTTGGTTTTGGATTTTGTCTAAATACATTGGAAATATATAGTTATCTTTTTTGGATTAGGTGATTCTCATGATGTTGATTATAGTACTATTAATGCGAACAAGTCTTCCTAAATACTCGTCTTTTGGAGAAAATATGAGTTTGATTAAGGAATCTAGTAAAAGTTGAAAGTCTATGTGAAAATTAAGTATGTTTCATTACGATTTAGTTAAGATCAAAAATAAATTCCTCAATGAAGAGTAAATTAAAACAAAAATGTTGTCTGTTAACTTTTCCTACTGGGGAATCAAATACTGTTTAACCCATCACAAGTTTGTGATTTTCTTATGGTTAACTTTCTCCTAGACATGTTTACTAGCACTTTCCCTCAGAACATGACCCATTGTTTTTTCCTCCATATCCATGTTTTCCTACATGGAATCCTAGTATGGGTTAACTCGGGTGACCTTTGTACTTATCTTTCTTTATTTTAAAGTGATTTTTTTACTGAATCTTGTTCCGATGTGGGAATTTCAATAAAGTTTCCAAGCCCAATTTTAAAATTGCGAGGACACAATTCCCAAAAGGGGGGGAGGATGTAACACCCCAAGTAAATAAAGAATATTACATTTTCACATTAATCCATATTTGTGAATAAAATATTAATATAACTTTAAAGGGGACGCTATGCTTGATGGCATACCCAATACACAATGAGTTTCTTGGGAATCTTACGTTGCACTCTAATAATAAAATAATATTATTTTAAATTATAGTTAACGCCTAACCATTGTAATGGCGGGAATGAATAGAAATAACTAAAAAATGATTATATATTTTTTTCAATTATTTTTACTTTTTACAATAAATGTTAGAGGATTAAAAATGCTAATGAATCCAATTTTAAGCGTAAACATTCTAATATTCTTTAAAAGGTCGATTAAACGCCTTTTGATGATGAACCTCTTTTAAATCCACTTTTTGACAATTTTATGTGTTATATTTGACAAAATAAAATTCTTCTTTAGAATCGGGACATCAAAATTTACTTTGTGTAAATTTTTGGTATTTTTCAGATAAAGTTCATTTTTAAATGAATAGTGGAAAATGTTGTATTTTAATTCAAAACCTCTTTTTAATCTAATTTATTTATATGATTAGATTATCTTTTGAATTGGTTTTAAAATGAAATTAGAATATATTTTTACCATTTAATCCAATAGTGGTCGTTGGAATTAATTTAATCTTAAAATTGGACTTAAACTAGTGTCAATCTTTTGATACTTATTATTTCATAAAAACACGCTATTTGCTCTGACACCGGGAATTAATTATTAAATTAATTAATGTAACTTATATTTTTTTAATTTGTTAAAATTTAAATCATTTTTGAATTTGGAATATCAAATATATCTTAGGGTGAAATTTTGGTATTTTTCTGGAAAACTTCAATTTTTGATGAATAGTGAAACCACTAAGTGGTACTTAAAAAACTGATTTTTCGTTTAAATAAAATTTTACCACCTCTGGGTTTTGAATTTCAAAAATCCAATATACAAGGTTTTCATTAAGAAGTAAAATTTGGTTCAATGGGATTAAAATAATTTTTTTGGTGAATAGTAACTCTTAAGTTTTAATCGCGATTAGAGGTAATTAGTGTAGTTTAAGATAAAAATAATGTTTTAATAATATGAAATGACCTAGACACATGTCCTACCCTTATTGGATGAGTCATGGCCGACCAAGACAATCCATGGGTCAACTTGGGGACCCCATGGAGCCACTTTGGTTGGAAAATGACATTAATACCTTTTTATTGAAAGTTAAAATTAAAATGTCACAAACATGTGTTGTTTTACTAAAACAATTTTTACATGGGGTTATACAAGTCATATTTTTTACTATAAATATTAATTATAAAGCTAAAAATATTTCCTAAATCATGATATTTTTTAGACACTAAATAAATTAAATTATTTATGACACCATGATGATGCAGCATTACCTCATTATTTAACGATTTTAATAAAATGAAAAGATAATGTAAAATATAAGACCTAATGTAACAGCCCGAGATTTTATGAAAAATATTCTTTTTTATTTCACTAATGTCTTGTGTTGTACGCTACACCAAAAGGAGATTGCACAACACGCATCCTTGACTTGCCTTGCATTACACGCAATCGCGACCTTCCTCGATAGCGTGTATAGTACGCAATACCGAATTTCACTAAACAACGATATGCTATTAAAATATTATTATAACTAGCCGTTATGAATAGTAATAACCACCTTTTAAAATTTTAGAAATTTTAGCTCTCAAAATGGACTTCATTTTTGGATTCGGAGTATCGAATTTAGCCTAAGGTGAAATTTTGGTACTTTTCGGATAACTTTCATATTCTGATGAATAGTGAAAATTACTAAATTATAATTAAAAACAACTTTTTTAATCAAAATAATTAATAGTGATAAATTATTAATTTGAGTGGTTTTAAAATATATTTAGAATATATTTTTACAATTTAATACAATGTTGGTCATTGGATGTAATTTCACATTTAAACCAGACATAATCAAGTGTCAATCTTTTGATAGATATTATTTCTTAAAAACACGCTATTTGTTTTAACAGCGGGATTTAATTATAAAATTAATTAATGCAACTTCTATGTTATGAATTTGGTAAAATAGAATTCATTTTTGAATTCGGAATATGAAATATAGCTTAGGATGAAATTTTGGCATTGTCCTAAAAAACATCAATTTTTTATGAATAGTAAAACTACTAAGTGGTAGTTAAAAAACTGAATTTTTCATAAAACTTAATTTTACCGCTTCTGTGAATGAAATTTCAAAAATCCGAGAGACACGGTTGATGTCAGTAAGTAAAATGTGGTTCAATGAGATAAAAATAATTTTTGGTGAATAGTAACTTTTTACTTTTATTTACCACGGTTAAAAGTAAATAGGGTAATTAAGGGTAAAAATGATATTAATATTATCCTAACACATGTCCTAATTCTATTGGACAAGTGTATCTCGACCTAAAACAACCTTAAGTGTAAAATATTATCATTTAGGCCCACTTTGATTAGATTAGGACATTTATTATTATTTAATTCAAAGAAGAGTTAAAAGAGTTAAAATCAAAGTATATTTACTAAAACATTTTTAATATAGGGTTTTACATAAGATAAATTCGATTGTAAATATTAATTAGAAAGATAAAGAGATTTCCTACATTATGGTATTTTATTTTTAATTTTTAGACATCAAATAATTTAATTTATTTATGACACAAAGATGATGCAGTAATTATCTTATTAATGAAATATTGACATAATTGATATTATAAATACCAAAATAAATGTAATTTAAGACTTTTTATGAATTACACTAATTTTCTAGGTTATTATGATATATTAGTGTTGATTTAATCAATTTGGTTCGAACATATAATTCTGTTATGACTTTCAAAAAAATCATATATCAAATAGTGTCAAAATTGACACAAAATAGTTTTTAAATCAAATATTATATTATTAATTGTTATTTTATTCCTAAAAATCTAAGGTTCGTCCAAATGACTTAGATAAGGATATATGTATTAATAATATACAATTTGGGGTTCGTTTGGCATGTTATAGTAAGTGTATTAACCATATAGTGAAAGAAAACAAAACGACACGGTAAAAGTTAAATTATTTAACTTAGAGTTAAATCTAATTGATAAGGTTAAAATAATACCCTAAACATGTCTAAATCCTATTGGTTGATAGTATTTCGACCCATCCCCACTTTATCTTCGAAATAAGACCCTTTGGAACCATTATAATCCGATTTTGACATTAATATAAAATAATATTTTGAGGTATTCCTAAGGTGCCCCTCTCCTCCCTTATAAAAGGACACCTCCTCCCCCTCCTCCTCACACCAATTTGAGCACTCAAGCTCGGCCAACCCTTGCCAAAATCTATTCTCCACTTCCCTAGAAACATACTAGAGGTTCTGGTCTTCCTCAAAGACCAATTTTAGTGCCCTAAGAGGAGGTCTCAAAGAGGCGCTTCAAAGAAGAGGTAATTACCGTTACCAATTATTTCATCTTTATTTCTTCTTCCACTTCTTCTTCTTAGGTTGTTTCATTATGAAGTAATAACATCAGTATAACTCATATACTGATATGTTATTATAAGTATGAAACAACCCTATTTCACCATCTTTCCATCCTACGGGAAAAAAAATCACCGTGCGTGCGTACGTACGGAATACCGTCTCCACGCCGTGGTGTAATCTATTTTCCACCACCACCTTACATGGATGGGTATAATGGTGTAAAGAATAACTATACATAGTTATTACAACATCATATTGATTCTGATATATTGTATAATCCACTCCAATTCAATTCAATATTTATGGAAATGATATCATCGCTCGTGCGTACGTACGGACTACCGTCTCCACGACGCGATGAGATTCATTCTCCATGTTAACCATTTAAGAATGATTATAAAGTATATATAAGAAATAATAATGAAATATATGACATTATAAAGCTACTGGATTTATGTATATATATATATATATATATATATGTATTTCATCTACTTACTTCCATTCAAGACAATAAGGAAAGGAAAACAGCGTTCATGCGTACGTACGGACTACCGTCTCCATGAACGGTGTTTTTCATTTCATTTATCTATCTTATATATATATATATATATATATATACTGAATATATATTATATATAAATCGTATTTTATTCTGTAAGTAATTAAATCATGATATAAGTAATAATAATGTCAAGAACAACAAGTCAAAACACCTACGATAAATGAAACGATTTTACCCAAAACGCTTCTTTAACATGGAATTTACAAAAGAACGGGTAATATAATGTCATAAGTGAACCATATATGATATCATAACAATTAATATGACTCTGTAATAAGTCAATGACATTATTTAAATCATTATACAGGAGGTTCGGACACATACGAAGCAAATCGGACCTAAGGTAAAGGGAAATATCGCAATCTCATTTTTATCCGAGATTGTTTTTACTTTGGTATTTACTGGGGTGTATTTTATCATCCACATCCATGTTACCTCAATATGTAAAATTATTTCCATCCTTCTACAATAGTTTATATCCAATTTTACCCTTCGATGAGTTTTTTGTAAAAGATATGAAAGGAATCTTTTGTCGTTTTTCGTACGAGGTACTTTTTGACTTTTCCGACAAAAGTACGAGAAGAATGTTTTTTTAAAACATAAACGGCACGAACGGATTTTTACGGTTTTATAAAGCCTTATTTTCATGAAGCTTCCTCCAAAATATTTCATGACTATTTTCAATAAAATCTCTTTCTTTTAAAATTGCATGACGTTTTGTGAAAAGAAATTGATTTTGAAGAAGAAAGGATATTTTCCTCAAGAATTCATTTCAAGTGTTTTATCAAAATTATTTTCCATCTAAGATAACATAGGGTTCTGTTTTTATCCATATTGTTACATTGATTTGATTATGTTGTGATGGAATTATTTTTATGAATTCCTTTATCTTATATGAATTTTTTTATGATGTCATGATGTTTAAGAATCCCATTTTTACTACATGGGTTATGAAATGATGTATGATTTATGATTTTGTGGCACACATAAGAAAGGATTCATTATAAGATGGGTGGGACCTATATCTCCCTCCAATGCATTGGGTAAAGATTTTATATCTCATGAGATAGACATGGCTGAAATGGTAGGTTATACCGGTTCAGTGAAACAGGACTGAAACGAGGGTCACTCGATTCAGAAAGGGAATTTGTCCACTAAGATAGTCTTGGCAATGAGTCTTGACTAACAAGAAATGATTCTCTATGATTATGTGTGTATGCCACAAAGTTTCATGTTTTAAGTTATGATTATTGGGATTTCATTTCACTACTATGATTTATCCCATGTTATGAAATTATGCTCTCTTTTGCAGGTTAAGATTTCCAAAAGTTATGTTCTTATGAATATGATGTGATTGATTTTTCTTTTGTTTACCCTTACTGAGCATTTGAGCTCACCCTTTTATGTTTTCTTTTCCCCATGATATAAAGAAAGGTTTTAGGTAAGAAAAAAAAAAGAAGATCTTTATGGGAGATGTTGAAGATCTTTCACCAGGATTAGAAGATTATATTCCGAGTTTCCAAAGACACTAAACTATTATGATCCTTGCGTGTGTGTTTTTGTTATGTACTAAGTATTCTGGAAATGTAATGTAATGTCAATGTACGTCAGGCTTCGGGTCTCTACACCTAAACTTGTCACAAACCTATTGGATGGGTGGATTTTGAAACCTTATCACCTTATCCTCGAAATATATCCTTTTGGGACCTTTTAAATCCGAAAATAATTTTATAATAAAGTAATATTTTATAACTTTCCAAGAGTGACCCTCCTCTCCTCTTATAAAAGGCCCCCACCTCTACCACCTTACACACACCTCTCAAGCCTTTGGCTCGGCCAACCCCTGACCATTTCATCTCTCCACATCCCTATATTCATCATTGAAGCCTCACTTTGGGCATAATCCTTTCCAAGGAAGCCTTTGATCTCAAATCAAAGAGAGTTACCTGATTTAAAGGTAGTGTCCTCTCTTGTGTTCTTATGTTTTATTTTGTTTCTCCAACCCTCTAAACTATTTTTATTCCTTTATTTTGTAACAAAACCAGTATCTTCAATATACTAGGATGTTGTTATGTGAAGTATTCAAGCTAAAATTACACACACCTTCTTCTAATGGTTAATGAACATACTATTTCTGTGGATGGCGAATTACTGCCTCACGAAACGATGATTGTTCAATATTCTTTTAACACCTTCAAAGGTGGCCATTAAGATGTCATTATATTTATATATGATATATAATATTTTTATGTTTTCCTCAATCTTCTGTATTTTTCATTTATGGCATACCTTTATGGTTTCCATTATGGGTAAATGCAATATCTTCATTTTAGGAAGTGCGGACTACTGCCCCCTCAAAGTGATTTGATCCGTTAATGCCATATATGGGACGTATAAAGGATGGAATTAACGGTATTACATATGATATACTACTGGAATTATAATATACCTTTATATCATTATTATTTCATTCCATTGAATACAAAAAAAAAGAAATGAAAGTAGTGTTCATGCGTACGTACGACTTACCGTCTCCATTAACGGTACATTTCATTTCTTATCTCCAAATGTTATGTTCTATTATAAGTACATATATATAATGGATATATATGTAATATATTACATCTAAATGATGGATATCATTATTTAATTATAATATATATATATATCTATCTCATTTTTTTTAATTCCATTAATATGACAAAAAAGAAAGTAGCGTTCATGCGTACGTACGGCCTACCGTCTCCATGAACGGTGCTTTTAATTTTTTATCTCCAAATGTTATGGAATAGTTTAAAATGAATTTATACAGTATATATATGATATTTAAAACATCAATACTATTCTGGATATGATGTACCTATAACTACATGGAAAATTCTTTTCCAACAAGTTCAATTTTTACTCATGTACCGAACATCGACAAAAACGTCTGATATGAACTCACTTTATTAACCAATTATTATAAAATTATAATATGTGATATTAACTGAATAATAATATTTAAATTTTTTCATTAATAAATTTTAAATTTACCAAATTTTATTATTCAGGAGATAAAATAACGATCGAGTCATGTCGGACACGAGGTAAGGGATCCTACCCCTCTCTTTCTTTTTAAATACACTGTTTATGTCATTCATTTTAAGCTCATATTTCTTATGATTGGGATGTTATTTTATATTACTCTTACTTTACATTTTATTTTTATATGATTAGAGACCCTATTTTCTTTCATCAATCTATTTTGGAAGTTTTGAGTGGCACCGTTAGGCCGCCAAATTTTCGTAATGGATCCAACCTCTCTCTTTCTTTTTAAGTACTCTCTTTTATGTCATTTCTTTTAAGATCATCTTTATTATGTTTGGTGATGTTATTTTATATTCCTCATACTGTAATTTTGATGTTCATATTATGAGAGACCCTATTTGATCTCATAAATCCATTTTTGGAAGTTTTAAGTGGCGCCGTTAGGCTGTCGAGTTTTCATAAGGGATTTTTCATCTCACTTTTATTCCCATGACATTTATGATACGTTTGCCACTATTTCATTTGAGTGGTGTATGAACTGCCCATTATTATACACTTTGTTTAGTATAATTTCATTTATGTGTATTTACATCTTCATTGTATGACCCTTCTTCCATGGGGTGTACGTTTCGAAAGTTACCCAACTCGGTAAGGGGACCTTTCACCCTCCTCTTTTTAAAATACTTCTTTTGTTATGTCTTTTAATTCACATACTATTATGTTGGGATATGTTCTTTTATATCCTTATTTATGTAAATTTTATGTCCAAGTGATGAGATACCATTTTTATCTCTCATCAACTCATTTTCTGAATTTTGAAGTGACGCCGTTAGGCTGTCGAATTTTACCCAGGGAACTTTTTAACCCAATTTCGATTTCTTTGGGTTCAACATGTAGTCATTGAATATTTCATCCTTTTAATATGTGTGAATTGCCTTTTATTTTTTTACACTTAATATCTACTTATATTGGGTGTATTTATATTTGTCACACATTATTTTGAGATTGATTTATCCTTAATTTAAGGATACCTTCTTTATAAGGGATTTCATCACATTTTACATTTCTATTGAGACTTCATTGTCGGTATGCACCAATTAACTCTTATATGGTGTATATATTGTCCTTTGGAATATTATATCATGAATCCATTTATTCTCATCATATTATAAAGTTCTGACTAAATTTTATTCCTCAATTATTGTATTCAAGTGTCTCTAATTTTGGTAAAAACCCTTTAACAAAAATATCACTTTAAATGTTTTAATGATTTATTCTTATTAATATCCATGTTTTCAAAATGGTTTTAAGGATTTATTTATATGGATATTAATGGTTTAAAATATAAAAAGCTTCAAGGTGGTATGGGACACTTTGATTCAAAAATCTCTTTATTAAATGTTTTAAATGGTTTTGAAAATGGTTTTTTTAATGGATTCATTATTTCAATATCCTAAAATGTTATATTGTGATTGAAATGTGGAAATTTCATGTTTCCTTTATGAATGTTTTATGTGATATGTTTATGTTATGGTTATTGGGAATTGTTATGAAAACGGGTGGTTCCGTGATAAACTAATGGCGGGTGATCCCGATATAGCTCTCCAATGCATTGGGTAACGCGAAGGGGTTAAATGTTAAGGTTTATCCGTAGAGATTTAGGGAATATAATATGATGGGTATTCTAAACGTAACCAAGAGGATTACTCCCTACGTAAGAATGTTATGAATGCCTCAAGTTACCTTTATGCCTTATGATTTCTATGTTTTATTCATGATTTGATGAGGTATGTTAAAGTGCTTATGTTTTATGAGTAAAGTATGATTTCATTGATTCTTATGTATACATGTAATCATGTTTCCTTTCCATTTTTTTATATCCCTTACTGGGCTTTTTATGCTCATCCCAAGTTTTTGAAATGTTTTACACAGGACTTAAAGATGAATAGGGTCAAGGATGGGATCAAGGAATGACATGCTATAAAAAACATGGAACTAGACATGTTTTTTTAAGAGTTTTTTTATAGAAACTTAGTAGAAGTGTCTACTTTGTAATATTTTGAGATGTAATAGTTATGTCCTAATTCTCTAAAACTCTAAACCTGAAAAGATCCTCAATGTGAATTATTCATTTAATTCAATATTAAGTAAGGTTTAAGTCTGGGGCCTTATACTTATCATTATAACCTTATAAATAATTTTATTAATTTATGGAATAAGAATATGATTTTTCATTGAGAAAATGAAGTATTTTTTATTCTAACTACATTGTTTTTCATGTGTTATACAGTTTTGGTTAAATATTAAATATTTAAATTTTAGAATTTAGAATTGATAAAATGAACTTAATTTCTAGACTATTAATATCAAAACTATCTTAGGATTAATTTTTTTATTTTTCTAAAAAGATTTATTTTTTGGTGAATATTGAAAAATATAGTTTTTACACAAAATCGTAATGTTTATAAAAATATAATGATATAAGAATAACATAGAGAATAATGAAACATTTTTATCAAATAAAAATATATTTAAGTATTAAAAAAATAAATTTAAAAATATTATGTTGAATTTATAAACCTATGTTTATCATTTTGGAGCCTAAGTTATATTTGATTCTAATAAAAAACTATTTTTGGTTCTTTTATTTTAATTTCATATTCAAAAGGTTCCATTTAGTTTTGTATTTATTTTAAAATCCAAATAAATATAATTTTTTATCCATAAAAAAATAAATTTTAATGTAAATAAATATTATACATTATTTTGGTGTAAATTCATTTTTATGCTTAAAAAATTCATTTTTCTAAAAACTATTATTGTTGTATTAAGCTTACTTTTATTAAAATTTATTTTTACCCCATTTAGGAATTTAAACTTGAAAATGGATTTAATATTTTAAATTAAATCATTCTTTAATTTCAATCTTATTTTTAGAGATAAAAATAAGTTACTGATTTAAAAATTGAGTTACCATGGTACAGGTAAAATGTGGAAAAAGGGGTTAAAACTAAATAATAAATGCTCAAAATTTCATGAAACCCTACATAAAAATGTTTTGTTGAGGTATTAATTAACCAATAATTATCTCATATCCATTAGTTTCCTCAATAGATCCACTTTCCTTGGAAATTGAAAAGTCATTAATATAAATTATTTAGTATTTATAAAAATTCCATTTCTCTCACTTATAAATGGAGCCCCCATAATCCCTTCAATACCACACATAAAAAATTCGAATACCTATAATTAATATACCATATTTACTTACTTAATAATCCTCTCCAAAATTATTGATCCTATATTCTTGATAATAATTCCTAGGCCTTTCATTTCCAGTAAGTCTTTCAAGAGAATATTCAAGTTCTTAGTGTTAGTATGATCCACCCCCTAACATTTTTTTCTTTTTCTTTATCAACCACCCTCTTCAAAACCTATTATAAATATATTAATATAACTAAATAATTATTATTATTATTCTAAAATGTTATTATATTTATGGAATAGTCATAACATATCAATCACTCATCCATAGGGAAATAAAAACACACCTCGTTTTGTGTGCAGACTACTGCCTCCATGAATGATGTATTTAATTTCTCATCACCAACTTTCATGGATAGTTATAAAAATGGGTTTAATGAATTAATTTTATATTTATAACATTATTATGGATATTTAAAGATAATTTGGTCTGTTTATTGATAATATTAATAATAAATGGTCACTGTAAAAATTTAACCGCATAAAACGAGCTTACTGAGACACTTTTGAAGTAATAACTTATTAACATTATTTTTTATTTATATTCTATAACTAAATATTCTTGGATATCATTTATAACCTTAATAAAATGTATTTTAAATCATAAATATTATTTAAAATTTGTATTATTACTATGTAATAATATATTAATAACCATTTAGTGGTTATAACATGTTCTTTTTTTGCTCAATTTTACCACCTACATGAATGATGTTATGATATTTATATCATGAATGATTAATAAAACATAAATAATGGTAATATTATGTTAAAATGAAAATTTTAATATGTTTTCATGGTTATATAATGGTAATATATATGTATATTTTTTAATTAAATCAATTCTATATATAAAATTAAAATTTATAAAAAAAAGTTATTTTTAAGCGTTCTATGTGAACCGTTGCCATAAATTTAACAAGATAACCAAGGGAATATATAAATATATATAAAAAATATTAAATATTCATGAAACTTAGAGAATATTTAAATATCCATCATAACAACCAAATTAAAAGTAAATAATCATGGTTATTTTAAACCATCAAAAATAAGCTTATCAAGGAACATTCATAAAAAAGTAAGTATTACATAAATTATTGAAATAATATATTTATGGAATTATATGAAACGTATATCATGAAATGTATAGATATTATGGAACTATTTTAAAATTAATTTTTATTATTATTAGGATACTGAATCTTATTTAGATATTATGAACTAAATAGCCCAAAAATGACCTATGTAAACTATACTGATTTAGTAAATAAATGAAATATGGTAATAAATGGAATAAAAGGAAAACTATTATGGGAATAAACATGAAAAATGTTCTTAATAAATAAAATAATTAATATAATTTTATTAATCATGATTTAATAGGACTTATAAAGTGATTCAGGACTAATGGTAAGGGATTTTTATTTTAAACCTTAGTTTAAATGCTTTGAAGTGTTCCTTTCAATTATTTTTCCTCCATGTCCATATTATTTCAATAATATTACTATATACACTTCAATGATTTATTAAATTAATTTTTTATTATAGTTTCATTTATTTAAAAAGTTTTAAAAATGAATATTTTTAACATTTTCGGTATAGGAAATTTTTGAGTTTCTTTATAAAGGTATGAAAAGAATGTTTTTTAATATTTACCACTTCATTTAATTTTCTCAATATCATATCTATTATTAATTATAATGATTACTTTTTATGTTTTAAATTTTTTCCAAAGTAAATTTAATTACCATTGATCTATAAATTTTTCGTTTTAAATATTTATCAAATAAAATGATATTTCTTCATATTTTTATGTGATAACTATAAGTGATTATAATTATAGGTTAAAATGAATGTTTTTATCAGTTTTATGATTAAAGTGTAAGACCTCATGTGTTTTATTAAAGTTATGGTTCTTGTAAATTATATTTGATGATGGGTGGGTTCTATATATCCCTCCAATGCATTGGGTAATGATTTATTCTACCATGAAATTATGTTGGAATTTACTGGTGAAGTGACTCCATTGAAAGGATGATTATAATAGTGATATGAATATAATGTACCAATTAATATACATGATTATGTGTTGGAATTTATTATTGATTTTGAGATGTTTTATGAAAATATTTGGTCAAGTAAGTTACATGATTGAGTAAGTGATTATTTGATCTGAAGCATTATTATGTAGAAAGGTAAATTTTCTCATGGTTTTTTATTTTCAATGAACTAATAGGTTTCCTTTATTTTCATATACCTTACTGAGCTTTATTTGCTCATACATGTTTTCAAATGATTTTATATGATTTAAGGATGTGTTGGAACTATATCATGGTCAATCATTCAATATGGACACTCATCTTGAATGAAGCAAGTGTGTCCTAAATGAAACTGGAGTGTTTATTTATGAACTTGTTTTTAGGGAAAAATATTTATTATTTGGAAGTGTTATCTTCTGACATGTAATGGTTTTATTAATTATCTAAAACACTAAAACTAAAAGTTCATGGTTATTTATGAGAGTTTAATACCCACTATAAATCTTGTAATTACAAGTTGACTATGTTACAGACTATTATACACTCTAATGTAACCATGTTAGAGCACCACATGACCACAAGAACAACTACCCATATAAATTAGGCTAATGAAAAGTAGAAAGGGTCAATGATTATATCATGGGTAGACTATAACCTCATATCAAAGTGGGAAAATATTAGAAATATAATAAAATTAGTCATCATAATATCTAACATAATGAAATAAATGCCACAGAAAACCCATCCAATAGAATTAAATTCACCACATGTTATAATAAAATGAACTATCAAAAATATCACAAAAGTCAGGAATAAACTGATAATATCTCCCATAGTGGATCATATATATAAAAAATATATAAAATATAAAATAACCACAACATGGCCCTCATAACCCCACTCAATCCCAACTTTTGACTTTGTCAAATCTATCCAGCTTAACCATCTAATACCAGGCCTGTGCATTATTTGTACTAGAAATCATGAGGTCTACTCAGTCATTATGCCTGGGAAACCAAATTGGGGTGTGATTATAACTTATTATGACACTACTAATGGTTCATTATACATAACTAAAAAATATAGTGTATGTGAAATGTGATATTATTAGGAAAAATTCAACATCAAAAACTATAATCATAATATCTGTCACATCCATGAGTATTATCCCAACAACTTGGGAGTGAATATACCTACTTCAGACAGTGTTGGTATGTCTTTGAAAATGTCATGTAAACATACCAAGGGTCAAAATATCACTCACCCATATACCATTATATTCCCTAAAATGTCTTCATGGGTATAAGTTTCCACCCCATATACCATCATTTATTATCATCACATCTTCAGGGGGAGGGGAAAATCCTCACCCCATATACCATCATATAACATAAAGGTAATAGTAGTTTCCTAGTATATCATCATATATCATTAGGGGGGATGGTATCCTCACTTATATATCACTATATCATCATCATCAATGGGAATAGTGGCCCTAACCATACATTATTATATCATCCTCATAAAGGGGATAAATGGTCCACCCAGATATATCCACATATTATACTCATCAGGGGATAAGTTTCCCACCTAAATATCACCATATCTCATAATCATCTATCACATGGGTTATAGAATCACCTGAACCTAAAATATATTTCCTAGGTTAGCCTCACAAGAGCACAACTTATTCCCATTACCAAATTTATAATAGGCTAAAATCGTGTTATCCCCCTTGTTCTAATCCTTTTCATAGTCAACATAAGGTCGAGGCACTCACTATGGTATCCTTGGCCACATCAAGGCTTAGACACCCCACATGGGTTCCTTGTCTCATTTCAAAAAACTATGTTCAAAGCCCATTGCTCAAGAGGAATCACTTCCTTCAACGCAACCATTATCTCATAATAGCATAATCAGTCACACCTGGTACAACATATAACCAAGAATAAGTAATGGAACAACATACATCTCACTTAAAAAGTCAATCAAGTCCAACCCTATCAAATCCAACACAGTAATATATCATTTCCGTAGTATCCCCACTTAGATACCCATATACCAATTCAAGAGGAATGCTCACCTCATGCGCTAATCAACCATCCAAGAGGCTATAAGGAATCTCAAATTTTCTTATATCCTACCCCTAGGTCAACTACTCCTATTTCATCACACTACCCTACTCTAATATAACTAAATCACAAATCCTAGGGTCTATTGTGCTAAAATTTTGAGTCCATAACCCTCCAGGGTTTATATATCACATAACACATATTCATGGTTAATCATATGGCCATAATCAACTAAGGAATCATGATTAATGTTCAAGGGTCCATTATGGCCCAAGGAATTATGTTCAACTCATGAGGGTTTAAAGAAAAATTCATTTTTAATTCAAGTTCAATCACTCATATTTGGAGAGATCTCATATCACATGTCACAAAGAAAAATGCATAAACCTTAGGGGAATGTTTAGGGAATTCCTACCTCTTTCAATGTTATTCCCCTTAATTAAAGCTCAAACACCATCATTGAAGCTTATTTATGTCTAATCGGCTATATCCCATCAACATGAGGTCCTAAATCAAAAAAAATCATCCAAATTAATTATAAACAAATTATAATTAATTTAAACATTAATCCAATATTAATTTCACAACTAAATAATTGAACATAATCAAATAATTACCCAATGGCTAATCTCCCATGACTTAAACTTTAATCACCAGGGTGCTCACCACCCTCAACATTCACTTGAAACTCTATAAAACAAAATCCCTAACATCTTATCTCAATTCTTCCATAAATTTCACCCAAATTGATCAAAATCCATAAATAAATCAAATAAGCAGAATTACTCAATAAAATCACACAAAACATAGTTTATTTGTCCTATTAGGATCCCCTTTGACCAAATTGAGGAAACCCCCATCATATTGATATGATTCCACTATGAAATAGTGGGGTCATCACTCAAAACATAGGTTATATATTCCCTAATCAGTGATTAGTAAAGGAGAATAGAAACCAAGAAATAATAAGGAATTCATACGTTAAACAATGAAGAAACCCATCTATAGTCACCACAAGTTAGGGGTGTTGTATGGAATATGAGGAAGGGAAGATAAGATCAACCTACCCGGGTTCCCACATCCTAGAAATGAAGAATCCTGAAGGGGTTTTCAATTTTAAATACCATAATACCATTCTTCACTTTGTTTTTAAAAGAAACTAAAAGAGTGACCATTATAGAATGACCTATAGGGATCATAGCGCAATAAATATGAAAAAAAAACCTCATGATGTGTATATTCTTGTCATTTTTTATAACCTTTTCTCTTGATATAAACAAAAATCTTACGGCCCATGTCTTCATAGTGTGACCTCCCCTTTCACAGTATAACCAACTACCTGGAGAAGCTCGATACAAATTCCTTATAGGTACTCTCCATGGTTAATCCCACCTTCTAGGTTATAATCCTTATACCTCAATAAAACCTCATGGCATAGACCTCACCCACATGGAATCAAATCCATCCAAATAAATTCAGAAAATTCAAGATTTACTATCACTTATCAAGTAACCCTTAAGTATGACTATATACTATAGAGAAACCCTTATTTGTCAAAAATCATGCCTCATAGGGTAACCCATCAACCCTTTCATATAAAACCTTATTCATCATAGAGTAACTCATAAATCCTTACACATCATAGGGTAATACATACATATCACAGGGAAACCCTTATGTATCATGTGCTTTACTATTTTCTATCCCTGACATATTGAAGTAACCATTACCTATTGTCTAAATAAACCTTTATGTAGCATAACCCATAACCATAACATAGTTTACCATTAAGCATCATTATACTAACTATTACATATCATAGGTGAAATTGATACTCTTTCAAATCTTAAATCCTTCTAGGTACCCTTACATATCATAGTGTCTTCCATCACTTTTCCGGTTTTCTAGATAAGCTCTGTATTATTATGCATGAGGCCTTAACCCTTAAGTGATATTTCTCGTCTGTATAGGTTCCCTTAAAATTTGATACTATATCATTATTTAAAAACCTAAAACTTCCAAGATTTCATATATGGATTGTGATATCACTTAAATCAAAGCTTATGACACATCATCTCACACGTGAGCATCATCCACCCACAATGAAATGACTAGGTTGTGAAGTGATGCATCCCAAGATCCAAGAACTAAATCTTATGAAAAGTGTTCACAATGTGGCCCCTTCCTTCATAACATGACCCGTCCCTTAAAATTTTAATATCACATAAAATAACTTATTTCACAACACATCAAGTTGTTGCATGATCTTACACTTTTAGAAGTGTCACCCTGACCATGATCTGATACTCACTCAAGCACCCGCGTCACCACTTAGGCCACTAATAACAACCAAAAACACTTTTTTGGAGATGTTCAAGTCCTTATAATTCTAATTTTAAACCCATTTCTCAAAATTCACCCTTCTCTTGGATCAAAAATTCAAATTTCCTCTGACTTTTACCAACATGTATTATGTGGATCATTACACCCTCCCCACCATAACACTTATCATCACTAAAAAAGTTTCTTTGTGAATCCTCTATGAACCATCTTGGTTACCTATCCCCAATGTATAGGACAAATCCTATGTATTACACTAATTATGGTCATGATGATACTACACTCAGACCAAGACAACCACTCAAAACCTCGTCAACTCATGCATCATGGTGCCAATTATTTCTACTAACTCCACCAAAATTACCTACTCCTAATGGAATTTATGAATTTCCAATTTACCAATGTCACACCATAATTTTAAATCAATGTTCAACAATAGAACATCTCTTTATTAATTTCACACTCAAGCATCACCTAACCATCCTCATTAGAATCTACCATATCACTCCAAACACTATATCCATAACACAACACAGTGTCTCATTGTACGTGGTGGCATGTTATGCACAAGAACCAATAATTTCATAGACTTGGTCACTTCACTATATTGTTTCCCAAAACATGCACTTATTCGTCAGTTATTGAGCCTGCTGACTATACCCAATCCTCATCAGTAACTACCCACACTTGGTATTTTCTATATACCACACATAACCCAAATACTTACATCCAACCACAAACACAAAACTAAAACTAACTTTGGGTTGGTCCCACTAACATGTTACTCCTGACATTCACCAAAAAATACTCAAAATGATCCCCATGCGGTAAGATCATATATGGTGTACTCCCAATAATTAGAAATACCTTGTAATCGATCAACGAATATAATCTATCTTGATATCCACCATCAGCTAAATGTTGAAACACATGTGCCCCAGTTGTATTCCTCAAATAGGTCTACATCTCGATCCCTACTCAAGATTCTAATGATACCATGGAACACCATGAAACCATTGTCTAATAAAACCAATAATTTACCACCATACCCCTAATTCTGATGGACCTAACTCAAGGTTCATGACCTTTCACACCATCACGTGAATCTTTCATTTCATCCCACTATTATCCTTTATTAGTCCTAGTATCTTAAAATCATGTTGGTATTAAACTCACAATAGTTAAGGAAGTCTTTTTATTCCTTATCCATAATTCTAATCCACTTGACCCCATAGAATTTTTCAATACCCAATGGTCATTTGACCCTTTTCACTTTCCACAAGATCATAGCTTATCCCTTATATGATCTAGTCATTTAAACATATATTCCATTTCATGAACCCTCTATTATTCCACTATCTCACTATATATATATATATATATATATTGTCTCAAAAACTGTTCATATCTTGGTGTACCAATCCCACTAGTAAAACCACACTTCATCATACCCTAGAGAAGCCCCCATTACCAAAACAAATCACACCCAAACATGTGTACACCCCAGTGCTACCCTACCAAACCATTTGACTCATTCTATATCAATTCATATCCTATAATTCCTGGGATCAAGCACCCAATCCACCAACTAACTATACATTACCTTTATATTAATCTCATCAAATCAAGGATCTCTTTATTAATTAATCTACTAACCATACCTCTCATTAAAGTCATAATAATCCCATACATAAAGTATCCTCAGTGATTTTTCTCTCAAAACTATAACCAATATATCCCTTACATTCCTATAACACATACTTAATATCACCTCTCATGTATCAATATAAAACATAAAGAAACTACCCATGTTTATAACCTCTGAAGACACTTACAGACCTAGGATAATCCCTCTCTTGGGTTACCCTCACACATCATAATTCATCGTTAAAAAAGATAGTAAAACATCTAGATATTCAATTATAACTCCTAACTCACTAATATCCTGAGTCTCATCTCAATGTCATTAGGCTCTATCACCAAGCCCATATCCATAACTTACTTAGGTCATAACTCATGGAGAACAATACACACTCATATCTCAGATACCACAAGGCACTAACTGGATAATACACCCACTCTAGAGTTATCTTATACATATATTGGGAATCACATACTAAATCCAACTACCTAATCTATAGTGTTAATCCTCACTGGGAATATACATAAAAAAACTACCCCCTTAAGGATCAATATCACATTCATATGTATATAAAAAACATCACCCTGTGATGATTTATATCAATAAAACCTTACCACTCTAGTTAAATTAAGTAGAATACAAGCAATAAGTTATTTTTGAAGCCTCAAAATAAGTTATTATTAACACTTTAAATAAACAAAACCTATTTACTTTTCTAGAACTAATATCATAATCACACACTAGCCTACACATGTCTTGATAACCAATGTTCCTAATATGATTCATGAAAATACACTCTCTTTCTACCATAGGGAAAAGTAAAAAACCAGAACTTAAGTAACTCAAAATAACATACTTGAAAATAATCAACCCAACTATAACCACAAAAATCAGAAACATCAATCATGACTCTTTAATAACTTGGACTTTAGATCATACTGGTGCTAGCCAAGATCACTAAAGAGTATCCATCCCAAGTTACGAACAATATTATCTCTAGTATACCATATCATAAAATGGTTAGATAAGAAAAAAATCTATGATTACACTTTGTGACATATTAACCCTACTCACTCTATAATAACTAGATTATAGTAGGGTGTGTCATCATGATTTCCTCCTCATACTCTAGAGGTATCCAACTAGTAATGAGGGTTTATGGTGATACCATGGGGATATATACCCTCATATCATAGTGAAATAAGTAGTGGGAATAATATAAAATCATATATTATATTATCTGATAGAATATAATAAATATTTCAATTATTCATGTCAATAAAATGAAACACAGCAAATGCTATAACAAAATGAACTATCCAAAATTTCAAATGATTCAAGTAGTAAATAACAAGATCTAACATGGAAGATCATATACATCCTATAAAAAATATAAAAAATAGTAAATAACTAAAACCTGGTCCCAAATGCCAACCTAGTCCAAACTTATAATTATTTCTAAGTTTTCTAGCTTAACCATCCAATATTGGGCCTCTACCCAAAATGTACCTATAATGATGAGATCTTCTTGGGTAACAATGCACTAGGTATTCTCAAGAAATATGTGAGTATAACTCATTAGTCCACCACCAAAAGTTTCACTAACATAACTAATAAATATGATTAAAATATAATGTGATGTGATTGGGATAAATATAACATAAACAACTGTCATCATAATACCTATCACGTCAATGGGTGAAAACCCAATCACATGGGAGTGACCATACCTGATTTTCCTTGTTCTAATATGTCTCTAAGAAATAACATAACCATACCAAGGGTCGATATAGTTCTTTCCCATATAATTTCATATTCCCACATCAGTCCTTGGGGGGAACAAACACCCACCCTAGATACCATCATCCATTATCATCAAATATTTATGTGGAAGTGACCATATCATAAAACACCACATGTCATCATCAATAATATCTCATATAATTGTATACCATCAGGGGGAATAGTTCATGCATCATATACCATCATATATCATCAATAGAAATAGTCACTTTCCTGATATACCATCATATATCATCAGGTGGAATGGTGGCCCCACCCATACATCGTTATATCATCATCATGGGGGGATAATAAGCCTTTCTATATTTAACCATATATAATACTCATCAGGGGATAAGTAGTCCACTTGGGTATCACCATATATCATACTCATCATGGGGATAAGTATCCCACTCGGATATCACCATATATGTTACTCATTGGGGGGATAAGTAGCTCACATGAATATCACTATATATTATACTCCTTAGGGGATATGCGGGATTCCCAGATATCACCATTTATCATACTCATTAGGGGATAAGTATCTCACCTAGATATCACCATATATCTTACTCATGAGGGGGGTAAGTAGTCTACCCATATATAATCATATCTCATAATCATATGTCACATGGGTTGGAAACTTACTTGAACCCAGCATAGATTTCCTAGATTAGCCTCTCAAGAACACAACCTATTATTATCAACACATTCATACTAATATATAACCATATAATACCCCTTTTTAAAATCCTTTACATACTCAAGATAATATTGGGGCACCCACTATGGTCTCCTAGGCCACACCAAGGTCTGGACACCCCACATGGGTTCCTTATCTCATTCTCAAAAACTAGGGCCAAACACCATAACTCAAAGGGAATTACTTACTTTAACACATCCACACTCTCAGAATGTAGTAATTTATCATGTGTCCTACACTATATAACTTACAATGTCTCATGTCGGTATAGGCATGGAAATTCAATATAATTTTGAATTTTCATTTGGGGGTAGACTAGATTTTATATCATGTTTTAGAATAAAATTATAAAAGGGTGGTCACCTTAAACATACATTTTTTGGACATGTATTGGGGTTTAGAAGAGGTCCTAAGATGCTTGGGTAAGTAACGAGACTAGATGGGGGGATAACCGTTTTGTTGTAGACTACTTCAGCAGCCACCAGATAGAAACTAGCTAGTCACTGGCTAGTTAGTGGCTAGATAATGGAACTCCCTTATATGGGGGTTCCACTGGTGAACCAGTGGGGGTATTTTGGGAGTAAATCCTCATCCCCCCTATTTTAAGAGGGGAGTACCCCCTCCTTCTTCTTCAATTTTTTTCATGTGATCCTACCAAACACCACCCTTTATATCCTTTTCCCTATTGGATTAGGACGGCATTGTTGGGTGTTTTTTGTGGTAAATCAAGGTTTGGGATCCTCTTCTTCTTATATTCTATCTCCTTCCTCTTCCCCACTGATTTAGTATTTTTTTGTATAGGTTGTAAATTTTTATTACACCAAATCATGGTAAAATTACCCCATTTTGAATGGGATTTCATATATCCTAGGAAGTGGGCGTCAAGAGATAATGTTCACCAACCATCGATCACTAGTACATTGAGCAACATTTTTATTTAAAATTTTCTAGATAAATTAAATTAAATTAGTTTTTGAAATTAGTTTTTTCACATAGGGGTGTGGATCAAGTTGGTATTAGAGTTCTATTATGGACCTCTTGTGGGTAGTTGACTTTGATTCTGGTGCAATTCGATGATCCAGTGAGTTTTCACCAAATATGTAGAGTTTAAATTGAATTAATTAATTAATTAATTATAATTGTTATAATTAATTAATTATCTATTTATATATTTAGTTAGGGGTTTGGGTTATTGAAAAAATCTAGGTTTATCATGGATGATGCTATATAGACTTGGATGGACCTTGACAGTTAGATTCAACCCTTATAAATAACAGTAAGGCTTCAAAATTGAGGTAGTGAGTCTCTATACTAGAATTATAGAGTTTGTGAGTTTTTTATGGTTCATGGGACATGCGTTCATACAAGTGATGGAATTTTTGTGGTTAATCTAAATTTTTAAATGTTTAATTAAATTTTCTAAATTAATTAATAAAACCTAATTAGAATATAGTTTTGAGGACATGTTGGATCTTGTGTACAGGTCTTGTGCCTTGGCCACTGATGGTTGAGGTCTCAACCATTTACTACCCTAGAATATTGAGGCCCTTGATAGGGATGATGTAAAATAAAATAAATTATCTATCTTTCATTGGCCCTAGAGTAGGTGTCCTGGGACCTTTCATGTGGGGGAAAGGTGGTGAGTTAACATGGGTTGGTTGAGTGACCAAACTTGAGTGACCATGGAGTTTGAGATGGGAATATTTTCATCTCTTAAATGGGTTTCATATGAGGTATACCCTGGTCAACCTATGAGGTCATGGATTCATTATGACCTGGGACACAGGATTATGATGAAAGAACACATCTTGGGTTCCCATGCTTGGTGTGACTGAGAAGACCTGATGGGTGACCTGGTGATGTGTTGTCACTATTGAGAGGGTGTTCTTTGTTATGATAAAAAATGGTGGTTTCAGAATTTAGTCAACACTTATTAATTATTTTATTTATGAGGTGTTATGGTGTGTTCCATATAGGAAGTTTTGGTTATAAGATGGAAAATTCCCTTAAGGGCGGTCTTTTATTTTGTATGGAAAATTCACAAGGGGATGTTTTTATATTTATATACATGTGATATTGATGGATGAGAAAAATATCATAGGGGAGGTCTGTAATACTTGTGGGTTATTCCCTTAGATGATAAAAATATCATAGTGGAGTTTTGTGATACTATCAATGGGGTTTCTATAGATATGGAGCTAAGGATGATTTGGTATACTAGGATGGATATTTCTAAGAGAATTACCTATGTTTTTGGCACTTACAGGATATAGCCAAGGTGAGAAAACTCTTGTAGGGAAGATCTGTGTTACTTAATATGTATATTGAGGAGAACCAAGTCTAATGCAAGGAGATATGGTCATAAAATCATGCTAAGATACACCCTATAAATTCCCAAATAAAGTATGGTCAATCTAGGTCACATACCTAAGGATCAACGCAAAGGAAAGACTTGGTCCCCCTATGAGGTTACGGTACATTGGTTGGCAAAGTTCACACAATATGCTCAAAAACATTCCAGCATTAGGTTGAAGTATGTTTTGTGGGTTGTTATTTATTTTTATATAGTGTGTTTATTTATTTTTGTTCATGTCACATGCATATATAATGGAATTATCTGTTAGTATGGGACAACATTGGTGGTTCCCTTCTAAGTTATGTAGTCACACCCTGTTCAAGACACCATCACACATGGGTACCCGGCGATCTCTCACACAGTCATTATAGGCATGGGTTTGGGATGAGTCTTGGGATAGCATGGTTGAGCAAGATATCTTAGATAATGTTGTAGATCGGGATGGGGTTAGGATTATGTGGTCATGGAGCCAGTATGTTTTATTTCTTTTCTCACTGTAATATATATGTGACCAGACTATTTGATGGTTAGAAGTAGTATGTATGGAATGTATATTTGATATATTGATACATTTCATTTATTATCATTATTTTTTATAATTATTACTTATGAATTCAATTTATTGTGATGGATTATTTTTATTAATATATTATTATATTGTGAACTTTGATACAGGGGGTATAGATTCCCAACAATACCTCCCTAGACCCCAACTATTAGTCAGAATCCTCTAGAATTCAGGGAGGTGTTCTTGAGGTCATGTGGCCCTACTAGTCCAATTATTGTTCGGAGTGATCCATCTCAATGTGTTACATAATCAAACACAAGTAATGACATAATTTCCATTTCAATTCCAAAGAAAATCTTGGATAGTCCTCCCACACCCAACCTATGCATATATTCTTTCTTTAGTATCCTCACTTGGATACCCACATAAAAATAGAGGAGGAATACCCACACCATGAACTAATCAAACATCCATGAAGCTATATGGTAACTCAATTTTCTTATAGAATTCCCCTAGTTCAACCACTCATAACCTATCACATTAACCTACTCAGAAGAAACTAATGGAACATATCCTAAGGTATGTTATTCTATACTCTTGATTTCATACCTATCTAAGGTCCATATATCATATAATGAATATTTATGGTCAAGACTATGACCAACGATAACTTATGAATCATGATTAGTGTTAAAGGGTCCATCATGGCCCATCATGGCCCATGATACTTCCATTATACTCATAGAGGGTTCTAAAGAACAATTCATCTTAAATTCGAGTTCAGTCATGTAAAAGTGTCCAAACCACATATCACATGTCATATAGAAAAGTGAATTAACCTTAAGGAGATGTTTAGGGACCACCGGACTCATTAAAATTTAATAACTTTAAGAAAATATTGACAACCATCGCCTAAGTTTTTCATTGATCAATTCACCATTAACCATCAACATGAGGCTCTAATTCCATTAACAGTCATCCAATTTAATTTACACATTAAAACCAATATTAATTTTGAAACTATTTATTTGGTAATAATCATAAAAATACTCACTAAGTGATTTGTTGTGTTATAATCCTTGATAAACAGGGTTTGATCCACCCTTAACATCCATCAAGGCATCTATAATACAAAATCCCAAACATCTCATTTCAACTGATCCATCAATTTCACCTAAATCGATGGAAATCCATAAATAAATCAATAAAGTGGTATACCTAAATAATACTTCATAAAACTAGTGTTTTAATCCACATTGGATCCCATTTAACAAACCTGATAAAAACCCCATCATAATTGGATGATTCCACCATGCGTTGGTGGGGTTTTCACTCAAACCATGTCCTAGAGACACGAAATTCATCATTTAGAAAAGGATAAGAGGAATTGAGGAAAAATAAGGAATTCATATCTTGAATAATGAAGAAACATGCTTATAATTATAATTGATCATGGATTTTGAAAGGAAGAAGGGGGAGGGAATAAGATATTTTCATCCCCTTGTTTACATATCCTTGAAATAAAGAATCCTGAAGGAGTTTTTTCAATTTGAAAGTCTAAAAGGACATCCTTCAATTGATTTAAAAAAACTAGAGAATTACCCATCTAATTTTGACCCATAGGTCCCATATCATAATTCTTATTTCATATAACCCTCAAGACATGACCCTTTGGGTCGCGGTATGGCATCCCATCTCCAGGAAGAACCAAAACTCTAACAACATAGGTCATCATGACTTTATCTCCCCATTCATAGTATATCCAACCACCTAGAGTGTCATAATACCATTTCCTCCTTAGGTAACTCTATATCACATCCCACCTACTATGGACAAAGACTTTCCCCTTGAGAAACCCCCATAGCATAGCCCTCACCCTCATGGAATCCAGTCCATCACACTTAGTTTTGAAAAGTTTTTATTTACCCTCACTTATCAATTAACCCTTACATATGACTAAATACTATAGAGCAACCCTTACATATCAGCCTCCACACATCATAGGTTAAACCATAAACCCTTAAGTATTGACCCTTACACATCACAGGGTAACTCATTTACCCTTATATATCATTCCTTATATTTTATAGAGTAATCCTTAAATGTCACTGGCTAACCCTTGTGTATCAACTACTATAATATTTTTTGACCCCAATGTATCAGAGTAACCCTTAGGAATATTTTATATCATAACAATTATACATATAAGAGTTAACCCTTCCACATCACAAGTTTAACCCATATGTGTCACAGGGTAACTTTGGTACTTTATAAAATCTCATGGACTTTTGAGTAATCTTATGTATCCATGGTACCCTTACATATTACAGTGGATTCCATCACTTTTCTAATTTTCTAGATCAGCTATATACTCTTAAGCATGAATAACTAACCCTTATATAAGAGTAAATTTATTCATGGTAACTATTACGCATTGATACTTTACTATTTTCCAAAAAATAGTCAACTCCCCATATTTTATTCATATCCTATGATATCACCTATATCATAGCTTATGATATAATAACTCACATGCTATAAGAGACCCCCCCACCCTATAGTTTAATTCATATAATACAATGTGATATATCCGAGGCTTAAAAAACTTAATCATGTATAGAGGGTTCATGGTGTGGTCCCTTCCTTCATGGTGTGACCATCCCCCTTAAAATTTTAATCTCACAAAAATACTCATTTCCAAAACACCTCTGGTAATGGTGTGATCTTCCGCATATATTAGATTCACCCAAGTACTACTCTAACACTCACCCGAGCACCTAATAAATCTCATGTTTATCTTATTACATCTAAAAACACATTATAGAGATGTTCTAATCCTCAAAATTCTAATACAAAACATAATTCTCATAATGTTCCCTACTCCATGACCAAAAATTAAAATTTACACTAATTTTTACCAACATGTACGACATGGATCATTATACTATCCACAAAATAATGCTTACCATCATTAATATGAATCATCATGCATTCTCTATAAACCATCATGGTCACCTAGGACCAATGCATAGCCCAAATCCAATGTCTTTTACTAGTCATGGTCATGATGACGTTGTACTCAAACCATCTCTGTTTCACAAAACCATGCAAGTCCACACATCATGGTATCAATTATTTAAAATAACTCTACAAAAATGTCATAATCTTGGTATAATTCATGAATTTATGATTTATCGATGTCACGCTATCAATTGGTGTTGGTGGTGTACAACAAACCATCTCTCACCCAACATCACACTCATGCATCACCTGACCATCTTTATCAGAATCAACTATCTCACTTTCTAGGATATATCTATAACTTCAAGGAACTAAATTATTTTACATGGTGGTGTTCTTTCCATCAAAATTGATATTCTACAGACTACATTACTCTACCATCCAATTTCCATAAACACACACCTGGGTGTTAGCTACCGAACATACTAATCCAGCGTTAGTTTTTTATTTTCAAAAACACCTTTAAGGGGATAGTGAGAACCCTCACAACATTAAACACCAAAAGAAACAACATATTTGTTGAAGAATAGTTTGAGCTGATTGAAATCAATTTCCCTAAACAATATCTAGGGAATAGAATTTACTTGGGAGTCAGGGTAGTCCTTCAAAATGCCTTCATAGTGATGTTCCATGTTGTCCCAAGCTTTTGTGAATTCCTCCATGTCAATCTTTCCCATATTGAAGCCTCTGAGCAGAATACAATCCTTCCTATCAATCCACTCACCTTGTTCCTTAGTAGTAATCACACGAATCATTCTTCCTGTCTTCTTCAATGTTTTTATATCCATATCTTCCTCTCCCATTTCTTCATCTGAGTACAAAAGCAGATCCATGTGTTCCAGCATCGATGATATCTGTTGCTGAGGTTCTCCGGTGGAGCTTGTCTCACGTTGCTATCCAGGATCCCTCGTCTTCACCGAGAGAATGTAAGGGACTCTAGCCTCACCGCTTGCAGACACCGGTTCACTATATGAGTTGACCACTACATCTGAATTGCTCACAGTAATAGGAACCTTTGGAATCTTCTTTCTCTTACTTGCAGACCTCATGATAGGAGGACTAGGTAGGTTATAATACTCCTTCCTACATCACCCCCTCCGGTTAGTCTTGATAAAGCCATCAGAATCAGTAGTAATGAACTTTTCCTTCCATCATGATGATCTTAGATATTCCTCTACAATGGTCACTTCCTTGGGCTCCACGGGGACGTCCAGAACATCATCTATCTCCTCTTAGGAATCACCCACATCTACCAAGTGGTCTTCTTCATGTGAAGCCTCATTCATGTTTATATCCCCAACTAAACATACTGACTCTGGCAGTTCCTCATCGGTCAATACTCTCACTTGGTATTTGAAATGTACCACAAATAACTTAGCTTATTACTTCCAAGAACTAACAAAAAACCCACAACCACCTCCAGTTTGGGTTTACTAACACATCACTCCCATCCATTATTGAAAACTAATAAAAATCATCACTGTGTGATTATATCAATTATAGTTATCTCCCTTCCATAATAATTCCCTTTTCAATGATCAATAAACATGGTCCTATATGATATCCACCATCATTGAAATGATAGCACCCATGAGTCTCACTCATATTCCTCAAACATGTGAAAATACTAAGATCTGATCAAGAGTCTAATAATACAAAAATGCTCTGTGAAACCATTGTCTAATACAAAAGATAATTTACTATCATATTCTAGGTCCTGATAGAATTAACTCAAGTTCTACAATCATTGTCACCATCACATTACTCTTTCATTCCATCCCACTATGGGCCTTTCCAAATTCCACTAGCATCTCACAATAATGCTGGAACCTAACACACCATAGTTAAATAACTCTTATAATTTTTTAGTGTTGAGACAAGGTTAACCTGAATCACCCTAAGAGGGGAATTATTTATGGTGAGTATTGATTAAAAATTTATCTTCATTAAGTCTTATAGGTCATAAAAATCATGTTCACTTGTTAGAAGGAAAATTTTCAATCTCTCATACATTTGAATTACTAATCTCACTAAATAACCAAAAAAAATTATGAAATGTAAATCATACATAGGACATGGGGATTTTACATGATACACCACAAAGTGATAATCTAAGGAGAATATTCTGATATTTTTTCAACATACCAAGAGACAATACTACTCACTAAAGTTATTATAATTTTTTAGAAATGAGAAATTATCAATCCTAGGGAACACCGACTTCTCCCCTATGCTCATTAATTTGATAAATGCAATGGTCAGTTTATAGACTTGAGGGTCTCTTCAACAATTTATAGAAATTAAAGTCACTTCTAGATCAACATAGGCTGTTGATGCACCTTGCATCCTTGTATCTAGATAGATGCTTCATTATGATATATGTTTGTTGATCTCCCCCTTCAAAGATGGATGAGATCAAATTTATGATGTGAGAGTTGAGTTTTTATTTTCCTTTATATCACATAACCAATATCAATTCTTCTCTATATAAAGATAATTACAAACTGTAATTATATTATTGTTCTTTTTTCTCTTCGAAAACCCATTATAGTAATATAACACCCTCTTCTTTCTCCAAGTATTTTTAACTTAAACTAATTCAGAAGTTTCAATGAAATACTCTAGAGATTTATTATTTTTGTTTTTAATTAAATATATAAATATTAGACTCTGTATATACTAATATTCAGGTTCAGACTCAATTCTTAACTTCCACATAAGATTTATGTTAAATATTTTTCCCCATGTAATTTCTTCACCCAAAAATATCTTTTACCAAATTACATTGTTAAACCCCTTCTCACAACTATACTTTGTGAAGTTCTTCATGATACACTCCTCCATGAAATAATATGTGGTAATGCGCTTTATATAACTTCTATTTAAGGAAATTACCTTTGAATAATTCTTCTCATTCTACCCCTTCATGCACAAATCTCCAATAAAAATGATCTATTTTTTGTGAACTTATGCTATGCACAAACGATCCCTTATCTTACTCTTAAATTGAAATTGATACTTAATGAGTTTATTGGTGAGGTAATTATAGGAAAAATCCCTTGAAAAACTCAATTAATGTAGGATTTATATTTTAAACTTCACATAGAACCATTTCACATATGATTTCCCTTACAGTTTGCAAGATGCCTTTTCTCTCTCTTCATGAATGAATTCCTTCACCATCCACATAACTCCCTTGTGAAATTTTTTAATTTGAAAATTTTCCTTCACACAATATTTTTTATTATTTGTCAACTACCTTACTTTAGATTTCACAAATCTCTACCGATACTACTTTTCAAATGACCCACTTTAAGAACGTATACCTCCTTCACAAACAATATGTCATTCACTTCTTATGTGAATAGGCTATTGCATAATTCCTATGTGGTAATGTAAGTTCTAAGTGAAAAACCATACCTTGAACCAAATTTTTCATATAATCTTTGGAAAATTATCCAAAATTTTTCTAAGCTTTTATCTTTTCTTTAAACCTATAAGAACTTTTTGGATCATTGAATTTTGTAATAGTTTTTTTTACACCAGATTTTTCTGTATGATTCAAACTCACATATCACACTATTTTGATCTTTGCTATATCTCAATTACTTTTTATAGTACCATCTCTTATAAATATGGAAACTATAAAATCTTTTCTATATATAATGTATGGATCAATAATACTCTTACATACCAAACTTTTCTAAATTCTTATAACTCCACCTACATGGTGAGTTCCTTCTTTTTAAGCCAGGACTTTTGAAAACATTTGAAACCTTATCCATCATTTAAAAACTCAAATATTCTATGTATCCTCATAGAGTATAGTATGTATCCTTTGAAGTATTATTTAGTACTTTTATAAATACCAATTCCAGTTTAGCCTCTAGAATTCCAATTAATTCAACAACTACCAAAAATCTAGATTTCCAATTAATTCAAAAACTACCAAAAAATATTTACATCAGAAATAACCTCTAGTAATTTACTTATGATGGATTAAAAAAATTCATAGATCATGAAGGAAAAAAAAAATACTTCTCACTTATTCTAGAAACTTCTGGTTCACCGTGAATATCCAATTCATATCTTCTAATGTTAAACTCAATGTCAAAAAGTCCAACAGCAATTGTCAGCAAATCCAACACCCAACCTCTTAGTTGTGATATTACCCTACTTTGGATTTTTTTAACAATAATTCCATAAATACTTTTCCTCCTTATAAATATATATTATTCAAGACCCATTAATATATTTATGGTTAATTCTCCTCACTCATGATTTTTCAATCAAATATAACAGATCTTTTCATCCAAGAGATCTATGGATCCTCTCGCCCTTTCTCATATAATCTCATAGGGGTACCTTCTCATTTCTACTCTCCCTTTTTCAAAACTAATATAACTTTTAATATCCTCTTATTTTATATATATATGGGTATTTATTGTGTAATATGATTCTCCTCAACTTCTAAAATATAGAGAGTTTTATCTCTCCCTTAGTTATGAAATCCTTTTCTTGCCCATTTCATATTGAGCTCTTCTAACCTCTTCCCAAAAACTCCAACATCCTCAAAGACCATTTTATAATACTAGTTGAAATCAGATAACCTCTTGGATTTATATAACATTTTATACTACTAGTTGAAATCAAATAATCACTTGGATATAACATTGATTTGTCTTTACCACTTCCAAAATAGATTAAGCTCTTGATCTATAGGATCCATTTTCAACCATCAAACATTTAAGTTCTCCCAACCACTTAAGTATTAGACCTCTATGAATTTTACCATTGGTGGACTTATATATATTTCCCTAAAACATTAGATTCATTTAATTAATGAAATAAATTCCATATGATTATTTTTCAATCTTCAAACCAATTTCTATTTACAGTTTAATTTTACTCAAATTTTATAGTTATTTAATTTACTTCTTAGCATTTCCTCCATCAAAAATAATATAAGGCTATTTAATATAAAATCAATATAGTAAATAAGATTTTAATTAATTAACTTAGAGGTTATCCATTTTACTCACTTACGTCCATAGGTGTTATAAACTCACGAATTTACTCCCTCCAATACATCTTCTATATACTGATCCAATTGATTCCTCTTGTTTTTGATGATCTCATGATACCACTTAATATCCATTATTCTTATTTCCTTCATAGAGCATCTCCTTTATCCAGATGTGAATAAAAATCCTTTGATTGCACATTTCCAATTTACCCTTAATTACTATGATACTTTCCTCTAAGTATAATGATAATATTCAACATTGAGAAACCAATTTTTGGTTTTGAAATTTTCTTCCAATGATTCTTGGTATCCTAAAAAACAATTAGCTGATAATTGATTATTAGTACGTGAACAAATAAACACAAAATTCATACATGTTGTTGCCTATTCCTTTCAAGATATATTTTTATTCTTAGTGGTCTGGTCCCACTAAATATATAGCCCTATATCTCTTATTGATATTAAAATTAGAGGTACATAAACACTCTAACCAACAACAGCTCCCAAGGTGAAAAAATATCCACCAATACCTACACAATATTCAAGAGTGGTTCTTACTAAACTGGATTGGATATTGACTGAGGCTTGATAAGCTCTAGCTAGGTCAAAGTGATATGCAAGAGTGAAATGTACCTTAATTGAATTGGTGGAAGAAGTTAATAAACTTTCAATAAAAAACCTAACATTTTACCTTGAATAGATCTCGGTTTGATCAAAAAACTACTTAAACTATTAAGATGTGTTGTCATGATGATCATATATGGTAGGTCATAGTGTATATCTTCCTCATAGTTTAAACATCATATCCATACACATATCAACTCAATTGACCATATCATTTTTGTAGTATCCTATTAGGGTTTTGAATCCATTCAACATGTTTTGGGAAAATTACCAAATTATTTTTTCAAAAATCTCTTCTTAACAAAACTGAGGACTAGATTTTTCCAAACATCAAACTAATTTTATGAAAAAAAGAGGTAGGAGCAGAGATAATTGGTCTTCCTTTAGAAACATAAGAATTATATACATCTTTACCTTTATAGGAGACCTGATGCTCCTTTATCTTGGAAAAATAATCTTCTTCTTTAGAAGAAGATTCTAGTCTCATTTTTCTTGTAACAAGTTGATGTAGATTGACCAACTTGTCTTCTAACATAGAAAATTTATTTTATAAATACCCAGACATTTTTACTAACCCAATTATGTTAAAAATTTCACCATTTTGGGTCTCTACAAAGGTATCCTAAATAACTGATTCTTTATCTTTAATCAGAGTACTAATCTCCTTCTGTGATTCATCGATACCAGTTATTACACTCCTCAGAAAAATGTGAATTTTCTTGAATCTATAAATCCCAATATGTTTAATGTGTTTCTAGAAACCCATTGACGAAATATCACACTACATAGAGGTAATACTAGCACCCAATATATCAAGAGTATGAGATATTCCTAACAACTTCAATTTTATCACATTCTGATTGAAAGAATCTTGGTTTGAGTATTTTCTAGTAAATTATTTCTAGATCTTCTATATAATCAATTGAATCAACACTTTTAACTAATAAAAATAATTTTTAGAAACATCTGGTTCATAAAGAAACCTTACCTCCACTCAGGACTATATCAACTCATTTTTCAACAAAGTTAACTCAGATATCAACTCAAAATAACTTGCATGAGCTTCTTAATCACTAGAATCAATCTCCACTATAGGAATTTTAGAGCTAGTATGATGTGTGAGAATTGGATAAAATACTTTCTGGTGCACTTCTTCAATTTTGGCCTTAATCTACAGAACAATTTTAATCAAATTTATGATTTTCATCAGCTTATGGATTTTCATCAACTTGAGGTAATTCTTTAACTTGAAATGGATCACTAGATTCTAGCCTTGGTTTTCTTTTGTATACTAGAATAATATCTTTGTGAGATTCTTCTTCTTCTTATTCATTTTCTATAACACTTAAACTAATAAAACCAATGCATTCTCTTATAACTGTTTTACTAGCTTCTGCATGTAAATATGTTTCAAAGAGAGGAATGGATCTAAATGCAATAGAGATGGTCTTATTTTGACCAAAACTGACCAACATTGTAATGGTTGAATCTAAATTTTCCCTTTCAGTAGAAACTAGTAGATCAAAAGGTTAAATGGGGGAAAGTGTAGGTGTATCTATCACCAATTGAGGTACGAAGAATTAAATTTCTCACATAGTTACTCAATTTGAATCTCATCTGAAATAAAAATTCAAACTCTTCAATATTTTTTAGGAAGAGTTTCATTATAAAATGGGTCTTCTACTCTTGTACTTTCAATAGGTTAATCTAAGGGTATATTCATACCTATAGTAACTTTTTAGGTATGTTAGCAGTAACTATTTCTTGAGAAGTCCCCCCCATGAATAAGATCAGGGTTTGATTCCATATTCTACTTAGTTATAATTGTAAATTATTTTCTCATAGAATAACCCCAGAAAAATACACAATGTTTCAGAATTATAAAAATTAAGTTTTTTAGACCATGAAAACATGTGGTAGTGGTTTCATCTAGGCTCACATCATCTTTAACAAAAACTAGTGTTAAAATTCTCCTAAAAGTATAGAAATTAATATTTTATTCTGAATGTGTCACATGTAACTCATTACATGTATAGCTATATTTATAGGTTTTTCCTATTAAAATCAAGTATAAAAAAGTAACATATGTGAATAAAATCTTCTCAAACTCATTGTTATTCTAGGAAGTTTCATATTAGATAAATTTCACCATAACTTTCATTTAAGGATCCAAGTAGTTTACTAGTTTTTTCTTCATATTAGCCATAGAGAAGTTATTATCTATTGAGGTATAACTTCATAAATGTAAACTAGGGACATCATAAAAAATAAATTAACTTAAATAGGACATCTAAATACCTCAACCATTGTTACAGAGGATATCAAAAACTCTTTATGATTTATTTTCACTATAAAAATCTCTAAAATGAAACAATGCAGTCTCATAAAACTCACAAAATTTCTTCTTAAAGAAAATATAAATTTAATCAAAAACATATTCCCATACATGGAGTTTAAAAACATTATTGAGCAACATACCAATTCTATCGAGCTAGCCAAAATCAATGGCTTTTACACTCAGTTCTTTCCTTATCAATCTCAAGTGATAAGAACTACCATCAGAAGAGTTATTTGATCTATTATTTTTTCCCCATTGGAAATGATAGCTTTAATTTATGAAGTATTGGGGAAAGGAATGTTGAATATCCAAGATTCAAGAGCACAGTGGTATGCAAAGGCTTCACACATAGGAGTGATTTTCTTTCTTTTGTTTTGAGGTAACTAAAAGGTTACTTGGTGTGATGTGAAGGGTAATCATGAAAATACTATGCTACGTGTCATAGTTGGATATGACCAATATTAAAAATGGTATCTCTAATTCCCTAATGAAATAAAGTAAATAAAAATATACTAAATATAAATTAGAACGTACTAAACTATGAAATAAGTAAAATAGAATTAACTAAAATTAAACAAATATGATTCAGATTTGATAAAATCAAATATATTAGTAGGAAAAGGTTTTTTAAAGATTACTACTAATTGATTTTCCATGAAAATAAATTATAAAGAGATTTAAAATTTTTGTGTGTGATATTTTAATAAATTATATCTTAGATAAATGTGCTTTGTTCTAGAATGGTTTATCAAATTCAATGAAATGTTGAGAGAACTTGTTTTTTCATATTATATTAAAAAACTATTAAAATAGAATCCAAAATCCATCAGGGTGTGTTTTATCCACAACACCTATGTACAAAAACTTACAGTTGTAATATATTCAGTTTCAATAGTTAACAATGTTACAGAGTTTTATTTATTTCTAGTCCATGACACTAAGGATTTACCTAGTAAATAACAAGTTCCAAACATTATTTTCCAATCTATTATACAATCAATAAAGTCATAATCCAAGTAAAATCCAAGGTTTTTGTAAAAGTTAAAGAAAGAAAAATAGTTTCTTTAAAGTAACTTAAAATTATTTTAGTAGTAATTAAATGAGATTCTTTTAGATTGGATTAAAATCAGGCATAAATACATATTAAAAACATAATTTATGTCTTAATTGAAGTATGATAAAGAAATGTCCCAATTATTCCTCTATATAACCTGTTGTCAACTGGTTTTTGAGCCTCACCCAAGTCAAGTTTAATATTGGAACTCAAAGGAGTTGAATATTTCTTTCTATTTTTAAGTCAAATCATTTTAAGTAAATCAAGTATATATTTTATCTTGTTTAGAACATTTCAAAAATCTTTTTAATAAATTTTAATTCCAAGTAAATAGTTTAACTCAACGATTATTCTCATCTCAAATTCTTTTTTCATGAATTTTGAAAAATCATTACACAATTTTTTTTATTGACCCAAAAATAAAATCATTAATATATATTTTCATAAGAAAATTACATTTTTATGTACTTTTCTTGAAAAGAGTGGGGTCTTAGGATCCCACATTAAAAACATTTTATATAATAAAAGAGCTTAATCGTTGATGCAATTCTCTAGGTTCTTTTTTAAATCTATAGATATATTTAGTAAGATTAAAAATAAAATTTTGAAAATGATTATCTTTAAAGCCTGGTGATGGTTCAATATAAACTTCCTCCAATAAAAATATATTTAGAAAGGCTGATTTTACATCCACATGATGTAATTTAAAATTAATATTAGTTTCATATGCTAGAAGGATTGTAATTTCTTCTAACATGGCTATTACAAAAAATGTCTCTTCATAATCTATTACTTATTCTTGGTTATAACATTTGGAAACTAATATATCTTTTCCCCTATTGATCACACCATGATCAACCTATTTGTTCCTAAATTCCAATTTAGTTCCAATAATAGGATATTCATAGGTTCTATAAATTAATTATCATAAATTCATACTCTTGAACTAATTCAACTATTCTTTCATTGCTAAAATCCAACTCTCATTAGCTAATTCTTCTCTTATTGTTCTAAGTTATAGATGGGATAAAAGTGAAAATAATTATATAAGTTTTTCTATAATTATTCTAGTCATAAATCTCTCATATAATCTCTCAATAATTGTTTCAATAATATGGTATTTAAGGATTATAAGTTATCTAGGTGACACACTTTCTAGTTAACCAGTATCAATCCTTTTAGAATTTGGTTAAACAAATTCATGTTCTAAATAATCATTATTTTTCTTGTTAAAAAGATATTCAGGACTCATTTCTTCAAGACAATAACTTAACATGTCAACTTGAGTCATTTTGTGATCAAAAGGTTCACTCTCATCAAATTTAACTTGATTTTATTCTTCAAAAATCCTTAACCTTTTATTTAAAACTCTAAAACATCTAGAGTTATTAGAATAAACGAGTAAAATTCCTTCATCATTTTTTGGATCAAATTTAGCAAGATTTTTATTATTGTTCAAAATATAACCCTTACATACCAAAAATTTAAAGTATACTACCTTTTGTTCTCTATTATTCTATAACTCATAGGGTTTTATTTTAAGATAGGCCTTATTAGGGTTTTGTTGATGACATAGCATGTCGTATTTATAGCTTCATCCCAAAAGTGTATAACAACCCTACTCTTTATTTCATATTAAATCATGATTTCTTACTTGGATTTTCACTTAATATGACTTAGTAGATCGAAAGTTCTAGTGTCTTGGGAAATTAGAAACATTACATAACTCAAAATAGGAAATAAAATATTTGTATTGATAAATTATTTTACATGACCACAACATTCCTTTGCACTTAACACTTCATGGGATAACCTGAGGACATACATAAGAAAGGGGTGAGCTATAAAGCCCAGTAAAGGAGTAAACAAGGAATAACATGAAGAATTAAATATGTGTTAGTAAATAGGAATATCAATAGAGAATAAAAGGAACATGAATATAAATTCATGATAAATAATGATAATCATAATATGAAACTATTGAAACAACATACAATATGACATTATAATGATATAGGGCTAATTGCACATGGAGTAGAATGAGTCAAAGCTCATTGCACATGAGGTAACATGAGTCAAAATCCATTGCACATGAAGAAGAATGATTCAACACCCATTTAACATGAAGTATCATGATAAAACACCCATTTCACATAACATATCTTGATACTAAACATTACTCAATGTGTTGGAGTTCTATCAGGGCCCATCCTTCATAGTCATTTGGTTTTCATTCTTAAGTGTGCCACATAGATCATACAATATGGATTCATTAATCATCATAGTTTATTCCAAGATCAAGGAAATGTGGAATAAATTCATAATGATTCAAAATCAATAAGTATTGTTAATAAAGGTGAATACCCTTGATAGAAAAATGGTAATGGTATTCACTACACAATGATTTTAGCATAGGAAATCACGGTGAAATTTTGGCATCATAACAACATCATCTAGAAATTCATAAAAAATTTTGATGAGGGAGAAAGGGGTATATAATAATTTAAAAATGAAATGGTTATTAAGGGGGATAAGTAAGAATGTATCCCAACTCAAGAAATTGGAAATAAATGGAATATCATAAATGTGGTGCTTGACAAACAGGGGATAGAGATAAATCCCTTATGAAATTTCAGCATAGTAACAGCTTAGGTAAAGGTCCAAATAAGGGGGGATAAATGAGAGATAATACAAACATAATTAATTGGATATTAATTTAGTAATTAAAAATTAATTTCAATACAATAAATTTAAATTAAAAGAAGTAGTATCAAAGAAGATGCTTGAATTTAAATGTGAGGAGATAAATCCCTTACAGAATTTCGGCATAGTAACTGCTTAGGTAAGGGTTAAAATGGGGGAGGATAAATGATACCTAATTTAAATAAAATCATATGTAAAGTAGGTAATTTATTATAAAATAATGAAAATATAACTAATTTAAATTAAAAAGGACTAATTTCAAACAAGAATCTTGAATTTAAAGGAAGAGAGGAATGTGAGAATCCCTTATTTGGATTTGTGACCCAAAGGCTTGGTAGAGGCTTCATGGGAACTTGGTACACCTTTAAAGGACTATAGGGAGTAGAGTTAAGATTTTGGTCGAGCTTCATGGAGTTTTAGTGAAGAGAAATGGGATTATGTGTGGTTTTATATAGGAAATGAGGGGGATTTCTTTATTGTTTTGGTTTTGGACACTACCCAATAAAATATTCAAAACCAAAAACCATCCCATGATTTATGCCCAAGGTTTCTAGAAAAGGGGATTGGTATATATTATTTTATAATTCCAAGGACTGAAGATATTAAAATTATTTCCTTTCTTATGTAGAGGTGAGTCACACTTTAAAAGAAATGATTTTAAAATCTTAAAATATATTATAAGTCTTGAAGGATTCACATAGAATTTTTAAAATAAATAAAATAAATAAAAAATAACATTATTTTAAAGTCAAAACATATATTTGGATGAATATACCTTTTATATTATTTTTTACATCATTATTGGGACATTATTATGTCATATAACACATCGTATATTTATACTGTATTTAATTTTTATCCAAAAATTCGACTCTCTCTGAAAATTATGAAAAACTGACCCATGGATAATTTTGATTTCCTGATATCAAAAAAAATATTAATTTCATTTAAATAATTTTTTAAATTTGTGAATTTTAAATTTTAAAATAAAAATTTATTTTTATTAAAAATTGATGGGTTTTAACAAAAATAGTTTTAAAACCTTAATAAAGAATTTATATGACTTAATAAGAATTATATGACATTTATATTTAATAATAATATTTTATTAAAATATTTTTTATTTAAAAAATACATTAATTCATCAAAATATATTTCTTAATTGAACTTTAATTTAAACCAAAAAATACTACTTGGGATTTAAAAATCATTTTCAAAGTAACAATGATAGAAAGAAAATATATTCATTATTCTATAAAAAAATAATGTATATATTCATAATTCCAGGGTCTTGATACATAACCCTTTATTACATTAGAATACACCCTAAGAGTAAGGTGTACACTGGTGGGGCTTTCATGGGTCCATTCAGTGAACATGGTTTGGATCGTGATCTCAATGATCTTGAACTTCTCTCATAAATAGTTTTTATCATAATTAATTTATTGCATCTCATATTCGGATTGGTCTGGTAAAATCCTATAAATTTGATCTCCCTCAAAAACTCTGATAAGCGGGATTTATAGGTAATGATCCTACTGGTTGAGGCCATCACTTCCTTTGTCTGTACCAAAAGGATTTGTTAAAACCCTATATCTATACTAGTAATGTGATCACTATTAAATGGATATATTATCAATGGTAAATAAACATAAAATAATTTAATTATAATTGGATAAAATAAAATAAGTGTATATGTTTTCTATATTTATAAGACATTTAATTAAATCAAAAGAAAGGTAATTTTATTTATGAATGTTTGAGTCGTCACAACCTCCCCTCTTTAGAAATTTCACCCTCAAAATTTCCTTTTCCCGCACTAAAATGGATGAAGGTAACTCTACTTCATCACCTCCTCTAGTTCCCACGTTGCTTCTTCAAACATGTGGTTTCACCACAACACTTTGACGAGGGGTATTGTATTTTTTCGTATAACTTTTTCTCTATGATCTAAGATCTTCACCAGCTGCTCCTCATAGGAAATGTCATTGTTCACTAGTATCACCTCTGGATTGAGTACATGTGATGGTTTTGGTATGTACTTTCTTAAGAAGGACACATGGAATCAATTTTTTACTTTAGATAGGTTTGGTGGGAGTGTTGGTCGATAGGCCACTTCTCTGATGTGATCAAGGATCTCAAAAGGGATGATTTACCTTGGACTAAGATTTACCTTCTTCCAAATTCTCATCGCTCTCTTCCATGGAGATAGTTAGAGGAATACCATGTCTCCAACATTAAGCTCTATGTCTTATCAATGATTCTCAACATAACACTTTTTTCGACTCTGAGCATCTTTATGTGTTATTTTATAGTCTTAACCTTCTCCATCATTTCTTCAACCATTTCATGACCTAGAAGTTTTTTTTACCCAACTTCATCCTAACATGCTAGTGTCCTTCACGTCTTCCCATAAATGGATACATAAGGGGAAATTTGTATTCTTGAGTGGAAACTATTGTTGTAGGATAACTCCACCATATGAATATGTTGGTCTCATTCTCCTTTGAAGTTCCATTGATCAATATCTAAACATGTCCTCAAGTGTTTGGATAGTTTGCTCATATTGGTCATCAGTTTAAGGGTGATAAGTAATACTAAAGATCATATTAGTGATTAGATCATTCTAGATACTTTTCCAAAATTTATAGGTGAATATTTTATCTCGATTAGATACAATCGATAGTGGTACTCCATGCAACCTTACGACTTATCTGATCTATATATGTTCCAGTTGATCCGGTGAGAAATCCTCTCAATTCTCAATAAAGTGTGCAATATTTGTAATATGGTCCACTACAACCCAGATATCATTGTTTACTTTGGATGTATTTGGAAGTTAGGTGAAAAAGTCTGTTGTGACATTTTCTCACTTCAACGTTGGTATGGGTAATGGTTGCATCATCTCCTTATACTTTTTTTGTTCATCCTTCAATTTCTAACAAACCAGGCACTTTGGTGTATATTCAGTGATCTCCTTCTTCATATTATCCCACCAATAGTGCTCTCAGAGATCTCAATACATCTTTGTGTTTCCTGGGGGAATAGATAAAGCCTAACCATGTGCATCATCTAAAAGTTCTTTCTTTAACTCAGGATTTTATGGAACACATGGTTCTGACCCAAATCTTACAATTCCTTATTCATTAACATTGAACTATGAGGATTTCCCTTTTCTGATAGTTTCCACTTTCTTCTGAATTTCCACATCATCTTTTTGAGCATCCCTTAACCTTTCCAAAAGATTCTACTGGGTAATAATTTGTGAAATTATTGATGGTGTTCCTTTCTTTATGATTCACATGTCCATCTTTTTCAAATCTAAGAATATTGGATCCTTTGGAATTCTCAACGATGACAGAATTGATGGGTCCTTTATACAAAGATCATCTACCTCCTTATTCACTTTCCCATGATGGTAGTGGATTGATCAGTCCTAATCCTTGATGAGGTCTAACCATCTTCATTGGTGCATATTCATCTCTTTCTATCTAAATATATATTTGATACTTTTTTATCCATATATAATTCACACTTCTCCCTAAAGAGATAATGCCACTATATTTTCAATGTAAAGATCATAGTCGCTAACTACAGATCATCTGTGGGATAGTTTTTATCATGAATTTTGAACTGCCTAGAGGTGTAGGTAATGAATTTTTTCATTTTCATCGACACACATCCCAATCCATTCGTTGAAGCATCACTGAAAATTATGAAAATCTCCCCACGTGTGGGTAGTGTGAGAATAGGGTCAGTGAAAATCCTTCTTCTAAACTCAATAAATATTTCTTTGAATTCATCATTCTAAGAAAATTTAACTCCCTTATGAGTAATCTTGGTAAGAGGGTTTGAAAATCATGAGAAATTTTTCAAAAAATGGCTGATAATATCTATTTAACCCAAGGGAACAATAGATATCTATCACAGATGCTAACCTTGGCCATCCCTAAATTAATTTTGTCTTTGAAGGATCCATAGATATCCCATTTCTTGTGATGATATGACCCAATAATGAGACTTCCTTCAAATAGAACTGACACATTTTGTACTTCACCTAGAGCTTCTCCTTTCACAAGGTCTTTAACATAGTGCTCAGATGCTCCTCATGCTTCTCCTTGGTTTTATAGAATATTAGAATATAATCTATGAATACTAACACAAATTTTTTGAGGTAATCTCTAAAGACTATATTCATATAGTTCATGAATATTGTTGGGGCATTAGTGAAATATAAAGGAATCACTATGAACTCATAGTTCTTGTACCTTGTATGAAAAGTAGTCTTGGGGATATCTTCATTCTTCACCCTTACTTGGTAATTTCCCAACTATAGATCCACCTTGGATAAGTATTATTCTCCACATAGTTGATCAAACAAGTCATCAATTCATGGAAAAGGATACTTGTTCTTTTTCGCTAATCTTTTGAGCTCGTGGGAATCAATACAATGGTGCATTAACCCATCCTTATTATTTGATGAAGAGGACTGGTGCACCCCATGGTGAAGCACTTGGGCATATAAACACTTTTTATAGATTCTCCTATAGTTGTTTATTCAGTTCCTAAAGTTCCACAATAGTTGTCCTATATGGAGTCTTGGATATTGTAACACCCTAGGTATAATATCGGTTGAGAATTCAATATCTCTACTATAATGAAGACTAGACAATTACTTGGGAAACACATTAGAAAATTCCCTTAAAATAGACATGTCTTCAAGGATGGTTCTCTCCTTAGACTCAATAATTTGATCTAGATACGCTTCCTCATGGGGAAGTAATATCAAATCTTGAGATGATGGTGATAAAGAATAATCATCCTCCTCCTTTAACTTATATAGAATTTGGGGTCTATTCACTTACGGAGAGTGATTTCTATCTCATGGTAATTTATGTTGGCTCTATATAGGGAAAGTCAATACATGCCCAGAATTGCAAAAAATTCCACTAAGGGATGTATGACAAGGTTTTTCAGGAAGTTCAATCCATAGATTGTGATAGGGGAGGAGTTATATACATGGGATGAAATAATTTCCCCATTTTCTATTTTCACTAACATCTATACTTCCATGATTTGTGGTGGTGTTTTAATAGTTATACTAAACTTCGGTGATATAAAAGATTTCTTAGAACTATGGGTGATAACCCTACCTTTCACTTTTTGATTCTGGTTCTAATTTATCCATTATAGACTTAGGTATGATTACTTTTCAACTATTGAACACATAAATGTTAATTTGTTATCATTAAAGGGATAAATTATAAATTACATTTATCTCCTTAACTTTTGAGTTTCCAGGCTTCAATCTATGTTATCCATGATTTACTTCCTAACATATATTCTTATGGTCATTTTTTCTTTTTTCCCTTAATAATGGTTTGTAATGAGTTTATGAATTTACCAAATCATATCCCCTGAGAGTATCGAACCATGTGAATAGTAAGTCTCAATTTCATGTACCAGGTTACCCCAAGTAAAGCCTAGAATACCTTGTAAGAGTTGTTACTCCTAAGTATATCTATTCAAGAACTACATCCACTTGTAATATCTAGATAGAGATTTATTTTCTTGATAAACCACTTACTCTATATGTAACACCCCAAGCTTCCACGGTATGCTTCCCTTTGAATAATACAATAGCGTGTGTTGTACGCAACTTCGAGTTCTAACGCACACCACAACAAATCAAACTAACCGTTATGAATAGTAATACCCACTTTTTGGAATTTTATAAATTTTATCTTTCAAAATGGACTTCATTTTTGGATTTGGAATATCAACATTATATTAGGGTGAAATTTTGGTACTTTTCGGATAACTTTTATATTTTAATGAATAGTGAAAATTACTAAATTTTAATTAAAAACAACTTTTTTAATAAAAATAATTAATAGTGATAAATTATGAATTTGAGTGGTTTTAAAGTATATTTAGAATATATTTTTACAATTTAATACAATGTTTGTCATTGGATGTAATTTCACATTTAAACCAGACATAAACAAGTGTCAAACTTTTGATATTTATTATTTCTTAAAAACACGCTTTTTGTTTTGACAGCGGGAATTGATTTTAAATTAATTTCATCCACTTCTGTGTTTTGAATTTGGAAAAATGGATTCCATATTTTAAATCATGATGTCCAAATTGTGTAAATAAGTCACCCTTATTTTTATACATTTTGAATAATTACTTCGGTAAATATTTTATCTACCATGGTTAAAGGGTAAATCTGATAAATAAGGGTAAAAAATAATATTATAATAATATTAATTTACCTTAAAACGTATCCTAACCCTATTGGTTGATACATGTCCGACCATGGGAATCTTTGGGTCGATTTTGGGACCCCATGGATCTACTTTTAAGTGATAGGGAAACTTTATATTAATTAAGATAAAGTAAATAGAAAAATGACATAAGCATATATCTTTTAGAAAAACAATTTTTACATAGGGTAATATATGTTATATTTTTTACTATAAATATTAATTAGAAATATAAAACAATTTTCTAAATAATGGTATTTTATTTATAATTTTTAGACATTGAATAATTAAATATATTTATGACACAATAATGATGCAAAATTTTCCTTATTAATGAAAGAATCAAATAATTGTTATTATAAATTTTAAAATAAATATAATTTGAAAGTTTTGATGGAATACACGAATTTTATTTGTTAATATGACATGTTAATATTTCTTAAATGAATTTTTTTTGAATTAATAAAGTTTTTAAGACTTTAAAAATAATCAATTATCGAATAGTGTCAAAATTGACATAAAAGAGTTTTTAAAAAAAATATTATATTATTAATTGATATTCTATTCATAAAAATCTAAGGTTCGTCCAAAAGACTTATATCATGATATTTGTATCATTAAGGGACCACTTGGGGGTCTCTTGGAAGTTTATATTAAGTTTATTGACTATATAATATAAAATACAAAGAGACATGGTAAATGTCAAACTATTTAACTAAGAGTTAAATAAAAAAGATAAGGTTAATATAGTAACTCAAACCTGTCTAAAATCTATTGGTTGAGTTTTTTTCGACATATCCCCACCTTAGAATTTAAATAATCCACTTTGGAGACATTATAAACTGAATATGAATTTATTATAAAATAATATTTCTAGCTTTTCCTAAGGTGCCTCTCACCCCTCTTATAAAAGGGCACTCCCCCTTCTCTAAAATTCACACCTTCAAATCCTTTTTCCTTGGCCAACACCTGACCCAATATTCTCTCAACATCCCTCAATTCAACCTAGAGGCCTTAGTTTTATCATAAATCCAACCTAATGAGTCCTTTTGATCAAATCAAAAGGAAGAACCCGAAGAAGAGGTAATGTTTTCACCACCCTCTTTCAAGTTCCTTTCTTCTTCAACTTCTTATTTCTTTGTTATTTAACTTATAAAATAATAACTCAAGTATCTTCTATATACTGTGATGTTATTATATATATGGTACAACCATATTCCGTATTTTATCCATCCTTTGAATGACATGTCACCATACGTGCATACGTATGGCTTACCGTCTCCACGTCGGGGTGTAATTGTTATTCAAAACATTATTATTTAGATGGGTATGATAATGATGTGTAATTGATGTAAATAATAAATATAACATGATAATGATTCTTTATATATGATATAACATCCAATTATATATTATTTTAATATCAAAATAATGATATTGTCCCTCATGCGTACGTACGGACTACCGTCTCCACAAACGCGATGAGATTCATTCCCCATCGTATCCATTCAAGTATAATTTTCATTTGATGATTAAAAATAATGATTAAGGACTTGATATCATTATGGATATGAATAATATACAACCTATGGATAAAAAACATGGCTTATGTAACAAAACATATAAAAGAAAATGAGTAAGTGAACACCCGAAATGACGATAATACTAAAATATTATTAACGAAACAATATTAAAAGATCATATATGATATCATATTTATGTATATGATTCTTGTATAATTTAATAAAAATTATTTAACAATTATAAAGGAGGTTAACCTACAATTGACCAAGGAAAATTACAAGTTAAGGGTTTATTTCACAATCTCTTCATTATCTGAGGTTGTTTATACGTAATTATCTACTGGGACCTCTTTATCATCTACATCCATGTTTCTCAAAAAAATATTTCAAATAATTATTAATATTTTATATACTATGGGTTAAAGTAATTTTTACCCTTGTTCACTTTTTATAATAATTTTATAAAGGAATCTTTCTGTCATTTTCCAAATAAGGTCCTTTTTAACCTTTTCGACAGAATTAAGGTAAGAATGTATTTTTTTAACTTATAAGGCAGGTGCAGCTATTTTCTGCCATTATAAAATCTTCAAATCTTTCCTAACAAGATTATAAGAATATTTTAAATGTAAATGTTTTCTTTTATAATTATGTGACTTTTAAATTATTTCAAAAAAAGAGATATTTCTCTCAAATAGTTTTGATTTCATCTATGTCAACATCCTTTGATGGATTTTAATCTTATTTGAAGTTGATTTATTATGATACAAAACTTCAATATTTTATTGAAGGTTTTGTGATATGTTTGATTGTGGATTTGTTATTTTTATACCATCCATGGTTTATGGATAAAGTATTGACAGTTCGTATGTTAGTTTTAATTCGAATGTTTATGTTATGTTTAAACCTATTCATATGAGGAATGCATTGGACTTAATAAGTGATGGGTGGAGCCCGCTATAGCTCCTCGATGCATCAGTAGGTCTCATGAGACAAACTAGTATCTTCGCACAAGGCCTTGACAAAATCTTATTTGTAGTCTTGGCACATGGCCTTGATTATGTGGTTATGATAGTCTGGCATTATGCATTCCATCATTATGAAAGTGGTTATTGATATTGCATGTGATTATTCGACTAGTAGAATATCCATGTGAATAAGTAAATAGAATTCTTTCATTTTATTTCTACCATATTATGCTGAAGTTCAAGTTTAAAAGGATTTTGTTTTAGTTATGCATTTCCTTAAATGTTTATGCTTATTTATGAAAATTTCCGCTATATTTTTATCCTTACTGGGCATTTGAGATCACCCTTTTCTATGTTTTATTTTTCCCAGGATGTGAAGAAGTATTTTATGAATGACCTGCAGGGATAGTATAAGGGGATATGAGTGTGGAGACAAGATGTTGTCACTTTATGACCTGTAGTTTTCACTTTATGATGTAATGTAAAATTTATGAATGTATCTAGAGATTCCAAGGCTACTAAACTAATCGGTCTTTCGAGACTTGATCCTTTGTGATCATGCTAGTGTTATGTAATAATGCACCGACTCTGGGTAACTTGGGTTGGTGCGTTACACTATACTTACCAGAATTTAGGGATGTTTTATTACACATGGTATTATACCTAAGTGTTTTCAATAGGGTTTTATAATCCTACTCCCAAAAATAACTAAACATATCCTTTGATACCAACTATAATAATGCTACTCTTTATTATATATTTAATCATGATTTATTACATGGATTTTCACTTAATAAAACTCAGAAGATTGATATGTCTAGTGTCTTGTGGAATTAGGAACATTACATAAAAACTTAAAACATTAAATGAAACATCTTTATTGAAAACTTATTTTTCATGACCACAACATTCCTTCATACTTAACACTTCATGGGATAACCTGAGGAAGTACATAAGAAATGGGTGATCTATAAATACCAATAAGGGTGTAAAAAAGGAATAAAATGAAGAAGAAAATGCATGTTATACATTAGTCATATCAATGGATCATAAAAGGAACATGAATATAAAGGCATGATGAAACATGATAATTATATTATGGAACTATGGAAACAACATGTGACATGATATTAGCATGAGCCAAGGCTCATTGAATGTGGAGTATGAGTCAAATCTCATTGCACGTGAAGTATCATTAGTAAAAAAAAATTCACTTGAATTATCATGGGTCAACACCCATTTCACATGACATATCATGATACTAAACATTACCCAATGCATTGGAGTGCTATCAGGGCACACCTTTCATAATCATTTCATTTTCATGCTGAAGTGTGCCACATAGATCATACAACATGGATTCATTAATCATCATAGTTTATTCCACGATCAAGTAAATTTTTAATAAATACATATAGATTCACAATAAATAACTATATTTTCATAATGGTGAATACCCTTGATAGATAAATGGGTATCATATTCAATACATAATGATTTTGGGATGGGAAATCGCGAAGCAATTTTGTCAGCATAACGGCATCATATAGAAATTCATAAAATGGGTTGATGAGAGAAAAGGGGTCTATCATAATTTAAAAATGAAATTTACAGTAAGGGTTATAGTTAATAATGTATCCCAACTCAAGAAATTGGAAATAAAGGGTATATCATAAATGAGGTGCTTGATAAAAAGAGGAGAGATATAAATCCCTTCAGAATTTTAGTATAGTAACAGCTTAGGTAAGGGTCCAAATGAGGGTACTAAATGATACATCATAAAAATAACATAAATTTGATAGTAAGTTAGTGACTAAAAATTAATGTAAATACAAGCAATTGAAATTAAAAGAACAAATCTTGAAGAAGGTACTTGAATTCAAAGGTGATGAGAGAAATCCCTTACAGAATTTTGATATAGTAACAGCTTAGGTAAGGGTCCAAATGGGGGAGGATAAATGATCCCTAATTAAAATAAAATAATACTAACAGAAGGTAATTAATTATAAAAGGATTAAAATATAATTAATTGAAATTAAACAGATTAATTTTAAACAAGATTCGTGAATTGAAATGAAGAGATGAAGGTGAGGATCCCTTACTTAGATGTGTGACCCCAAAGGTTGGGAGAGGATTCTTAGGAGATTAATGGAACCTTGGGAGGAATATATGGAATTTATGGAAGTTTCTTTTTTATCTTCATGGACTTTTTGTGAAGATAAATGGTAGCTTGGGTGTGTTTATATAGGAAATGAGAGGGATTTCTTTATTATTTTGGTTTTGGACACTACATAATAAAATATTCAAAACCACAAACCATACCATGGTTTTTTCCCATGTTTTTTGGAAAAGGGGAGTGGTAAAAATTATATTATAAGGCTAAGGTCTGAAGATATTAAAATATTTCTCTTTCTTAATTAAATGTGATCCACACTTAAAAAAATGATTTTAAAATATTAAAATATATTTTCAGTCTTGGATGATTCATTAAGGATTTGTAAAATAAATAAAATAAATATAAAATCAAATTATTTAAATTTAAAAAATATATATTTGGTTGAATATACCTTTTATAGTATTTATTACATCATTATTAGTCCATTATGATGTCATAAAACACAATGTATATTTATATGATATTTATTTTTTACACAAACATTCGATTGTCTCGGAAAATTATGAAAAAAATCACCATTAGATAATTTTGAAACCTAATTCCAAAAATAATATTCATTTTATCTAAATACTTTTCTAAATATTTAAATTTTAACTATAAAATAAAAAATGACTTTTATTGAAAATTGACAGGTTTTGACATAAACATTTTTCAAACCTTAATAAAAGTTATGTATGACTTCGTAAAAATTATATGATCATTTATATTTAATAAAAGTAATTTAATAATAATATTTTATTAAAATATTATTTATTTAAAAAATACATTAATTAATCTAAATATATTTATTAATTGAATTTTAATATTAACAACAAATATTACTTGTTCTATAAAAATCATTTGCAAAGTAACAATAATTGGAAGAAAATATATTCATTATTCTATACCAAAAAATAATGTATATATTCCTAATGATAGGGTCTTGATACATATCCCTTTATTACACTAGAATACTCCCTAAGATTAAGGTTTGTGATAGTGGGTCTTTCATGGGGTTGTTCGGTGAACAAGGTTTGGGCCATGATCTCGATGAGATTGAACTTCTCATGTAAACAATTTTGATCATGATTAAGTTATTGGATATTGGCTTGGGATTGGTCTAGGGAAAATCCTATAAATTATATCTCCCTCAGAATCTATGATAAATGGGATTCATATGGAATGATCCTACTAGTTTGGGTCATCACTTCCTTTTTCAGTGCTGAAAGTATTTGTTAAACACATATATTTATACTAGTCACTTGATCACTATTAAATGGTTATATTATCAATTGTAAAGATACTTAACGGTCATTTAAATCCAATTGGATAAAATAAAATAAGTACACATGTTTTCTATATCCATAATACATTTAATTAAATCAAAATAAAGGTAATTTTATTCATAAATGTTCGGGTAATTACAAAGTGAGTAGGAAGATTCTATTCATAAGACATAGTTCTAGAAATTTATTGCAAAGTCCTATTCCACCTTTTAAGAAAACCATTATATTGAGGTCTAATAGTGGAAGAAAAAAAAATTAATACTATGCTTTAAGAAAAATTAATTAAATACATGATTCTCAAATTCCCCTTTATTATCACTTCTTAAAGACACAATTTTATCACCTTTTTCATTTTTTACAAGTTTACAAAAAAAATGATTAAAATACAACAAGATTCAATTTTAAGTCTCAAAAAGTAAACCCAAGTGAATATTGAAATATAATCAACTAAAACATGAAAAAAAATTCTAATAAGGATTGGGGTTCTAGAAGGTCCAAATAGATCCATATGGATAATTTTTAGGGGCCTAAAAGTGGAAAACTCTTTAACTGGTTTAAAATATGACTTGTGTTGCTTTCCCATTTGACATGATTCACATAATTTATTTTTATCCAATTTAATGTTAGGAAAACTAGAAACTAAATTTATTTTAAATAACTTTCTCATGGAATAAACATTACAATGTTTAATCCTTCTATTCCAAATAAAATATTCATTTACTTCATCATTCAAACTATTTTTAATATGTCTAAACAAATAATTAAGATCTAGAGTATAGGACTTATCTATTCTTGGTGATCTAAAATTAAGATATTTTTACTTTAAGACCGAGTTTCCATTGTTAGAAAAATTAACCAAATAACCATCATCACAAAGTTGAGAAATACTTATCAATTTGTTCTTTAAGTCTTAAACATAGAGTACTTTGTTAGTGATGATAGATTGTGGATTTCCAATAGATAAAATGCCAACTATATTTCCTTTTACTTTGTCACCAAATTTGAAATATCCTCCATCAATATTTGATAATTTTTAGATGTTGGATAAATCTCCACTCATGTTCCCTGAAAATTCATTGTCCATAAACCATTTTTTATTTCTATGTGTGTGGATTATTCCCTAAAAAGAAAAATCAAGCATTAGAATTTTTTGTACCCAAGAACTCTTGGGTCCAACAATGTAAGATACAAAAACTTGGGAATCCAAATCTATTTGAATTTTATAAAATTAAAATTATTATTTTATAATTTTATGAAAATAAAAACCTTCTTTATTCCATGCATTTTCATATTTCTTAGAGGGAATTAATTTTTGAAATTTCCATTTACTCCAAAATGAATTAAAGTAATACTAGACATAGTTTTAGTTTTAGAACTTGGTATAAAATTATTTTTATAAATATTGAATTTTTAACCATTTATTCCCATATAATATTTCTCTCTTTTGGATTTATTTTTACCAATTTTACTTAAGTACTCCTCCCCTTAGTAAAAAACACTTGCAACATCTTTAAGATCTTGCTCTTAATTTTGTTATCTTATTCAATACAATATCCAGTAGAGATTTCCAACTTGGATTTCAAATTTAAAATTTGTTTATTTAATTCCTCCTCTTTATTAAAAATATCATTGTATGAATTTATGAGGGCTTTGTTTTTATTTTTATGGTTTTCATACTTTGTTTCCAACATGGTATAGTATTCATATAATTCTTTATATGAGAAATTTTAATTTTTTTAATTCATATTCATGATCAATTGAATAATAATATTATAACTCATCTGAATTTTCCATAACACACATATTTTTCCTTTTGATTAGATATTTAAACCCTTGATTCTGAAGATGTATCATTAATAGAGTCTTCAGAAGCATTCCATGAAGATTTCTTGGAATTATTGGGGTTTTTATATCCAAACTTATTGATATACTTTTTCTCAAACTTCTTTTTTTACTGTGATTGAGGGAAATTTTGACTGATGTTCTTGAGTTTCTTACCCTCGTAGCTTCTGACTTCTTCAGAATTTCCATCATTATTTTTGTACTTATTGAAAGATTTTCTGAAACCACTTCTCTGGTTATAATTTTTTTTGATCTTTTTTATAAATAGTGTAATTTCATCATTTTATCCTGAATTGATTGGGGTATATTCTTATATATATGATTCAGAAATATATATAATATTGTTTTTTGTATCATCTTTAGAAGTAGAAACCTTTAATACAATATTTTCCTTCTTAACAAAATTATTCTCTCTAGCTTCAGTTTCTATCATAGCCTCATACATCATAATATTTCTAATTATATCTTTTATTTAAAAAATGTTTAACTCTATTGATTGTATAATGGTATCCAAGATTCCAATCTATATAGGTTGTATAATTCTTAGAACTTCTAGGGTTTGATCCAGCTCAGGAATGGGAGTCCCTAAGGTATAAAAATTATTAACAATATCATTGAGTCTTACATGAAATTGAGTGATGATTTATCCTTATATAATTATGAAGGTGTCAAACATCATATTGGCATTATTATATCAAATATATCTCACATTGTATGTTCCTTCATAGGATACTGATATAGTAGTCAATATTTAATGAACTATTTGAAATTGTGAGACTTTATGGAACTCAACATGATCTAGTCCACAAATAATAACATTAATATCTTTGGAGTTTAGGTCATATATGAATTATGTTTTGGCATCCCATGTTTTCAGTTATGTATTTTTAATTTCATAGTGCTTCATTACTTTATGATAAACATTTAGAAGAAGGTTCTTTGGATAGATGATCATCTATTCCTTCTAGTTACCACAATTTTCTCCATTAAAATAATGTTTATTACCAGACATACCTTCCTATTATCTGCAACATCATACATTTTAAGATGATCCTAAAATCTTATCCTTTGAAAGTTCATAACTAAAAATTCAAAAGCACTAATACCAATTGTTGTACTTAGAATGTCTGTACAAATATCAAGAGGGGGTGAATTAATTTCTTGAAAAATTTCTTCACTTTAAACCCATCCTATTCAAGGTATGAAGCTTATGATATTTTATTAACCAAAAATAAGAATCATAAATAAATATAGAAGTAAAAAATATCAAAAAAATAATAATTATAGTAGTTCAGAGAATATATGTCCCATATTCCACTCCACCAACACTCTACTCCAAGAGTTTGGTTATATTCACTATACCAACCCTTTTTAGGCAGATCCCAACTGATTTCAAGTAGTTATTACTTGTTACAAAGTTCCAAAATATTTTAACTAGGATATTCATTTACAAGAATTATCCATAGTCTTAACACAATAAATCACAATTATTATATATAAAAATAGATATGGATAAATTATTCTTGGAAAATGGTGTAACACACAGTTGTAAGTATAAAATGACAAAAAATGAAGAAACATACAAATAAGATAGAATTATTTTAATTGCATATATGAATGTTATTAAATTTCAAATTATAATCTTGTAATCATAGAAATTTTGTAGTAGGTTCAAATATTTTAATTTTTAAGAGAGTTTGAATCATGTATCATTTTTTTCTTATGTATATAGCTTTCTTTCTTATAGAGTAAAACTCTTCTATTTATATCTTCTCTTTTGAATTTAAACTTTAGTATACTTCATAATCACAATGGTAAAGTGGATAATCCTTTAAAAAGTTGAAGATATGAGTTCTTACTAGCATGTGTCCTTCTCTTTCAAATATGGAGTAAACATATATGGAAGAATTATTCCTTATCAGATCATCCATTATTTTAAAAAAGTTGTTTTTCTAAGTCAATATTTTATTATTTAGAAAAGTCATTTTATAATTCACATAAAATCATTAATTGACTTATCAAGGTATTATACCAATGATGTGAGTATAATCATAAAAATGAATCAGATAGCTTGATCTTCATAAGATAAACATCTGGTGTTATTTTTTACATATGATAAATCCTTCTTGACATAATTTATAAGATAATTATCTACTTTTGTAAGATAAATTACTTAAAATTATTTCCATGATGATCATGAGATAATTCTTTTATGAATTTCCTTTTCATATGATAAAATACTTCACTTAATTTCCTTATGAACTTTCTAATTTAAAATATGCAGAAGATAATTTAATTTCTCATAAGATAATTATTCTTGACACACTTTATAATTTAATCCTCTTACATATTAATATAAATTTTCTATACTGAGATTCCATAAGATAAATTACTTTGGTGCAGACTTAAATTCTAGTGCATTTATAGAATTTCATTTGTAAGATAACAATGTGATATATAAGATAAACCTCTAGTTAAAAATAAATTCCTTTGATAAATAGAAAAAATTATGTATCCATAAAATGTATCTTTTGTGCTTGTGACATGATTTTCACATAAGATAAATTAATTTTTAATTCATTCAATAATAAACTCAAGTTTTCTTGGAATAGTTAGAGATAAAATCTGAAACACTTAATATAAACTCATTATAAAATAAATAGGTATTATGAATCATAAAAATTCATAAAGTACTTATATATGTTGTAAGAACATATGTTCATCCAAAAATATACCCATTTTGATGATCATAAAACCCATTAAATGATAAAAACAAATTAAAGAGAAAATTTTGAAACAAAAATGATTTAATTTTTTTATCCACTGTGTATTATATCCCTTTTTTTAATATAAAAATAAGAAGTATAAGTAAAATAATTAAAATCGATATCACACATGAACAGGTGTAAATGGTTAGAATAATATATACTTATATGAATAGAATTTGGCATAGGCTTATATGGAAAATAACATTATGAAGACAAAAAAAATAACAATAGAAATAATCAAGATAAAAAAACATATATCAATTATAATAGAAGAAAATAATAGGAAATTGAAATATAATCAGTAAAAATATCCAAAGTAAAGTAAAAAATCATTCAAATGTTTGATATAAACCATAGAATATGAGTTAAATATCACAAGGAAACAAATCATCCATGTGGTGCAAGGCGAGGTTTAGGTGGTGGTTTCTTAAAAGATTTAGGTTAGTCTGTAGGTATATAAGAGGTAGGTAGAGGGGCATCAACACTCTTTCTAATAATAGCTCCCAATGAGGAAAAATATCCTCTGATGCTAGCATGATCTTCAGAAGTAGTCCTTACTAAACTAGATTGGATGTTGATGAAGGCTTGTTGATCTCTGGTCATGTCAAAAGTGATTTGTATAAGTGAAAGGTACCTTAGTTGAAGTGGTGGAAGAAGGTAATGAACTTTCTATAAAAAACCTGATATTTTCCCTTAAATATAAATTAGTAAGATCAAAAATATCCATAAAAAATTGAGATATGGAAGCATAATGATCATTTATGACAGGTTTTAGGGTACGTCTGCCTTGTAGGTGTTACAACACATTTACACACATATCAATTTTCTTGACCATATCATTTTTTCTATATTCAAAAAGGGTAGTTAATCCATTCCATGTTTTAGGGGTAAAATTACCAAAGTAGTTTTGAAATTATCTCTTCTTTTCACAACTGAGGACCAGCTTTTTCCAAACATCAAACTGGTGTTCAGAAAAACTAGAAATAGTAGTAGAGACAGTTTTGGTTCTTTTAGAAACATTAGAAAGTGATAATTAATTACCTTTATATGATTCCCAATGCTCCTTTAGATTATAAAAATAATTTTATTATTTTAAAGAAGATACCGGTATCATTTTACTTGAAATGGGCTTATATAGATTGTCCAACTTATCATATAATATAAAAAAAATTAAATACCTAGCCATTTTTCTTAACCCATTTATGATAAATATTTCATATTTTTAGGTCTGTATAGGGGAATCCTAAATGACCAACACTTTTTCCTTAATAAGGGTACGAATATCCTTCTATTATTGAATTATTCTGGTTATTACACTCTTTAGAATAATATTAATGATCCGGACTTTAAAAATCATAGTATGCTAAAGGTATTATAAGAAGTCCTTTGAAATATGACCACACTTCATAGAGGAAATCCCAGCAATAAACATATCTAGGGCATGAGATACACCTTAAAACTTTAATTGTATCATATCCTGATTGAAATATTCTTAGCATGAGGATTCTCCAGTCGATTCTTTTAGATATTCTCTACAATCAATTGAATTAACATTTTTACCTCATCAATATAATTTTTTGGAAATATCTTATTCATGAATATTCCTTATCTCCACTCGAGAATTGATCAAGTCATTTTCAATAAATTTTCCTTAGAAGATATCTCAAAATACCTTTCACAAGCTCGTACATCAACATCATCAAACTCTATTAAAGGAATTTTAGAGCTGGTATGATGTGTATGAATTAGTGAAAATACTTCCTGGTGTACTTCTACACTTCAAACTTCATCCATGGAATTATTTTCATAAAAAAAATTATTTTATTCAACTTTATGATTTTCATCAACTTAAGGTAATTCTTCTAAAAAATATGGCTCACTAGATTATGGCCTTGGTTTTCTTTTGGATACTAATAGAGTAGATTAATCTGCTTCTTCTTCTTCTTCTTCTTAATTTCTAGTAACACTTTGACTGATAACACTTTGACTGATAAATCTAATATATTATCTTCTAAAATTTCAAATAGATTATGCAAGCATAGATATTTCAAAGAGAGAAAATGATCCCAAAATAGTAGATATAGTCTTCTCTTGACCAACACTGACCAACCCTATAGTTTTTTAATCTAAATTTTCCCTTACAGTAGAAACTAATAGATCATAAGGTTGAATGGTGGAAATAACACATATCCATCACCACTTTACATACTTCTGATTGAAATTTTGGAATGTTTACCTTTTCCATTTGATTATCATATGATAAAACAACTTAGTTTATCCTTCACCTATCAGTTTTCTAATGGTTCTTCTAATATTTTACTTAAAACATGTTCTTCTAGGGGTGCCGTCATACCTGCAGTAACTTGTTCAAGTGTGTTAGTAGAAACTATTTATTGATAAGTCTCCCATTGAATGAGATTAATGTATAATTCTATCTTATCCTCAGTTAAAAATGGAAATAAATTTCTCATAAAACAACTCCATAAAAATCCACTATGTTTTAAAACTCCAGAACTTAAGTTTCTAAGACCATGACAATGTGTATCCATGGTTTCATCTAGTCTAACACTGGCTTTGACAAAAATCAATGTTCACATTCTCCCTAAGTTATATAAATTAATGTTTTTTTCTAAACATGTAACATGTATCTTGTTAAAACTCTATCCAAATTTATAGATTTTTCTATCAAAAACAAGTATAACAAAGCAACATCATGGAACAAAATCTTCTCAAACTCACCATTATGTTGGGAAATTGCAGAATGGATAAATTTCACCAGAAATTTCCTTCTAGTTTCTAGTTCTATTATCGGTTTCCTATCTATATCATGCATTCTAAAAAGATACTTCATTACCTATATAGGAATAAATTCATCAATGGAAAATAGGTATGTGCTAAAATATAAATGAACTTTTTGAGGACATCTAAATACATCATCCATTGCTACTAAGGATATCAAAAAATATTTTTGATTTGAAGTCGCTCTTACAATATTCTCAAAATATTCAAAATGAAACACTATAGTTTCATAAAAATTACAAACATCCTTATCATAGAAAAAAATACATTCTTTTTTTATCAAAAATATACTCTCATCCTTGGTGGTTGCTTACTTCCTAGAGAAACATACTAGTTTTTTCGAGCTAGAAAAAATCAATGTATTTTCCACTCAGTACTTTCATTATTGATCTCAAGATCTTATAACTACTATCACCATTACAATATAATCTATCCGTTTTACCCATTATAGAAGATACCTTTAAGGTATGAAGGATTATGGAAATAAAGGTTGAATGTCTAAGAGACAAGGTCTCGGTGGTTTTTAAAGGGTTTTTGAATCGGACTAATATTATTTCTTTCATTTTGAGGTAATCTAAAGGGAACTCAATATAACGTGAAGGGTAATAATGAAAATATTATACTATGTGTTATATAATTAAGTGACTAATACTAAAAATGGTATCTCAAATTACCTAATGAAATAAAAAATTAATAAATTAATAAATATAAATTCACGCTTACTAAACTATGAAATAAGTAAAATATAATTAAATAAATTAAACAAAACTAATTAATGTTTGATAAACTTAAATTTTTCAGCAATAAATGGTTTTTTTTAATATAAATGATCTTCCATCAAAAATAAATTCTAAATATATAACAGCTTTTTGTGCATGATCTCTTAAGAAAGAATTCCTTAGATCAATGTTATTTGTTCTATAATAGTTAATTAGGTTATTTAAAATGTTGATAGCAATTTTTTGTCACATTTTAATGGAAACCAATTAAATTTGAGTCTAAAACATATCAGGGTGTGTTTCATCCATAACATGTTTTCACAAAAACATTCAACTACAATATATCTAACTTTAGTGATTGAAAATGCTACATAGTTTTATTTCTTACTATAAAATGATACTAAGGATTTACCCTAAAATCATTGGTTCTTGATGTTATTTTTATATATAGTATACACCCACCAACATCATCATATGAATATGAATTTAAAATAAAATCAGTGGTTTTTGGAAAATTTAAGAAATGGAAACAATTTCTTCTTATTACCTTAAAATCATTTTTTTAGTAATTAAATGATATTCTTTGGGATTTTATCAAAATCTACCACAAATACATACTAAAAACAAAATTTATTACATATTTTTAGTAAGATAAATTAGACTCCCAATTATTCCTTTATATAGATTGTTTTCAACTAGTTTTCCATCCTCATCCAAGTCAAGTTTGATATTTGAACTCATAGGAGTTAATATGTCTTATCATTTTCAATTCCTAACTTTTTAAGGAATTTGAGTATGTATTTGATTTTTTTTAAACATTTCCAAAATCTTTTTTATAAATTTTAAATACAAGGAAATAATTTAACTCAATCATCATGCTCATCTCAAAATATTTTTGCATGATTTTTGAAAAATAATTGCACAATTTTTTATTTGTTCACCCAAAAATATACTCATTAACATATATTTTCACAACAAAATTACATTTTGATGAAGTTTTATTGAAAATATTGGGGTCTTCCAATGCCACATTAAAACAATTTTATAAAATAAAATATCTTAATCTTTCATACCATGCTATAAGTGCTTGTTTAAGCCCATAGAGTGATTTGGTAACTTTAGAAACAAAATTTTGAAAATGAGGATCTTAAAATCCAAGAGGATGTTCAACATAAAATTCCCCCATTAAAAAAATATTTAAAAAGGAATTTTTTTACATCTATGTGATATAATTTAAAAGTCATATGAGATATGGATTCTAACTGCTTATAACTTAGATACTAAGGAAAATTTTCTTCATAATTTATTCCTTATTCTTGGTTATTACATTTGGAAACTAATCTATCTTTTTTCATAGTTATCACACCATAATAATTATATTTGTTCCTAAATGCCCATTTATTTCTTATAATAGGATAGTTATAGGGTCTATCAATCAATTCAAATACCTTGTTTCTCTTGAACTGACTTAACTCTTCTTCCATTAATAAAACCAAACACTTATCAGTTAAGGATTTTTCTACAATTCAAGGTTCTATATAAGACAAAAAGACAGAGATTTATATAATATTCACAACATCTATTCTAGTCCTAACTCCCTCATATAATATTCTGATAACTATTTCTAAAGGATTATCTTTAAGGCTTCTAAGTTTCTTGGGTGATAAACTTTCTGGTTCACTGGTATCAATCCTTTCAGGATTTGGTTCACTAAAATCAACTTCTAAATCATCATCATTTCTATTGTTAGAAATATGTTTATGTCTCATTTATTTAAGAGAATAACTTAACTCATCAACTTGAGTCATTTTTTGATCAAAAGGATCAATCTCATAAAATTTAACATGATTTGATTCTTCAACAATCATTAGAATTGTTTTTGAAAAGTCTATAAAATTTTTAGGTAGTATAATATCCTAGGAATATTACGTCATCATCTTTTGGATCAAATTTACCAAGATTGTCCTTGGTGTTCAAAATATAAACCTTACATTCAAACAATTTAAAGTATCCTACCTTTGGTTTTCTATTATTAAATAACTCAAAGGGTGTTTTCTATAAGATAGGACTTATTAGGACTCTGTTAATGACATAAGATATTGTATTTATATCATCATCCTAAAGTGAGTAGGTAGATTATTTTCACATAACATTGTTCTGGTAATTTCTTACAAAGTCTTATTCCTCCTTTCAACACTGCCATTCTATTAAGGTGTACTAGGGGCATAAAATGTGTGTATAATACCATGAATTGAGAAAAATGAATTAAATTCATGATTCTAGAATTCCCCTCCATGATCACTTTTTAAAGACAAAATTTTGGAACCTTTTTAATTTTTCATAAGTTTGCAAAAACTAATAAAAATAGAATAGTCTTCACTTTTAAGTATCAAAAATTAAACCCAAGTAAATCTTAAATAATTATCAACTAAAACATAAACAAACGATTTTCTAGAAAGTATTTCTATTATATATTTTCAAAATAGATCTATATAGATAATTTATAGAGGTATAGAAGTGGAAACCTCTTTAACTGGTTTAAAATATGACTTATTTTGCTTTCCCATTTGACATGCATAACATGGTTTATTTTTATCTAATTTAGGGTTAGGAAAATCAGAAACTAAATTTATTTTAGATAACTTTCTCAAGGAATAAACATTACAATTTACAATAATTTTATGACAAATCCAAGATACATTTTTTTTCATAATTCAAAAAAAATACATTCTATCAAGATAAAGAATTAATATCTAGGGTATAGACATTATTTATTCTTTTTTCTCTAAACATAATAGATTTTTGCTTAAATAATGAGCATGTATTGTTAGAAAAATAAATCAAATAACCATATTCACAATGTTGATAAATACTTATTAGGTTTTTTTAAACCTTAAACATATTGTACTTGTTGATACGGATAGATTATGGATTTCCAAAAGATCCAATTCTAGCTATCTTTCCTTTTTTTTGTTGTGATAAAATTTGAAATAGCCTCCATAAATATTAGATAATTAGTGTAAGTAAGAGAAATATCCACTAATATTTCTTGAATATCCATGGTTCATAAACCATTATTCATTGTTATTCGAATGGATTATTCCCTATAAATACATATCTAGCAGAAATATTTTTTAGTACCCAAACACTCTTGGGTCCAATAATGTTAGCTAAATGTTTTTATAATTTTATAAAATTAAAATTTTAATTGGATAATTTTATAGAAATAATATCCTTCTTTATTCTACACATTTTTAGATTTATTAGAGGTTGGTCATTTGAAAAACGTTCACTTATTCCACATTGAAAGAAAGTAATACTAGACATAGTTTTACGTTTAAAACATAATATAAAATAATTTGTATAAAGCCTGGTATTTTCAACCTTTTTCTTATACTGTATTTGTTTCATTTGGATTTATTTTTAACAAGGGTATTATTTATATAATCCTACCCCTTTCTAAAAACACTTACAACATCTTTAAGATATTGAAATTCCTTTTGTAAACTCTTGATTTTGTTATCTTTTTCAATACAATATGTAGTACAGTTTTCTAACATGGTTTTCAAATAAAATATATATATTTAAGTCCTCCTCTTCATTAAAAATATAATTTAATGAATTGTTGAGGGATTTTATTTTCTTTTTCAGGATTTTATACTTTGTTTCCAACATGTTATGGTATTAATATAACTATTTGGATGAGAAATTTTTATTTTCGGACTTAGCTTCATTTTCAGAAGAATAATAAGAGTGTACCTTATCTAAATTTTCCATAAAATAAATATTGTCATTTTTATTATATATTTCATAATTTTATTTTGAAGTCTTCTTTTCACTAGATACTTTATAAGTGCTTTATATATCATTCATGTACTTCTTGGATTCTTTTTATAACCAGTATTTTGGAAATAATTTTTTACAGACTTCTTGTTTTCTTAAAATTGAAGGAATTATATCTTAATGTGACCAATTTTATTACACACATATCATATGAATTCTTTAGAATTTACCTCATGATTCTTTTAATTATTAAATGGATTCTTAAACCAGCTTATCTTGTTATAGAATTTTTATAACTTTCTTGAACACTGTGCAAGTTCATCATTTGATCCAAAATTTCTTGAGGTATCTTCTTCTACAAATGATTATAAAATATTTATACGCTTATTTTCTTGTCATATTTAGAATTAGAAATCTTCAATGCATAATTTTCCATCTTAACCAACTTATTATCTCTAGCTACAGCATCCATCTCATCCTCGTGCATCATAAAAGTTTCAATGTGATCTTTTATTTTAAAATGTTTGACCTCTATAGATTATATAATGGAATTCAAGATTCCAATCCATCTAGGTGGTATAATTCATAGATTATTCAGGTCATAGTCAAGATCAAGAATGGGAGTTCTTAAGGTAGAAACATTATTCATGATCTTCGTGATTTTTCCATTTAATTTAGTGATGATTTCTCCTTCCATCATTATAAATATGTAAACCTTAATCTTGGAAGTATTAAATCAAATATATCTCACATTGATTGTTCCTTCATAATCTAATGATATTATATTCCAAAATTCATGTGTTGTTTGACATTATGAGACTCAATTTAACTCATCAAGACATAGTCTACAAATAATAGCATTTATAGATTTAGAGTTAAGGTCATAGATTAATTTTTTGATTGCATCCCATGTTTTTGTTTGTGTCTTTAGAATTTCATAGGGATTAATAGATTTAATAGAAAACATCAGATAGAGTTTTTTTAGATAAATGATCATTTTTTCTTTCAAACAACCATAATTTTCTTCATTAAAATAATATACTATTACCATAGACTTACCTTCCCTATTGTTAGAAGTAGTTTCCATTTTAATATGATATTAAGAATTCTACCTTTTAAAGATAAAAACTACAAATTCACAATATCTAACACAAATTGTTTCCATGATAATGGTTTTAGAAAGTCTCTAGAAGGGATTAATTAAGTTCTTGAAATTTTTCTTCACTTTCAAACCACCCTCTTTAAGGTATGAAGGTTATGATCTTTTCTAAACAAAAAATAGTAAGTAGAAATAAATATATAAGTAAAAAATATCAAATAAAAAATATTTATAGTGTTTCAAGGAACATATATCCTTTAGTCCACTCCACCAACACTCTACTCCATGAGTTTGGTGATTTTCACTATGCCAACCCTTTTTTAGGGAGCTCCCAACTGAGTGAAAGTAATTGATACTTGTTGAAAAGGTATAAGATATTTTAATCAAAATATCCCTTTAAAATACTTATCCATGGTATTAGTACACCCAATTATAATGAGTACAGATAAAAACAGAGATGAGTAAATGAATTTTGGAAAACTATGCAACACACAATTGCAACCTGCAACTAAAAAAAGATGAAGAAACATCGAGAGAAGATGAAATTCATATAAGTGTAACTCTAAAAGTTATTAAATTTCAAAATATAGTATTTTTAGCATAAACATTTTGTAGAAACTTAAAATTTTGTATTTTCTTTAGAGATTTTGAAGCACTCATAGTTTCTTTCTTATGTACACAGATTTTTTTCAAGCAGTAGAAAACTATTCTATTTATATCTTCCCCTTTGAATTTAAACTTTAAAATACTTTAAAATCATAATGGTTAACTGTATAATACTTTGAAAATTTGAAGAGATAGGTTATTAATATTATGTTTCCTTCTCTTCCAAATATAGAATATACCTATATAGAAGATATGGAATAAATATTCTTTATTGGATCTTTCCATTCTTTGCAAAAATAAACTTTTTCTAAGTTGATATTTCCTTATTTAAAAAATCATTTTCTAAAATACATAAAATCATGAATTAACTTATCAAAATATCATACCAATTATGTGATTATAATCATGAAAATATTTTAGATAACTTTATCTTTGTAGGATAAATGTCTGGTATTATTATTCACATAAGATAATTCCTTCTTGATAGACTACATAAGATAATACTATAATTCTGTAAGATAAATGAATTAAAGTTATTTACTTTAAGATAGTAAGATAATTATTTTATGAATGTCAGTTTCATAGGATAAAATATTTGACTTACTTTCCTTCTGAACTTTCTAATTTAGAACATGTAGAATATAATTTACATTCTCGTAAGATAATTCTTCCTGAAAGGATTCATAAAATAATCCTCTTATGTAATACGATAAATTTTCTATACTAATCTTCCCTAAGAAAAATTACTTTGGTGCAGACTTAAATTACATCACAGGTGCTAAATTTTATTCATAAGATAATTATGTTACGCATAAGATAAACATTCATCATAAGATAAATTCCTTTAATAAACAGCTAAATTTTAGCATCCATAGAATAGAAATCTTTGTGTTTGTGACATGATTTTCACATAAGATAAACTCATTTAGTATTAATTCAAAAATCATCTCATGATTTATAAGAATGGTTAGATATAAAATCCAAAAACACTTAAGATACCCTCATTAAAAAATAAATAGTGATTTCTTTTGAATCATCAAAATGAATAAAGTACCAAGATATTATGGAACAACATAAGTCTTACAATAGGAATAACTTCCCACAAAACTTTAGTCACATAATTGGCATAGTATACTAAAATATTTAGAGTGAAAACTCACTATCAGATTCATCAGTAGTAGTTTCATATACTTTTCCTTGTTTTCATGGTTGTTAGTGACTATTTCCCACATTGTCCCTTGGACTAGAACTTTGACTAACATAATTCCCAACTATCTTAAAATTGAAGAAAAAAATTATAGATTCTATGTTTCCCTTACACTTGTGATTCTGATGACCTTTATCTCCATAGTTATAGTATTTACCTATCCCTTTAAGGTAAATTCCACCATGTTTTTACTATATTTATTATATATAGTAAATTGAATATTTTTTCCAACATCATCTTCATTAGTTGGTATTTAATGAGGGTCCATATTTCACTTCCTTATTTTGTTTTAGACTTAAACTATTTTCATGTTGTTAATCAGAATTGTTGATAACTGGTTTGAAATAATTATAATATTTCTCACTCTATCCCTTATCCTATTAGGTTGTTCATTAGAACAGTTTCTGCATTGTCCATGTCATCCATTGTTAAATTGGTTCCTTCAAGATTCATCCACTACTAAAACCAATAGAGTTAACATGATTGAAGATTATTACAAAAGTATTATCATAAATAACCACAATAAAATTTAACCTCAAGATGTATTACTTTATAATACAATCATGTTTTCATATGATCCTTACAAATCAACATGTATCAAACATTTTTCAACCTATATCACTCTTAGTTTAACATATATCATCCTTGGTTCAACCTAGGTTACCTGAGTAGGCTTCATGGATGCAGGTTAGGGAAATGTGAAAGTACATATGCTAGATAGTTTATTTAGGTATGGAATGTGGTTGGATAAGGGATATGTACTTGGATTTGGGGCTCGTTTTGGGGATTCTTCAGCTTGTCTTTATTTTGGGTTTTCCCTACACTTGGAACTTTATGATAGAACATAGCATATTTACTATTTGGTTGTGGTATTGTACCGAGTTTTGGGAATTAGATTTTTGAGGAAAGTTTTTTATTTATAATGTTTCCTTTATTTATAATTGTTATATGTTTTGTCTTACTCTGATAAATATGGTATATTCTCCCCATGTATTTCATTAGACCCTCATTGTTAGTCAGTAACCTATTGCGTACAGGGAGGCGTACCTGAGGTCATACGGCGACCCAAATCGAGAAACCAGATACGACCCGTCCCCCGGGGCCCATGTCGTGACTACCCTAGGCCCACCTTTCATAGGCTAGGGGCTGGTGACTAGCACCGAAAGGCGTAATCCCTAAAACTGGGAAGGCATTGCCTTTATAACCTGTAAGCTCACACAACCAAGCACACAGCAAGATACAAATTCAAGTAAACTAAATATTAAACAGAGTGAGTACAGTAAGTAAAAGGGGCTAGAATACAAGCTCAACTGTAAAGTACAAGAAACTAAAAGTACAAGTAAACTGAAGAAAAAAGGAAGACAAATGTTGGGTCATCCTCTGAGGTTCCTACCTGAAGGGTAGGTACAGATCGCCTCCTCAGCACTCCACGTCCGGTCACCTCCTCTGTGTACCGACTCGTCATAAGGTCCTCCTCCGGGAACCATCCAGTCCTGGTACCCTCAGTCTCGATCAACGATGTTTGTCATCTGCACAAAACACAACAAGGTGAAGGCATAGCCCGTGCAGGGGAGAGTATAACGATACTCAGTAGGGACCCTGAGACCCTCAAGGTCTCACAAAATACACAAAGGATAAACCTCAAGCATGAAGTTAACTTTCAACCCTACTTAGGTATATTCCCATATATATACCTAAGTAATCAAGTATACCCATCTCAATCATGAAAAAACACAGGGTCCAACCTAAAAGCCCAAAGCTCAAATGTTCCACAAAAGGAAGGAAAACCACAAAGGAAATTACCACACAGGTATGCCACACAAAATAATACCATCAAGGTATTACCACGAAGGAAATTACCAAACAGGTATGAACTCAACTCATTCCAGGTATAACTTAGGTATGGCAGTAGAGATGATTAGTTATAGCTACAAAATCATCTTACTCTGTTAAGAGGCTCTACTGCTCACCCACACAGAATCTCTAGGTGCTGACCCACATAGGAAAACTAGAGCTAACCCACATAGGATCTATAGGAGCTGACCCACGCAGGATCTCTAGGAGCTGACCCACACATGATCGCTAGGAGCTGACCCACACAGGATCGCAGGAGCTGACCCACACAGGATCGCTAGGAGCTGACCCACACAGGATCGCTAGGAGCTGACCCACACAGGATCGCTAGGAGCTGACCTACATAGGATCCCTAGGAGTTGACCCACATAGGATTGCTAGGAGCTTACCCACATAGGATCCCTAGGATCTCACCCACATAAGATCTCTAGGAGCAGACCCACACAGGATCGCTAGGAGCTGACCCACACAGGATCACTAGTTAGTCTTCTCGTCACAGTCAGTTACTGGGTTCCCACACTAAGCATGCTCATCTCTGGGAGGATCCACTTCACAATTCACTGTTCGATACTCCAACTGCTACTAAGACCCAAGATAAAGTATATCAAAGTTCTGACACATCATAGGGGTCTCAACACAACAGACGGCGTGTCAATCGGACGTCTGGTCTGTGAGTTATTAGCCTTTTAGTCCTGGGGGATCGGTTGGATTTTTGCTCGATCCATACCTACTGTACCTTAACTTTACCCAAAAAACCAGTGGGGTATACTCAAAGGGACCATATCACTCCAATATTTCCAGCGCCACTGACGGTTCTTCAAACGGACTTCTGATGCCAAAGTTATGGCCCAAGTAAAGTAAAGGTTCGTATTAGGTTTGGGTCTGGTCTGACCCAGTCGGACTGACCCGACCTGGCGTAGGTCAACCCAGTTCGGGTCGACCCAGCCTGTGGCGTGGCCCGACCTCTGGTGCGGCCTGACCCGCTGGGCAGGCCGCCCCACTGGACGGTCCGGCAAGCTGCGACGGCCGCATGGAGCCGCGGAGGTCGTGGGTGCCACGGGGCGGTGGAGGTCGTGGGTCGGCTCGGTCGTGGACGGCGGCTTGGCTATGGGGGTTCTATGAGGGCACGGGGTGGCTCGACCCGACTTAGGGTGGATCGGTCCGGAGGGCGGAGCCTACAGGGCGGCTCGTCCGAGTGGTGCAGTGAGGGCGTAGGGCAAATCGGCCCGGCCTAGGGCGGCTCGATCGAGTGGCACCTGGGCTAAGGCTAGGGACATTACAATGTTCATTTTTCTAAATTTAAAATTCATAGATTAATTGTTTTAGTAAAAACATAAAATATAATTGAAAAACTATTTTTATTTGAAAATAAAATTTTCAAATATTAATTGTCATTATGCTTACTTAATATCATTTACCAACTAAATTAGTGTTAACCAATTATTAATATCAAACATCATTTATCACATTAATCATATGTTTCTTTAAATATAAATGAATATCATCTAAAATATAGTTTTTTAAAAAGAATACTTTTCTAAATAATAAATGATTTGATTAGTCATTTTAGGTAAACTGATTGAATTTCATTTATAATATAAGTATCATTTATTTTCTTTATACATATATTTCATAAAATGGTTACTCCTATTGATTTTTCCTAATTCAATATCTATTTTTTGATGATCATGCTTAAATAATTAAATTTTATCTAAATATATTGTGATTTCGTTTAATTTAGTTTTACATACAGAGAAAGCTATCAAATAAATTAACTTATTTAAAGGTAATCATATATTAAAATTCTAGGGTGTTACAACAATTCATTTTCATATTCCCATGGTTCACACAAATAATACATCTCCCATTAAGATCATATCATGTTTTTTCATTTCATTCTTAAGAGGTTGATGTGGTAGCTCTTCTTCCTCCTTTAAGATATTGGGGTTCTATACACACACTCCTAGTTTGTCCCATTCTTCTAAAAAAGTATTACTTTTTAGTTACCTTATTTTTAGGGTCTTCTATTCTAGATTTAGCAAGATTCTTCCATTTATTCACTAACTATATTTTTTGAGTTTTTAAAACTCCACTTATTGAGGCTGCCTTCGAAGAAATATCTATATTCTATTTTCTATTTGAATATCTAAGGTTTGATTTGAGCACCTTGATATTTTCATCTTTATATTTCAATTCGGTAGTCATTTCCTTTAGACTCAGGTAAACTTCCTTTCCAAATTTTCACATCTCCATGAGTTGTGTCTTGAGAATGATAATGATGGCTTTCAACTCTTTCTATATAGCTATTTATTCTTCTATTTCATGTGTAATTTCTTCATTATATCACTTATCCCATTTAAATTTTCACCTATTTTCATTATATCCACATATAAGGAAACCTACACTCTCTTAAATCTTTTATTATCCATGGATATAACTTTAAAAAATTCTAGATGCAACTAATTAATGATTTTGTATTGATCTACTTTCTCATAAAAGGATGGGATTTTGTATTGATCCACTTACCTAATTGGACAAATATTTACTCAAAATATTCTCTATCCTGATGTCACCAACTCTATCCTTATGAATTATCAAATCAATATCTCAAATAATATATTCCATCACCTTCTTGACACAAGCTTATAGGAACATCATAATCTCCTTTTTCCGACCATAAAAACTAGTTTATATAAAAAACTGATTCCCCTCCATTTAATCCATGTTTATAAGAAATCCAACATAGATTTGAATTTATAACTTCATCTTAGAACTATTTATCACCAATACCACTTATTAGGACTAGGTTTGCAAGATCCTGGTTTTTCTCATGAGGTTCAGATCTATTTATTTCAATCTAAATCCCTTTTTTACTATAAATAAAGTGCGTAAGGATTTAAGGAAGGTTCCAATAGAGTTATCACTTGTTAAGAGACAAGAGTTTTAGTTTTTAGAGGAACAAGGTGAGGTTCTTAGTTGGTGCATGGTTAGTAGTAATCGTGCGGATCAATTGTGTGACCCAAAAATAAAGGATCATGGTTTTTTTAACCATGCAATAGAGGTCACATGCCTTTGAAAAACTTGAGATTAATTATAGAGTTAAAATGCACATCTTCCACATGTTTTGTATAACCATGTGTCTATCTAAATAGTTTGTGTACCTTGGGATAGTGTCAAGCATATGATGTAAACATGGTTTGTCTAACCATGTGCATGGACTATGTGAGGAACTTGTTCATGGAAAATGTTCAATGGAGTGTTAGTTCATAGTTATCCAAACCATGTGTCCAAACCATGATCCCCTTTAAAATATATGAAATTTTATTTTTTCCCTCATGAATTTTACTCTTTTTCACCCCTTTTATTATCCCATTCAAACATGGTAGCCCCCCTCATTGGAAGCTCTCCATTTATTCCTCCCAAGGCATTAAGATATCTCCTCCATCCAAGCTTGGATTCAAGTGTCATTCATCACATTTGATCCCTCTTGGTAATATTATCAATCCTCTTCCTTCTTACCTCATTTTCTATTGTAATTGATTATAATGTCTTAATGTGAGATCATATTCCCTATTTTCATAGTATTTTTATATTTTCTTTAATTTCTTTCATTTCATCCCAAATAAGAGGTTGATACTAGATTAAGAGTCATCTATCATGATATGGTATGTGGTCTCGTAACTTTCCGTAAATTTTTTTATTTTTATCTCATGTTTCATTGTGTTGTGAACCATAATTTAAATACATCACCTATTAAATGTGAAACTAATTAAATAAATTTCTAAAACCTTGAATAAGATTGTCCTTGTACCCCAAATTGTATCATTGAAGGTTTCCTACCTCAACTCGAACCACCCCCTAGGGTGTGTGGCTTATGTTCCATGATTGTTACAATTTTTTTAGAAGGATAAAACACCTCTTTGGGTGGGTTATTAAATTCTATGACTATATTTTCATGATTATCTAATTGAATCCCTTCCTATGTGGGTTTTATTTTTCACCTATAAATGAAATGATAAATGAATTAGTGAGAGTTAAATGGTAATACCATGTCACTTGGACCCTTGATATCTCCTTAATTTATGATTGAGTTGTCCCATATAAATGAAAAGGACATTTTTAATTAAGTATATTATTGAATGGTATGGATAATACCATAATTATCTGAGATATGAGTTGGTGGCCCAACCCATATCCCCAAAAAAATTATTAAAGAAAAATGAACTGTCAGTGTATACACGAGGTGTAATGAACTTACACCAACAAGAAATTTAAAAAGAGGAAAAACATAAATTCCATCATAGGCACATTAGTTAATAATCCCACATCAAAATGATCTTGTTCAATACAATGCAGCAGCTCCACTTACATCAACTGGCCAAAAATTATGAAAACCATGGAAAACCCATGGATCCTAGCCTCTATGAACCTGCAAATTAGTATAGCCAAAATGAAACATTGTATAGTCAACCCATTCACTGCAAACTGATGACAAAGATGCTTACAACCCAACTCTAATCCCATATCAATCCCAATGCACAAAATCCATTGAGTTCAGGTCTAGAGAACAATGCAGATAATCTTCAATTGTTCTCATCACAATATTTTCCAACCGAAAAAATGGTATGGATAATAAGTTATCCCATTACTATTCGGTATGATATGTCCTAGGAAATACTTGGTTTCCGATTCAGAATTCCTTGTACTGCCTCATCGGACATATTGAATTGATTGAATGGTAAATGGAATTAAACCTTGTCATGTGTGATACATATATTCCTAAATGTAATTCCTTATAAAAAATCATAGGATAAATGGAATTATATTGGTACTTGAGTGATATGTGGATTCTGACTTTGAATTCCTTAGATGAGAACAATAGAAAAATAGAATTATGTTGTACTTTAAATGATACATGGAATCCAATACATAATTCTTTAGAATAGATCACAGGATAAATGGAATTATGTTGTATCTTGAGTAATGCATGGATTATGATATATAATTCCTTGGATGTGATCATAGAACAAATGGAATAGTATTATGACTTGAGCGATACTTGGGTTTTGACTCATAATTCCTTATACAAACTCATAGGATAAATATAATTATATTATACTTGATTATCATTATACATGGATGTCGAGTTTTCATACCTCAAGGATCAGGTTTATTATATAAAATCTGAAATTCATAGAGAAATTTCATCTTCGGCTGAAGTATGTATAGTCGTCCAGGTGTCCCATGAGAAACTTGAGATCAAAATGGTTTATATTTATATTAATTCTTTACATTTTTATTATCTAAATACTATTAATATTATATTCACATACTAGATAATATTAGACACCATTGGTGGTAGCCTACTGAGTTTTAATCACACCCTAATTGGGCTACCGATTGGTACTCGGATAGACTTCATGGATAAAAGTAGTGACAAGGTGAGTTTCCCATCTATGGATGCTTGATTTACTATACTAGGATAGAGTACGAGAGAAGAGGAGAAATTTAGTGCTCATGATGCTATTGGGGTTTAGATTTTGGTCATTTTGTATTTTTTTGTATAGAATTTATTATTTTATCTCTTCTTCCATGTTTCCCCTCTCCCTATTTTGTTGAGACATTAAATCATTTTGTATATTATACAATTTATGGATTTGTTCTTGTTGTTATTATCTGGTTGATTTATGTTCCTTAGATTTACTATTATTTAATTTTTATACTTCGTTTATTATTAACACAGCTATGTTCCACTCTAATAATGAGGATATAGACTCTCCACTATACCACCGTAGACCCTTTACACTAGTGGTCAACCTATGATGTGTGGAGAATAATATTTGAGGCCATGTGGCCAATCGAGTTCAGTTACTTTTGAGTGAATCGAGTATGGGATGTCATGAAGTGTTATCAAAGGTCTATTTTCTTTGCCTTACTATTTTGGGATGGTACACAAGATATTAGTAAGTGTCTGTATTTTGTAATGAGTCTGTTCCTAGGAGTTGTTGACCCACATATAGAGGAAATCCAAGTTTCTAGGGATGGGACTTATTGTTCTGATTTTTTAATATTATAGTTGAATTATTTTCAACATGGGGTGACACACATGATTTCTGACACTATTATTATCATGTATTTTCTTTTACACTTGGCCCTTTATGGAAAAGAAGCATTATTCATGCATTATTAAATGAAATTTCAGACTTATATGTCATGCATATTCCATGCCAGGCTTACTTTATTGCATCTATTGCATGTTGTATATCACATGTGCCTTTATTTATATACTTTTGATTTTATTAATGTTTCATTAAAGTAAAAGGATAAATAATTGGTTACATAAAGTTTCTGCATCTACCTAAATGCTATTTTCCCACATAGCTTGATGGTGACACCTTAACTAACCAATTATCACATTTTTGATCTATGTAACTATAGTTACATTAGCTAAAATGTTAGTTGGTTGCAATTAAATGGATACCAATTGAAATTTATAAAGTTTTTTCCTCTATAAATTAGGAAAGGTGATCCATCTAATCTAATCATCATATATGGATTCTTATATCCTGAGACTATATGTAAAAATTTTGGTTGCAGTTACATGAATTACTAATTGTAGCTTATAAATATTAGGCCTTTATAACTAGGGAATGTTAATTTATCTAACTGAACCATTATATAATTATAAAATTTGTTAAATTAAATTTCATAAATGAAATAGTTTCCATTAAATGGGGATTCCAATTATAACTTGGATGGTATTTTCCTCTATAACTTGTAATTAACACTTTATATAACAGAACCTTTATAAATGAAACTTGGAATCTTATACATACCCTGGACATGGATTTGGGTAATTGGGTTAGTATGTTTTAGTTGGTGAGACCTTATGCCTTTCTTGTTATCTTAAGTAAATATTTTCTAATTTTTTATCATGTTTTGAGGTCTAGGTTTGGAATTGTAGATATATTCCACCACAATATCCTTAGGTCATGTTTCAGGAGGATGGTAATGACTATGCTTCGATGTTTATAGAACCTAACCCACCAGTAGTGCCACCTGTGATACCTCCAATGTCAACTCCTATTGTACCTAGACTAGGCACTGATGCTCAGCTTCAGGAGGGTTTCATATGTTTAGAGTTTTTGATGGAGGGAGGTTTATGAAATGTATCAACTATGTCTGAGCTAACATGAGAGCTCCAGCTGCAGCATCCACTAACTTTCTTGGGGGTGGTGTCCCCTAGGCTACTGAGTCATAGATAAAGTCCATTTTATCTATCTTGGATCATCTAGAGATGTCCCTGTAAAGGAGGGTCAATCTCATGGCTTATATGCTTCATAGATCCACCAAGCGTTGGTGGGATATTCAAAATATGGTAGATCAGCATTAATTTATAGTTTATAGGGAATTACATACTAGTTTTTATGATTACTTCTAACTGGATACATTGAGAGCTAAATGAGCTAGGGAATTTATATGTCTGGAGTAGTGTGCGCTGTCCTTTATGGACTACTCGGCTGGTTTCATAGAGCCTAAACATTTCATTCCTAATCTTTTCGATGATGAATTTACTATAGTGAGGTGATTTGATGTTGGGTTTGGGCAGGACATCCGATATCAGGTGATTTTTTTACTACCATTCTTCAAATAGTGAACCAGTTGAGGCTGTGGGGAATAATGGTTCAATGCTTAGACAAGGCATGAATTTTTCTAGAAGTAGAAAGAATTTATTTTAACTTTCTCATGGAGATAGAATTAGTCAGAGAGTTCACCTAGGTATACTTTTCTTATGTGATAAATTTGGTACGTTGGGACACACAAATCCCCAATGTAGCAAAAACCCAGCGGAGTGTAGGATTTTTGAAATATGGGGAATCTTCAGTGGTTTTACAAGACATTTTCTCTAGTGGTTAGTGAAAGATGGTCTGCATTGGATCCAAGTTATATAATGAGATCAGTAACACCAATTCAAGTATGGAATTTGAGTACTATAGGCCCTTTAGAAAATAGAGTTGGATGAGGTCGGGGAATCCAGGATTCTGATATACAACACTGGTATAATAGACCTACTCAGGATAGTTAGGTTATAGCTCAGGGTCCCAGGTCAGGCCAGATATATGCAGTACATCCTACACCTGAGTATTAGAGATTTGGTTCATCTATAGTTCAAGTTATGACTTTAGTATCCTTGAGTTTATTATATGATTTATTTGAAACCATCTCCTCAAATTCATAAATATCAACTACTTTATTGAGTAGACTTGGTTTTGAGATCAAATACTTTTGTGGAGTGATGACTCTGGATACTCTGTTGGGAGTCTTATTAGATAGTGTAAGAATATTCAAGGAGTGTCCTTTGAGATAAGTGGTTATCTTTTCTTGTAGAATATTTTCATCCTTGGGATAACAGTCTTTGACATAATTCCTGAGAAGAAATGGTTAGTGCCCTATTGCACCTGTATCAATTTTTATTGTCAATGGGTATCCTCCTCTGTAACTTATTTTTTTCATGTAAATATTTATAATATATCTAGTAATATTTTTTGACATAGGTGTTGAGACAACAATATATTCTGAGGCCTCGAGTGGCTTGATATTGATATTATATAAATATTAAATATATTAATATCATGTGCACATTGTTTTCCTGAAATAATAGAATAACTCCTGAATGGAGTCTTGGATCAGAAATTTGAAACTGTCGTTGAGTCTAGAATATGGGTTTTACCCTAGTCACAACATAACCTTTGTGGGAATCCTGAGTTTTGATGAAGTGTTATCACAGGTGAAAATAATAAAAATATTCTTTATTTATATATTATTATAACACGGTGAACTAACATTCTCTTTATAAAAAAACTATTATGGAAAGGCCCTATGGTTATCCAAATAACCCTATGGATTCAGAGTTGTTGGAAAAATGTTCTTGGAGGATTCTCGAACGAACAGTGGGAGATCGAGGATTAGATATCGGTGTGCCAATAAAAGCTCATTGATCTCAACAACGATGATGATGTATGACCACTCTCATTCTGTAATCCATCCTAACCTAAGGTAGAGAATTATTTTCCATAGTTAATTTCCCTATATGATTATCCTGTGATGAATACAAGTCAAATCAACCAACAGATTTGTCTACAGGTTGATCACGTTGTGGTTGCGGGTTTTTTGATCTGGGATTTGGGGAAATTATTATTGTTTTTTATCATGATCTTTATTCATCATTATAACAGAAATAAATTGAAACCAATCAAAAAAATGGATAAGGTTCATTCTTCTTTGGCATTCCAGGTATTTCTCCCCGTGTTAATTTCATAAGTTTTAATTGGTATTTCCATGTCCAATAGTTTGAAGAATACCTAGTATGAGATCATTGTGTAATCATTCTCCAATGCAGTGGATCAATACTATGGTTTGGGGTTCATGATCAAGTGAGCGATCAGTGTGTAGTGACAACAACAAGAGATAATAGGAGGATCCAGACTAGATTGGTGATTCCTGGATTCGTTTTTGTCATGTGCCATGTAACATGGTGCGATGGGAACTAATTCCTGACCAGTTTGGATGGTTAGAATCCCACCATCATGGAAGGTGAGTTTCATTTGACCAAGATCTATTATTATCAGCATGAATAGTGGTAGATCTGATAGTGTAATTGGCATGAGCATACATGTGAAGCTGGTCATGAATTTCAAGAAAATTCTGGACTACACAGTGTGTACTCCATAATAATGTAGGCCGTGTTGTCCCTTGAAGCACACATATTTTCATACATAATTTTAAACAAATTCTAACAATTTTTTATGGATTTAAATGAATATTATTATGAAATTAATTGAATGTTTAATATATGTAATTTGTAACTAATGAATTAAAATAGATTTAAATGGATAAAAATTGATGAATTTGGAATTTGGAATTTACTTGAGAACTTATTGTTTGTGATATTTATAATGATTAAATGTTATTTAGGATAAAAAATCACCATCCTTTTCTAGACCTCAGCCATAGGATCCCATCCACATAGCTATCCACAAGGGTCATCCAGCCATGGAAGCCCATCGGGAGATGCCTCTTTAGTGGTGGAGGTTTTTGGGCCTGTGAGAAGGAGCATGTGGTGCATAGGAGGGCCAAATCCTAGGTGGGTCATGTGAGGAGGCACAACCCATCATATGTGTGTGTAGTGTACTGATAACCCATCCTCGGAGTAGGATTTTGATTCATGTTCATTGTTCCTTATTATAAATACAATCACTCAAACTCATGAATTTCCAACATGGGATAACATTTGAAGAAAAATTGTTAATCCAATTATAAAAAATGAATCATTACACCACAATAGTTCTTCTTCATGCTCATACATAGCCTTCCACCACTCTTTGTTGTTCTCCATATTCATCCTTGACCTTTTCTATCTGTAGCTACCAAAAAACACCATTTACACCACTATTTGTGATTGAACATAAGTGTATGTCCGCATCCAAGACCACTTAACATCATAAATCATGTATAGATCCTGATATGACCTTATCAAACCTCAAAAAAATAATTTTTTGCCATACATGATAAAGTTGATTCACATCCGGCCACTATGAAGACTAGAGGTATTATAGGAGGGATCCTACACCACTGCCACCACCATCGTGTCATGGTTTTACTGTGAAGATTTTTTGTGCCACCGTGAAGAGGTATTGTTCCATGTAGAATATACTACCATCACTGATGGAAGGAACGAAGCTACCGATCGAGCTACCATCACTATTATCATATACTGTTAAACATTTACCATTGTTATACTACTATTCATATGTACTACCATCGAACATATGTCATCATTGTGATATCATTCGAACTTGACACTGCCAGACATTTACCAATTCTGAGGGGAGTGGAGCTACCGTTGGAGGTTCTATTATCACTATGAAGGAATTTCTACCATTCACGCTACAGTGACCGCGTTGTCGTGACACGTCAAATTGATTATATTTTTAAGGTTGATTTATAGTCTAGGGAAGTCCCTAGGTCGTCTCTCAAGGAGCGTTGGTAGGTTTAGAGTGTGTATTTTTAATAAAAATGACTAAGAGAGGGGGTGGTTTTGAAAAAAGTTTAAAACAATGACTTAGTTGAAATAGCCTAAAGAAAATGAGTGACCAAGTGTATTTTGAGAAATTTGAGATAAAATGGTCAATGTGATTTCACTACACACATATCAAGTTCATTGTTCATTGAGATTCATCTCAGGTTTAGAGTAATTCTTTGGTTGGAGTTAATTGGAATCCCGATTAATTCCTAAGCTTTTATTTCAATGCTTTAAGGACCCAACCTTGATGTAACAATCGTATTGTCAAGGTCCAGTACTTATGAATGGAATAAGAGCTTCCAAAGTATATTTAAATCTCAATAAGTTTGGTATGAAAAGGATTCTTGTGATGTCCTATCGGAACAACACAATTCACGCACTCAAAACCTCACACCAATCGGTTAGAAATTAAGAGCATAACACTCACATGCATCAAATCAAGCATTAAAATCTGAAACAAAATAAGATACATGGAATGAAATGTTTAAACACCCAAATTTCTCCAAACCAGTAGCTAATTTATGCATAGGAACTCCCTTTACATGTGTGTAGCTCCCTCACAAAGAACACCCAACTTTTAGCTCGACATCGGGAGGAGGAGGAAGCTCGGGTTGAACTCCTTCTTCATTGTTGATCCCACTATGAGGATAGGGGCCTCCAGAACCTCCAAGGTGATTAGGAGACTACTCTAGGACTCCAAATTGGCAGCACTTCACTCCTTGTCCGAACTTACAAATGAGGAGCCCAAGGTTCCCTTTTATAGGAAATGGGGGAGGTGGTTTTGGGAACACAGATTTCATCAATCCACTTGCATGACGCGTTTCAGCCTTCAGACAGTCTTATCTCTCTTTGAAGAAAATAGAAAAGTTGTATACCTACCTATTTAATGTCTCCACCGAATGTTTGGCACCGTTTGGACAACTACACCTCAAGATATTGATAAAATACAGAACACCGCATTTGACTTTGTCCAAATTCGGTGGCTTGGACAGATCAGTTCAGATGGGCCCCATACAAGCCGAATCAGGATTGGGTTCCTTAATATTAAATGTAGAATATTTAATTTTGGACAGGCTTAAAATATTTTAGCCCATTTGGATGCACGGATTTCGTGTAATATTCAAAATAGTGGACAGATGTCCATGGATCCATGCAATTTTGGCCCATTTTTCTTTCACTTCATCAAGGGCCCTCCAAATCACCTCCACCTACACTGTAATTTTCAAAACAAGTATCATTGAAAAATTTAACAGTGATAAACACAAAATTATTTAATCAAACATGAAGCACAATTTTATAATATTTTTATAATTTTTAATACAAAATATGTTTAGCACAGCGGTGTAAGGGTGAAAATGAAATAGTGAATCGTGGTACGATCACACCCCCACACCTAAACATTTTCACTCCTGGGCAAGGTCACATATCAAAATACAATGATGCATAAATATATATATTTACAACATCCTGAAGATTTAGCATTTGAGGGAATTTTATTTAATGTAAATTGATCAATGCATGAATCACACCAAGGAGTTCTTCCTAGTGAAAATAGAAAAAGATGTCTCATAAATCATATCATAAAGAAATTCAAAAAGGTTCATGATACCCAATTGAGAAAGGAATTCAGAAGTAAATAATGACACTAACTCTCCATGTGTGTGTGTTAAAACCATTCCATGCTATTCTTTTCACTTGCTATCCAATAAATATATGTTATTTTAACAATTTTCAGCTTAAATAATTTTGTCACCGAACCTATCCTATATCCTTTGCAATCATATTTCAAGACCCACTCATTTAAGAATTCCCAGAAGTCAAACCATAATCTCCTGACCTAGATATCCCCATATGTTGCACATTTCATCACTCCCCTCATTTATTTTATATATATATATATATATATATATTTGAAGTTGCAATTGGAAAAAATCTCACACTCATATCTCAACCCTTGTTTGATCTCCTCACGACACTAATTGAAATAGTTATAACAAGATCAAAAGTTGAAAAAGAGTGATTTTTGACCTGCCTAAGACACAATAATTTTTTTTGAGGGCGTACAATAGTCGGACATTAGGTACACACGCATAGGTCAATCTGGTACAGAATTGAAACAGATCAGATAAGGAATGAACGTATGGAAATATCATTTAAAGCTGAAAAATATTAACCCAACATATATTTACCTTATATTAAGTAATAAATAATCACACTTTTTAGTTTGGTGCAAAGATTTGTGGAGATATTAGTGACACTGTTTTCCCAAAAACTACTCACACAATGGGAATCAATCATCTCAAAGGTTTCACATAGATACGACCATTTATATCATTGATAGAAAACCAATTCACTAAAAATCACTCCCTGATGTTAAATTCATACAAGTACTCTTTTTAGCCTTTGTTATCGTATTTTTACTTTCCCCACATTATGGTCACCAAATCATGGAACTTCGAAATTGTTGATGGGGAAAAATGAAAATACCATAAAGAAGGCCAAAAAGAGAAAACAAAAGGAGAAAACAATGAAAATTCCTAACTATCCTAGGAATGTATCCACCCCCCCACACCTAGAGAATGCAGTGTCCTCACTGTAATAAAAGAGACTATGAGAAGGAAGGATAAAACCTAGTGAGTGTTATTCATAGACCGCTTCTTGAACATGGAGTTCCTCCATTGGGGACTCCGGAATTGCTTCATGGAAGTGCTTCAGCCGCTGCCCATTGACAGTGAAGGTTTGCTTGGTGTCTTCATTTTGAACCTAGACAACACCAAATGGAGAGACATTAGTAACAATGTAAGGTCCAAACCAACGGGAACGAAGCTTACCAGGGTGCAACTTCAGCCTTGAATTGTAGAGGAGGACCTTCTTCCCGATGTGGAATTGACGATGAAGGATGAGACGGTCGTGGGCAGCCTTGGTTCGCTCCTTATAAATCCGGGAGTTCTCATATGAATCTCTTCTCATTTCCTCCAACTCCTGAATCTACAACTTCCTTTGAATACCTACACCAGAAAGATTAGAATTGCATTGTCTAATGGCCCAGTAGGCCCGGTTCTCTACCTCAACAGGGAGGTGACAACTCTTCCCAAAAACTAGCCGATATGGTGACATACCAATTGGAGTTTTGAATATAGTACGGTAATCCGATAATGAATCATCGATTCTAAGACTCCAGTCTTTTCTGTTTGGCTGAACTGTTTTCTCAAGAATCTGTTTTACCTCTCTATTTGATACTTCGGCTTGACCATTTGTTTGTGGGTGATAAGCAGTAGACACTCGATGCCCAACCCCATACCTGCGCAAAAGAAATTGCATTGTGCGGTTGCAGAAATGAGAACCCTGATCACTGATGATAAACCTAGGTAATCCAAACCTACAAGAAAATTTGGGTTCTCAAAAAATTCACAACTGTCTTGGAATCATCTGTCCTCGTGGCTCGTGCCTCTACCCACTTTGAAACATTATCCACTTCCAGAAGAATGTAAAGGTTCCCAAATGAATTGGGGAATGGTCCCATAAAGTCAATGCCTCAAACATCAAAAATGTCATGGAAGAGTAATGGTTGTTGGGGCATCTCATTTCTTTTAGAGACATTCCCTATTCTGTGACAGCGAGGAAAAGATTTACAATATTCGTGGGCATCCCGAAACAATGTGGGCCAAAAGAGACCAGAATCTAAGACCTTGCGAGCAGTCCGTTGGGGACCAACGTGGCCCCCACAAGCAAGTGTGTGGCAGAACCTAAGGACAGACTGAAACTCACTATCGGGAACACAACGCCTAATAACTTGATCACTACATGTGCGCCAGAGGTAGGGGTCATTCCAAATGTACCAACAAGACTCATGTTTTAGACGGTCAGCCTGGTTTTTGGTGAAATCAGCAGGAATGCAAGACGCTACCAAATAATTTACAATTTCAGCATACCAAGGAATAGCATCTTGCACTCGGTACAATTTCTCATCAGGAAACAATTCATTTATGGGAATACAAGGGGATGAGTCAATGTCCGTGGATGGGATAATCCTACTTATATGGTCAGCAACCACATTTTATGCTCCTTTTTTATCCCTAATTTCTAGATCAAATTCCTGAAGGAGGAGCATCCAGCGAATGAGACGTTCTTTGGATTCTGGTTTCTTTAGGAGATAGCGAAGGGCTGCATGGTCTGAGAACACAATGACTTTGGACCCTAGAAGGTATGACCTGAATTTATCCAAAGAAAACACAATGGCAAGAAATTCTTTTTCAGTTGTGTTGTAGTTTCCTTGGGCAGGGTCCAGAGTACATGAGGCATAATCTATGACATGTGGAGCTCAGTCGACCCTTTGTGATAATACTGCCCCAACTGCATAGTTAGAGGCATCACACATGAGATCAAATGGTAAATCCCACTGAGGTGGTTGGATAACCGAGGGTGACGTGAGACTCCATTTTAACTTATTGAAAGCTTCCTTATATTTTTTATCAAAAACAAATTCTTTTTCTTTTTGGAGTAATCGGGAGAGGGTGAGTGCAATTTTACTAAAGTCACAAATGAAACGATGATAAAATCCAGCATGACCCAGGAAAGACCGCACATCCCGAACATTTTTAGGGAATTTTAGGGAGGAAATGATATCTACTTTTGATTTGTCCACTTGGATACCTTCCCCAGAAATGACATGTCCCAAAACTATGCCCTGTCGCACCATGAAATGGCATTTCTCATAATTTAATACGAGATTCTTTTCAATACAGCGACGTAGGACAGAAGCAAGACTACTCAAACATTCGTCAAAAGAGGATCCATAAACAGTAAAATCATCCATAAAAACCTCCATGCAATTCTCCAAGTAATCCGAAAAAATACTAACCATACATCGTTGGAAAGTACCTGGAGCATTACACAGACCAAATGGCATCCTTCTATTAGCAAATGTACCAAAGGGGCAAGTAAAGGTTGTCTTTTCCTGATCCTCAGGGGCAATATGGATCTGAAAGTATCCAAAATACCCATCAAGGAAACAGTAATGGGACTTCCCTGCTAGCCTCTCTAGAATCTGGTCAATGAATGGCAATGGTAAATGGTCTTTCGTAGTGTGTTGGTTTAGTCGAAAATAGTCTATAGAGACACGCCAACTATTATGTACACGAGTTGGAACCAATTCATTGTTTTCATTTTTAATTACAGTAAGGCCGGTTTTTTTAGTAACTACTTGAACAGGACTGACCCATTGGCTGTCAGAGATAGGGTAAATGATTCCAGAAGCCAACAATTTTGTTACTTCTTTTTTAACAACATCAAGTAGGTTTGGGTTCATTCGACGTTGTGACTGCCTCACTGGTTTAGCCTCATCATTTAAAAAAATATGATGTGTACAAATTGATGGGCTAATTCCAGGAATGTCAGCAAGCGTCCATCCCAAATCTTGTTTATACTCCCTCAAAAGATCAAGCAGTCGCAATTCATGCGCAGGAGGGTGTGAACTAGCAATGATGACGGGAAACTTGTTTCCATTCTCAAGATATGAGTATTTTCAATCACGAGGCAGTTGTTTCAATTCCAATTCTGGGGGATTTTGGATTGACGGAAGTGTGTGTGAAAGTGAGAAGTCACTGATCTCATCTAACTGCTCAATGGTAACATTCTTAGATGAGGAATGATCTTTTACAAGATTAGCAGTATCATCGATGGTCATGTGATCCTCTGTGTTCAAGAAATCATCAATTAACAAACATGCATGACATTTCTCTAGACCGCTACAACAATAAATGCATGATTCATTACCTAACATTTCAATCAATGAAGAAAACTCAGAAAGGGGATCAGGTGAATGAAAATAAGTTGTTTCAGGGTAAGGGAGAACATCAATTGAATTGATAGAGAGAGAGGAGTGTTCTTCTGAGGGGTGCTTCATGGAATCAAGGATATTGAAGTGGACAGTATTACCCCCAAACTCCATAGATAATGTACCATTATGGACATTAATTATGGTTTTGGAAGTTTTCAAGAAAGGTCTCCCCAATATAATTGGGGCATTTCCATTCATCCTATCATCTTCTATTTTAAGCACGTAAAAATCAGCAGGAAAAATTAAATTTTTCACCCTCACAAGAACATCCTCTAGCACACCAGAGGGGTGTGATTTACTCCGATTTTCTAGCTGAACAACAATACCAGTGGGATTCAGTTCACCGACCTGAAATGAAGAGTAAATAGAGTGAGGCATCACATTAATAGAAGCACCCAAATCAAGCATAGCGTTGGAACATGAATACTCCCCTATGGTGCACGGAATCGAGAATGTTCCAGGATAGTTGCACTTGGTGGGATGTGATGGTTGTATCAATGCTGAGACATTCCTCCCCAATCTCACCTTCTCATCACCTTTAAGTCGCCTTCGGTGGGTACACATCTCCTTCATAAACTTTGCATATCTCAGAATTTTCTTGACGGCATCAATCAATGGAATGTTAACCTGCACTTTTTTGAAAGTCTCCAAGATTTCTTTATCAAGTTCAGTTTCTTTTTGTTTCCTAGGTTGGGAATCCCTTTGAGGAAATGGAAGAGGAATGGTTGGGATAGGTGGATCATCAACAACCACAGTCTTTCCTTTGGAAGGGATTCTCTCAGGAAAAGGGTTTTCTTCCCTTGGACCATTTTCAGCAGTTGGGGTGGTGGTTTCCTTTGGATGGGAGGACTCTAATGGAGGGGTCATTTGACTTTTGAGTTGTGTCCCACTCCTAAGGGTGATGGCACTAACATTTCCTTTATCCCTAGGGTTTACTACTGGTTGAGATGGTAGTTTACCCGACCCATGACTTTGGATTTCCCCCCACCGAGTTGGCAAGTTGGCCTAGTTGGGTCTTTAGGTCTTGTATGGCTGCTTGGGTGGTTTTTTGGAATTGGATATTATTGGCAGACATTTTCTTCATCATATCATCTAGGCTAGGCTCGGTTTTTTGAGGGGGTGGTTGGAATGGCCTTTGGGGTGGTTGAGGATTTCTGGGTGGTGGTGGATGACTACTCTGACCCTGTTGGTTCCATTGCTGTTGAGGTTGGTTTGAATACCCCCTTGCCTATAGGCTTGGTTGTCCTTCCACCCTTGGTTGGATGGATAGTATGGTTCTTGCCTAAAGGGTTGGTTAAAGGGGTGTCCTGGAAATATTTCCTCACAACTCTCAGAAGTTTCTCTCAATTGAGGACATTGGTCAGAATAGTGGGTGTCAGAAGAGCAGATTACACAATGGATGGGAGGAGGAGATTGATATTTCCCTTGGGAGAGAGCAAGTTGTCGTAGAAGGGTACTTACCTCTTTGAACTTCGTGTCCACCTTCTTCTCAAACTCAGTACTTTGCACCTCATGGACACCTTGAATGGGAACATTGGACCGTGTACCGAATTGTTGAGTGTTCTGTGCCATGTTCTCAATGAGGGTTCTTGCAGCAATTGGGGTCTTATCTACCAATGCACCACCTGCAGCAACAACAATCATATTTCGATCAATAAAAATCAAACCTTCATAAAAATATTGAATTAAAAGTTGATCACTTATTTGGTGGTGTGGGAAACTTGAACATAACCTTTTAAAGCGTTCCCAGTATTCATGTAATGTTTCCCCTTGAGATTGTCTTATACCACATATTTCTTTCCTTATAGTTTCAGTTCGAGAGGCTGGGAAGTATTTTTCAAGAAAAAGTTGTTTCATGTCCTCCCAACCTCTAATAGGTGAATTAACATAATACAACCAATCTTTAGCCGTGTGTTCTAATGAAAATGGAAATGCCCTAAGTTTTACTTGTTCTTCATCCACATTAGTAGGTTTTAATGTTGAACACACAATATGTAATTCTTTTAAATTCTTATGTGGATCTTCTCTAGGCATTCCATGAAATCTTGGTAATAAATAAATTAAACCAGATTTTAGTTCAAAATTGGGTGCCTCGCCTTGTAATTGAATGTAAGTGGGTTGGATATCAACATCAGCTGAGGTTAGTTCTTTTAGTGTTCTATTATTTTCAGCCATGTTATACAAGTTATGTTCAATTTTAACATTGGTTTCAGAAGAAGAATAAGGATCAAGAAGAATTTTAAGATTTGATGTCTCCTCCTTCAAAGTGTGGTCTTGTATGTCTCGGTTTCGTTGATGTAGGATCCTCTCCGGTTCAGGTTCAAAATTTTGTAGGTCTCCCAGAGTAGAACTCATCATAAAAATAACCTACACAATAAATAAATTAGAACACAAAATCAAATGCAAAGGTAGAAGATAAAACAAACAAATATTCACAAAAATTACAAAAAAATTATCCAAAACACACACAAAAAACCAAAGTGCTCCCCAGCAATGGTGCAAAAATTTGACCGTGTTGTCATGACACATCAAATTTATTATATTTTTAAGGTTGATTTATAGTATAGTGAAGACCCTAGGTCATCTCTCAAGGAGCGTTGGTAGGTTTAGAGTGTGTATTTTTAATAAAAATGACTAAGAGAGGGGGTGGTTTTGAAAACAGTTAAAAACAATGACTTAGTTGAAATAGCCTAATGAAAATGAGTGACCAAGTGGATTTTGAGAAATATTAGATAAAAGGGTCGATGTGATTTCACTACACACATATCAAGTTCATTGTTCATAGAGATTCATCTCAGGTTTAGAGTAATTCTTTGGTTAGAGTTAATTGGAATCTTAATTAATTCCTAAGCTTTTATTTCAATGCTTTAAGGACCCAACCTTGACGTAACAATCATATTTTCAAGGTCCAGTACTTATGAATGGAATAAGAGCTTCCAAATCATATTTAAATCTCAATAAGTTGGGTATTAAAAGGATTCTTGTGATGTCCTATCGGAACAACACAAGTCACGCACTCAAAACCTCACACCGATCGGTTAGAAATTAAGAGCATAACACTCACATGCATCAAATCAAGCATTCAAATCTGAAATAAAATAATATACATGGAATGAAATGTTTAAACACCCAAATTAATCCAAACCAGTATCTAATGTATGCATCGGAACTCCCTTTACATGTGTGTAACTCCCTCACAACGAACACCCAACTTTTAGCTTGACATCGGGAGGAGGAGGAAGCTCGGGTTGAACTCCTTCTTCATTATTGATCCCACTATGAGGATAGGGGCCTCAATAACCTCAAAGGTGATTAGGAGACTACTCTTGGACTCCAAATTGGAAGCACTTCACTCCTTGGCCGAATTTACAAATGAGGAGCCTAAGGTGCCCTTTTATAGGAAATGTGGGAGGTGGTTTTGGGCACACAGATTTCATCAATCCACTTTCATGACATGTTTCGGCCTTCAGACAGTCTTATCTTGCTTTGGAGAAAATATAAAAGTTTCATCCATACCTCTTGAATGTCTCCACAGAAATTTTGCCACCGTTTGGACACCTACACCTCAAGATATTGATAAAATACAGAACACCGCATTTGACTTGGTCCAAATTCAGTGTCTTGGACAGATCAGTTCGGATGGGCCCCATACAAGCCGAATCAGGATTGGGTTCCTTAATAAGAAATGTATCATATTGAATTTTGGACAGGCCCAAAACATTTCAGCCCATTTGGATGCACGGATTTCGTGTAATATTCAAAACATTGGACAAATGTCTATGGATCCATGCAATTTTGGCCCATTTTTCTTTCACTTCATCAAGAGCCCTCCAAATCACCTCCACCTACATTGTAATTTTCAAAACAAGTATCATTGAACTATTTAACAGTGATAAACACAAAATTATTGAATCAAACATGAAGAACAATTTGATAATATTTTTATAATTTTTAATATAAAATATGTTTAGCACAGCGGTGTAAGGGTGAAAATGAAACAGTGAATCGTGGTACGATCATACAGCCATACATCTATCATCATTGATACATGATCCCAACATGCAAGGAGGTGTTTTACTATAGAGATTCTATTTTTGGAAGTGTAAATTGTTTGAGAAGAAGTTGGAAGTTGCATAGTTTTCTACTAGCTATAACATTGTTGTGCCAGGGTGTTCATATTCATACTACACTATGGAAGGTATAAATATGTGAGATAGGAGGAGCTACTATTCTTCAAACATACTACCGTTATGAGTACTAACATGATGATCATCCATTGAGGAATGTTATTTGGTTCTATCCTAAGTCTGGTGGTAGATATGTGATGGTAAATACTACTACCATGAGGATGTGGTGGTAGATATAGAATGATATCATAGGGAGTGATACCATTGTTAATAGTATTATTAGATGCTTCAATCATCACTATAGATTACGATTCAATACTGAAATTTTAAACTGCTCGATAATTACTCAGATTTAATATGGAAAATATTTTAATAGATATATCCAGTCATTGACCCAAGATAAAGGATATATGAATGAGAGATATATAAGGGACTTCTCCCTCTATAAATAAAAGGTTTTCTTCCACTAAGAAGGGATCAAAGGATTAAAGATCGAGAGAATAACCATTGTTGTTTCTTGATCTATTTTATGATTATTATATTTATCTTCTATTTTTACCATGAGATCTAACCCTCTTACTCCCATTACTTCTTATCTAATATAGGGATAAAATCCTTAAGTGGTAGGGTGTGGGGGAGGTGACCTGAATTGTAATGCTTGAGTCTAGGATTTTTATTGAAATTAAAATATCTCTTTTCTATATTAAATAGTTTCCAATATTTAATTTTAGTGAGATTGTGTTTATGATTAATTCTTAATTTTAATTATTTCCTTGGTTAAGAAATATTTTCTCCCACTGTTTGATTTTGAATCATATTGATTGATTGGTTTAGAATTAATTAGAGAGTGTTTAGTGATTACTAAACACATGAGGAATAAATAGTTATATAATTTGGATGATTGGGAATTACAATACCTAATTATGTATTGCATAGATAATTCAAAGAAGGTTCACTATGGTTTTCTCACATTGGAAGGATGATAATCCAAAAACAAGAAAATTATGAGGATAATTCTCATCATCATCAAACTTGAACAAGGGAGAAAATGGGGAACTGATTGTGGAACCATCCAATTAATCAATTAAAAAATATTGGAAACATCATTTTGAAAGGACCATGATTTCATTAAAAAGGGAATCCAAACCTAAAACTAATCACTCTTATCTCATCTAAATTTCATAATCCAAGTTTTATTACTTCCTAGTCATATAAATATTGTTATTTTATTTTATTTTTCACTCATGAAAACTAGATTAAAGAAACAATCCTTGGAGATAACTTTGGTTTACTATAAATACTAAATTCCTTAGGGAAACTAAATATATTTTACCACACCCCTTGGTAGGTGAGTTTCAAAACTTTTCATCATTGTTGGGGAGCTAGGTGTTAATATTACATTAAAATTGTCAGACTAGGACCTCCAATGAGGATGTAAGATCTCAGACTTCATAGAGTTAAATTATTGTTTAAATTTTGGCTTAACTTTCTTAAATTTGGAAAGTTAAATGTTTATCGGGTGTATGAGGAAGCTCATGGGTGTTTTGGGGGTTTGGGGCATGAAATAAATTGAAATCAGGTCATCTTGTGCATGTTACATGGTTGATTCATGGTTAGGGAAAACCATGAAAGGGGGAAGCCAAACCATGCAACCTTGGATAGAGTCATTCTACATGGTGGGCACACGGTTTTTCAAACCATGTGGGATTCCTAGGTAATTGTGAAACTTGCAATCCTCTTAGACAGAGGTTGGCACACGGTTGGCACATGGTTTGGAAAACCATGCACCCTATTAAAAGTGGGATTTTACCAGTTTTTCCCCTCAGTATTTTAACATTTATCACATGATTTATTCCCCCATTTGTCCTCCATCATCCCTAGTGACAAACCATTTCAACCAAGAATTAACAATGGTCGATCTCCTTTTATTCAAGTTCCTTTGGAGAGTCATTAGGTTTGGATCGAAGCTTCGAGTGAGTCTAACACTTCTCTTGCTTCTCTTTTCTGGAATAGGGCTTGTGGTTTCATTATTCTTCTTCAAAGCCCTAAAAATCCTATTTTTTCAGCAGATCTTAGGTTGGGGCTTCAAGGGGTTCTTGAATCTATATCTAAGGATAATTTTTAGTGTGATTTCATCTTTGGATTCTAGGTAGGTGGTCTACAAGTAATATCCCATAGTCTTGAAGTTTATTTGTGCATGTGTGGTTTTATTATTGGTTTCATATAATTGTGCATTTGTTATATCTTGTAATATTTGGTAAAATGGTAAGCTAAATGATGAATTTAACCCCTCATGATTCTCATGGGACATATTGATGTTGATTATTCTATTTTAGGGACACCCATGGGGTGCGCCAAAATTCCTAAACATGGAAATTTGTAATTTCAATCATAGAATTGACTTGTAGTTAATTAGATCCCATGATGAACATATTATTTTGTTAGTTTGAGTTGAAAAGGGAATATTGATAGTTGTTTCTACAATTTTATAATGTCATAAGGTATTTTTTGGCGTGTTTTGAAAAAAGGTTAAATGAATTAATGAGAATGTGTAAAATGGATTTTGAATTTGTAATGGAAATGAGGGAATGGATTAAGGAATATGAATTGATGAATGTGTTAAATGGGATAACGCATGGGAGTTGTTGATTATTCTAAATGGGTTAATGAGTTATGATAAATCATATGTTGTATGAAATGTGAATTTTAAATGTTATGTATTTTTTTGTATGGTTTTTCATATAGTATATGTGGTAAATAGATAAATAAGAATGTGCATATGGCTTAGTAGTTATGGGGTATTGGACTTGAGGATCTATCCCCATGGGTTGGTTTAGACTGAATCTCTAAACCCCACCCCTATAATGTGTGGTTTGGGTAAGGGTATTGAGGCTCTATACCCCTAATAGATATATTTGATGAGACTACCAGGACTGAGGCTCCAAGGTAAGTGTGTTGTATTTTTTATGATATGTTTAACCCTAGTGAGATAGGGAACTTGAATTATTCCCATATACATAGTGATTGACTGGATTAGGTCATTTTTTAAATGATGCAAACACCTAACCCATGTAGCATGTGATGAAAATAAATTTAGTGATAAAGACAGTATAAGTGGTGAAAATGAAAATAATGGTGGAAATGGTTAAAGTGAATATTGTTAACTAATGGAACCAGAATTGTCTTCTATTTACCTTTCCATTTATTTAGAAATTTCATGAAATATATGTTTTGATATGATATTTTTTAGACATCATTTTTAGTGGCCTGCAAAGTTGTACTCACACCCTGCTCAGGTCATTGTTGGGTACCTGAGCAGATTTCATGGTTGCAGGTCGGGACAAGGGAAAAGGACCTATGCTAGGGAGTTGAGTTTGGCTTGGGATGTACATGGATGAGGATCCATACTTTGAGTCAGGACCCATTGTGGGGATTTGATAGTTTTTCTTTATTTTTTGTTTTGCTCACTTTTGGAACTGTTAGCATGACATGGCTTATTTATCATTAGGTTGTGGTTTGTAACCTGTTTGGGAAATGGTTGGAAATGCATGTTTCTATTTTATTTATTATTGTTTACTTTAATTAATATGTTATCTATTGTGTATTGCTCTAGTAAAGTGGTTATATTCTCCCTGTGTGATCTATTAGACCCTTGTTTCTAGCCAACAACCTCTGGAAAATGGGGAGGCGTGCTTGAGGTCATGTCGCAACCTAGCTCGAGGCAACGGTTTAGTGGATTCTAGGTAGAGGATGTTAAAAAGTGGTATCAGAGTAGTTATTTTCTATGTCTTACTATTTTTTAATGGTATAAAAGATAATAGGAATTGTCAGACCATGGTAATGAGACTGTTCATGGAATTAGCTAACCCATGTACAAGGGAAAACCCAAGTACCCAGGGTGGGAATTGTTGTTCTTGATGTGTGTTGTTATAGTTGAATGATATTTCACCATTGGGTGATGAACTTATTGTGTGAAGTGACTATTTTAGGATATTTTTATCATGGTCATAACATCATGAGGTCATGTATTCATGCATTATTATAGGCACCTAATGATATAGATGGAATGCATCATGATAGGCACACACAGAATGGGTGTGTGGGACATGAAGGGTAGGTTGCATTTTATTTTATTGAAAACATGAAGAAAATATTGTATGATAAAGATTATGTATATGGGTAAATGGAAGGAATGTTGACTGAAAAATAAATTTTTATTATTCAAACACTTTTTAGGAAAAATTGACAAACCAGACATGATTTCATGACGTAAAACATTAAACCATGATGGACAAAAGTTTAAGGCCAAACAATATCAAGCCAACAAAGTAGGATGGAAAATCCATGACCTCTCAGAAATTCAATTCAGGAGCTAAGACCATAAGAAAACATGATGCTCTAAACCCCTTCAGAAGCAACCCCATGAGTGAATGATGAAGGGACCCCCAAATCTCGCACCGCAGGAGCCAAAAGAATTCACCATGCCAAGAAAACATTCCACCAAATCAATGCATTCAACCAAAACCTGAAAAAACCAGTTGCATCTCCTCCATCTAAATTGAATAATTTGTAAACATCCTTCATGCTCTATCTTCAGAATCAGAAAAATCCAAAAGAAATCAACATCCTTTGCAAAAACCATGCCACAACTGCTGAAATGCCAGATCATAAAAAAAAGCAAAACATGTATCCATATCCAAACCGTAAACCAACATCGCATCCAAATTGAACAACAAGGAACCAAAAACACAGACTAGGGGGCGAAGAAAATGTGCCACAAACCTGAACCGTAACCCTCCGCTGCCTTCAAATCCACACACGGTGACCACATCTTCCTGACACAACTAAACACCATGGAATAGTGACAGAATCATCACAGCAATAGTTGGAAACTCAAACCTTGGACTGTCGCACCTCCATTAGATCCATATCCCGAAGGGTGTGAAGAAGCCTTGCTGAAATCACCAGGATGTTTGAGAGATAAGAGGACATCACTGAGAATGATACAATAGTAGTGGAGAAAAAAAATCTATTGGTACAAGATAATTGAGGAGAGGAGCAGCTTCATGAGAACTTTGTTTCATTAAAATGATGGAAAGGGACCCAGGGTGGTTCATGCCAAGTATGTTTGATTTGACCAGAGAGTTTTGGTTGTAGAACCCTCCAACATTTTCTATATATGGTGGAACTAAGGATATAGAGTTATGGATAGATTCCATCCATATGATTTCGGATCACTTTTAGACTCATTTAGAGAAGAGAGTTAGGTTACAATCCTATATGTTGCGGGGACCAGCAAAGAGCTGGTGGGATATTGTGGTTTAAACATAGTAGGATGATGGTGTGTTATGGAAATAATTTCAAGAAAATTTTCTGGAGAATTTCTATTTAGATACCTTGATATAGTAGTAGTCTATGGAGTTTATTAATTTGGCCTAGGTAATGATGTTGGTGATGGATCATGTGGTTTGCTACATGGACTTGCAACGCTTTGTTCTAGCATTGGTAGGGGATAAGGCCGCTATGGAAAGACAATTACATGACGAACTTAGGAATGAGATTAAGTCCCAGTTAAACATATTCCATTTAAATAGGTTTACATAAGAGGTGTATTAGGACCTTATTTTAGAAGGTAACCTAAAAGAGGCTTTAGGTGATGGGTTTGTGGAACTAGTCGGATGGCCCAGTGGTGCGATGTCCAAGGGTAGGAAGCATCGTTTGGGGAGTCTTCATGAGGGTGAAAGTTTTCATAATAGTTAGAAGAGATGATCAGATTCTCAAGGTGGTGACTGTGTATTTTTCTATTAGTATGGAAGGCCAGGACACATGTGTGGTCAGTGCCCCCCGACCACCGGTTGAGTGTCAAGCATGCAGCAGAATGGGGCATCTGAAGAGGTTCTGTAGGAAACCTCAATAGTTGGGCACCGATGGAGGAATGAGGTCGATGTTGAGTGTAAGAAGGGGGTAAGTGGTGGGTGTGGTTATCCAAGGTGAGATTTTACATATCAATAGGGAATTGTGGCACAATGAACTTAGATCGGGGACTAGGGAAAAGAGGTAGGTCAGCTTCATGTAGTTTAGTCTACACCTAGAGGTGGAAATACTAGACCATTGACTATTCAAGGTATGATTCTTGTGGATTCTATGATTTCTAGTTCTTTATTTGATACATGTGCCTCACATTATTTCATTTCTGGTTAGTTTTTTGTTGTGTTCGGCCTTGTGGTGGAACATATGTGTGAGGTTATGTCAATCAATACACTGTTAGGGGTGAGATAAGAAAATATTAGCTAGTGTAAGGGGTGTTCTCTTGATGTTGGTGGGTACTATTTTCTATGGGAATTTTTCATACTTGATATTTCAGGTTTTTTATATGATTTTGGGCATGGACTGGTTAGTGTTGTACCAAGACCATATTGACTATTACCGATGTTTGGTAACATTCACATCTATTGAGGGAGACACTTATTTGATATTGGGGTATTATCATCTATGGGTGAGACCTTCTGATGTACCATAGACTTCCTTCGGGAGTAGGTATGGGTTTTATGAGTTTTTTTATGTTGTTTGGGTTGACCAATGAGACAGTAGTATTTATGGACCTAATGAATAAAATATTTCACCCATACCTAGATTAGTTTGTAGTTGTCTTTATTGATGACATCTTACTGTACTATAAAACTCATGATGATCCTGACAAACATATTGACATCATCCCGAGTACACTAAGAGAGAATAGAATATAATCCAAGCTAACCAAATGTAATTTCTGGATTGATAGGTTTCATTTCTTGGGTTACATCATCTTCAAGGAAGGTGTATCAGTGGACCCAGAGAAATTGTAGGAATTTCTGTCTTGGGAGCAGCCTAAAAATGTTTCTGATGTCCAAAGTTTTTTGGGGTTGAAGAACTATTACCAAAGATTCATTAAAGCTTATTCCCATTTTTTAGTACCAATTTTAGGCTTATCCAAGAAAGGAATTAAGATTGAATGGTTTGAGGCATGTGATAATTTATTCCAAGAGTAGACGAATCGGTTAAAAACTGCACTGATTCTAATCTTACTCAGTCTAGGTAAGGGTTATACCTTGTTTTGTGATGTGTTCGGTGTTGGTCTTAGGGAGGTGTCGAAGAAGAATGATCAATTTGTGGCACACGATTCATGAAAGTTGAGGCCTCGTGAAGGAAACTACCCTATGCATGATCTTGAATTAACTATGGTAGTTTATGATTTAAAGTGTTGGTGACATTACTTCTTGGGAGAAATATTTATGGTGTATACTTATCATAAAATCCATAAGTACATTTTATCCCAACATGATATGAATCTTTTATAGTGAAGATGGGTTAAGTACAAGCAGTCCTTTGATTTTGAACTAGTTTACACACTAAGAAAATGGGATAGTTTTTAAGACACTTTGAACTGGAAGACTCAAAATCAGGTTGTTCAAGAATCTAGTTCCGAGTGGAGGATTATGGTGTTGTTCACTGAGATGCATCTAGAGGGGGAAGATTTCCAAGGGCAGATGACCCTTGAATCCTTGGTAGTTGAGTCCACTCTTCTAATCTTGGTCAAGGAGAATTACCATTAGGAATCATAATTTTTGGCCTTGAGGGAAAGTCTTAAAGGTGGGAAGTCACCTTTTAGTTGGACTATTGGTGATGATGGTATTGTTTGTGTTTGTGGCCATATTATTGTGCCAAAATGTATACGGAAAGATTTAATGCTTGATTTTCATGCATCAATGTAGTAAATGAATCCTAGTTCGACCAAAATGTATTGTGATCTTCGAAGGCAGTATTAGTGGCCAAGGATGAAGAAAGAGGTTGCAGGTTTCGTGGCGTGATGCCTTACCTATCAGTAGGTGAAGGTTGAGCATCATAGGTCGGGTGGTTTGTTGTAGTCATTTCTCATTATGGAATAGAAATGGGATTACATGATGATTGATTGTGTGGTGGGTCTCCCAAGTATGCCTCAGAAAAATTATTTGATTTGGGTGGTTTTTGATCAGTTAACTAAGGTGGATCATTTCCTACTAATTTGAGAAACATTCACTGTGGACCAGTTGGATGATTTATATGTTCAGAATATAGTTTGGTTGCATGGGGCACCATGAACTATAGTTTTGGATTTTAATCTATGGTTTACATCATGTCTCTAGAAGGTATTATAGAAGGTGATCGGTACCCAAGTGTTTTTTAGTATAGATTTTCACCCGCAAAACGATGGGTAGTTGGAGCATACTATTCAGGTTCTAGAGGACATGTTGAGGGATTGTGTCCAAGATTTTGGTGGATCATGGGAAAAGAATTCATCACATATTGAGTTTTCCTATAAAAATAGATACCAGACTAAAATTCATATGTCACCATTTGAGGCACTCTATGGAATTCCATGTAGATCTCTATTGTTTGGGTTATAGTCTAGGGAATAAAATTTTTTGGGAATGACTCTCGAGCAGGAAACATTGGAACAAATTCAGTTGATTCAAAAATTTATGGAAACAACTCAAATTAGGAAAACGTCATATGTGGATTTATTTTATGGACCTCTTGAGTTTTTGGTGGGTGATCATGTATTTCTTTAGGTGTTTCCAAGGTTGGGTCACTATTAGATTCCGAAACATGGTAAGTTGGTGCCCAGGTATATGGGACCATTTGTGATTGTTGAGAGGATTAGACTGGGGGCATATTGATTAGTTATTCCATGTCACGACCCGTCCTCGGGACCCGTGACGTGAATACCCCAAGCCCGCCTTCCATAGGCCAGGGACTGGTGACTAGCACCAAAGGCGTAAATCCCGATAAAAGGGGAAGGCATTGCCTTATAAAGTAAACAAACACCATAGAGTAAGCCAAAATAAGTAAACACTAAGTAAATTGGGTACAATAGTAAGTGCGGAAAGTAAATGGGCCAGAATACAAACCCAAACTGAAAGTAAAGTACAAATGGAAAGAAAGTACAGCAACTGAAAGTAAAGCAGAAACGTTGAGCTGTCCACTGGAAGTCCCACCTGAAGGGTGGGTACAGATAGCCTCCTCATCTCCTCCGGTCCAGCCGTCCGCTCCGTGTACGTCTCGCCTAGTGGTCCACCTCCAGGTACCAACTTTCTCCACAAGCCTCAACCATGATCAGCGTTGTTCGTCGTCTGCATCCAACACAACGTAGTGTGGGCATAGCCCGTGCAGGGGTGAGTATACGCTACTCAGTAGGGACCCCAAGACCCCCGAAGGTCTCCCAGAATCCACAAATGATAATCCAAAAAAGAAAAGATACAATCACGAATTAACATCCAACACTACTTAGGTATATTCCCATACATATACCTAAGTCATCAATTCCAGCTCGTCTCCAACATCTGATCCCAAGTTCGATCACGTCCACATAGGATAGTAGAACCCAATCCACACAGGAAATCAAAACCCAATCCACATAGGGAAGAAAGTCAATCATATCGAAGATAATGATTGAAAGTCAAGACTCAGCTCACACAGGTATACTTCTTCGTAAGGTGATAGAGATAATCAGATGTAGCCACTGATTCATCTAAGCTGGGAACCACGTAGGATACTAGACCAGCGAAGTTATCGGACCCACATAGGATACAAGACTAGCTACTCTACCAGACCCACGTAGGATACAAGTACAGAGTCAAATACTATCGGACCCACGTAGGATACAAGAACAGTAGTACTGCCAGACCCACGTAGGATAGAAGAACAATAGTCACCACCGTCGAACCCACAGAGGATTTTAGTACGGTCGTCATCGCTGCCGAACCCACGGAGGATTTCAGTGCAGTCGTCGTCGCTGCCAAACCCACGGAGGATTTTAGTGTAGTCGTCATCGTCGTTGTAGTCGCAGCCAGCTCTAGGGTTCCCGTACACAGCATGCCCGATTCCAGGAGGGTCCACTCCCCGATCCAAGGGGTTAGATACATCAACTGACACGTAGTCTGGAGTTGATGTATCCCAAAGTTCTGTCTCTACAAAAGGAACTCAATGTGATAGACGGCGCATCAATCGGACGCCCGGTCTGAGAGTTATTGGCTTTTTCATTCCAGGGGCCCGATTGGTTTTTAAGTCAAAACCAACCCGACCGCACTCCAATTGCGTCCAAACCTCGAGTGGAGTAATCCAAAAGGTCCGTCTCACTAAGAGGAATCCAACAAAGTCGACGACACGTCAATCAGACTTCTGGAGCTCAATTTATAAGTGTTTCCACTCCGAGGGCCCGGTTGGTTTCGTGTTCGAACCAACCTGGCCATACCCAAAGTTCTCCCAAAACATAAATGTAATATACTAAAACGATCGCCTCGATCCAAGGATCACATCGCAATGGACGTTGCATCGATCGGAGTTCTGTAGCCCAAGTTACGGGCATTTAAACGAACCTGTCTGGTTTTAGGGGGTTTTGGGCCCGGATCGACCCGGACCAAGACCCCCTGGGTCGGCCCAAACTGGGTCGACCTGACCCAGGTCCGGGTCCGGCCCACTAGGGAGCGGGCTAGCCCGGCTGGCGTGACACGGCCTAGCCAACGCGGGAGGCCCGACCCGGTGTGGCCGGTCCAGGCCGGCACGGGCGTCGCGCGCTGTGTGAGTGCGGAAGGGGGGGAACCGCCACCCCCTTTGAACGAAACAGCGGACCTGCTAGGGGGTCTGCCCAACTGCACTGACCGGGGGTCAAACCCCCCAGTCTTTCCGGATTTGGCCGGTCGTAACGGCCGGCCAGCACACCACGCGGGACTTGTTGGTCCCTCCCTCCAGCACCGGCGGCCGGCGGCTCCGGCCGCCCTCCCTTGCTCCGTCGCGGCCAAAGGCTGCAGCCTTGGTTCGTCCGGCGCCGCGCGCCCTCTGCCATGGCCCCGCTCCGGCCCCGGCCTCCTCGTGGTTCTCCGGCGCGGTGTGATGGTGCCGCAGCCCAACTCTGGCCGCGGCTTCTCTCGGCCTCAACGACGTGGCGCGACAGCGCCATGCATTTTCGCCGCGTTCCTCTTTGTTTCCACGCGGTGCCATTACACTGTGTCGCCTTCGTTCGAGCTACAACGAATTCAACAACAAAGGGGGAGGAGGTTCGGCCGTGTTCGGGAGGTCCGACCTCCTCCCGCTAAATTGATAACAGGCAGCTAAATCATTAATGTTGAACGCCCAAATATTCACGAACATAAAAATCAAACCCCTACCTCGATGAAGTCGTCGAACGAGGATCGTCACGGGAAAAGGACATCGCGGAAGACGGCATCACGGAAGATGACGTCACGGAAGACGTTGTCACGAAAGATGGCATCGCGGAAGACGGCGTCGTATACGTCGTCAGTGCACTCCCGATGAAGGATGCGGTCCATCGTCATTCTTCGAAGAAGGAATCTCTCACTGTTTGCGGAGAATAGAGGAGAAGGCACGGCGATTCCCTTGCGGTGTCAGAGTTCTTCGTCGTAAACTCGGAATTCTTCGCGTTCTTCGACGAGGAAGAATATGTTCTTCAGAGTGCAAGGGTTCTCTCCTTGCTTCCGTACAATGAATCAACCCCCAATAAAATAATACATTGTCTTATTTTATTCACACACACTCATGCCATTATTAAATTTGAAATTTAAAAAGATCTCATTCAATTAATTAAATTAATTGAAGAGCCTTTAAGAGTCTATTAAATTGGTAGAGTTGACTTGTCAATTAAAAAGGGGGGTGCGGGTGTGTTACACAATTAAATGCATGAGGGAGGTTTTAAGGAATTTGAAGGGGTGGGGTTTGTGTGGGCCCCAACTCACTATTATCCTACCAAATGGAGTTAGGATGTAGTGGGCCCCACTCCATCATCCATGCATAGGTTAAAACTACTTAGAATAGAAAATAAAAATTGTAGCACAAATTTTTATTTCATTCCTTAGTTAACCCATTTTTTAAATAAGCTCACCCGAGTAAACGCAACTCTAGAAAAGGTGTTCCTAATCAATTATCGGCACTGCAGTTTCATCAGTGCCTTTGGATTTCGATTCCGAGCACCGATTCAAAAGTTAGAAAAATCCGCTCGTTCGTTTACTGAACGTACGTGAGAAAAACTTCAGAAAATGATTCCAGGCACACTAGGCCTCAGAATCAGGTGTCGTCAGAAACTGCGTACTCGTAAAATACCAAAGAAAATTAAGAAAAATTTTCCTTTGAAATTTACGGGTCTTTACATTACTCCCACCTCAGGGATTTACGTCCCCGAAAAGATACATCACAAACTAGGGAAACAAATGAGGGTACTAAGAATGCATATGAGCCTCCCACTCCCAAGTGCTCTCCTGGAGGTTCTCATGCTGCCATCAGATGTGCACTAGAGGAATCGACCACCCACGTAGGACCTTCTCCTGTCGATCCTCGATCTCCACTGGGACCTCTACAAAAGTCACCCCATCGTCAATGTCCAACTCCCCATGGTCGATGATATGTGTCGGGTCGTGCACGTACCTCCTCAGCTGAGATACGTGGAAGACGTCGTGCACCCAGTGTAATTGAGGTGGTAGAGCCAGACGGTAAGCCACCTCACCTATCCTGCTGAGAACCTGAAATGATCTGATGAAGCGCGGAGATAACTTGTCACCTTGGCCAAATCTCTGTAATCCACATCAAGGTGAGACCCGCAAGAAGATGTGTTCGCCATCCTCGAACTATAGTGGTCTCTGCCTCCTGTCAGCATAAGACTTCTGTCGGCTCTGAGATGTCCTCATCTGCTCCTGGATTACCTGGACCTTCTCTTTCGGGCCTGGACCATCTCTGGTCCCACAAGTGCTGACTCCCCAGGGTCTGTCCAGCACAGAGGTGATCTGCAAGGTCGGTCGTACAATGCCTCGTATGGTGCCATCCCGATGGTGGAGTGGTAGTTTTTGTTGTACAAGAACTCCACTAAGGGTAGGTGGTCCTCCCAGCTGTGGACAATGTCGAGGACACATGCACGGAGCATGTCCTCGAGATTCTGAATGGTCCTCTCTGTCTGACCATCCGTCTGAGGGTGAAAGGCGGTGCTCAGTCGTAGCTATGTCCCGAATGCCCTTACAACCCCTTCAAAAGCCGGGAATTAAAGTGAGCATCTCGATCAGAGACGATAGATGATGTCACACCATGAAGCCGTACAATCTTCTGAATGTAGATGCGTCCCAGGCTCTCCGAAGGGTAAGAAGTGGTCCGACTTGGTGAGTCAGTCGATAATCACCCAAATGGAGTCGTGACCTCTAGAAGTACGTGGAAGTCCAGTCACTAAGTCCATAGATATCTCATCCCACTTCCACTCCGGGACCTCCAAGGGCTGCACCAAGCCTGCTGGTACCTGGTGCTCCGCCTTCACCTGCTAACAGGTGAGGCATCGAGAAACGAACTCAGCTATAACCTTCTTCATACCCGGCCACCAGTTTTTTCGTCTGATATCCTGGTACATCTTTGCCACTCCTGGATGTACCGCTAAAGGGGAAGTGTGAAACTCCCTCAGAACCTCCTCCTGTAAAGCAGTTGGTACCATGGTACGTCCTCTGAAAAGGACGACATGCTCTCCTCCCATAGAAAAACCATTAGGTTCCAGTCTTGAGGATATCTGTGCACGCCGCGTCTCACAGTCAGCGTCCCCACGTTGTGCCTCTCTGACTCGTTGTAGTAGTGAAGGAGTGACTGTGAGTGAATAAAGAAAGGATGATACATCTCTATCCACGAAGGATATCTGCAAAGCAGCTACCTGCTACGTCGCCTCCCCGAGTAGCTGAATTCCCATTCTCCTACTAAGAGCATCAGCTACTACGTTCCCCTTTCTAGGAGTATAGACTATCTCAAAGTCATAGTCTTGGAGGAACTCAAGCCATTGCCACTGTCTCAGATTTAGGTCTTTCTGTGATAAGATGTACCTGAGACTCTGATGGTCATAGTAGACTGTAAAGCGCTCGCCCATCAGATAGTGTCACAGAATCTTTAGAGCGAAGACCACCGCTGCTAACTCCAGGTCATGGGTAGCATGGTTCTACTCATGTTACCTCAACTGACGTGATCCATAGGCGATCACTGCCCACTCCTGCATCAGGAAACATCCAAGTCCGGTCCCTGCTACATCGCAGTAGACTACGTAACCCACTCCCTCCTCTGGTAGCCTCAAGATAGGTGCGCTGTTCAATCTCTGTCTCATCTCTTGGAAGCTCTGCTGACATCTATCTGACCACACGAAGGGTTTCCCCTTCTTCGTCAAAGATGAAAGTGGTGTCGCAACTCTGGAAAAGTCTGGCACAAATCTCTGGTAGTACCCAGCTAGACCCAAGAAACTCCGCACCTCCGTCACGCTCCTGGGTGGCTCCCAAGCTAGCACTACCTCGATCTTCGCAGGGTCCACCGCAACTCCCACCTCAGAGATGATGTGTCCCAAGAAGTGGACCTCATGTAAAGAGAGCTGACACTTCGAGATTTTATCATAAAGATGGTGCTCTCAGAGTGTGTCCAGTACAACCCGCAAGTGGTAGGCGTGATCCTCCTCAGTGGTCGAGTATATCAATATGTCTTCGATGAAGACAACAACAAATCAATTGAGGTATGGATGAAATATCCTTTTTCATGAGACTCATGAACACCGCTGGAGCATTGGTTACGCCGAATGTCATAACCAAGAACTCATAGTGGCCATACCAACATCTGAAGGTCGTCTTCTGCACGTCCCTGTCCCGAACTCTGAGCTGATGATAGTCTGACCTGAGGTCTATCTTCGAGAACCACCGTGCTCCCTTGAGATGATCGAAGAGGTCGTCAATCCTTTGTAATGGATACTTTTTCCTCACGGTTACCTGGTTCAGGCGATGATAGTCGATACAAAGTCTCAAGCTCCCATTCGCCTTCTTGGCGAACAAAATCGGGGAAGCCCAGGGTGAAGCACTGGGTCGGATGAATCTCTTGCCCTGCAAGTCCTCCAACTGTACCCATAGCTCTCGAAGCTCAGTGGGAGCCATCAGATATGCTGGAGTGGATATCAGGGCTGTCCCAGGGTACAGGTCAATATAAAAGTCTACCTCTCTATAAGGAGGTAGTCCTGGAACGTCATTAGGAAAAACGTCTGCATACTGATCCACCACTACAAGAAAACTCGGACTCCGCACGTCAACTACTCCTAGGATGAGTCTAGCCAACTGATGAGTGATGGGTTGTCCTCTCCTCTGCATGAGTCTATCCTACGCTACAAAGGCTCCCTTCTCGCCGGTGAAGGTGAACCTGCTCTCATCGGTGCGGACACACTACACCTTGCGCCTAATACAGTCAATCTGAGCATGGACTGTAGATAACCAATCCATGCCCAAGATGACGTCGTAAGGCCTCGCCGCTGCTACAAGAAGATCCCAGCCGAAGCTCTCACCTCCTAGAGTAAGCTCACACTATAGGAACCAGTGATTAATTGTCGAGTCTACTCCCGTAGGAGTCTCTAGCCGTAAGGATCGAGCCAACGGCTCCGTCGGAATCTCCGAGCTCCGAACAAGGGTAGCGGCAATAAAATAATGACTCACTCCTATGTCTATAAGAACTGCAGCAAGGTTGGAGTAGACACAGATAGTACCTCGAATCATCTCTGGTGCGCCGTGGTCGTAGGCCTCTGCTGCATGAAGCTGATCCTGCCTCTGCTCGCCAGCTCCCTGTGGTCGGGGTGGACCCCTGGTGGTGGTGGTGGTAGTGGTAAAGCCTCAAAGCGTCGCCCACCAACCGCTGCTCGGCCAGCTCCTCTGTCTCATCCTCCTGCTCTCTACGGACCACCACGGTCGACCCTCTGCCTCTACCTAGGTGGCCCCGCAACCGTCTACTTCTCCTTTGCACGGTGGGTCAGGAAGTCATGACCCATGTGGCCATGCCCACCGCATGCGTAGCACTGTCTGCTCCTCAAAAGGCTAGCTCTGCATCATGTGCCCCGCACCTTTGAGCCAGTGTCCTGAGGTCGTCTTCCTGATGGTCTGGTCCGCCTGGACCCCTGTGACGTCCATCGACTGCCAGCTGCAGTCGACTCTGCTACGTGCCACCCTGCGGTAGGTCTTGCTGCTAGTATAGGCTCAGCAAGAAATCTCTCTATGAAAAGGGCTCGCTCCAGTACTCCTGCCTGTGTCGGAATTATGACGGAGATCATCGATGCCCTGATCTCATGCCTCAGTCCCTGCTCGAAGGTCCGGGCTCAGAAGAATGGGTCCCATTCCATGTTCGTCGAATAGAGCGAGAGATCGGTAAATCTCACCGAGTACTGGGCGACCATCATGCTGCCCTGCCGCAGCTGTAGTAGCTCCTGGATGCGCACCACATGGAGGGTGTCTAGGAAGAACTCTAAGCAGAAGAGGCTCTCAAATTCCGTCCAGATGAGAGATGCCTCATCGTGCACCTAGAGCATCAAGCTCCACCATCTTCCTACTGCCGCGTGCAGGAGGCTCGCTGCAAGGATCACCGTGAGGTCAGTTGGTGTCCCCACTAACCTGAAAACTCAAACTACAGCCTGCAGCCAATCCTCGGCTACCTGAGGGTCTGTCTCCCTACGGAACCTGGGTGGTCTCTGATGCTGAAACTCGTGTAGTGAACTAAGGTGACGTGCACTCTCAGTGGCTGGGGCTGGTGGCATCGGTGGCTCGGCGGGTAGAGGTACCGTCGGTGCCTCCGCTGTAAAAGGGCCCTGCACCAAGGCCTCGTCGCTCGGTGGGATGTCGTTTCGCACAAAGCTCTAAACCCTAGCAGGTTGCCATCGTGGGTCCATCCTGAAAAGAAGCAGGTGTGCCATGGTAAAAACAATATACCAGGTGAGTGGGCACAAAGTAATCACAAATTTTTTTTTTGAAATACACATGCAATCAATGTTTTTGTGAATTGAGTCCGAAATCAGAAGTCAGGGTCCTGGTGTACGGATACGTTGGTCGCCGCACCAACACTGGACTCCCTAAACTAAAAACCACACTCAATACCCTTAACATTATTGCTTCACATAGAATAAAGATTAGAGTCATGAGTTCTGTGATAGAACTAAACTCCTCTGATACCAATTCGTCACGACCTGTCCTCGGGACCCGTGTCGTGACTACCCTAAGCCTGCCTTCCATAGGACAGGGGCTGGCTACTATCACCAAAGGCGTAAATCCCGAAAAAAGGGGAAGGGATTACCTTATAAAGTAAACAAACACCACAGAGTAAGCCAGCAGAAGTAAACACTAAGTAAACTGGGTACAATAGTAAGTGCAGAAAGTAAATGGGCCGGAATACAAACCCAAACTGAAAGTAAAGTACAACTAAAAAGAAAGTAAAACATCTGAAAGTGAAGCAGCAACGTCGAGCCGTCCACTGGAAGTCCCACCTGAAGGGTGGGTACAGATAGCCTCCTCAACTCCTTGGGTCCAGCCGTCCGCTCCGTGTACGTCCCGCCCAGTGGTCCACCTCCAGGTACCGACTTGCTCCACAAGCCTCAACCACGATCAACGTTGTCCGTCATCTGCATCCAACACAATGTAGTACGGACATAGCCTGTGCAGGGGTGAGTATACGTTATTCAGTAGGGACCCCGAGACCCCCGAAGGTCTCCTAGAATCCATAAAATATAATCCACAAAGGAAAGATACAATCACGAAGTAACATCCAACACTACTTAGGTATATGCTCATACATATACCTAAGTCATCAATTACAGATCGGCTCCAACATTTGATCCCAAGTTCAATCATGTCCACACAGGATAGTATAACCCAATTCACACAGGAAAGCATAACCCAATCCAAAAAGGGAAGCAATTCAATCATATCGAAGATAATGATTGAAATTCAAGACTCAGCTCACACAGGTATAATTCTTCGTAAGGTGATAGAGATGATCAGATGTAGTTACTGATTCATCTAAGCTGGGACCCACGTAGGATACTAGACCAGCTAAGCTATCGGACCCACGTAGGATACAAGACCAGCTACTCTGCCGGACCCACATAGGATACAAGTACAAAGTCAAATACTGACAGACCCACGTAGGATACAAGAATAATATTACAGCCAGACCCACGTGGGATACAAGAATACTAGTCATCGCCATCGAACCCATGGAGGATTTCAGTACGGTCGTCATCGCTGCTGAACCCACGGAGGATTTCAGTGCAGTCGATGTCACTGTCGAACCCATGGAGGATTTCAGTGCAGTCGTCATCGTCGTCGCAGTCGCAGCCATCTCTAGGGTTCTCGCACACAGCATGCTCGATTCCGGGAGGGTCTGCTTCACGAGGCAAGGGGGTCGATACATCAACTAACACGTAGTCTGTATTTGATGTATCCCAAAGTTCTGTCTCAACAAAAGGAACTCAACGTGACAGACGGCGCATCAATCGGACGCCCAGTCTGAGAGTTATTGGCTTTTTTGTTCCAGGGGACCGGTTGGTTTTTAAGTCAAAACCAACTTGACCGTACTCCAACAGCATCCAAACCTCGAGCGGAGTAAGCCAAAAGGTCCGTCTCACTAAGGGGAATCCAACAAATTCAACGGCACATCAATCGGACGTCCGGAGCTCAAGTTGTAAGTGTTTCCGCTCCGAGGGCCCGGTTGGTTTCGTGTTCGAACCAACCTGGCCATACCCAAAGTTCTCCGAAACCTTGAGTTTAATATACCGAAACGACCTTCTCGATCCAAGGATCACATCGCAACTGACAGTGTGTCGAGCAGAGGTTTGTAACCCAAGTTACGATCATTTAAACGAACCTGTACGGTTTTAGGGGGTTTTGGGCTCGGATTGACCCGGCCCAAGACTACCTAGGTCGGCCCGAACCAGGTCGACCCGACCCGGGTCCGGGTCCAGCCTACTAGGGTGTGACCCGGCCCGGCTGGCGCAACCTAGCCCAGCCGTCACGGCCCGGCCCGGCACGGGCGGCCCGACCTGGTGCGGGCGGCATAGCCCGGCGCGGGCGGCCCGGCCCGGCGCGGGCGGCCCGGCCCGGTGCGGCCGGTCCAGGACGGAACGGGCACCGCACGCCATGTGAGCGTGGAAGGGGGGGGGGTAATCACCACCCTATTCAAACGAAATGGCGGACCCCCTGGGGGGTCCGCCCAACTGCGCTAACCGGGGGTCAAACCCCCCGGTCTTTCCAGATCTGGCCGGCAGCGCACCCCGCGGGACTTGTTGGTCCCGCCCTCCAGCACCGGCAGCCGACGGCTCCGGATTCCCTCCCTTGCTCTGCCACAGCCAAAGGCCGAGGCCTTGGTTCGTCCGGCACAGCGCGACGGTGCCACGCCCCTCTATCGCGGCCCCGCTCCGGCCGCATCCTCCTCATGGTTCTCCGGCGTGGCGTGATGGCACCGCGCCCCTTTGCCGCGACCCCACTCCGGTCGCGGATTCTTTTGGCCTCAACGGTGCGGCGCGACGGAGCAATGCTTCTTCGCCGTGTTCCTCTTTTTTTATGCGTGGTGCCGTTGCACCGCGCCGCCTTCGTTCGAGCTGCAACAAATTCAACAACAAAGGGGTAGGAGGTTCGGCCGTGTTCGGGCGGTCCGAACTCCTCCCATTAAATTGATAATAGGTGACTAAATCATTAACGTTGAATGCCCAAATATTCATGAACATAAAAATCAAACCCCTACCTCGATGAAGTCGTCGAACGAGGATCGCTGTGGGAAAAGGACGTCGCGGAAGACGGCGTCGGGGAAGATGGCGTCACGGAAGACGGCGTCGTATACATCGTTGGTGCACGCCCGATGAAGGATGTGTTGTGTCGTCGTTCTTCGAAGAAGGCGTCTCTCACCGGCTACGGAGAGGAGAGGAAACGACATGGAGATTCCCTTGTGGTGTGTGAGTTCTTCATCGTAAACTCAGCATTCTTCACGTTCTTCGACGAGGAAGAAGATGTTCTTCAGAGCACAAGGGTTCTCTCCTTGCCTCCGCACAATGAATCAACCCCCAATAAAATAAGGCATTGTCTTATTTTATTCACACACACACGCATGCCATTATTAAATTTGAAATTTAAAAAGATCTCATTCAATTAATTAAATTAATTGAAGAGCCTTTAATATTCCATTAAATTGGGAGAGTTGACTTGTCAATTAAAAAGGGGGGTGCGGGTGTGTTACACAATTAAATGCACGAGGGAGTTTTTAAGGAATTTGAAGGGGTGGGGATCATGTGGGCCCCACCTCACTATTATCCTACCAAATGGAGTTAGGATGTATTGGGCCCCACTCCAACATTTATGCATAGGTTAAAACTACTTAGAATAGAAAATAAAAATTTTAGCACAAATTTTTATTTCATTCCTTAGTTAACCCATTTTTTTAATAACCTCACCCGAGTAAACACAACTCCAAAAAAGGTGTTCTTAAGCAATTATCGGCGCTAAGGTTTCGTCTGTGCCTTCGGATTTTGATTCCGAGCACCGGTTCAAAAGTTAGAAAAACCTACTCATTTGTTCACTGAACGTACCTGATCAAAACATCAGAAAATGATTCTGAGCACATCGGGCCTCGGAATCAGGTGCCGTCAGAAAATACGTACTCATAAAATACCAAAGAAAATTAAGAAAAAATTTACTTTGAAATTTATGGGTCTTTACATTCCACATATATATTGTGGTATGCACAATGTTTTTCATGTGTCATAGCTTTAGCAGTATCACCCTGACCCATCTCACATTATTGATGTTGTAGATTTCAAGCTTAAGGTTGATGCGTCCTTTAAGGAGTATCTAGTTCATATTGTGGATCGTAGTGAGAAAGTATTGTGGGGAAAGACTATACCTTTGGTATGAGTTTTGTGGTAGCATGGTAATGTTTTTGAAGAAACATGAGATCTATATATATATATATATATATATATATAGGCTCAATGGTCTAATCTCTTTATTTAGGAAGCTCATTGATGCTTGGGAGCATGGCTCGAGGGCGAGATGTTATAAGGTGCGGAGGTTGTAAGATCATGTACTTTGTGGAGGTATGTTATTATTTAAATTGTGATTTAAATTATTTAAATTTGGTTATTTAAATGTTTACCAGGTGTGTGAGGAATATTATGGGTGTTTCAGGGTTTGGAACCTGAAAGAAAGGGAAATTGGGCTATCCTGTGCATGTTGCATGGTTGGAGCATGGTTAGTTAAAACTGTGTGATGGGGAAGCCAAACCATGAAACCTTGGATAGAGGAATTCCAAATGGTTAATGCATATTTTTTCAAATTATTTGGTATTCCTAGGTAACCATGTGGCTTGGACCCCTCTTGGGTAGAGGCTAGTGCAAAGTTGGCACACAGTTTGGAAAACCGTGTGGACAAACTGTGTGCCCCATTAAAAGTGGGTTTTTACCATTTTACCCCCCCCCCCTGAGATTTTAAGGTTTCTCACCTAATTTATTCCTCCATTTCTCCTCTATTATCCCTAGTGACAAACCATTTAAACCAATACTTCCCAAGGGTTGATATCCTTAGATTCTAGGCCATTTGGAGTATCATTGGGTGTAGATCGAAGCTACGGGTGAGTCTAACGCTTTTATTACTTATCTTTTATGAATTAGGGTTGAGGTTTTGTTCTTATTCTTTTGAATCCATAAAAACCCTCTTTTTCTAGTGGATCTTAGGTTGGGGATTCACGGGGTGCTTGAATCCAGATCTGAGGCTATGTTTAAGCATGTGTTCGTATTCGGATTTGGGGAAGGTGGTCTATAAGTTATATCGCATAGTATTAAAGTTGATTTATGCATGTGTGGTTGTGTTATTTTTTCCCTATTATTGTGAATTTGTTCACTATAGTAATATTTGGTAAAATAGATAGATAATTGATGAATTGAACCCCTCATTATTCTCATGGTATTCATTGAGGTTGATTAGTCTAGTTTAGGTCCACCCATGGGGAGTACCAAAATTCCCAAACAGGAAAAATAGTAATGCCAAGAATATAATTGATTTTTTGTTAAGTAGATACCATGATGAACAAGTTATTATGTTATTTTGAGTTGAAAATGGAATATTGATAATTGTGTCTAGACTTTGATAATGGCATAATGGATAGTTTAGCATGTTGGGAAAAAGGGTTAAATGAATTAATGTGAATGTCTCAAATGGATTTTGAATTTGTAATGGAAATGAATGAATGGATTAAGGAATATGAATTGATTAATTTGTTAAATGGGATAATGTATGGGAGTTATTTATTATTCTAAATGGGTTATGTCTTGACGGTGATTCATATGTTGTATAACATGTGAATTTTAAATGTTATGTGTATTTGTTTGTGTGTGGTTTTTGATATAGTATATATGGTAAATGGATAAATAAGAATGTGTACATTGATTTATAGTTTTGGGGTATTATACTGGTAGATCTATTCCCATAGGTTAGGTTAGACTAAGTCTCTAAATCCCACCCCTATAATGCATGGGTTAGGGAATGGGAATGAGGCTTTATGCCCCTAATAGATGCATTCGATGAGACTACCTGGATTGAGGCTACAAGTTAAGTGTGTTGTATCTGTTATGATATGTTTACCCATAGTGAGATAGGGAACATGAATTGTTACCTTATTCATAGTAATTGGTCGGATTAAGTCATTGTGTAAATTATGTAAATTCATAACCTATAGAACATGTGATGAAAATGAATTTAGTGATGAAGACAATATAATTGATAAAAATGAAAATACTTGTGGAAATTTTTAAAGTGAATATTGTTAACAAATAGTACTCAAGTTTTCTATTTTTTTACCTTTCCATTTATTTAGAACTTACATGAACTATCTATTTAGACTGAATATTTTATAGAAACCATTAGTGGTGGCCTATTGAGTTGTACTCACACCCTACTCAGGTCATCATTGGATACCTGAGTAGATTTCATGGTTGTATATTAGGATGAGGGAAAAGGACCTATAATTGGGGGTTGAGTTTGTCCTGGTATTTTCATGGATGAGGATACATACTTGGAGTCAGAACCCATTAGGGGGATTTAGGAGTTTGTCTTTATTTTAGTTTTTCGTAACTTTTGGCACTATTATAATGATATGGAATATTTATCATTTGGTTCTAGTTTGTACCCTATTTGGGAAATGGTTGTTAATGAATTTTTCTGGCTTATTTATTATTATTTCATTTACTTCATATGTTATCTTTTGTGGATTACTCTGGTAAAGATGCTATAGTATCCCCACGTTACCTATTAGACCCTCACTGCTAGTTAGAAACCTCTGGTGTATGGGGAGTCATGCTTAAGGACATGTGGAAACTCGGATCAGGGCACTGGTTTAGTGTATTCTAGGTTAGGAATGTTATATAGGAACTATTCCATTTTAATCTTGAGATAGAAATTAATTTTCTAATCAGGCTTAGGAATCTTAATCTAGAAAAAAAATGTTGAAGAAATTAGCTTATAAGACTCAAGTCAGACTTCAATTGGTCACTTCATGCCCCCAAACATGGCATTAAATAAACAAAAATCATTAAGGGACTAGTGTGCCCCAAAATTTTTAAACCTACAAAATGGATTAAATATTCATGTGAAACAAAATGATTTTGAACTGCATGCCAATATGATTTCTGTATTACCTGAATTTCATGGCCTTATAGGTGATGATTCCAACCAGTGAATTCAAGAGTTATAATTTGTATGATCAAGATTCAAACTAAGAGGATTAGATGAAGAACAATTCAAGTGGAGGGAATTACACTTTTCACTTGAGGTAACTGTCAAATAATGGTTATAAAACCTATAACCAAGATAGTTCCATTATTGGGATGATCTATAAAGAAGTTTCATGAAAATATTTTTCCCAGCCTCAAGAAGAAAAAAAATAAGGAAGTAAATCTACATAATCCAATAAGAAACTAGATAAACCATCTACAAATATTAGTAAATACTCAAGAAGTTGCGTGACATATTCCCTCACCAAGTGGTGTAAGAACACCACTTTCTATTCTTTTTCTACCAAGGACTATTGGACAATAAGAGGAACCTCTTGGATGCATTATCTGGGGGAGATTTAATTGATAAGTCAACAATGGAAGATAATATCTTAATCAAAAATATAGCATTGAATTCATAATAGTTTTGAATAATAGGTACAAGAACAATATTCATCTATGAGGTAAAAACTTTTGTATTGTGACCTCTAATTCAAACCAAACTTGAAGAACCGATAAGACTAGTAAGACAGATGTTTGTGAAACAAGTGAATAAAAAAATTTCCCCAAATCAATTATGTGGTTTGTTTTTATCACCCCATCATATCCATGATCAATGTGTTGAGATACAAGGTATGTAGAGTTGTTAAGTTTCATTCCAGTTAATGAAATTTCAACAGAATCAACCATAGAGGGAAGGTAAATCCCATCATGGATTCAGAGGTCAAAAAAGCCAAAATCCACCCCATTTCCAACAACCATACAAGAAGAAATTACAACAATAAGATTATCAACCACCACATTTTAAAACAAATATATAAAACCCTTTTATAGTGAACCATTAGTTTAATGGAGACAAAGAATAGATATTGAGGTGCTAAAAAATACAGTGAAGGATTTTTCAAATAAATTTGAGAATCTTATGGACATGCTATCCAAAAACCCAAGAAAAATTATAACTCATACAATACCAAACCCAAAGGAGAGTGTAATTATGATCATCATTAGGAGTGTAAAGTAGACCTAACCCTAAGAACCCAAGTAAGTTCAAACTAAACCAGAAAAATATAAGTATGAAAATTCTGGATAGACTCTAGAAAACCAACCCACTCAACCAAGATAAGAAGAAGAAAATAAGGAATAAGTCAGGATAAGTTTTATAAATGAAATACCAGAAACACCATTGTAAAGTTAGAAAATGGATAATAAGTATATTACCATACCTTTCCCTTCTAGGTTTTCCGAATCAAAGAATATTGAGGAATAATTACTCCAAAGAGAGATCCTATATACATTTCAAAAGGTTGAAATTAACATACCACTATTGGAATCTATTCATAAAATTACAAAATATACTATATTTCTCAAGGTTATTTGTACCAAAATAAAGAGTATTGATGGTAATTAAAGGATCATTATATGGAGGAGGGTTTCATCCATGATCACACCACCATTTCCCAAAAAAATTCAAGATCCAAGGAAATTTTCTATTCCTTGCACCATTGATTATTTGAAATTTTATAATGATTTGTGTGATCTTGGTGATTCAATTAATGTTATGTCACATTCTATTTTTTTATCTTTAAAAATAAGTGAATTTAATCCCACAAGAGTGGTGGTCCAACTGGAAAATAGATCCACTATTTTTTCAGTAGGAGTGTCGGTGGATATGCTAGTGGGAGTTTAAAGACTACTTTTTGCAGTATATTTTTATGTGTTGGACATGGAGGAAGATAAAGAACCAAGCCATTAATATATCATATTAGGTATACCATTCTTGAAAATATCCAAGAATATCATCTAAGTACATGAAGTAACACTTTCAATGTATCTTAGAGATAGCAAGGTAAACTTTAGAATCCTAGAATCTAAGAGGATCCCTTCAAAAAACCACTCCCTCTTTGAAATCACTCATAAATAAGGTATTTATCCCATTGAATAATCATGTATTCTTAGATAAATTTTAGCCTTAGGAGGTCACTTTTCTACTAAAAACACCAAGGAAAAAGTGAATACTCAAAAATTTGGAAATTATGTTTGTAAATTCCAAGAATAAATAACCTATGATTTCATTAACAATTTATTGGAAGAAGTTGACATGATTACCTTTACATAGGAAATTCAAGATTTGAAATTTAGAAATATGAATTCAATATTATCTCTAGACCAACTCCCTAATCTTGAATTAAAATATCTCCGATGTGATTTAAAATATGTGTATCTTATGAAAGGATAAAATTTACCAATAATCATAGATAACAACCTATACAAAGCCAATAGAAAACTTTAATTAACCTTTTTAAAATAAACATATAATCCATATGGTGGGGATTAGGAGATATCCCTGGAATTAACCCCAAGTTCTGTTCCTATATAATACTATTAGAGGGGGATTCATAACCTATTAGGTATCCCCAAATGAGCTTAAACCCCACTATTATGGAAGTATTTAAAAACTAGATAGAGAATTTTCAAGAAGTCGATATAATATACCCAATTTCTGACTCATAGGGGGTCATCTTCATCCATGTAGTTCCCAAGAAAATAGTTTGACAATTGTAATAAATGATAATAATGAATTAATCCCCATGAGAGTTCATAATAGTTAGAGAGTATTCATTTACTATAAAAAGATTAATTAATTCACTAGAAAATACCACTTCCCCATCCCATTCATCAACCAAATTCTAGAAAGGTTAGTAGGTAGGACACATTATTGTTTCCTATGTGGATTTTCTAGTTATTTTCATGTACCAATTTCCCCAAAAACCCAAGAGAAAATTGTATTCACTTATCCTTTTGGAACCTTTGCTTACAATAGGATTCCTTTTGAGATATGAAATTCACCAAGTACAATTAAAAGATGTATGTTAAGCATATTATCATGTCATATTAAAAAATTACTATAGGTATTTCTTAATGACTTCACTGTTTTTGAAAATTCCTTTGATCGTTGCTTGGGAAAAGTAGAAAAGATCTTAAGAACATTAATTAAGAAAAAAAATTGTTTTAAATTTTTAGAAGTGTCACTTTATGGTTGAAAAAGGGATAGTTCTAGGTCATATCATTTCTTAAAAGGGAATATAGGTAGATAAGTATAAAGTTAAAGTGATCAATTATATACCATATCCCACTTGTGTAAAACATATTAAATCATTCTTGGGACATGTGGGGTTCTATAGAAGTTTAATCTAGTAAATAAATAATATTATTCTTCCTATTTCTATATTTCTTTTATAAGAATCTTAATTTTAATTTAGTTATTATTGTAGTAAGGAATTTGATGATATGAAATACAATCTGATCACCCCACCAATTATGCAACCCCCAAATTGGGAGAACCCTATTGAATTGATTTGTGATCCATCAAAAAAATATATGGGAGAAATAATTTCCCAAATAATTTAAGTAATACCACAAGTCATAACATATGCCTCAAAAACCTTGGATTAAACTCAACTCAATTTGACAACTACTAAAAAATAATTCCTTGTTTTTGTATTTTCATTGGATAAATTTATAATTATTTACTTAGGGATAAATTGGTTGTATTTTCTAATCATGAAGAACTTGGTACTTAATAAAGAATTATTATTCCAAAAAAATGTTGGTAATATGGATACTACTATTGTAAGAGTTTAACCTAGAGATCAAGGAAGATAAGTGAGATGAAAATCAGGTTCCAGATCACCTTAGAAGACTTCCAAACACTAATAAAATAAAAATTCCAGAACATAACTCAATTCACATACCTAGAGAAAAACTATATATCATGAAATTTTAAATAACATGGAATACTTATATAATAAATCATTTTTCCATATCCTAGGTACCATCTCACCTTACCTCTCATCAAAATAATAGACTCAAGGTTGAAGCTAGATTCTATATTTATGAGGGTCCATTTTGATGGAAAATATGTAATGATCAATTCATAAGGAGGGGATTACTGGAAAGTGAAATAGAATCTGTATTTTAATTTTCTTTCATATGCTTTATTTTGGAGGCCACTATAGACCTCAAATAATGGATAGAAAAGTCTTGTAATATGGAATTTATTTTCCAAACTTGTTTTAATATGCTCTTGAGTATTGTAAGAAATGTAAAAAGTGTCAATATTATATAAATATTTCAAAAATATAGGATATTCCTCAAAACTCCATCATTTTTTTTAAAATATTTGAAGTATGGGGTTTTTATTTCATAGGACCCTTTCCCATGTATTTTGGGAATTCTTATATTTTACTTGGTATTGATTATGTCTCTAAATGGATGGAAGTTAAGGCCACCACAATTGATGATGCCAAAGTTGTATGTGAATTTATTATGAACAATATATTATGTAGTTTTGGAGTACCAAGGGATATCATCAGTGACCAAGGGACTCATTTTTTCAGTATAAATATGGAGGTTATTCTTAAAAAGTATGGGGTGTATCACAAGACATCTATATCCTACCATCCTTATACAAATGGCCTAGATGAAGTGTCTGACAATGATATTAAAGGTATATTGGAGAAAAATTTTAAACCCAACCAAAATTATTGGATATTAAGGCCTAAATATTCTATATGATCTTATAGGACGGCCTACAAGACACTCATAGGTATGAGCCCCTATCGGTTGGTATACGGAAAAAAATTCATATTCCAGTGGATATGAAACACCAAGTATATTAGGATGTTAAAAGTTGAATATGGATTTGGTGAGTGTTAGTAAAGAGAGAAACTTCAGTTACAAGAGTTGGAAGAAATTAGAATAGAGGCTTTTGAAAACTCTATAATTTATAAATAGATAACCTCAGTCGCACATGAAAAATATATTTCATAAAAGTTTTAACTAGAAGATCAAGTTCTTATCTAAAATTGTATATTGCATCTAATGCCAAGTAAGATTTATTTTAGGTTCTAAGGACATTTTATAGTTACTAATTTCTATATCTTTTGTGACATTTATATCAATAAATAAGAATAAGGAAACCCATTCACTATAAATGAGAAATGGATGAAAATGTTTCATGGGAATATACGTCAAGAACTAGTGGAGGATCTCAAACTTTTCCAGCCTATCAACATATTTATTACCATGAGTTTAGGTTGATCTAACTACATTAACCAAAGGCACTTCCATGAGGCTACCCAAGATCTATTATTTTCTTAATATTTTGGAGTTTATGATAAATTTACCTCTTCCCTTCATCACTTTGAACTTTAATAGAATGGTTCATATACTAGTATGAGATGTTAAATATGACCACCATAAAGGAAGTTAATAGGAAACCCTGAAAAATTATAAGGAATTAGAGAAAAAGATGCATGTGAATAGGGAGTTCATTCTTTCATTATTTATGTTTAAAACTCCCTACATTTTGATGAGAATCTATTTTGGGCTGGAAATTTCTAAATTAGTGTTAAAATGAAAATTCAATGACCAAAATTTGAATTTATACTTTACTTGACTAGTCTTGGAGACATGATTATCTTACGAACCCTATGATCCCATGTTATAGATTTCAATTTTAATGATATTGAATGAGTAATATTGATAATTTAATTATTATAGTGAATCATGGGTATTTAAATGATGACTCGTGATTTGAAGGAATTTACTAATTTACATAAATAAAGTTTCCCTACCATTTTTTATACTTTTAATTTATGATATTCATGTAAATTTATTTTTATTATTATTCATTCCATAATTAATTTTCCAATGTCACATGTTTCATTCCTAAGAGGATTTCTTGACCAAATATTTCTTATTTTATCATGATCATATTTCTTGAGTGACCTTGGGACATCCACTTACTAGAACTTGCATTAAAACTTGTTAAAGTTATGACTATTCAAAAACACCGGTAAAATGATTGAGGAGTTTTTATTGATAAGACCTTGTCCTTAATAAAACATTTTACATTTTTCTTTGTTTATCCCACATAGAACATTAATGAACTTATTGTGGATGAATCATATTTCAAGACATTTTTATACATTCATACCCTCCTCTTAGTATTTTCATGATATTTTAAATTTGAAGTGTGAGGTCATGGTAAGTAATGGTGAAAGGATGCACTACATTTTAAGAAAAAAGTGTGGGGGTCTAAATGTGGGTATTGAGAAAGTTTTTTGATTCATTCATTATAATTTATTATTTTCTCTTTAAATAAAAATTATTAAAAAAAGATAATGGTTTGTGACTTGGAAGAATCAAAAATCACCATTACTAGACTGATGAGTTTTATCATATGTGGTTAAGTGGTCGATATAAGGTATATTCCAAGCATGACTTTCTAAAAATTAAAAAAAAATCTAAAAAATAGTTTGATGAAAAAATGGAAAACGTAAAAATAGATGAAAATTCAAGAAGGGGAAATTTATTCATTATGATTTCATATTTCAAGACCTTAATTTGAGTTTGGGGAGTGGGATTTGTAACTTTGATGGGAATAATTTCAATGAGCTTAAAATTTTTAATATCATGATTTAAACTTTAGAGATTGCCTCATCTTTGATCCATAATAATTTTTAACATCAATTCCTTCCAACCTTAATCCTCATAGTCATCATAACCTTAAATTAAAAATACCTCTTGATTTCATGTGTTTTTTGTATTTAAAAAGTGTATAAGGTAGTTCCTTTACAAAACTATGGATAAGGATCATGTTCTCATGGTATGAGAATAACTCTATGTGAATTGTTATCATGGGTGATGAAAGGAAAAGATTCAAAGAGAGTTATATCATGAATTGGAATTCTTGATCATAATGAATTAATAATCCTGAATTAATAAAAGTAGAAGTCTCGCTATTTTAAAAATGGATAAAGTAAAATGATTGGATTGATTATTTATTTGAAAAATGAGAATTTAAATTGATTTTTTATATGGAACTTGAGAATTTGGTTTACCATTAAAAATAATTTGATTTTATTACTTTGAGATTTAAATATTTTTAATATTGTGTGACTCTTGAATTCAATGTTGAGATTTTATGCTTGAGTACAAGAGTAGTTTAAGTGTGGGGGTGTTTTATGCACACATATTTTCATGCATAATTTCAAACAAATCCTAATAATTTTTGATGGATTTAAATGAAAATTATACTGAAATTAATTGGTTATTTAAAATATAGTAATTTTCAAATAAATAATTGAAATAGGTTTAAATGGATAAAAATGATGATTTTTGGATTTTGGATTATTTTGAGAAATTATTATTTGAAATATTTATACTTGTTAAATGCTTTTCAGGACAAAATAATTAGCCAAAATTTTCTAGCCCTAGATTATAGGATCCATGACACAAAGTTTGGAACAAGGGACAGCCAGCCATGGAAGCCCACTGGGATAGCTTGCATCAGCAGTAGAGGAGTTTGGGCCATGAGAAGGAGCCCATGGTGAATAGGTTGACCAAATCAAAGGAGGGTTGTGTGAGGAGGTACAACCCATAATTTGTTTGTGTGGTGTATCAAGATCATATCCCAAAAGCAGGACTCTAAGCCTTATCATCATTCCTTGTTATAAATACAAGCACTTGAACTCTCAAATTTCCTATGTGAAATAACATTTGAAGTAGTATTGTTCATCCACTTATAAAAAAGTTTTTGTTCCTCCACATTTGTGCTTCACTGTTCTTGAAACATCCCTCCACTGCTCACCCCCTTCATCCTTGACCTTCATCATCTACAACTGCTAGAAAAAACCATTATCTCAATAGGTTCATGTCAAGAATAAGCATATGTCAACTTCAAAGAAACCTTACCATCATAAATCCCTTATAGAGCCTAATATGATCTTATCAAACCTCAACAGAAGATGGTCACACCATACATGATAAATATTATTCCCATTTGACCACTGTAAAGCTCAAAGGTATTAAAGGAGGGATCCTACACTACTACAACCATCGTTGTTTCATGGTTTCACCATGAAGAAATATTGTTCTATGAATAACATACTACCATAACTAAAGGAAGTAACAAAGCTAACAATATAGCTATTATCATAATTAACAAATACTTTAGGACATCTACCATCATTGTGTTGCTATTTGGATATTCTATCATCAGAAATCTACCTTCATTTTACTATTATTTGGATGTGATGCCATTAGACATCTACCATCACTGGGGGGAGTGGAGCTAACATCAGAGGTGTTAATGTCTCTAAGAAGGAGTTTTTACCTTTCATGCTACCATCAAACATATACCATCTCTAATACATGAGCTCTCCTTTCAGGGAGGGTTTTTACCATAGAGATGACATTTTTAGAAATAGTGAGGGCTTGAGAAGAATATGGAAGTTTCACTGTCACGAACCGAATCTGGTCACCACCAAAACCGGCACCAAACCCAGCCCGTGACATGACCCTAAGGGCGTTCCCTATCCCCACGGGCTGGCACAAGTGCCCGGGTATCATTAATTTAGGTTTTGGAACGATTTACCCGAGTATTAAAGCATAAAACATAAAAAAAATCCATAATATAAATCTGAAATTTTTGAGTCAAACAAGACTTAAGTAAAAACCAGAACTGAGTAAATTGGTTTAAAGATAATAAAAGTGGTCCAAATAAAAATAATTATAGCATTAATAAAGCCCCAAGGACTCCACACGACTAGGGGTCATCGCCCCCAAGCTATCTCCACAACTCCGCACCAAGGATGGGAACTAACACGATGAACCGCCATCACCCTTAGCCTTTCCTTTACATGAATCAAACATAACCAAGTCTACTTACACCCAAGGGGTGTAAGTAGGGTGTGAGCCTAAGCCCAGTAGGATACCACCCAATGATTCCAAAGAGTAAGAAATACAATGTGAAAAAGCAAGCAGTTTTCAAACGCAAGGAAAAGTAGTGTTAAAATTTCAAGAAATGAAACCTCTAATTGAAAATAGTTTTCAATCCAAAATTTTCAGAATATTAACACATTAAAATATAAATGTTAGATACTGTAATTTACTTCCAAACACACCCTAAGACATGGGTAGATACTACAAATCCAATGAGCAACAACATTGGGAACACCCCTAGGCACTAGGTTGTCTTGGGCCCTATGTACCTCGTACCTCGGTGTAAAGTAACCATAGAAAAATCCTTTCTCGTGCACGAGACACTAGTATAGAACATACCCATAACCTATTGGTCACCAATAATCATCCACATAGTTTAGTTATAGTTTTCGTTATCCAAATGCTAAGTGAAACAGGGACAAAACCCATCTGGTCCACTAGCCGTACTAGTACATATCCGCCCCACCTAGGTACCCAGGCTTCCCCTTTTGTGCTAAATCAATTCCAGCATGCATCATAAATAAATTTTCATATAAAACACCATTAATGGTCAAACACAACCAATACAGTAACTATCACATTTTATACCACTTAAAACATGCAACAAAACACTTAGATTTTTCATAAAACAATTCCTCAAAATCTCGTAGTGTTTCGGACACAAAACTCCTTATAGACCTCACTTGCATAATATATGCACATATTTAAGCTTCCAAAACATAAAGAGAATCCTACTACATTTCATTGAAAACACAAAATCATTTTTATGGAAACCCCATATGGTTCAAGAAACGACATCATTGCAAAGTCTCCATTTTTACACAACACAACTCTTAGAATTTCATGTGGTTTACAAACACCATTAAAACCAGATTTTTCATTAACAAAAACAAGGTACAATCATTAAAAACAGTATTTTTATCCCTATTATAGTTCAATAAAATCAACTAGTTACTTTTAGGGTAGCCCCAATTAAACTAATAAAACTTTTCTATGAAAAACCCCCAATTTCACATGAAATTGGCCTTTAGGATTCATTTTAAATACAAACACCACTAAAACTATATTTTTCAGAAACAATAAAATTGAATAAGAATTAAAATACCATAAAAACAGTAGCCAATTCACAAAGATTTCATACACAATGGAATCACCTACCAAAACCAAGGAAACCCTTGAATCCTTTGTGCGAAAACTCAAACGCACCACCGCCGCACCTCAAGGAAGGTAAACCAGACCTAAAACCAGAATTTCAGACCATAAAACACAAGATAAAACCTTAATTTTTAAACCCTACTTCCTGTACATAAGGAACCTCAATGATAATGGAAGAAACCCTAAGTAAATTGGATGTAACCCTAAACAAATTGAAAGAAGAAAGGAGGAGAACAACATACTTAAAATATCTTGGAGAAATCACCCCCCAAAATACCAGTAGCTGATTTTAAAAAAACTCAAACCTTCAAGGGAGGTTAGAACAAGAATAGTTAGATCATTTAGGAATTTGAATGGGGGAAAAGGAGTAATAATCGAAGGAGTTATGAAGGAAACAAATTACCTTTATAAATCTCCCCGAAATTTGAGTTCTTCAGAATTTTCGACCTAAATCTCGATGCAAATGAGATGAAAAGAGGGTGGGAGGACATTGGACGCTCTTCTGGGTTCAAGGGGCGTGTTTGGGGCTTGTAACCACCGAAAAAGCCTTAAAAATGAATAAGTTATTAATTAATCAAAATTTATTTTTAAAACTGGAATTGGGCTTTCGGGCAGGCCCAATCCCTTAAATAAAACCCATATACACCTTGGTTATGGATTTCCAAAGGCTCCAAATTTTAATTGTGGTGTTAATATATCAGGGGAGGACATTTAGGAGTTGTAATGAGTGAAAAATATTAAAAAATTAATATGTTATAAAAGAAACAAAATTTATTTTTAAATTTGGAATTGGGCTCACGGTTTGGCCCAATTCATGAAAACTCACCTATTCTCCATAAAAACTTTGGAAACCCCCCCAAAAAAAGCATTAATGGGTATTAAAACAAAAATAAATTTAAAATAAGCTATGCATGTGACATTCACCGTTGTCTAATGGCTACACCATAGCCATCAAAATGTGAATACCACCCGATTTTGGTGTTGCACCATAATTTTCATGTTCATACTACACAATGGAGGCCATAAATATGAGATATAGGAGGATCTTTCATTCTACTAACATAATACCATCACAAGTACTATTATGATGATATAACATTGATAAATGGTAGATAGTGATGTTGTATGTATGGAGGTAGATATGTGAGGCTAAATGCTGCTACCATGAGGTTGTGGTGTTAGATACAGAACAGTATCATAGTGAGTGTTACCATTATGAAGAGTAATGGTAGATGTTACTTCCATCACTGTGGAATATGAATAAATGCTTAAATTTAGAAACACTTTATAATTCAATAGATTTAATACAAAAAATATTTTAATAGATATATATAGTGTTTAACCTGAGATAAAGGAGATATGAATGAGGGAGATAGAATGGACTCCTCCCTCTATAAATAAAAGGGTTTCTTTCCCTAATAAGGGGTAAAAGGATTGAATATTGGGATAATATCCACTACTGTTTCTTTCTCTATTTTCTACTACTTTTATTTATCTTCTGTTTTTACTATGATATCTACCCTTATAACTCCCATTACTTATTCTTTAATAGAGGGGTAGAATCCTTGATTGGTTGGGTGAAGTGGTGGTGAATCAAATTTTAATACTTGATTCTAGTAGTTTTACTAAAATTTTAGGATATCTTTTATATGTTAAATGGATTCGAGGATTTAATTTCAAAAAATAATTTAAGTGTGTTTGTTTTTATGAGTAATTCAAAATTTTAATTATTACCATGGTAAAGAAATAATTTCACCATCTTTTTTATTATGACTCACATCAATTGATTGGTTCATAATAATGTAGAGAGTATTTAGTGATTACTAACATGTGAGGAAGAAATGGTGATCTAATTTGTATATTTGGGAATTATAATATATGATTAGTTATTTCCAAGATAATTCAAAGAAAGATCATTGTGTATTTAACACATTGGAAGTAGGATAATCCAAAAACAAAGAAATTGTGAGGATAATTTTCATCATTATAAAACTTGAAAAATGGTGAAAATGGGAAAATTATTTTGGGACCATTCATTTAATCAATTAAAAAATATTGTAAGAATCAATTAGAAAGAACCATGATTTCATTATAAATAAGAATCCAAACCTAAACCCAATCAATTGTCTCTCATTTGAATTTAATAATCCAAGTTTATTTGCTTCCTATCTATAGAAATATTATTATTTTATTTACTTTTTCACTCATGAAAACTATATTGAAGAACTTATCATTGAATAAAAAAAAATTTTACTACTAATACTACATTACTTAGGGAAAATAAATAGCTTTTTCTACATCCCATGATAGGAAAGTGTCATCCCCCTTCAACGGACATAGGGTTTATATGCAAATAAAAATACCACACACTATATGAAACGTTTCATGTGTCATGTAACCTGGTGTTGGCAGCTTGATGTGTACCCCATAGGGTACATGGGCATGGACATGGACAAGCACATGGGAAGGTTAGAATACATAGGTACATCCTGGTACTTGGACATGGGCATGGAAATATGTACACAAGCATGAGTAGGTGGCATGATGAGTGTTAAAAGGACATGTACACATCATGTAACCCTATGGGACACACCATATATTTTGTATAAATGCATTTCATGTGATCATGAGACATGGGTAGTTCCATTCTTAGTGAGGCATGTTGTTTACCCTTATGAGACATGGTGTTTACTCTTTAAAGGGTAGGTTGGAGACTTTGTTCTTCTTATTTTATCTCTGTTATTATCTTTGGTGTTTTCCCTTGAATCATTTCACTATAGACTAGTATTAGTTGAGATTATTCCCTTGGACCATCCCTATGAGGGTACGGTGTGGTGTTACATCCTTAGTATAGGATTTTGATCCCCTATATAGGTTTATTATTGAATATAGTTCGTGGTGTCCCTATGTGTGACCTAGGGTGTGATCCTCTATCATTACTTATTTTTCCCTAGGTGGGGTTCATGGTATTGGCATGACCGACACACACAGGCCGTCGATCCCCTATCTAGTAGGTTAATTCAATAGGGTTTGTGGTATCATCATACATATGAACCCCTACTTAGCAGGTTATTCTATCAGGGTCCATGGTGTCCCTAAGTAGTCCTGGGTACGATCCCCTATCTGGGTGTCGATAACTTCAAAGTTCCCAAGTGTATGTTCTTTAGTGAGACCCAATAGTAATGACCTCTTAGATTATATTCATTATTCATAACATATCTCCTGGATTGGAATCTTCTAGAAAAGTGTTACCTTGAATCCTTGAGCAGAATCTTATGGTTGGCAGTGGTTGAGACCTCTTTTTAGACTTGGAGTCTATTATGAGTATATCTAGTTTTTATTATTATGTATCATTCTTAATTGACATAACTTGTCATGACGAGATAAATACTCTCCTGATTATTATGTTTGGTGATTTTTGGGTGTCCTAATTTATATTATTATACACACCATTGTATAGGATCTACCTGCATGTGTCATGTATTGTGAAGAAGACGAGCCTTTTTATAGTGTTATAGGAGGACTGAGAATGGGGTGAATATAGTGAGATAAACTGATTGTGGTTGGACCAGTTGTTTCATTTGATAATAGTCATCTCTTACTTAGTAGGTTGGACACTTTTTTTTAATTTTTCTTTTGGTGGGATAGTATTTTGACCTTTATTTCTTTTGAGTACTTTTTTCATAATCTAATTTGGGATAGATGTTATTCATTCATTTTTGTTATCGGTTGTATTTTACTTTTAGTATTTTATGGTCTTAGATATGTGTGTGTGTGTGTGTTTTGGTACCTCATGTTAAGTCCTCCCATGTGTTTGGTATGGCTTCTGGGTACCTCTCGCCAGCCCCTAGCCTATTGTAGGTGGGATTGGGGTGGTCACACTTGTCTTACCACTAGTCGGTTGGGCCTTGGTGGGTTAGGTAATGACAGAGTGGTATCTAACTAGTTTCATCCTTAGAAATGGAGTTTTGAGTTTTGTCTAGCTGTGAGGTTTGGTTTTAGATTTATGGAAATAGTGTTAAGGTGTTTCAAGTTTATCTCTTAGGACAGGAACTCTAGTGTTTATATGGTGGTCGATATATCCACTCACCAGGACTCTGACAACCTACTTTTTGACTCGGTACATATAGGCACCAGTTAAAGTGAATTTAATGGTACATATATCACATAAGAATGTTTTGTGGTTTTCATGTCCTTCTTGAGTCATTTTCCTAGATATACTCATTGACCATGGTTTATCTTTTCTTCTTTCAGAATGCTTCCATAATGAAATCTAGTGAGGTTTTTGTAGTATGGTCAATAGTATGACCTGATGGGTGAGGAGACCTCCATGTAGGGGACTAGTCACAAGGTAGTTTTAATTTTAAGTGGATATAAAGTAGTACATCATCCCATCGATCAGTACATAGGCCTACCTCTTGTGGTTTAGGTGGGTGGATTGTGTCAAAATGATCGTTTAAGGCTCTATTGGTGATGGATGATGATGCGGAGGAATCAATCACATAGCATGAACATCCATGTCAATTATTTATTAGGATCTATAGAGAGTAGGACCCGTTGACAGTAGGCATGTGGTGCAAGTCATAGCAAAAGAGGTTGCATAATTCATGAATACCTTAGAGATAGCTCAGTCATCCAAAGTAGATAAATTTTTATGCTTATGATGGATGAGAAAATATCATGCAGGATTGTCCTAACCCTTATGATATATATAGAGACATGGTCAATAGACTGCCTAGTCTGAGGTAGTGGTTAGAACAGGGAGTTCCGTAGGGTGGAAGTCATGGAATAGGAGCTTGGAGAGCGGCATGAGGTGGCTGACGCTTCGGTCTATTTCCACCAAAACCACCCCCAAGATGTCCAAGATAGGATCAGTGAGTTGGTGGTCAGGGAAATGGGTAGTTTTAGGTGTTGTAGTCTTTTAACCCAAAGGATCTAAGAGTGTTTTGAGGTATATTCTTTGTCTTTTCTACTTTAGTTTTATTTCTTTTAGACACATTCATGAGCTGCTCTTTTCTTATTATATCACTAGTTCAGGACTTAGAGATTCCAATTTATCCTTTGGATTAAACCTTAATTTTGGAGGCTCCAATATATAGGATCTTGATTGTACACTTTTTTGGTTCTATGACATGACTCTACGGGAAGAGAGAGAACCTCACTTGGAACCTTTCCATAGTCATAGTAGGACCCTATGATGTTTTCCACAGTATGTACTGGTTATCTACCATTCATGCTCAGTTAACTATTAATAGTGAGGGTTTTATCAAATCTAATTTATAGGATGGAGTTTTTCTCCTTTCATAAGGATTAATCCCAAGCATGGAAGGATGAGCTCATGTTTAGGTGGATATAGCCAAATTTTTATCATTTGGATGATATGATCCTTGGAGAAATTAATTCTATGATATTTAAGTTCCTATGATGAGGGATAGGTATGAGGATGTATTCCCTAAGGATGTTCCTAGCTTACCACCCCATTAAAATCTTTCTTTCTACAAAGACTCGCAACAGGGATAGTCCGATATTTGTCACAGCCTATCAGACAGCCTTGTAAAACTGGGAGAGCCTGAGGTGCAGTTGGGGAACTAGTATATGTAGGGCTTCATAATACCTAGTGTGTTTTCCTAAGTACCCTAGCATTGTTCACCTAAGATTTAGATGGGATCTTAAGGTTGGGTGTGGATTGAAATCACCTAAAATTGGTAACTATCATAGAGGGGTAACCACCCTTGATAATCGATGAATTATTTGTCCTATGGTTAGTGATGAAGTGGTTCTCAGTGTTTGGTCTTAGTATAGGTTATCACTAGCTCCAGGTTCAAGAGGATGATATGATAAATGTGGAATTATAAAGTATCTATGGTTTCTTTGAGTTCTATGTGATACATTTCATTATTTTGGATGCCGTGTTGGTGTTTTTTAGACTCGTGAATTAGGTTATTCCTCTTAGATCAGTTCATAGTTGTCTTCTTCAATGACATCCTAGTGTACTCAAAGTTAGTGATGGAGTACGTGAGACATTTGAGGATAATTCTATCCATACTCTGAGAGTAACAGAATTATAGGAATCTATCAAAGAATTAGTTCTGGATTCTAGATTTTTTCTTCTTGGGGAATGTCTCCTTATACATGGGATTGGTAGTAGAACCGACAGAGGTTAAGGAAATGTGATTTTAAGAACCACCTGAGAGTGTGGTGGTGATAGATGATACTCATAATGATATTTTCTTGCTATTAGTGATCATGGTGATGAATCCATTATCCTATTTATAGTTTACCCTTAGGGTGAGTATGGTGTAACATACCTTCATTTGATGATTGTTTCCCCTGTTTTTCTTTAGTGAGTTTTGGAGGCATAGCTTGGGGGTATCAATTGTGAGATATTTCATTACCATATATCCACTGAAAATTGTTCTTGATGGATTTTCTACAGTTTGGGATCACTTCATCCTTGATTGAGGATGGAATATGACACCAATCATGCAGTAAAAGGAAGTACTGGGAGGTTTATTTCCCATATTAGTACACCCAAGATATGTGTGGATATACCAAGATCCTTTGTAATTAGGGTTGGTTTACAAGGATATGGTAGTGTGATGTTGAGTTAAACTCTTGGTGTCTCACCTATCAGTTCGTGAAGTTTGAGTTGCACAGATGGTAGTGGAATTGGGATGGTATCTTTTTGGTTTTTGTGTTGGAGATTCCATGATCAGTGGAAGGTCATGACACTATCTGAGTGGTCATTGACTGACACCAAGTAGGACCAACACCCTAACCATCCAATAGTATATCTTAGTATATATTTTTGGGATGCCTTTACATGAATAAAGTTGTACAACTTCATCTAGTTATTTTGATGATCATTATACACCATTATTCTCAGTTCACATCATGATTAGGGAGTGGATGAAAGAGTCCTTGGGATTTGGTTTTAGTTGACCAATGTTTCTAGCCCATGCAGATGGAAAGGTTGAGTGGACTATTCAGGTTCTAGTGAATGAGCTTCAGGCTTTCATATTAAACTTTGGTCATAGTTTAGAGGATCACATACCCTTGGTGGAGTTTTCATACAACAACAGTTACCATTCCACCATCAGTATAGTACCATATAAGACTTTGTGTGGGAGACCCTACAGGTCACTGCTATGTTGGAATAATATATGTCAGTCATCACTCATGGGAATAAAGTTGGTATGAACTAATATAGAGAAGGTGAATATAATTTGGGAGAAGATGAGGACTATAAATATTCCTTATAAGTCTTATATAGACCAATAAAGAAGGCCTTTGGAGTTTAAGGAGGGAGACCATGTATTCATGAGGGTCTCGCCTCGATGTGGGTTTTAGAGATTTGGATAGGTTGGCAATCTATCTCCGAGATTCATTGGAACTTTTCAGATATGGTTTAGGGTGGGAAAGGTGGTGTACTACTTGGCCCTATTGCTGCAGTTAGACTGGGTACATGACATCTTCCACATGTCACTGATGATGAGGTATCTGCAAGACCCATCACATGTTATTGACTAGGGTGAGCTGGAAAATAATTATATATCTACCTTTTTGGAGTACCCAATGGAGATTTAGGATCTTCATGACAATATCCTCCATGGGTGAGTTATTCCCTTGGCACATGTCTAGTAGTAGCATGGAAATATTCAAGAGAGCACCTGGGAGCAGGAGACCCATATGTGAGTTTAGTACCCACACCTTTTTACTAGTCTTTTTCACTTTTCTAAATGAAAACCCCTAAGGTGGGGATGATGTAATAACTCTTTTTTTCATATAAATATTTAGAATATATCTTGTAATTTTTTTAGATCTAGGCACTGAGACAGCATGAGATCCCAAGACCCAGAGAGGATCAGTATTGATATTATATAAATATTAAATATATTAATATCATGTGTACACTATTATCCTAAAATAATATAATAACTACCAAATAGAGTCTCAAATTGGAAATTTGAGACCTTCTTTGAGTCCAGAATGTGGGTTTTACCCTAGGCATGATATAACCTTTTTCAGCGTCAAGCATTTTGATGAAGTACTATTGTGGGAACAAATAATAAAATAAATTTATTTATTTATTATTATAATGTAGATACCTAACACTCTATTTTTAAAAATAATGTTATATATAGACCCTAGTTTTAGATACATAACTCTAATAATTGAGAGGAGGTGTTCGTGGAACATTCGTAGAGGATTCTCAAATGAAAAATGACAGATCGATAATTGGTTATCGATGTGCCAATCAGAGCTTATTTATCTTACCAATGATGAAGATGTGGGACAATTATTCATCATTGATTGATATTAACTTGAGTTAGGGTGTTTTTTTCTATGGTTTATTTCCCCATTTGATTATACCATGATGAACGCAAATCAAATCAACCAATAGATTTATCTGTAGGTCAATCATGTTACGGGTGCGGGTTTATTTACCTAGTATTTGGGGAAATTGTTTTTATTGTTTATCATGATATTCATTCATAATTATAATAGAAACAAATCTAGGACAACACGAAAAATATCCAATATTCATTCCTCTTTGGTGTTTCAGGGATTTCTACCCCTTATTCTTTGCATGATTCATTGCTGATATTTCCTTGGTCAATGGTTCAACAAATACCCAGTAATTGATCATTGCATAGCCATTAATTAGTGCAATAAATTTATACCATGGGTTTTGGTTCATGATAGAGTGATAGATCAAGGTAGGATGACAGTGGAGATAGTTCAAAGGAGGATCAAGATTGGATTGGTGATTCCCTATTGTGGTTAGGCGTGATGTGTGTGATGTGGTGTGATAGGAACTGATTCTAGATCTGTTTAGATGGCTGGAATATGTCCATAGATGATAGTTAGGTTTGGACGACCAAGATCTATAATTATTGGTGTGATTTCAGTAGATCCAATGGTGGTAGAAGTGTGAGCATATGCATGAATACAGTCTATAATTTTTAGGAAATTCCTAACTACATAGGGTGTACTCTAGAAGAACACACATAGTTTAGTCCCCCTTCTGTTGTACTACGGTTTATGTATAGAGAAAAATATCACACTCTGTGACCCAGTGATAGTATCTTAGCATGTACACTGAAGGGTACATGGGCATGAACATGGCCAGACACACATCCATGGTTATAGTACACAGGCACAACCCAATACTCAGACATGGACAGGTACATGATCATGAACCGAAGTACACAAGAATGACCATATGTAAACTAGCATTTGTAGAAAGTACGTTGAGTATTGAATGGGTATATACACATCATGTTCCCCTATGGGACACACTTTATATTTTAGATAAATAAATTTCATGTGAGTACATGACATGAACAGTGATATACTTGGTGATACATGTTGTTTAACCTTATGGAACACATTGTGTACTTCTTAAAGGAAATGTTGGAGCCCTTATTCTTCTTATTTTACCTATGGTATGAGCTTGATTTTTTCCCCTAAAAATATTTCTATTTAGACCAATATTAGTTAAGTGTGTTCCCTTTTTCCATCCCTACAAGGGCACAGTGTTTCATTATTTCCTCATTATGGGATTTTGATCCCCTATATGGGATGATTCTTAGATATAGTTTGTGGTGTCCCTCTGTATGACATGAGGTGTGATTCTCTATCATTAATTCTTTTTCCCTAGGTGGGGCTTGTGGTATCGGTGTAACCACCATGCACAAGTCATTGATCCCCTGTCTAGCAGGTTAATCCAATAGGGTTTACTATATCTTCATACAAATAATCCCCTACTTAGTAGGTTTTTCTAATAGGGTTCATGGTTCCCTCCAGTAGTCCTAGGTGTGATTTCCTATCTAGGTGTCAAGATATTCAAAGTTACATTTTTTATCTTCTTTGGTGAGACTTGGTGATCATGAACTCTTGGATGAGTTTCATTGGTGATATCATAGCTTATGGATTAGAATCTACTAGATGATTGTTACCTTGAACCTTGACTGGAATCTTATGGTTGGCATTGGTTGAGACCTATTTTGAGACTTGGAGTCAGTTATGAGTATATCTAGTTTTTATTATTGTTATGTCTCATTCATTATTGAAATACCTTGTGATGATGATATGACTACTCTATTGATTCTTATGTTTAGTGATTTTGGGGTGTCCTTTTGGGTATTGTCAAACTCACCCCTGCATGGGATATATCCATATGTGTAATGTCTTATGCAGATGAAATTCCTTTTTAAGGTGACCTAATAGGACCAAGAGTGGGGGAGCATAGTGTGATAAACTAAATGTGGTTAGAACAAGTGTTTCATTTGATATTAGTCCCCTCCTATTTAGTACGTTGGACTCTTTTTTCAGTTTTTCTTTCAGTGGTCCTGTATTTGGAACTTTATTTTTTTTCCAGTATTTTTTTCATACTTTGATGTGGGATAGAATTTATTCATGAATTTTAGAATTATTTGTACTTTACTTTCATCGTTGTACGGTCTTGGATATGTGTGTGTGTGTGTGTGTGAATATACCTTAGTCTAAGGCCTCCAATGTGTGTGATATTCTATCTCAATGTCAATCACCATACCCTAGCCTATTGGAGGTGGGATTTGAATTTTCATGGTTGGATTACCACTGGCTAGGTAGTCCCTGATGGAGTAGGTCATGACATTCTCATCACCTAAGTGTGGTAGAAATATTTACATAGGATAATGGGATGTCTAGGAAACTCAATCTAGACCTATGCATTATGGGTTGGTCAGAGTGTCAGTCGAGATTGATATCCTTTTTCTTGATGATTGATGAGTACAATGGTATATTTTTCTTCTAGTGGTGGACATATTTAGAGATGTGTTCCCTTATAATTTTTTTAGTCTACCTCCTGAGAAAGTGGAATATTTCATTATTGAGCATGTTTTAGGAGTTGAACTGGTTTCTATTCCTTCACACATGATGGATCCTACTGAGCTTTAGGATATAAAACGTTAGTTAGAGGAACATGAATCCCAAGGATTTATCTGACCCAGCACTTCTCTTTGGGGTTTACCTGTTCTTTTTTCTAAGAAGGTGGATGGGAACCTCAGTTTTTGTGTGAATTACTGATGGTTGAATCAGCTTATAGTTAAGAACTGATACCCACTACCTTGTATAAAAAATCTCTTAGACAATATCCAAGGAGATAGGGTTGTCCCAAAGTTTGATTTGATATTGTTCTATCATTAGGTGTGAGTTAGGCCCTTAGATATAGTATCCAAATAATTTCGGAGAAGTTATGGCTTGTACAAGTACCTGGTTATGACATTCAGTCTAAAGAATGCACCTTCCATTTTTATGGATTTGATGAATCATGTTTTTCACCAGTATATAGATTACTTTATGGTAGCTTTCATGGATTACATATTGGTGTTCTCTCAATCTTGGAATAATTATGCTAAATACCTTGACATCATATTGAGTACACTGAGAAATAATAGGCCATATGCTATGCTCACAAAATCCTACTTTTAGATTGATAAAGTTCACTTCTTGAGTCACATCATATCTAAAGTAGGATTACATATGGATATAGAGAAGGTGGGAGTTTTTTCTAAGAGAATCATAATAACATCTTTGATATACATATTTTCTTAGGGATATCTAGTTAATATAAGAACTTTATTCAGAACTTATCAGACCTTACAGAACCTCTTATATACTTGACCAATAAAGGTGTTAAGTTTACATTTTCTGAAGCTTCTGAGAACTCCTTTTAGGATCATAAAGGAAATTTTACCTCAGAACTGATCTATATTTTACATGATCTTGGAAGAGTCTAAACAGTTTATTGTGACATATTAGGAATTAGGTTAGGAGCCATTTTTATGCAAGGGGAATGAGTCATGGAATTTGGTTCTCACCAGTTGAGGCCTCATGAGTGTAATTTTCTAATGCATGATCTCAATTTGGAAGTTTTGTTTCATGCCTTACATTACTAGAGACATTACTTATTAGGGGAATGATTTTTAGTATACATGGACCACAAAATATTCAAATAAATATTCAATCAACATTATTTTAACCTCAGAAATCATAAATGAGTTGAATACCAATAGTCCTTTTATTTTAAAGTTATTTATATTTTTTTGAAATTAAATGTGGTGGATAATGCTCTAAGCTGAAAGACTTATAAATAAGTTGTTTATGAAGCTAGTAGAAAATGGAAATTGATGGCTCTATTTTCTAAGATTCGTTTGGAGGTTCAAGAGAATCATAAGAAGCCTACAATTGTCGATATATTGGTGAATTATTCAATTATGGATATGTAAATATGATATAGCTTTCATATCCTAAAGTATTAATCCTAAGAGAAAGTATTATAGTTGAGGAACCACCACCTATTTGAGTAATTGATGATTATGATAGCCTGTATATTCATGGGAGTGTGTGGGTTCTTGTAGATTTGTGAGAGGAATTGATGTGAGAATATCATGTATTGAAATGGGTAGTATATCCCATACTTACCAATATCTATTGTGAATTATTCCACTAGTATTGTTGGCTAGGTAATAAAACACATATAATAGGTTTTTTTACTCAATATCCCACCTATCAGCAGGTGAAGGTGGAACAGTAGTGGCATGTTGGTCTTTTACATCCATTTTCTATTTTAAAGTGTAAATGGGATGACTCTAGTATAGATTTTGTGATGGGATTACCAAAATCCTCTTGAGAAAATTACATGGTATGGGTAATTGTGGATAGGCTGATGAAGGTCACCCAATTATTTCTTATCAAGGATACCTGGTCTTTCCCAAATTTACCTAAGATTTTAGGGTTAAGCGACCACTTGTAGTTTAGCTTGGGTTGTCGAAAAGAAGAAACCTATAGACACGTACATTATTTGGACTATTTTTGGCTATGAAGTGGCCAACATTGAGTTGACTTTATATAGGTTTAAGTGAACACTAAGAGTCTCGATTGAATTCCATTTAAAATAATGATTTGATCCTTGGTTATCACTTGGGGTGTATTGGATGCATTATTTTTTCAATTATTTCAATTTATTATATTTGAGATGGGTTCATTTAAGGACATCAAGCGATGTCATCACTTAATAGTTAAATAACTAAAAACACTAATACTAATCACCTATACACTTGGAGGATCAAATTCATGAGCACTCAAAGGTAAAGTTTTGTATTATCACTTGAAGTATGTGTCCTTAAAATTCAACAAGTACAAAGAGGTTTTAGAATCATCAAATAAAAATCTCAATTAAATGAAGTTATTAGACATTAATGGGGTGAAAAATAACATCCAATATAACCCTTCGCTACTCCCTTGGATCAAACCATAAGAGTTTTATCCCTCCATTGATTTTATGGTTTCAATGGAAGCGGGAAGTAGACTCATGAGGGAGGAAATGGAGAAGTAAAAAAGAAAAAAAATGAAATAACGATCACTCCACCATTGTGTGATAAATTTCACAAGGTATGGTGTGAATAAATTCACACCTTGAGGCAATGGTATCAACATGATATGGATAATAATAGAATAATAGGAAAGAAGGAACTTTTATTAAGAAACTAAGGTGAATTGAACAACTTACATGATAAATAAATGCGATTAAAAACACAAAGCGGCATCATAACACTACAATGAAACCAAGCACAAAAGATGATTAAATCTGCCAACACCACTGCCTTAAATAGGAATTTTAGGAGCCTTGGTTCTATACTCCAATTTTTAAAGTCATCCCACTTGATTATGGTAGTCTTAGGGTGGTGGAAAGCTTTTGGAACTTAGACTTTTCCACTCCTGACCCGAGGTGTCAGCCAGCTTGCATCCACCTAACAGAAGAACCTAAAGGAGCTTCTAGATGGAAAAATTAGACTGGACCATAGAAGAATAAATTGTAGATCCTGATGTTCCCTAACTATATATAAATTTTCAGCACAAATTTAATTTTTTTTATGAGATATTATCAAAATGGTGGGTTGATTTTCTGGGCCACATAATCTAGCTCAAAATTTTATCTTAAAATTGGGTCGCATGAAACTCTATTTAGAACTCTGAATTAGATCTCTTAATTGTTGGATGAAATGTTCCCCTTTATTTCCCCTATCTTCAGTTCAATTTTCATAATTATTGGGTTTGTATATTGGCCTCTACAATCTCTTTATTGGGATTATATCTAGTTTACTTTTCCTAAAATGTTGTTGGTTCAAGGCCAACTTTGGTGGTCTTCTAATGTGAATATTCTCGGGCTCCAAAAACATGAATTGTTTTTATAGCATGGGAGACCTGAAAATTAAATATTAAAATAAAATCAAGACCATTTTTTATTTTTAGGATGTTTTTAAATATGTACCAAGTAATAGTTCACTTTAAGAGGGAATTACAGTCATGATGTGAATTAATGTTCAAAGTGCTAAATGCACTAAAATGGTGTATATTAATAATAAATCACATGAATATTATATATATTAACAATTAATATTAGCCTCATTCAGTGACTAATCACACCCCCTAACTTGAGTTTTTCTAGTCCTAAGAAAAATATATCTCAAAAATATGAAATTCAAATTCCCTTTTCCAAAAACATTTTAATACACAATGATCACTAAGAATCCTTATACCAAAAAGTCCTAAAACCCATAAAAATATCTTAATACAAGATAGTTTCATAAGTATATCCCAAGCCCAAGCCCATTCATTTGTTCAAATTCATCGTCATATTTCATCAAATATCAATTAAGCATAAAGATGTGTTGTGTATCACAATAGACATGGGGGTTTATTTTTATTCAAAGGGGAATGATGGAAGTTCTAGGTGGAATCACATTTCAATATTAAGATGAGTATTAAAAAATTTATTATATATATATACTTTTTTTGTTTTGTTTTTTTTCCAATTTTTCCATGGTAATTGAAATTGAACTCAATCGAGTCAACCCATGTAGCAAGACTTTGCCAATGACTCCCAGGCTCAAAGACCTTAGGGCGCCAAGTGAATCTCACATACTAGGGTATCATATTGAGTTAACTCATTCAAAAACAATGTCAAATTACCAAAAATAGAGATAAAATTACTAACTCTAGGCCATAAAACTATGGATTCATGATCCCTAAGTGCCAAAATCCATGCATTAGGTCATTTCATTGCTCTACGTGCACATTTGATGTTGTTTTTTTGTTTTTTTGGAATACTCATATTAAAACTAAAATGATCACCAAACCTATGTTATTTATTTGGGGGACCCCATGAACTCAAACTAATACCCCACTATCCAAAATACGTGCATTGCGATTCTTTTTTTTTATTTGGATTAAAATATAAACAATGAAATATCACATTAGACAGCCGCACCTTCCAAAATCTAAGATCATGAAATATATGTGGATTAAAATCAAAATCAGGGCATGCAAAATTATTTGATATTCAATTTCAAAGTGTGAAATATGTATTATCATGTTCAAGGTTAATAGAATTTTTCCTTCTATTAAGGCACACTTTTTATAAATCATTTTTTTCATACAAAATCAATTTTTTTAATCTCCCCCCCCCCCCAAGTTAAAATAAAAATGTCCCAAGTGTTTGAAGAAAAGAAAATTTAGAAGGTGGTTGAGGTAGATGAGAATAGTTCTAAAAGGAATATTAAATATGATGATCATGGAATGAAGTCACCTGGTGGTTGAAGTTCAAGTTCTTGTTGTTCCAATTTAGTCTTTTGATATCCATATCACTCGCAGAGTTCCCTAGTGGAAAAAAGGAGAAACAAACAGACAAACAAAACAAAATATATATATATATATAATAAAAAAAGTAAAATATAAGTATATAAACAAAAATTATATAATAAGGAAGCACTATAAGTTTTTGGTCAGTGGTAAGCATGTGCCCCTATCTCCCTTCGGTCCTGGGTTTGAGTCCTCGTGGATTCGCCGGTTATGACGGGGTTTTCCCCACAACCTACGACGTGTCCTTTTAATTTTTTTTAATTATTATATATATATATATATATTTAAAATAAAAAAATATAAAAATAAAAATAAACTGATGATACATTGTATTCTTTTTAAATTTATGGGTAAGGTATTACTCAAGGATCACACCACGTGACACGGATGAATATGGTTCTCCCCGTTCATAAACATCCATGCTCATAATAGAATAACAAGTCAAAAATCTACAGAACTATCATATTCAGAGTTAAATATTTTTTTTAATATAAAATTTATTTATTAATCCTATTTGGAAAATAAAGATGATTCAAAATGATTGGAACCATGAAAACCATGGTTTTCCTTCCGTGCAGCGCTTTTATTTAACGTCCTTAGCACAACATGAATCCCCCAAACTTACCCAATACCAAATTTCAACATTTTAAGGACCACATGTTTCACCACTTCTACTAAATTGATATTGATTCTTTTTTTATAATTTTTTTCAAGTACAAACCTATATTCTATAATGAGTGGGTAAATCCATGGAATATCATAAATGGTGCATCTAGTTACTTCTATAGTCTTGAATAAGATATCAAGGATCATTCCTATTTTATTTGTATCAAGATAAAAAACAATGAAAACATGAAGGTTTTGGATATTATCAATGAATAAAAAATTGCCAAAGGATGGAAGGGATATATGTTTAATTTTATGTAGGGTAATATTTTCATACATATGTTGGAACTTTGAATTGAACTCAGATTTATTTTCAAAATTTCTCAATAGAATTGGTTCCTTTGGAATAGAAGATTCAATGAAAAAATTGGAAATATCAGTGTTAGGAATGGGTATTGAATCAATGTTTGTGATTTCTCTTAATGGTTCAATAATTGGTGTTTTTGAAAATTCATCAATGGAATTATACTTAGGAGACTCAATCTATGATGTCAAATTCTCCTCTTTTGAATCCAAAAAATCAATTTCCTCCTGATTTAAAGACCCTTCAACAATTTCTTGATCCTCTTCATCTATCCCAAATACAAAGGTTGGTTCTTTAGTAAATTCATTTGGCGTTTTTGGGAAATAATAAACATCACATAAGTTTATATAAGGGATAGTCAGTGTTGGGATGAGTTCCTCACAAGTATTAATGCATTGTAGTTCTAATATTAAAGATGAAACCTTAGAATTCATTATCTCCATTTGATTACATAATTTTTCAATAAATGTTTGAGGAATATAATTTGTATGAGTTTTAACATCATATACTTCCCCAAGATTGACCTCTTCAACCATCCTTGAGAGGGATGGAAATTTATCCTTTAAATAGTCATCATTTAAATGATTGTACATGTTATCGGGTGAGGGGTATTCATTTAAGGGTTGATCAAATAAGTTTCCTAAGTTAGGTGATTCCAAATGTTGATTTTCAATTTTATTCCAACTTGGGTTTATTTTGGGGTATTTTTTATTATATTTCATTTGAGAATATTTGAAAATGAGGATTTTAACTTCTTTGGACACACAGAACAGAAAGGGGAAAAGATAAGATAAAAGTTGGTGAGAAAAGAGAATTTGGGTGAGAATAGAAGGTGATTATCTAAGATAACTTACTTGTGTCCCCGTAAATGATGCCAAAAAAATTTCTCTCCCAAATTTACCCAAGATTTTTGAGTTAAGAGGTCACTTGTAGTTTATCTTGGGTTGTCGATTCCTCAGAGACCTAAGAATAAACCTATAGACACGTACATTCTTTGGACTGTTTTTTGCTATGAAGTGGAAATATTTTGGTTGATTTTATATAGTTTTAAGTGAACAATAATAGTCTTAAGTGAATTCAATTTAAAATAATGAGTTTATCCTAGGTTATCACTTGGGGTGGATTGGATGCATTCTTTTTTCAATTATTTCAATTTCTTATATTTGAGATTGGTTCATTTAAAGAGATCAAACGACATCATAACTTACTGGTTTAATGCCTACACACCATAAAACTAATCACACATACAATTGGAGGATCAAATTCATGATCACTCCAAGGTAAAGGTTTGTATTATCACTTGAAGTATGTGGCCTTAAAATTCAATAAGGACGAAGAGATTTTAAAATCATCAAATAAATATTTTAATTAAAAGAAGTTATTAGACATTAATAGGGTGATAAATAACATCCAATCCATCCATTTACTACTCCTTTGGATCAAACCATAAGAGGGTTATACCTCCATTGATGAAAGGGTTTCAATGGAAGCGGGAAGTATACTCATGAGGGAGGAAATGGAGAAGTAAAAAATAAAACAATGAAATAACAATCACTCCACCGTTGTGTGATAAATTTCATAAGTTATGGTGTGAATAAATTCACACCTTGAGGAAAAGGTATCAACTTGATATGTATAATAACAGAATAATAAGAAATAAGTAACTTTTATTAATAAACTAAGGTGAATTGAACAACTTACTTGAGAAAGAAACGTGATTACAAACACAAAGCGCCAGTATAACACTATAATGAAACCAAGCACAAAAGATGAGTAAATCCTCCAACACCACTACCTTAAATAGGAATTTTAGGATCCTTGTGTCTATCCTCCAATATTTAAATTCCTCCAACTTGAGTATGGTAGGCTTATGGTGGTGGAAAGCTTGTGGAACTTAGACTTTTTCATTCCTGACCCGAGGTGGTAGCCAGCTTGCATCTATCGAACATAAGGGCCTAAAGTATCTTCTATATAGAAGAACGATATTGGTAAATATGATAATAAAATGTATCTCCTAATGTTCCCTAACCTTCTGTAAAGTTTCATCCCAAATGGAATTTTGGTTTGTGAGATATTATCGAAATGGTGGCCTGTTTTTCTAGGCCGCAGAATCTAGCCCAGAATTTTATATCCAAATTTGGCCGCATAAAACTCCATTTAAAACTCAGAATTACCTCTTCTAGATGTTGGATTAAATGTTATCCTTTATTTACCCTATATTTAGTTAAATTTTTAGACTTATGGGGCTTGTATCTTGGCCTATACATTCTATTTATTGGGATGATATCCAGTTTACTTTGCCTAGAATGTCGTTGGTTCAAGGCCAAATTTGGTGGTCTTATAATGGGAATATTCTTGTGATCCAAAACATGAATTGTTACTTATATAATGGGAGACCTGAAAATTAAATATTAAAATAAAATAAATACAATTCTTTATTTTTAGGATGTGTTTAAATATGTACCGAGTAATAGTGCACTTTAAGAGGGAATTACAATCATAATGTGAATTAATGTTCAAAGTGTAAAATTCACTAAAATGGTGTATATGAATAATAAATCACATGAATATTATATATATTAACAATGAATATTATCCTCATTAACTGTATAATAAATACCTTCTCAGTGGATGATATTTGGAGACTTTATGATATATAGTTTATACACCTCCATGGTTTTCCACATAACATCATATTAGATAGAGATGCTCGGTTCACTTCATGGTTATAGAAAGGGTTATAGATGGATCTAGGTGCACAGGTACTTTGGAGTGCAACATGCCACCCTCATATCAATGTACAATCCAATCATAATATAAAAGTGTTAAATTACATGCTTAGGGAATGTGTCCTTGATTTTATAGGGTCTAGGGAGAAACATTTACCTCTTACTGAATTAGCTTATAATAATAGCTTTCAAGTGACTATAAAGATGGATCCTTTTGAGGCCCTATATAGTACATCATAATGATCACCTATGGGTTAGTTAAAGTTTGGAGAGGTAGTGCTACTAATACCATGTATCATTCAAGAGACATTGGAGAAAGTATAGTTGATTAGGAAACATATAGATCAATCTTAGTCTAGGTAGAAGTATTATGCCAATATTCACCACCGATCTCTAGAATTTAAGGTGGGAGATCAGGTCTTCTTGTGTATTTCACCTAGATTGGGTCATTTATGGATTTAGAGACAAGGGAAGCTAGATCCTAGGTTTGTTGGAACCTTTGAGTTTTTAGAGATATTTAGGCCAATATCCTATAGTATAGATCTCCCTATGAGGTATCAAGCCAAGCATGATGTCTTCCATATTTCTCATCTTCACTATTAAAATTCTGACCTGTCTCATGATTTTTATTTTGTGGATGTTTAGTTAGAGTGTGATTTTTATTTTGAGGAATATCTAGTTCATATAGTTGATCATATCATGAAGTCTCTCCATCATATGAAATTTCCTATAATAGAGTTTATATGATAGCATGGCCTTATACAGAATGAGAATTGGTAGAGAGAGAGAGAGATGCTTATATGCATGCTTAGTGGTCAGAGATATTCTCAGATACTACTCAACCACCCTTAGAAGTAAAACTTAGGGATGAGTGGTTTTAATAAGGGGGTTATAAGATCCCAATTCTTATCATGAGGTAAAAGTCCTTTTATTTCAGTCTAAAACTCTGTTTTTACTCTAAATAATGTTCCTAAGGGTTTAAGGATTTATTTGAGAGAGTTTGGGATTTTTTAGAGCCTGTATTATTAGTTTTTTGAGTAATGATGTGAGGCATATGGTTGGAGCATGGTTATTAGTGACCATGCAGCTCAACCATGTGACCCATAAATGAAGTATAATGGTTTTTAACCTTTAAATAGAGGCTACACATTTGTGAAAAATCTAAAATTAATTATGGAGGTAAAATACAGATATTTCATATAGTTTTTCTAACCATGTGACTAGACTGTGAATGTTGTGTGCCTTAGGATAGTTCCAAGATCACAATGTGTGCATGATTTGTCTAACTATGTTCATAGATCTTGCAAGGAACTTGTGCGTGGACAGTGTTCCAAGCATGGTCAAAGAACAGTTAGCTAAACCATGCAGCCAAAACATGCACCCAATTAAAATGGATGAAATTATTTTTTTTATTCTCAGTCCAATAACCCTTTTTCACCCCTTTTCTTATCCTATTAATGCACAACATACCCCCTCATTTGAAGATCTACATGTATTCATCCCTAATCCTTGAGGGATCTCCTCTGTTTGAGCTCAGATTCAAATGTTTTTTTGTCACATTGGATCCCTTTAATTAAGGATATAAGTTGTTTTCCTTATTATCTTGTTTTCTATCCCCGTCATTGATTTTATCTTCATGAAATATCTTATTCCCTATTTTCAGTTCATTTTTATAGTTTCTCCAATTTCTCCTATTCCACCTGAATTAGAGGTCGATATTAGACGAGGAGTCATCTATTATGCTAAGGTAGGTAGTCTAGTACCTTTACTAAAAGTATTTATATTTATATCATGCCCCATTATGCCACATGCCAAACTTTCCATCCATCGCCTCTTAAATGTGAAACTAATTAAATAAATTACAAACTACTTGAATTAGTTGGTCCTTGTACCCCAAATTGCATCATTGGAGGTTGTTTACCTTGAATTGAACCACCCCTTAAGGTGTGTGTATTATGTTCCTTGATTATTAAACCTTGTTCATAAGGATCAAACACCCTCTAGGGTGGGTTGTTAAATTCCATAACCATATTTCCATGATTATTTAATTGAACCTTTTCCTAGGTGGATTTGGTTTTTCTCCTGTAAAAAAATTATTTAAATGAATTAACAAGATGTGAATGGTAAGACCATATCACCTAGCCTCTTGATATGTCATTACTTTATGCTTCAGTTATCCCATATAAATTAAATAGAGAATTTTAATTAAGTAAATTGTTGAATGTTATGATGTGTAATGGGTGATACTTGGTTTTCAATTTAGAATGCATTAGATGGATTCCATGTACATATTAAATTGATTGAATTATAAAATGGAATTAAACCATTCCATGGGAGATAATTGGACTACTTAATGTAATTCCTTGGAAATACTCATAGGATACACGTAATTATATTGGGCTTTGAGTGATACTTGGATTCTGAATCGGAATTTCTTAGACGAGCTCATAGGATAAATGGAATTATGTTGTATCTTGAGTGATACTTTGATTATAATATAGAATTACTTGTATGGGATCATAGGATAAATGTAATTATGTTTTACCTTGAGTGATACTTGTATTGGGATATAGAATTCATTATATGGGCTCATAGGAAAAATGGGATTGTAATATGCCTTTAGTGATACTTGGGTTCTAACTCAGAATGCCTTGGATGAGCTCATAGGATAAATATAATTATATTATTATTTATTATTATTATAAATGGATGACTTGGATACATACCTCAGGTTTTGGGTTTATTATATACAATGTAAAATTATCAGAGACATTCCATCTTAGGTCAAAGTAGGTATAGTCATCCAGGTGTCCCATGAGGAACCTGAGCTTGACATGGTTTATGTTTACATTATTCATTTACATTTATATTACCTATACACTGTTCATTTTATATTCATCAACTAGATAGTATTAAACACCATTGGTGGTGTCCTAATGAGTTTTACTCACACTCTGTTTAGGATACCGATTGGTATTCAGACAGACTTCATGGATGAAAGTAGGGATAAGGGGAAGCACCTTGCTATGGATTCTTGATTTTCTATACTATGATGGAGTACGGGAGTAGGAGAATGAGCTAGTTATCATGATGATATTGTCAATTATATTTTTTTTCTTTTTTTATAGAATATATTTTTGTATGTTGGATTCCATGTTTCCCATATTCCCCTTTTATAGATACATGGTATCATTTTGTATATCATGTAGTTTATGGATTCTATCTCATTTTTATTATCTGGTTTATTTATGTTTCACTGCTTCACTATTATTTATTTCTACTGGTTTGTTTAAAATTACCACTATTATGCTCAATTCTGATAATGATGGTATAGTCTCCCCATTTACCACTATAGACCCTTACCGCTAGTGGATAGCCTCTAGTGTATGGGGAGGCTCTCTTAAGGTCATTTGTCCAAACATGTTTGATTAATTTTGAGTGAACCGAGTCTAGTACATCACAGGGTTTCCCTAAATAACCATGATGGGGGAGAATCAAGGTGAGTATAGATTAAAATTTTTCTCTTCTTCAAGTCCTCTAGGACATATAGATCTTGTTTCTTTGCTATAAGTAACATGTTAAATCTCTTATCCCATCATGTTATTGATCTCACTAAATAACCAACGCAAATCTAAAAATGTAAATCATGCATAGTACATGTGTATTTTACTTGGTTCACCAAAAATGACTAATATATGGAGAATATTTTGATAGTTTTTCAATTTATTGAAAGATAATACTACTCATTGTAGTTATTACAATTATTTAGGAAATACTCATCGTCAATCTAAGGGAAATCCTTCTTCTTCCCTACTCTCGCTACTTTAGTGAAATAAAAAGTTGGTTTATATAATTTAGGGTTGCCTCAATATTTTATACATATTAAGGTCTCTTACATATCAATATAGTTTTTTCATATAACTTACATCCTCATATTCAAATAGATTCTCTATTTTTCTTCATATTCATTACTCTCCTCCTTTAATGCCAGATGAGGTCAACTCCATGATGAGAGAGTTGATTTTTTATCTTCTTCAATATCAAAACAAAAAAAATCTTCTCTAAATAAATATAATCCCAAAATTGAATTATCTTGTTGCACCTTTTCCTCTTTTATAAGTAGGTATAGTGATAAATCACCCCCTTCTTTCTCAGAGTCCTTTTTCTTGAATTAATCCAAATATGTCAACGAACACACCATTTTTCTCTTATCACTAATTTAGTGAAGATAATGGTAATTTTATAAGATTGGGGTCTCTTAAATAGTTTATAGACATGAATATTTCTTACAATTAATCATAGTCTATTGGTACACATTGCATCCACGTCTCTAAATATATGAACTATTTTTTTATATCCATCGCTCTCGTCCTAAACACCAAATGAGATCAACTTCATGATATGAGAGTAGAATTTTTATCATCCTTAATATTAAAACAAAAACACTTCTTCTACATATAAATATAATTAAAATTTTATGTTATATTTTTTCTCTTTTTCCTCTCTTATAGCCAGGTATAGTGATAAAACACCCTCTTCTTTCTCCAAGTATTTTTTTCTTGAACTGATCCAAATGTGTTAATGGAATCCTCTAGGGATTTATTATTCTTATTATAAATAAAATATATAAATATCAAACTCTGTATATATGGATATTTAGGTTTAAATTAAATTCTTAACTTCCTCGTAATATTTATGTTGATTATTGTTCACTACATAAGTTCTATGCTCAAATTTATCATTTTTGGAATTGTTTTGTGAAACCCCTTTATGAAACCATGCTTTCTGAAGTTCTTCATAGCATACTCATTTTTTAATAGATTTTTGGTATTTTTCATTATGAAACTTATCTTAGTGAACTAATTTATAGAACTTCCCTTTATTAACTATTTTACAAAACTACTTGGTGGTCTACCCCTTTCCGCATAAATCTCCAATTGAAAATTGATCTAATTTTCATGAACTTATGATATTCATAAATGAGTCTCGGTATTCCTCTTAAATTTACATCAATAATTAAGGAGTCTATTAGTGGAGTATTTAAATGAAAATTCCTTGAGTAAATTGTTTCATATATTATTACTATTTTACCCTTCAGTAGTTCCATTTTGTATATGATTTTTTTTATAGTTAACAGGATACTTCAACTCTCTCTTCATGAATGGATTCCTTTACAACCCTCATAGATCCCTTTTCAGATTTTTGAAAAAATTACCTTTTCCCAAAACTTATGAGGTTTTGTAAACCGCCATGCTTCGTAGCTCATAAACCACTATCATCACCACTTCAAAAACAACCTGATTTAGGATCATGTACCTCATTTATAAATTGTATGTCATGTTCTTCCTATGTGAACTAGGTGTCACATACTTATTATTCATTTGGATAAGTTTTATATGAAAAATAATCCTTTTCACTAAATTTTTCATTCAAATTATGCTAAAACGTCCAAAAAATCTAATATTTTCTCTTTTCACTGAACCATTAAGAACTTGTAGAATTTTTTACTTATATAATATTTGATTTTCAACACTATAATTTTATATAAGATTAAAACTCAAATATCAAACTACTCTCTACTTTAATGATTCTCTCTTCCTTTTTATAGAACCAACTCTTACACACAATGAAACTATATTGTCTTTTCCATATACAAGGTATTGATCAAGAATAATATTACCTTCCATACTTTACCAAATACATAAAACTCCACTAGCACAACAAGATCCTTCACTTCACACCATAACTTATAAAAACATCAAAAACCTTATACATCATTTCTTCACTCAAATATGTTATGTGTCCTACTAGAGGATATTAAATATCCTTTAAAGGCTTCTCAAGTAATTTTAAAAAACTCTAGTCATGTTCATCCTCTATACTTCCAATTAATTTAATAAATCTCGAGATATATTTACATCAAAAACTACCACAATTCATTTACTTCGGATGGATCAAAAAAACTCATTACTCCTTAAGGAACATATCCTTCTCAAATTTTCTAGAAACTTCTTGATCAACTTGAATCTCGAATTCATGTATTCTAATTCGAAACTCAATGATAAAAAATCTGATAGAAATGGTCAAAAAATATAATACACAACCTCTTGGTTGCAACACTTATCCATCACACTAATCCACATATCCCCTCTGTGTTTTACAAGACCTAATTGTCATGTCATCACTTTTCACTTTCCATAAGATCAATTCTTATCCCTCGCATGAGTTGATCATATCAACATATCTTTAATTTCATGATGCCTCGATCATTCCACCTTCATAGTGTAAAGATATCACCTCACACACCAGACATAACCAGGAACACCTATCCCATTGATCAAACCACACCAGACCATACACTAGAGAACCCCTGTTACCAAAACAAAGCACACCCAAACATGTATACACCCTAGTTCTACCATGTCATACCATTAAAATCATTACATATCAAGTCATATCATGTTATTCCTATGCTTACATGCCTAATCCATGAACTATGAAGGCACTCAAAATATTGGGCTAATGCCTCTCTTGGGTTACCCTCGAACATTAAAATTCATCATAAACAAAGATAGGAAAACATTTGGGTATTAAATTATAGTTCTCGACTCACTAATATCTTGATTCGCATTTTAACATCACTATGAACTCCCACTTAGTCTATAACCATACACCACTTAGGTAAAAACTCATGGAGCAATATCTACGCTCCCATATCAGATACCATAAGTTACTCAAAGGATCATAAACCCACTTTAGGGTTCTCATATACATATATTAGTCATCTCATATCCAATTCAACTAACCACTATAGTATATTAACCCTCATTAGGCATCTTTATACCAAAATATCCCCTCAAGGATCAAGATCACATCTAATTTCATATAAATGACATATCTCGAGGATGATTCATATCAGGAAAACCTTACCCATATGGTTTAATTAAGTATAATGACACTAATAAGTTATTTTGGAAAGAACAAAATAAGTTATTGTTGAAACTTTATATATCCAGGACCTATTTTATTTTCCAAAATCGGTATCATAATCACACACAACCATGAACATTTCATGTGAACCTATATGTATGATATGATGCATGAACACACTCTATATTTCCACTCTAGTCTAATATAAAAACCAAAAATCAAATAACTCAAAACATCAAACTTGAAAATAATCAACCCAATTAAAACCTCAAAAAGTAGAAACATCAATCTCGAATCCTCGGTGGCTTGTACTTCATCTCATGCAGGTGCTATCCAAGCACATGACATAGCATCCGTTCTAATTTTAAACCAATCCTATATATAATATAACTTATCCCAAATAGTAAGATAAGAAAAATAAATCTATGATACCAATTTTTAATGTCCCAACCTAGATCACTCTCTAGTAACTGAATCATAGTGCCATGTGAAGTTAGTCATTCCTCCCCATATGCTAGAGGATGAAAACTAAAAGTCAAGGTATATGGTGATATCATAGGGGTACTATACCCACATATAAGAGTGGAACAAATAGAAAATATAATATTAAATGAGTCATTTCAATATCTAATAGAAATAAATAAAAAATATAGTTAAATAGGACATCTAAATAAAACACACCACATGATGTAACAAAATGAACTATGAAAAATGGCACACAAGTTAAGCATACACTAACAAGATCTCTAGAGGAAGTTCTTATATATCCTTAAATAAAATATATAAAATATACAATTACCATTACCAAGTCTTGAGTCTCTACATAGTCTAAACTCCTAAATCCATTCAAGATATCCATCGCAACTATCCAATTCAGGTCCTCTTACCTACCTATACGAGAAATTATAAGGTATTCTCGTGTACCAATGTGTCAGATATTCCCAAGAAGGGTGTGATTATAACTCTTTAGGCCACAAAAAATGGTTTCCTTAATATAAATGGTAAATAAAATTCATGCACAATGTGATATTATTAGGATAAATACAATATAAAAAATTGTAATCATAAAACATGACATGTCCACAAGTACTATATCAATCACCCAAAAGTGACCACACCTACTTTGACTAGAGACATGATGTCTTTAAGAATGTCACATAAACATTCCAAGGTTCATAATAGCATCTTACCATATATCATTATTTACCTTCATCAGTCCTCGAGGGGGGGAATTACCACCCCATATTCCATCATTCATTGTCATTAAATCTTCAGGGGAAAGTGTATGCCCCGTAAACCACCACACATCATTGTAAATAATATATCATATCATCATATACCATTGAAGGGAATATATCTCAACCCATATTCCATCATATAGCATCGATGGTAATAACAGTCCACCTGGTATACAATAATATATTATCAGGGATAATAGAGACCATGTTCGTACATCACCACATCATTATCATCAGGGGAAAGCGTCCCACCTGAATATCACCATATATCATACTCATCAGGGGGATAATTGTCCTACTTGGATATCACCATATATCATGCCCATTAGGGGGATAAGAGGTCATCCCAGATATCACCGTATTTCAAACTCATTGGGGGGATAAGTAACCTACTCAAATATCACCATATATTATAATCATCAGGGGGATAAGAGGAAGGCCTAGATATCACCATATATCATACTCATCAGGGGTAATAGAACTACCTAGATATCATTATATAGAAGTACCTAGATATCATCATATATCATACTCTTTAGGGGGATAAGCAACCTGCTCAGATATTACCATATCCCATAATCATTTATCACATGGGTTGGAAAGTTTTTGAACCCAACATATATTTCTTAGGTCGGCCTCTTAAGAAAACAACCTATTCTCATCACCACATTCATACTATGTTACAACCATGTTATCCCCCGTGTTCTAATATTTTCTATAATTGAAATAGGACTGGGGAACCCACTATGGTCTCTCAGGACACATGAAGACCTAGACAACTCACGTGGGTTCCATATCTAATTCCTAAACATAGAGGTCAAAGCTTTTCAATCAAAGGGAATCACTTCCTTCAACACAACCACACTCACATCATATCCTAATCAGTCACATGTGCTACACTATATAACCAAACACAAATAATGAAATAATGTCCATATCACTTTTAAAGTGAACCTAGGTCATTCCTATCACATGAAACCTATTCATATATAATTTCCATGGTATCCCCACTTGGATAACCCTATAACAGTTGAGGAGGAATACTCACCCCATGTGCTAACAAACTATCCAAGAGGATTTAAGTGAACTTGATATTTATTACTTCATACCCCTTGTCCAACCACTCCCAACCCATCACACTCCCCTACATGAAGGGAACTAAAGGAACTTATCCCAAGGTATACTAATATTAACTCTTGCGTTAATACCACTCTAGGGTCTATATATCACATAACACATTTTCATGGTTAATACTATGGCCATCGGTGACTAAGGAATCATGGTTACTGTTCAAGGGTCTATCATGTCCTCAGACACTTATGGTTTACTTATGGGGGTTTTAAAAAATAATTCATTTTCAATTCAATGTCAATAATACACAAATATAAAGGTCTCATATCACATGTTACATAGAAGAATTCATAAAACTTAGGGAGATGTTCATGGATTACCCACATCATCATGACTTATTACCTTTAATAAAATCTTTAACATTGTTACCTAAGTTCATACAAGCTTGACCAGACAGAACCCATCAACATAAGACTCTAACTCCATTAATAATCATAAAAATTAATTATAAACCAATTATAATTAATTTACACACTAAATCAATATTAATTATATAGCTAATTATTTGATAATAACCAAATAATTACTCTTTAGGTGATCTCTCATGACTTAATCCTTATGCAATGGGGTGTGCACCGCCCCCAACATCCACCTGGACTGCTAACATAAAAAATCCCACACTTTTCATTTAAATTAATACATCAATTTCAACCAAACTAATAGAATTATATAGATAAATAAAATTAGTGATATACCTAAATAAAATTGGAAAAACCCTAGTGCAATTATCCTTGAAATCCCCTTTAACCAGATCAAGAAAAACCTCATCATATCGAGACAATTCTACCATGTTTTAGTGAGTTCATCACATAAACCCTAGACTAGAGACACAAAGATTAGTAGTTAGTAGAGGATAAAAGGAAATAAGGAATAATAAGGAACTTATTCATTAAATGATGAATAAACTCACCTCCAATTTCTAAGGGTCAAGGAGGTTAAAAGGAAAACGGGGAAGGAAATTGGTACTTGACCTTCCCTTGTTCACACATACTAAAAATAAATAATCTTAAATGGATTTTTTAATTTAAAAGGATAAAATACCACCCTACCCTTAGTTTTCAAAATAAAATAGAAAATGTGCCATTTTTTAGTGACTGATAGGGCTCATGGTGTAATGCCACTGTTAGACACCCCTCACGGTGTGTCTCCTCAGGTTACAGTGTGACGCCTTACCTATAGGAATAAGAAATAATATCACATACTAAGCCTTCATGATGTTGCCTCCCCATTCATATCACAACCAACCACCTGGAGTAGCATGATGCCATAGACTCTTGGGGACCCTCCATAGTACATCACACTCACTACAGCATAACACTTCTATTGGAGAAGGAGACCTAGAACCAACTGACTTTATAGTTTTGATTATAAGAATATTAGAATAGTTGAATATTAATAAATATATTATCACATGATGATAGATCTACATAAAATTAATGTGATAATTTACTAAGAGTATTTTCCACATCAAAATTTTAAATCACTTCCCACTCTAATGAGAACCTTGAAGTGATATAACAATATTATTAAACCTATATCCTATTGTCTAGATAACATATGTATGATAAGACACAAATGATGTTATACTATTAGCTGTTGAATAATCGTAATATGGTGAGGCTTCTACTCATAAATTTTCAAATTTGGAAATATCCAAGAGAGGTGGTTATGGGGACAGACTCACTAATAATAATTCCACGCATTATTTTTCATTGGATATTTCTATATCCGAACATGTGTATTAGTCCTTAGACTTGATATTATTATTATTGTATATCATGAATTACATACTTTAATGTATTAACAAAAAGTATGATGACATATGCTCATGTTGAGGTAGGATATATTGGGTGTGTTATAAGTGATATGATAATAATGAATAAGTCAAGAAAGGATTTTTTTTCACTTCCATATTAATAGATGTATATATCTCAAGAACTTTGATTGGAATGGAAATGTCTGATTAAATCCATGTTCATGGTGTTTCATTAATGAGTTCATTTTAGGGAGTCAAAAGATATATCAATCATACTGGTTTATGATGCAAGTATGAATCCTACTTGATGAGTTATCAAATCAAAGATATTATATTACATAGTAAGTGTTCGCATGTGGTTGTTTTCATTATGACATTAACTTCTTTCTCTATGGGTGCCTTGACATATTTCTTGATAGTAATCTTGGACTTTAGGCTATCTAGCCTAATAACACTTAAAAAGATGCCAATAGGGTCATGCATTAAGTGTATCTAGAATATTAGTTAAGCTATATTTGAATTTAATAGTTAGAATAGTATTATTCTCTAGACTGAAGAGGATAATTATTCATATTATATTGAATTCATAATTTCAATAACTTGTTATTCGGTTCATAATGAGTTGAATATTAAATAAATTTCATTTTTCAATTAACAAATATAATATTTATTTATCTCATTTTAATTATTTTTAAGTTAAAAAATAATTATTTATTTGGTTACATTAATGTTAAATAAATATTTATTCAATAGTTAGTGAATATAATATTTATTTATTTATTAAATGAATAATTTAATGATATTTATCTAAATAAATATTTATTATTCAAGGTTAGATAAATGTAGAATAGGATTGATGGGTTCATCTATGAACTGAATGGAAATGATATATTTTATTTAGTATTATTTAAATAAATATTGATTTATTTATTTATTTAATAAATGATATTTAATATTTGTGAGTTAGAGCACGTTATGAAATATAATAATAATAGTATTATTATTATTATTATACTAGTGTTTATTTATAATAAAGAATTTAGTTAAGTGATTTTGTGCAGTTTCTAATTACCTAACACTATGTATATGGCCCAGCTTAAATCATTTATAAGGTTATGTGAAGTTTTGTGCACAAATACTCTCTCAATAGAATTCTCTCCAGACAAAGATAACTACTCAAGAATGGTCTCAAGAATTAGAGATGAACATCTTACTCCCTATCAATACTGATAAAACTATAGAAATAATTATTCAACCCTAAAGGAATTCTTACTACAACCAACAAAAATAGCATAAGACAATCAGTACCTTCGTTCTAGCATGTGAAGTTCCATCAATGACATTTTGAGATTCATGTAGCACATGCGGATACCGCTCAGAGAATTTTACTTTTGATTCTTATTCACAATGATTGTATGGTAATAAGTTCAACTAAATTCATCAAAAATGAAAGAATTATCAAGCCAAGGTAATTCTTGTTATAAATTTATTAACATTTATATGTGAAAATATCCTCTCTATGAATATTGTGGGGTTGTGTTTGTCTAATTATAATTATTTATATGAAGAAACCTATGAAATCCATTTCTAGGTATGGGCCCAACTGCTTCTATTTCACGTCAAAACCTTCAAGTGGTATTAGATTAGTCACATGATAATTTATAATTATTTATCAATCATTGATCAATTATGCATTTTTTTGTTAGCATAGAAATTATAGTTTTTCAAATTTTAATATGAAATACATGATAATATGATTTTTTTTCATATAAATAAGGATAGTAAAATAATATATGAATAAAATTTGAATATTTCATCATAAGGTGCTGAGAATTATGGTCAATTAACATAGATACACGACATGCAAATGAAAAATACACACTGTGTATCCATGGTCAAACACACCAAGATGAGACACACAAATCATGACACATCATGTGGGGGTTTGGTACAAGGTTTCATTATACACTATGTATTGACCACCAATTAGGACATGATGTAATAGGGTGTACACTTCAGGTATAAATTATACAAATTGTGTGATCCCATATTGTTTTTCTCTAAGTAAATCACAGAAACTATGTTGTAACACCCCAACCCCAGAATCCCAGAGCTGGTGCATTATTTTAATACATTGGAATGATTACAAGGAATCAAGTCCTGATGGACCAATCAGTTTAGCAGTCTTGAAAAATAGATTACATTCATGAACTTCACATTACAATTTACAACATAAAATACAACATAGATAATCCTTTTAGAATTCCATTATTCTCCTAGATTAAACCTGTATATAAAACATAATACACTTCTTGGAATCCTAGTAAAATAAAACATAAGGGGTGAGCTTAGATGCTCAGTAAGGATAAACAATATTGCGGAAGCTATCATAAATAATCATAAACTTTTATGAAAAGGTATAAAATTGAAACAAAATCTCTTTAAACATAAACTTCAGCATAATATGGTAAAGATAAATCAAATAATTCCATTTACTTATTCACATGGATATTATACTAGTCAAATAATCACATGTAACTTTAATAACTAATCTCATAATGATGGGATACATAATGACGAACATCTTAACCGCAAAGTCAAGGCCTCGTGCCAAGACCCTAAATATAAATTTTGTCAAGGCCTTATTCCAAGACACTAGTTTGTCTCATGAGACCAACCGATGCATCGAGGGGATATAGTAGGCCCCTCCCATCACTTACTAAGTCCAATTCATTCTTCATATTAAAATGTTGAAACATAACATAAACATTTGTATTAAAACTAGCATACAAAATGTCAATACTTTAACCATAAACCATGAATGGTATAAAAATAGCACATCCACACTCAAAAATATCACAACTCATTCAATAAAATATGTAATATTATATTATAATAAATCAACCTCAATCAATAATAATATCTAGCAAAGGATATTGACATAATTGAAAATGATCATTAAAACTCTTTTAGTGAAATATCCCTTTTTGTGAAATCATTTAAAAATTACACATTTATAAAGGAATTAATTTAAAAGAGATTTTTGAATCAATGTTTCCCATACCACTTTGAAACTTTTGAAAGGAATTAACATTTTAAAAAAATCTTGTCCATATAAATAAATCCTTACAAATCATTTTGAAAACATGAACATTAATTAAAAATATTTAGAAAAACAAATCATTAAAATATTTAAAATAATGATATTGATAAAGATACACTTCCAAAAAACCTTAAAATATTCCCTTTAAAAACTTTTTTATAAAATATGTACATGGATGATAAATATGTCCCAGTAAATACTTACACATAAATAATCTCGAATAATAATGAGATTAAGGAATTAACCCTTACCTTGTACTTTCCTTTAGTCGTGGGTATGTTTATCCTCCTGTATAATGACCATAGTATGTTATTAAATTATACCAGAACCATTTTTATATTTATGATATCATTTATGATTCATTTATGACATTATATTACCCATTTAATAATAATTTATATGTTAAAGTAACATTTTGGGTAATAATCGCTTTCTTTATCGTACGTGTTTTAACTTGTTATTCTTGATCGTATCACTTAGGTCATGATTTAAATACTTCAAGAATATAAAAAATGATTTATATATTATATATATTAAGAATATAAATATGTATAATAGATAGATATATGAAATGGAAACACCATTCATCAAGACGGTAGTCCGTACGTACGCATAAACGTTGTTCCGTTTTCTTGTCGTATAATATGGAATTAAGTAAACGACATATATGTATCTAAATAAATATATATTATTCCATTATAAATATTATTTCATATACCTCATAATTAATCAATATATGTTTTTATAAAAATTATTGAAGGGTGATCGTTGAAGATGAAACCCATTACTTTGTGGAGACGATAAGTCGTACGTATACACGAGCGACAATATCATTATATTGATGGTGAAACGGTGTTTAATTGGATTCTATATTACATATAAAGAATAATTAACATGTTATGTTTATTATTTATATAAATTATACTCATTATTATACCCATACAAATAATGAAGTGTTGAATAACAAACTACACCACGATGAGGAGACGGTAAGTCGTACGTACACATGTATGGTGAATTTTTCATTCATAGGATAGATAGAATAATGAATATGGTTGTACAAAATTTATAATAACATCTTAGTTTGTATAAGGTACTGGATTTTTTATTTTATTGTGTAAATAACTAAGAAATAGGAAGTATAAGAAGAAAAGAACTTTGAAAGAGGTGATAAAATAATTACCTCTTCTTTGGGTGCTTCTATTTGACTTGAATAAAGGGGCTTGTTAGGTTGGATTTCTGATCAAATTAAGGCCTCTAGTTTGAAGTGAGGCTGTTTTTGAGGATATTTGAGCAGGGTTTGGATGATACAAATGGATTTGGAGGTGTTAATTTAATAGAAGGGGAAGTACCCTTTTATTAGAGAGGTGAAGGGAACTTTAGGAAAAGCTTGAAATATTAATTTATTATAAAATCATTTTCGGTTTCTAATTGTTCCAAATGGATTTATTTATATGATAAGGTATGAATGGGTCGAAATACTCTCAAACAATAGGTTTTAGATAAGTTCATATCACCATATTAACCTTATCTTTTAGATTTAACTCTTGGTTAAATAGTTTAACTTTTACCATGTCTTCTTCTATTTTTATATTATATGGTTAATATAGTTACTATAAAATTCCAATATAATAAAAAGTGGTTCATTAATGAAATATATAACATTATCTAAGTACTTTTTATGAATATTATATTTTTAGTAATGTTATATCATTTAATAAAATAGTATTTGTTTGAAAAACTCATTTATGTCAATTTTGATACAATTTAGTATTTGTTTTTTTAAGTCATAACAACTTATTTACTTCAAAAAAATACATTTAATCAACCCTAAAATGTCATATTAATTTATAAAATTCTTGGATGGCATAAAAAGTTTCAATTTAAATTTATTTTAATATTTATAATATCAATTATTTTAATCTTTCATTAACAAGGTAATTACCAAATCATCATTACGTCATAAATAAATTTAATATTTAATGTCTAAAAATTATCAATAAAATACCATGATATAGGAAATAGTTTTATATTTATAATTAATATTTATATTTGAATTTATCTTATTTATAACCCTATATTAAAAATGGTATAGTTATTAAACTTTAAATTTAACACTTTTAACTCTTCTTTAAATAAAATATAATAAATGTCCTAATCAAACCCAAATGGATAAAAAAGGATATTAGTTTTTTCCTAAGGTTTATTTTGTTCTAAAAACACTTATCCAATAGAATTAGGATATGTTTGGGGGTAATTTTATATTATTATAGTATTATTTCTACCATTAAATACCTTATTTACTTTTAACCGTGATAAATAAAATTTAAAAGTTACTATTCACCAAAAATAATTTTTATCCTATTAAACCATATTTTACTTACTAATACCAACCATTTTTGTTGGATTTTTTAAACTCAATTCACAGAACCGCTAAAATTACATTTTATGCAAATTTGCAAATGTACCTAGAAGATGGGTAAATGACATTAAAACGTTCAATGAAATTTTATATATCTAATCTTATTATAAAATGACTAAAATGAATTAAATTGGACTAATATATGTATTATATATCTATTTTGACTTTAATATAAATTTTATTTAAGAAAATTATTTAAATGAAAAGGTCTGTTTTTATGTACTATGCGGTATTGTTCACTATTCATCAAAAATTTAATATTTTTAGAAAAATTCAAAAAATTCACCCTAACCTAATTTTGATATTTCAAATTAAAAAATGAAGTCTATTTTACCAAATTAAATTTTTATTAGTGTATAAAATTAATTTTATTATTGTTCGCAAAAGGACATAAAAAGTAGTTCGTTTAAGAAAATAGTTTTTCTAAATATATAACTATTTTAATAAAAATTATACAATTAATTGTAAATATGTTTTATTTATGTGAAAAAATTATAAATAACATTTACAATTTATTTTTTACTATTCATATAACAATATTTAATTAATAAATAAATATATTGTTTAAATAATTACAATACTAATGTGTTGTTTCGTAGAAACTCAATCTTGTGTATAACTAAAGAGAAGTTGGTGTTGTGTGCAATATAAGCTATTAAATTATTTTAAACAGATAACTTACTATAAGATCATGGGGTGTTACATTCTCCCCTCCTTCAAAAAATTATGTCCTCACAATTTGAAATTTTTCTTCGAAAATAAAAGGTTGAAAATAGAAAATACCTTTGTAGAAAACCCTCATCGGAAATAGGGTTAATAAAATTTACTCTTAATAAGAGGGAAAGGGAAATGAGAAAAGTCACCACCAAATTAGGATTTAGAATAGAAGAACATTTGTTGAAATTAAAGAGACATAATTAAAGTAAAAGTATAAATATTTATAGGGATTGATTGAGGTCATAAATCACAAACAAGTGAACAATAAATGTAAAATTTAAGGCCTCAAATCCATAAATCTATGATGATTTAAAATATCATTGGTTCAACAAAACATAAGGTATTAGGATAACACATTTTTTAAGATACTATTTTTTTTAAAGACGAGGGATTAATTTACTATCAATATAAGAACTCAAGAAACATACTTGATTTCATTACCTGTCAAAATCATAATCTCATCATTTGGTTATGCTTTGATCTATTTTCACTTCATCCCTTACACTATGAAATGAATATTCAAAATAAATTTTTTTAATGCTTAAAGCACATTTTATAAATCATAAGGCCTAAAAGTATTTCCTTAATCCTCTATATTTTTATTGAAATCCAAAAGGTTAGGTAAAAGTATCCAATAAATTATACTTTAACCTTAAACAAAATATCAAGTGCTCAACTTACTCCATTCCAACCTTTAGACTTATCCAAAATACTTGTGTCCAAACTCACAATCCAAAAAATTATATGGGAGGTAAACATAATGAAGATATCTTTTTTCCACATAATAACATGCAAATACCTTCATCATGTATTCTCTTGAGTCACAGTAACAACCTGAATTATCAGATATCCTTATTGAAAACATATATGTTTCCTTGTTCCAAAACATAGTGTATTATTCCATGAGTCCCAAAAAGATGTACACTTCATCCATGATAGCATGACCCTCTTGTTGACAAATCCAAAATTAGTTCTCAAGAAACTAGCATCATCCAATTTACTTATTCAAATCCAACATATCTTTATCCAAACATCATTATATTAACATAAGGAACATATTAAGGGTTATATTTACCTTAATCAGATGTTCTCCAAATATAATCCTGCCCTTAAATCAATTTTCTTGTCCATTATAACTATTCAACATATTCTTGAAAATCCTTAACGAAAAACATAAAATGAATACTCTTTATATAATTCACTTATTCATAATTCTTGGATCCAAATACATAAATACTTCAATCCTTCCAATTTAATGGTTGGAATGGAATGGGTCCTTCCTTGGTTTAGAGGTATATTCTTATGTCTGGGCATTGATTTGGGTAATGCACATGATTTCCATAGATGATACATTGAACTCCGAAACAATTGGTCACTCTATGACTCTTTTTTCTACAAATATAACAGCTTCCCCTCCATTTGAGGTATTCCTCAAGGTTTTTTTCCCTTCCTCTTGACATGTAGGAAACCAAATCTTCTTTCCTCTATGCGTCTTAAAATTTGAACATTTATAAACGTTTATCCCCCTTTTATTCAATGTACTAGTAAAGTCATAAATGATTACATTGTTAATCATATATTATGATAAATGATTTGGAATAATCACAATATCTTTCTCTCCAGTCATTATCCATTTTTTTGCTCAAAATCACCATATTTCCCATCAAACTCAATGTTAATCCAATTCCTTCCAGTTTCCTCCATTAACTAAGACTAGAAATCATAGGGTGAGAAACAGATCTCATTGAAGAAAACCACATAATCAAGGGATGATGCTTTCAATCTATAACATCTTAGATTTAATCCTAGGTTTTACATGATCATTACCAAAATTCTAGGGGGTTATTCTATACTTATCCTCAAACAAAATCGAAGGGTTATGATCTTTAATCTAAGTTTTCTCAATATATTTACAAGGTTTTTTATAAACTTCCTCTGATACCAACTGTAATTCCCCAAACCCAAAAGCCCAGAGTTGGTGCATTATTTTAATACATTAACATGACTATAAGGAATTAAGTCCTAAATGACTGATCAGTTTATAATTCTTGGGAAATAGATTACATACATGAACTTCACATTAAAATTTCAAAAATAAAATACAACATAGATAATCCTTTGATAATTCCATTATTCTCCTAGCTTAAACCTTTATATGAAACATAATACACCTCTTGGAATCTTGGGAAAATAAAACATAAGAAAGGGGTGAACTTAGATGCTCAGTAAGGATAAACAATATAGCAGAAGTTATCATAAATAATCACAAACTTTTATGTAAAGTTATAAAATTGAAACACAATACCTTTAAACATAAGCTTCAGTATAATATAGAAAATATAAATCATATAATTCCATTTACTTATCCACATGGATATTCTAATAGTTTAACAATCACATGTAACATTAATAAATAATCTCATAATGATGGAATTCATAATGTCAGACATCTTAACCACAAAGTCAAGGCCTCATGCCAAGACCCTAAATATATATTTTTTCATGGATTTTTTCCAAAAAACTAGTTTGTCTCATGATATATATTGATTCATCAAGGGGATATAGCGGGAATCGCTTGTCACTTACTAAGTCCAATGCATTCCTCATATGAAAATGTTTAAACATAACATAAACATTTGTATTAAAACTAGCATACAAAATGTAAATAATTTAACCATAAAACATGAATGGTATAAAAATATCACATTCATAGCCAAATATATCACCACTAATTTAATACAATATGGAAGATTGTATTATAATAAATCAACCTCAATCAAGAATAATATCAAGTAAAGGATGGTCACATTGGTGAAAATGATCACTAAAACTCTTTGAGAGAAATATCCCTTTTTGTGAAATCATTTTAAAGTAACACATATAGAAAGTAAGTCATTGAAAAGATATTTTTTAATAAAAGTGTCCAAAACCACTTTTAAACTTTTGAAATTAATTAACATTTTAAAATAATCATGTCTATATAAATAAATCCTTAAAATCATTTTGAAAAAATGGATATTAATTAAAAAGATTTTGAAAAAAATAAATCATTAAAAATTTTAAAATGATGATCTTGATAAGGTGTACCTTACAAAAAACTTTAAAATATTCCCTTTTAAAACATTTTTATGAAATATGGACATTTATGAAAAATATGTCCCAGTAAATACTTACACATAAATAATCTCGGATAATAATGAGATTGAGGAATTAACCCTTAACTTGTATTGTCCTTTAGTTGAGGGTATATTTATCCTCCTGTATAATGACCCTAGTATGTTATTAAATTATACCAGAACCATATTAATATTTATGATATCATATATGATTCATTTACAACTTTATACTACCCATTTAATAATAATTTCCATTTTAAAGTAACATTTCGGGTAATAATCGCTTTTTTTATCGTACATGTTTTAACTTGTTGTTCTTGATCGTATCACTTAGATCATGATTTAAATCATTAAAGAGTATAAAACATGATTTATATATTATATATATTCATAATATAAATATGTATAATAGATAGATATATTAAATGGAAACACCATTCATGGAGACGGTAGTTTGTACGTACGCGTGAACGTTGTTTCGGTTTTCTTATCGTATAGTATGGAAATAAGTAAATGAAATATATGTATTTACATAAATATATATTATTATAGTAGAAATATTATTTCATATACCTCATTATTAATCAATATATATATTTTTTTATAAAAATTCATGAAGGGTGATCGTTGAAGATGAATCTCATCGCATCGTGGAGACGGTAAGTCGCACGTATGCAAGAGCAGCAATATCGTTATATTGATGGAGAAATAGTGTTTAATTGGATTATATATTAAATATAAAGAATAATTAACATGTTATATTTAATATTTATATAAATTATACTCATTATTATACCCATCCAAATAATTAAGTGTTGAATAACAAACTACACCACGACGTGGAGACAGTAAGCCATACGCACGCATGTATGGTGACTTTTTCATTCATATGATGGATAGAATAATTAATATGGTTGTAGAATATTTATAATAACATATCATCATGTATAAGGTACTTGAGTTATTATTTTACTATGTAAATAACAAAAAAATAGGAAGTAGAAGAAGAAAATAACTTTCAAAGAGGTGATAAAATAATTACCTCTTCTTCGGGTGCTTCCTTTTGATTTGAACCAAATGGATCCTTAGGTTGGCTTTATGATCAAATTAAGGCCTATAAGTTGAATTTAGGTTAGTTGGGAGGATATTTGATCAGGTTTTATCTGAGAAAAAGGGCTTTGGAGGTGTGAATTTGAGAGAAGGGGAAGTACCCTTTTATAAGCGAGGTAAGGGACACTTTAGGAAAATATTGAAGTATTAATTTATTATAAAATCATTTTCGGTTTCTAACAGATAAAAATGGATTTATTTCAAGAATAAGTTGGTTATGGGTCTAAATACTCTTAATCAATATGTTTTTGACAAGTTTAGGTCACCATATTAACCTTATCTTTTATATTTAACTCTTGGTTAAATAGTTTAACTTTTACCATGTCTTCTTATATTTTTATATTATATGGTTAATATAGTAACTATAAAGTTAAAATAGAACCTAAAGTGGTTTATTAATTACATATATAACATTATATAAGTCCTTTTTCCAATTTTTAGATTTTTAGGAATATTATATCATTTAATAAAATAGTATTTGTTTTAAAAACTCATCTATGTTAATTTTGAAACTATTTAGTATTTGGTTTTTTTCAAAGTCATAAAACTTTATTAATTAGAAAAAAATACATTTTATCAACCCTAAAATGTCATATTAACTTATAAAATTCTTATATGGCATAAAAAGTTTCAATTTACATTTATTTTAATATTTATAATATCAACTATTTTAATCTTTCATTAATAATGTAATTACTACATCGTCATTGTGTCATAAATAAATTTAATTATTTAACGTCTAAAATTTATAAATAAAAAACCATGATGTATAAAATAGTTTTATATTTATAATTAATATTTATAGTCAATTTTATCTTATGTATAACCCTATATTAAAAAAATTAGTTATTGAACTTTGAATTTCACACTTTTAACTCTTCTTTAAATAAAATATAATAAATGTCCTAATATAACTTAAATGGATCAAAAAGGATATTAATTTTGTACTAAGATTTATTTTGGTCAAAAAAACTTATAAAATATAATTATGACATGTTTTGGGGTAATTTTATATTATTATAGTATTATTTCTACCTTTAATTACCCTATTTACTTTTAACTGTGGTAAATAAAATTCAAAAGTTATTATTCACCAAAAATTATTTTAATAATATTGAACCACATTTTTCTTATTGATGAAAACCATTTCTATCAGATTTTGGAAATTCAATTCACAGAATCTGTAAAATTATGTTTTATGCAAATTTGCAAATGTCCCTAGAAGGTGGGTAAAAGACGTTAAAAAGTTCAATGAAATTTTATATATCTAATATTATTATAAAATGAATCAAATGAATTAAATTGTACTAATATATGCATTATATATCTATTTTTACTTTAAGATAAATTTTAATTAAAAATAATTATTTAAATGAAAAAGGCATTTTTTATGTGCTATGCAGTATTTTTCACTATTCATCAAAAATTGAATGTTTTCAAAAAAATTCCAAAAAATCACCCTAACCTAATTTTGATATTCCAAATTCAAAAATGAATTCTATTTTTTCCAAATTAAATTTTTATAAGTGTCTAAAATTAATTTTATTATTGTTTACAAAAGGACATAAAAAGTAGTTCGTTTAAGAAAATAGTTTTTCTAAAGATATAACTATTTTAACAAAACTTATACAATTAATTATAAATATGTTTTATTTATGTGAAAAAATTATAAATAAAATTTAAAATTTATTTTTTACTATACATATTATAATATTTAATTGATAAATAAATATATCATTTAAATAATTATAATACTAATGTGTTGTTTCATAGAAACTCAATCTTATGTATAACGCAAGCCAAGTCAGTGTTGCGTGTAATATAAGATATCAAATTACTTTAAACAGATAACGCACTATGAAATCTTGGGGTGTTACACATGTAGTCAAAGTACACGACATGTAATTAATACATGTAATGTAATGACTTTGATCCAAGAAACATGGAACTGTAGGAAGTAAGCAATGTGTAAAAAGCTATATGTTTCATGTAACAGGAAAAAAAATTCATTAAATACACACGAAGTCCGTAGTTTTGTATTGTGTTTGGCTCATAACGGATCACACGTCATATATATGGTTGTACACATTGTGTAATTTGGGTCGGCTCACACATGTAACAAACTAAGATAGGTGTATTGCGTGATTCGTCACATGAAGAGAGTTAATTAATTAAATCAAATTGAACTACATGTCACTACCCGACCCACTGGGGTCTGGGCCACAACTACCCTAATCCCACCTCTAATAGGCCAGGGGATAACTTCTAGCACCAACTGGAATATCACACATATGGGAGGCCTTAGCCTATGGTACCTGTACACATATACCCACATACATCTTCATGAAACAGTGCATAGATAATATAAACTCAAAAGAAAAGCATGCATACGTATAACCCATAACCAGAGTATAATAGGAGTACTAAAAGTGTAAAAATGGAAAAATACAGACCCACCAAAAACTATAAAAGCATCCAACCAACTCAGAATAAGGGGATCGACATAAAATTTAATTACTAGAAAACTCCATGAGCAAGCTCTAGTAAACACCTCGATTGGTCTAGATCACTAAGCTCTACCTACTCCAGGTCCTCCTGGGACTCCATAAAAAGTCATGTCATTTTCATAATACACAACATGTGTGGAAAAATCTCATATAGGGGTGAGTATAGAAATACCCAGTAGGTTATCCAAAAACTCAAAATAAAGGGGAGAAATTGAAAGGAAATTGTTCACTCGACCTAGCTAGAGGGATCCCAAACAAGAGAGAAATTCCATATCAAACATCCTCAGCTATACATGACTAGTCAACTCATTTTTCATAGAGTATCAACCAAGAGAGGTGATAACACCCCCAAGAAAATCCCTAAAACACCCAGATATACTTGTCTCAGACTCCAAGTCTCACGAGGTTCTGACCTCATAGAAAGATATAGGAATCTACTGAAGGATCGAAGGTAACACATGCCTAGAAGAACACACTCCATAAGCTCATCCATCCCAGATGGAACTCATCTGAGAGATAAATTCCATTAGGAACAATGCTTCCATCCCTAATAGAATATTTGATAGATAACACTCCATCAGGTATCGCAAAGCTGATGGTGCATCCCTTCCATCTGAGGTGGTGTACATCCGAGAGAATATGCACATCAAATATCACCATAATGAAAGTCATGATGGAACCCAATGGATCTCGATATTTAGATAGCATATCTCACCCCTCCCTGATGAGGGATTCTACTGAACCTATATATTGGAACCATGAAATTTCTCTTCACTCATAAAGGGGGTCACTCGAAAAACTGAAGACCACATATCCTCGGATAGGGGATGACTCCCAAAACCATTGGGGGACACCAAAAACCCAATATAGTAACCCATATATCTCACTTGGATAGGGGATCTCACCCAATACCACTAGGGGACACTATAAACCCAATCTGACATCCTGAAGATCATATTTCTCAAATAGGGGATCATCGCCCTTTTAGTGTTAGTTGCGATGATTCAAAAAACTCCACTTGGAAGAACTTGTGAAGTAGAGGATCTTATACCTTATGATACCACAAACCCTACTAAAACCATCAACAGATTATGGGATCATATACCCGATAATTCCACAAACCCTATAGAAATTGGCTGTTATAAATGGAATCATATAACCAATGATACCACAAACCCTACTGGGTTATCCCTCTAGATAGGGGATCGTCGCCGGTGTAGTGTTGGTCACAATGATACCAAAACCCTGATCTAGGGAAAATGATATGATATAGGATCCCATCTTGGCCTCCCCAAAGGGATGATACAACTCTATCCAAGATCATCCAATCGAGGGGTCACAATCCTATAATAAGGGCATAATACCACTATACCCTCATAAGGATAGACCAAGGGACTCACTCAACTGCTGATGGTCCAAACATCACTAACTGAAGAGACCCACAACATTGCCTTGCATCACACCTAAAAGCTCAAAATTGTGGCCACCATTACATTATATGTGGAAAATAGATCGAGATAGGCTACTCACAGTCTGAATTCAAGCCCATACGAATGAGATACGTTGGGTGAAAGTCTCTAAGAAAAGTACACGGTGTGTACTAGGGTCCACATGGAATGTGGCCTTGACTAAAAACCCAATTTTTTTCTCTTATTCAAGGCTTGGTTGAACATGTGAGCTTACACAGTGTGTACAGGAAGTACATGGTGTGTCATGTCTCACCTTTTCCCCTATCCATGTCTTTCCCACACCGCTCAGCTAGTCATGACTCACACACAGCATGTACCCCTGGTACACAATGTGTCTCAACTAACCAACATCTTGTCCTTATCATATTACCATGTTCTTATTTGACACCATGTTCCAATATACTATGGTCGGGTACTATCACACAACCATGCCCTTTGACACAGCTACCCTAGCCAGGTCCCTTGGCCACATGACCAGGACTCACTACACGACATGTAACCCTAGTACATAGTGTATAGTCCCCAAAATTCCATCTTCCCTGAACATGAATAATATACAATGTGTGACCATATACTACACATCTTGTGATTTGGAATTCCCTGCAAGACACCTGAATCACCCCGGTTTCCCGCAAAACCTATATATCAAAACCCAAGGGATCTCTAATAGTCATAATAGGGATATAAAAAACACATAAAAATGATATTGGGACTTAAAACTCAAATCTTCTTACCTCATGGAGAAACATCAAAGCTTTAAGTGAAGATCCATGATCTAAAGAAACTGCAACACAATCCAGGAGCGATCACCATCAACACCAGATATTGGTGGTGCCTCCTCTCCATGGTTTCATCTCGGTTCATCCATTTCTCTAAAGGGGGAGGGGGTTTCCTCCTCTCTGTCATGCACACACAATGGGGAGGATATATACTTAATTTCTATTAAATCAATATCCTCCATTTAACACCCCACCTACACATGCCCCCGACTGAACACCCGGAACCAACAAATTTCATGCCACACCTAGGGAAAAGGTCATAATATGAACCCAACTATAGACTAAAACTTCCAATCTGAGACTCCACACATGTGTTATTCTATATTTCCAAAGAAATTGTATGTTTGTGATATATTATATTTAATATTTTTAATATCACCTCACTGAGGATCTTTAGGTACCGGAATCCCATGTCAACTCAAAATATAGCTTTTTAAAATATTCCAATATATATTATAAAGTATTACATAGAAAATCTTGAGTCTCTACATCCTCCCTACTTTAAGAATTTTCATCCTTGAAAAGTGAAATCCAAGGTGGAAGGAGCAAAAATTGATCTCTCTAATGGGACTCCCTCACTAGTGATCTCACCAAGGGTTCTTATGCTACCTATAAGAGAACACTAACACTAAAAAACACTTCTTATCAATGGTTGTAGTAACTATTATGAAATAAATCCAATTAAAAAAATATAATATAGTAGCAGTTTAATTAAACTGCCACTATATTTTTTTTATTTTAACAATTACTGGAGGTTCAATTGAAACTGCCACTAAATATTATAAAAAATCTATAATTCCTCCCCCTCTCCCCCGCCCTATGTGGCCCCGACCTCGACCCCTATCCCCCCCCTTCCTCGACCTACTCCTCTCCCCTACCAAGAGACAACCCTAACACTACCACCTTGTCAGCGACCATCATTCCCTCCACCCCTCTGACCTACCTCCATCCTTGGTGGCGAACCTGACACTCATGACCCCCCCCCCTCTTGGTTCCCCTCCTTGGTAGTGACACAGACCCCTCCCCCCCTCCTACCTCCCTCTCTCTAGCTCAATTCCACTCCTCAGTAGTGATGCAGACCCCCCCCCCCCCGACCTCCCTCTCCCCAGCTCAGATACCCTCCTTGGCAGAAATGCTGACCCCCCCCTGAATTTTGCATTATCCTCCTTATAATCATCCTAAAACTATTATTCATCAAGGGGATATTTTCTTATAATTTCTCTCTACAGTACTTATTTTAGGTATACATGGTATTATATAACACTTTATTGGTTAGTGAATAGGTAATTTTATTTGTTTCCTTTTGTATTTTCTCCTATAAAACTCCCTCATAGGGAGTTTATTTATATACAAAATAGGGTAGGGGTTAAAGGTGTTGTGGTTATGGATTTGGTTATCACAATTATAGGCTATATATTCCCTGGATTAACTGGATATATATAATTTGATATATGCTTCCATATAATATAGAAAAAGGTTGATTATATAACTACAGTATTAATAAATTGTGAATATTTGAGAGCCAATATAGTTTACACATTTAGAATTAATTATAAATCATAATTATTTTGTATTTGATTGATTTTATTGTAATCAAGTTAGAGGGTTTCGTCACCTCATACCCAGATACTGATATCAGAGACTTATCATGGAAGTACTGGGTTGATCTGACTGGGTAGCTTATCTAGTAATGTATGGTTTTGTTTTGGTTTTATGGTTGTCTCTTGCTGAAATGTTGTTTCAGTTTTGTAAGGTTGTATTCTTTTCCCCAAATTTTTCTTTCCTGGAAAATGAAATAAAAATATACTTTGGTAAAATCCATGGAAGCTTTAAAATTGGAAATATAAACACTATGTATAGCCTGAATAGATGGTGTTCTCTAGGGTGAATCCTCAATAGTGGTAGAAGGGGGTTTGTTGTCTTTTACAGCCATGGTAGACATATAGAGTTGAATGTTTTGGGTATACATGACATATTGTGAGCTCATATAGAGTTGAATATTTTTGTGATAGTAATTTTATTATGAAAAAACATTTCATTATATATATAATTTTTTTATTATAAAGATTATTAATTTTAATTTAATAAAATAAACATCATTTTTTTATTCTAACATATAAATATTATCTTATGAATAATTTTTCATAATTTTCATAAATAATTGTTTTGTAGCTAAATAGTGAAAAAATACCAATATTTCTAAAACATTTACTTTCATTACATTACTATAATAGAAAAGATGGATTAAATTTTTTAAACATTTTTATATTATAAATATATATATATATAATGAAAACATACTTTTTTGTATTTATAAAACCCTTGTATATAATTTTTCAAACATATGTAATATTTTAATCAAAATACTGATTTAGTCGATTAAATTAACAAATTAATTTTCTTCACCTATTGAAATTATATCCATAAAATGTACATTTTATTTTAGATCAATATTATCATATTATTTAATAATTGTAGTGTCTTTTTTAGGAATAAATGTATAATTACTGTGATTAATTTTTATGACCATGATAATGATAAAATATACTTTTCAATGGATTGTTTTATTAATTTTGTGTAACATTTAACTAATAAATTAGATTGATTTATCTAAATTAATGACACTATAATGATGTTTACAAATATATATGATTATATTAATATAAATTTTATTGGTAATTAATGCATTATAATATTAAGAAAAAATAATAGTAAAAATGTCATTTTTCTATAGAAAATAGTTTTCTAATATATAAAATGTTTTATTTTAAATGTATGTTTTATCATGATTATAAATTTAATTATATTAAATTCATAAAAAAATGGATGAACACATAAAAATTTAGTTATAGGGGTTATTTTATATGTTTAATAGAACATAATTTATATAGGTAAAAACATGTTACCATAGTAAAAACAAAAAAAAAGTAAAAAGTAAATATATAAGAAAAAATAATTTTATCTTTACAGAGAAAGATACTTCATCTTCCAAATCTAAATTTAGAAAGATATATTTGATATCTTTTATAATGTTCATGGGTTTTTTTTGTGCTAAAATTTATTATTTCGTATTTATGTTTAATTTATTTATTTTTAGTATTACTCATATAATAATTGTTTTCTTATACAGGTGGATTATTTTATTCTAGTTGGGGTGGATTGTTTGAATCTTATCATGATCATAAGATATTGGACTTTGACCCTAAAACTGGAATAATGATAATAAGAAAATTCATCAATAATGAATACAACCATCATGAAAAGGTGAATTCCTACTACTTATTTAATTAATTTTGTCATCATTTTATCTACTATTGTAAGTTAATTTCCTTATCATTTTTATCTAATACTTATTTATTTTTTTCCCTAGGTATTTTAGGAAGTCATATTTTTCTTTCAACTATCTACAACAAGGCACAAAGGAGATAAAATGTTTCTTTCTACCAATGTTACCATAGTTTCTATTTTCATTTCCTTTCTTTTTCAAACTTACAACACTGCATATTTATTTGATGATATTAGCTAAAAAACATTTCTCATTGTTGAAATATAGAATAGTATAGGAATATCATGTTCCCATTTTGGTGACTTCTCAGGACATAATGGGCACATGAGCTTCCTCTGCTCTTTTGGATTTCAACAATGAGAAAGGTTTTTTGGCTAAAAAATCAAGTCAATATAAAGTTTTGGATGTTAAACAAATAAATACAATGTAAATCATGGTAGTATTGGTAGTTATACATTTTTTTAGACTTTGGGGTGTTTAAGAATCATCTGCACCTCAATCTGAAAACGGTGTGACCGGTATGACTCCAAGTGCTTCTTTTTATTTAAAATTGACATTAATTTTAGTAAAAAAGAAAACTAACATACTCAAAACTAAGAAAACATATTACTATTATTTTTAAACATTAATACAATCATCGATAAGTCATTTTTGATGTGTATTAATCATCCTCACCTCAATCTGATACATGATGTACTCAATATGACTCAAAGTGTTTGTTATCAGTTTAAAATCAACATTTTAGTTCAAAAAGTGCCACTCATTGAAAACTAAGAAAACAAACTTGTATTTTCTTGATAATTAATGAAATTTATCCATAAAACATTTGTGATGTTTTGGAATCAGTATCACATAAAACTGATACACAATGTGATATGTATGAGTCAAAGTGTGTGTTTCCAGTTTAAAATGACAATTTAGTAAAAAATAAAAGTGACATACTCAAAACCAATAAAAATAATTCATATTGTTTTTATACTTTATTATAATGATCTATAAGTCATTTTAGATATGTAATAATCATCCTCACCTCAATTTGATGCACAGTGTGACTAGTATGACTCCAAGTGCATCTTTTTATTTAAAATTAACATCAATTTTAGTAAAAAGAAAAAATGGACTACTTGAAACTGATCAAAAATATTTGGATTATTTTGATACTTTAGTAAAATGATCCATAAGTCATTTTTGATTTGTGGGAATCAACTGCACCTCAATACAATACACGGTGTTACTGTTATGACTCTAAGTGTGTCTTTTTATTAAAAATTGACATCCATTTTAGTAAAAAGGATAAATGACCTACTCAAAACTTATCAAAAGAATTAGTATTGTTTTAATAATTTAGGAAAATTATCCATAAGTCATTTTTGACGTGTAGGAATTATCCTCACCCCAATATGATTCATGATGTTCCAGGTATGACTCAATGTGTCTGTTATCAGTTTAAAATCAACATTTTAGTTCAAAAAGTGTTACTCACTAAAAACTAAGAAAACACACACGTATTTTCTTGATAATTTATGAAATTGGTTAATAAGTCATTTTTGATGTGTAGTAATTGGTCTCACATCAAACTATTACATTCTGTGGCCAGTATGAATCAAATTGCATGTTTCCAGTTTAAAATGACAATTTAGTAAAAATGATAAGTGATGTAATTAAAACCAAAAAAAAAACATTTGTATTGTCTTGATACTTTATGATAATAATTAATGAGTCATTTTATATTTTTATGAATCATAATCACATAAATTTGATTAACGGTGTGACCGGTATGACTCTAAGTGTGTCTTTTTATTTAAAATTGACATCAATTTTAGTAAAAAGTACAACTAACCTACTCAAAACTGAGAAAGCACATTCGTATTATTTTTATACTTTATTAAAATGATCCATAAGTAATTTATGATGTGTGGGAATCATATTAATCACAATAAAATACACTATGTTCCCATTATGGCTCCAAGTGTGTCTTTTTATATAAATTGACATCCATTTTAGTAAAAAAGGACAACTAACCTACTCAAAATCGAGAAAACACATTTTTATTGTTTTTATACTTTATTAAAATGATCCATAATTCATTCTTTTATGTATATCAATCAACCATACCTCAATATGATACACGATGTTCCCGGTATGACTCAATGTATCCGTTATCAGTTTAAAATTAGCATTTTAGTTCAAAATGTGTCACTCACTGAAAAATGATAAAACGCACATGGATTTTATTGATAATTTAGTACATTGAATTATAGTTTATTTTTAAAATTTATAAATTTTTTTCATATTAAATTGATACCTGAAGTGATTGGTATGAGTCAAAGTGCATGCTTCCAATTTAAAATGACATTTTAGTAAAAAAGACAAGTGACATACACAAAACCAAGTAAATACATTAGGATTATTTTTATACTTTAAGAAAACAATCCATAAATCATTTGAGATATGTAGGAATAATTTACACATGAATCTAACACACGGTGTGTCCGTTATGACTCTAAGTGTATATTTTTATTTAAAATTGACATCAATTTTAGTAAAAAGGACAATTGACGTTCTCAAAAAATGAGCGAACACGTTAGAATTGTTTTTATACTTTAGAAAAAATATCATAAGTCATTTATGATGTGTAGGAATCAACCATATGTCATTCAGAATTACAGTTTTTCCTGGATGGAAGTAAATACATTTTTAGTATTTTAAAACACTAAAACGTGTTAGAAATGGTAAAAACTAGAGAAAACTACCTCATATTGATGTGAAATTATGGTATAACCACCTTTGAGTAGTTTTTTATGTTTATGCGTAGAAAACACATCAATTTGACATGCAGTGTGGTAGTAATTACTCAGTAAACACTTCTTAAAGGTATAAATCCTTTAAAAACAAGTTTCAGGGATTCAAAACATGGAAAATTATATTTGATTACCCTAAAATCAGAGGAAATTAACCGTAGATTTAATTTCAAAATGTAGGAACCTATAGCATGTCATTTTGAATTACAGTTTTCTTAAGGTGGTTATAAATACATTTTTAGTGTTTTAAAATACTAAAACATGTATGGAACAGTCAAAACCACATAAAACACCCTTGTATTGATGTAAAATCATGGGACAAACACCGATGAGTTTTTTTATGTGTATTCATAGATAAAAAATCAATACGGCATGCTAAGTGGTTATAATTACTCAGTAAACACTTATTAAAGGTACAAAATCCTTTAAAAACAAGTGTCGGGGGCTCAAAACCTAGAAAACAACAACAGATTTCCTTGAAATTAGGGGACATCAACTTTAGATTTAATTATGAAATGTAGGAATTAATGACACATCATTCCGAATTACGGTTTCCCGAGATTGTCATAAATGAATTTTTAGTGTTTTAAAACACTAAAACAAGTGTAGAATGGTCAAAACCATAGAAAACGACCTCAGATTGATGTGAAATCATGGAGAACCCACTATTGAGTTGTTTTTTACATGTACACGTAGATAGCACGTCAACTTGATTTGTGGTGTGGTCATAATTACTCGGTAAACACTTCTTAAAGGTATAAAAGCCTTTAAAAACAAGTGTTTGGGGGTCAAAACCAGGAAAATGATGTCGGATTGCCCTGAAATCAGGGTAAAATGACCATAGATTGAATTTTGAAATGCAATAACTGACAAAACATCATTTCAAATAATGGTTTTTCCATGATGTCCATAATGTGTTTTTAGTGTTTTTAAATGCTAAAACATGCATGGAATGGTCCAAACCATAGAAAACAACCTTGAATTATTGTGAAATCATTGGAAAAGCACCGATGATTTGTTTTTTAAATATAGGAAATATTGTGATATTAAAGTCTTTAAAATTCATTTATTAAGTCAAGTTCAATCACACCACACATTTCTTTAAAAATAAATTATAATATTTAATTATCCCTTTAAGGTTTCAAGTATTTAATCTTATATTAAAAAGGTAATTTTATGTTTTCAAAGTGTTTTGAATTATATATTATTTTTTTATGTTAAAATTTATTCTTTCTAGTTAACAAAATAAAAACTTTTATGTGCATCATTATGAATATATTCTGTGTCTTGTTTCTTTTGCATTTATTTTCTTAAAATGTTCTGGTTTTCATTGTAGGTGGTGGATGTCAGTAGTAGGTAGGAGGTTAACCATTCTGATCCAAGACATTCATATGGTTTTATACTATAATTCTAATTTATTATATTTAGTTTTAATTTTTGTTTTCTTTTTTGTTATAGTTGATGAGATGACGTGGTCGGTTTCAGTTGATGAGATGATGCGGAGGAAGACATATGCAGTAGAATTCATGACATGGATTTATATTACGCATGAGTTGTTGTGGGATATATTTTATATATATATATATATTGATGACTGGGGTATTTGTTGACAAATGTGTGGGTTGACTGAGACTGAGGTTATGAGGATTGTAGATGTTTTTATATATGACTATAGATGTATGATGTATATAGGATGGGTTTATCATATATTCATGTTTCAGTTTATTGCATGTCATTTTTTTATATTTATAATTTTTTATTAAATAATTTTTTTAAAAAAAATAGGATTTTGTAGTGGTTTTTTGTAACCACCTCTAAATACATTAAATAAAATATGTTTTATTAGCAGTTACAATTAACCGTCGCTAATATTTTCAATTGTGGTTAGTTTTATTTTACTTATATTTTCCTCAGGTATTTTTTTTAATAAAATAACTACCACTAAATAAACATGAAACCATCTCTAAATGTTCCAAAAATAGAACATAAGAAAACTACAGTGAAATTAAAAAAAATTATGTTGAATGGCTATAGAACATTAAATACACGACGGATCTATTAACCGTTGATATAATATTAGGTAGTGGTTTGAAACGCTATTAGTATACAAATAAACCATTGCTAATGACTTTTTGGTAGTGTCAAAGGAACCAAAAAGGTCAAAATACACCCACATCTAACTAAAACCAGGTCAAAATCATGAAATAAAGTGGAAACATGTCTCCTCAACTGTGATAGGTGGGAAACACCAAGCACCCAGTCCATTTTCAGTCATAGGATTTAGCAGCACACCTCCTCACTAACCTGATGCATATACCATTATAACCCGGTAGTTCTCATCCACCCACGGATGAACTACACCACATCCTCCTCAAGTGTCTCACTTATAAGGCTAACACCAAGTATATGAGGGTGCTAATGTATAATATAGGTCTTCCCAAGTGTACACACTAGGTATTACTGGACCCTTCGACTGTGATCCCACAGATACCTCACCCACAAGTGGAAAACCAACTGAGCATAGATGGTAATAAACCAATCCATACTAAGGAAACATCATAATGCCTCTCTATACCACTACGATATGGTTATATGTGAGGATCTTCCCCCACTAGGTCCGCCAAGAATATGGTTCGAGCAAAAAGGATCCACCAGAAATGTCAAGGTTTGATCTGACACTCCCACACACCACCACGCCCCAAACATAAAAATCAATCGAACTCACCCACTATACCTCGATGCTATACAATTTGAATAGAACTGACTCTATTGTATGGTTTTAATCGCATCACAAGAACATGTATTTGTGGGGGGAGGAACCCTCTTCCTCAAGTATTTGAAGCTACATTAAACAACACTAGCATAGGGTTCTACAGATGCCCTGCATCACCCTGGACAAGCCTCGAGAAAGAAGTGATAGAAAATGGTACCTCATAATAGTGTCTAACAATGCTAATTTAGAAAGTATAATGGACATAAATCATACCTCTAATCATCCTTGGAGCCTCCAAGTCAAAGGCTTAATTATGTGGCTTGTACTTGTCCTCACCCCCATCCTCCAGCTCCATGAGCCTGGTGCGGACCACCTGGGGGTGGTGGTGGAAATAGCTTGTAACATCTTCCACCTCCTACTACTCTCCCCTCTCCTCTTCCACATCCTCCACCTTATAGAACTCCATACTTCAAATGCTACCTCTACCAGGGTGGTCCATCGATCGTATCCCTCTCAATAGCACGAGGGGTTGGACAATCTCTAGAAAGATGTCCTCGATTGTCGCAAGCATAGCACTTCCTCTCCTATGGCTATACAGATCTATCCTGGAAGCCCATACTCATAGACCCTCCATCTTGGGATCATATCTGGAATTTTCTTTCACACCCGGATACCTAACCCTATTGTCAGCTACAAGCTTCCAAGGTCTTAGCTCCTATGTGCCCAGCACTAACAGTCGGGGTTCTCTTAGCCAAAAATCTCTCCCCCGCCAAGGCCTACTCAATCACTCCATCATAGGTGGGAATACACAATAGTACTACCGATTCCCTAATCTCTTAGAGTAATCCCTGCTTAAAGTTCTATGATTTGAAAAAAAATCTTGAACCATATCCAGAGATTATCACAATAGGTTTTTAAACCTTACCGAGTACTCTTCCATGAACATGATATCATGACAAATCTATAGAATCTCCCAAAATTTTATTGATCTCAACATGTCTAGATAAAAAATTTCCATAAAGAGATGAAAAAACTTCACCCAACTGAGTGTTGCCTCATCATGAGTCTGTATCACCAAAATCCACCATCACCTTGCTGAACCCTGCAAAATGATCACCATTAGGACCACCATCTGATTGGTAGGTGTCCTCAGGAGGCAGAAAACATGCGTGAAAGCACCAATATAGTCATCAACTTCCTAGGAGTCTGGATCACCCTAATACTTCATAGATCACTACCTTAGGAAATCATGAAGTGCACTCAGCCTACGTATATCCTCATCCTGAACTATCACTACTACAAAAACGTCCTTTATTAGCGCTCAAAACGGGCTTTAACAGTGCTAAAAAAGTGTTGTAAAGCTCGGTGCTAATATAAGGGGGTCCCTTTTATCAGCGCTTTGAAAAGCACTGATAAAGGTCCCTTTTATCAGTGCTAAAAAAATCACTGATAAAAGACCCCTTTATCAGTGCTTTTTTTAGCACTGATAAAAGGGACCTTTATCAGCGCTTTTAAAAAGCGCTGATAAATTTCAAAAAAATGAAAAAAAAAATAAAAAAAATTATAAATGTGGGGGGAGATCTTTTAACAGTGCTTTATCCCCCCCTTTATTAGCGCTAGGTGGCGCGCTACCCTTACGGTGCATCCTCACACACATGCACCCCTTTGCATCCACCCAAACTCGAACCCATGACCTCCCCCATTTCGCAGTTGCACCTTTACCATTAATCCATTTCGTTTTGTTTTCTATTTAATGATATATCTATATATATATAGTTATATTTATTTGTATATTGATATAGATTCATATTAATATAAATATATTTATTCATATATAAGTATACATATATTCATTCGTATATTAATATATATTTATATTTATTTATATATATATATTTAGTTATAAGTATTTATTCATATATTTATTTGTATATTAATATATACTTATAAGATTAGTTTTAAATACATTTATGAAAAAATTTATTTTTTATGTGTGTTTATAAATAAATAAATAAATACATACATACATATATATATATAACACACAGACACACACACACATAGACACATATATATTTATGAATAAATACATATATATGTGTATTTGAAATCCATAGAATGTTAAAACAACCATAACATATAATAGAGAACCCTGTTTCAACTCCAAAACCAGTAAAATCGAAGAAAATGAAACAATATTCAATATTATATGTGGTACAGGCCTAACGGACATCCGAATTAGAAGTTATACTTGTTTTAATGTTAACAAATTGGGGTATCCTGACCAAAAAAATCAGTTTTGGAGGACTTCTAGGCCTTTTTTGGCTTTGAGAAATGTTACAGAAGCTTTCCTTCAGCACCCAACGCATAGATCTCATCGCAGGCTTCGATTTGATATGTTGTAGAGCTCACACGGACACCCAGATCAAAAGTTGTGTCCATTTGAAGTTTGAGTTGCATTTTCAACTTATTTTAGATCTTTTATTAATTGTTTTGATTTTTTGTGTCTTAAAATTGTTATTAAATGATTTTTAATCGATAATAATTAGCAAATTATTAATTAATAATATTTGTTTTAAAATTTTTAAATCCATTTTCACTAAATTTATTATATATTAAATGTAATAGTCTATTTATACGTATCTAAAACATATTTTAAAAATATATATTATATTTATATATGAATAAATATACTTATATAAAAATAATTTATTTTTCATGAATATTTTTTGAAATATAAATTTTTTCATCACTGATAAAGCCCATATTTATCATCGCTACTAAAAGAAGTGCTGATAAAGTCCCCCTTTATCATCGCTTGTTTTTAGCGCTGATAAAGGGGTAGCACTTCCCTTGCCCGTTTTTGTAGTAGTGTATCGGTAAAACTTGTGGCTCAATGGGTGGGGACTCAAATAAAGGACCACATTTAGGTTCTGCCTAAAGACCAGTGCCCTACACTGAATCGCCATCACTAGGTAGATCATTATCATTATCCCATTGTGGAACCCTATCTGGTTATCATCACAGAGACATCCTAAAATACAATCAAGATTCACCAAGGTCAAAGATTATATGTGGGGATATGACTCGATAAGGACATGGGACCCACAACCTAGTCCTATATGATGAATGTACCAACATTTCCCTACAACCAAGGCCATAATGTCTTGATTCAAACAAGCAAGTTATCAAAGTCTTGGTGAATGGATACATTAACCGCCACACCAACACTAGAGTCCCTGGCCTGAAAGATGAACTCGAAACACTGTAACATTATCGTTATGCAACCCAAACCAAGATCACAGACACCAATCCTAAGGAAGTACCTCCTCTATTACCACTATATCATGAACTAAACCACCAGGGTCTGGGTCACGACTACCCCAAACCCACCTCTAATATTCCAGGGGTTGGTCTCTAGTGTTGAGTAGGTATATCACACACATGGGAGGCCTTATCCTATGGTACCTATATGTATTCACCCACATACATCTCCATGAAACAATGTAGAGATAATATAAACTCAAAAGAAAATCTTGCATACATATAACCCACAACCATAGTACAAAATGAGTACTAAAAGTGTAATAAGGGAAAAATAAAATCCCACCAAAAACTGTAAAAACGTCTAACCTGCTCGGATGAAGGGGATCACTATCAAATGTAACTGATGAAAATATCCCCCAAAAAAAGCTCTAATAAACACCTCGGTCAGTCTATCTCACTAAGCTCCACCTACTCTAGGTCCTCTTGGGACTCCATTGAAGTGCCTATTATCTGCAAAAGACACAATATGTGCAGGAAAATATCATGCAAAGGTGATTATAAAAATACCTAGTTGGCACACCAAAAACCCAAAATAAAAGGGATCAACTGAAAGTAAATAGTCCACTTGACCCATCCATAGGGAACCCAAACAATAGAGAACTCCATCTTAATATTCCCAGTTATACACGATTATTTAGATCATGACACATGGTGTATCAACCAAGATAGGTGACAGCATAGCAAGGAAACCCAGAAAATGCCTAGATATACTCATCTTAGACTCCAAGTGTCATGAGGTTTTGACCTCATAGATAAAAACAGGATTATATTTGAATCTTGAAGGTAAAACGTGCCTAGGATAACACACTCAAAGAGATAATCCATCCTAGATGGCACTCATTTAATAGATACACTCCATCGGGAATAACATTGACATCCTTGATGTCTCCTCCGAGAGATAACACTCCAGCGGGTATCACAAAGTTGATGGAACATTTCTACCATCATAGGGGGTGTACATCCAAGAGAACATGTTTTTTAGATCTCACCATAAATAAAGTCATTTTGAAACCCAGTGGATCTTGATACATAGATAGGGGATATCACCCATCCCTGATGGGGGATGCTACTAACACTACTAGAACCGCGAAAGCTCTTATCACTCAGAAAGGGGATCACTCCCAGAACTGCTGGGGGACACTACAAACCTAGTACAAAAAACAAAATACCATATCTCCTTTGATATGGTATGGATCCCAGAACCACTGGGGGACACCAATAACACAATCTGGTAACCCAAATATCTCACTCAGATAGGGTATCACACCTAGTACCACTAGGGGACACCACAAACACAATATGACATATCAGAGATAATATCGCTTAGATAGGGTATCACCACCCTTTTAGTGCTGGTAATGATGATTCCACAAACCCCACCTGGTAAAACTCCCAAAGTATAGGATTTTATACCTGATGATACCACATACCCTACTGAAACTATAAACTAAGTATGGGATCATATACCCGACAATGCTACAAACCCTACTGAAACTGTCTGATGCATTGGGGATCGTATAAAAAACGATACTACAAAACCTACTGGGTTATACTACTAGATAAGGGATCACTTCCTGTGTATTATTAGTCTTGATGATACAACAGACCTGATCTAGGGAAAACGATATGATATAGGATCTCATCCCAGCATCCCTAGAGGGATACTATAACTCTATCCAAGATCATCCTATCAAGGAGATCACAATCATATACTACGGATGTAATGATATTGTAACCTTGTAAGGATAGACCAAGGGACACACTCAACCGTTGTTGCCCAAACATTGCTAACCAAAGTGACGCACAACATCTACTCGCATCACACCTTAAAGGCCCAAACTATGGCCACTATTTCATTCTATGTGGAAAACAGATTAGGATAGGCTACTCAAAATCCTAAATTCATGTCTAAAATAAGGATATATGATAGAAGAAATTATCCAAGAAAAGAACATTGTTTGTACTAGGGTCCACATTGCATGTGACCCCACCTGAACACACAACTGTGTCCTCAACTATACGGCTTGGCTGGCCATGTAAGATTACATAACGTTTACATGAAATACATATAATGTATCATCTCACTTAAGCCCCTGGTCATGTATTTCCCCCCACATGGTTGGGTCATCCATGACTCACACATGGCGTGTACCCCTTGGTACATGGCATGTCTCGACTAACCGGCCTCTTGGACATGTCATCTTTTCATATACCTATCTTGAAATACCATGCCTGGAATTTTAATTTTTATCAATGATATAGTTTATATATTTTTCCTTGGGTTTTGGATCACGTTTTGGGTATTATGGTTTTGAATTTTGAGTTTTGGGGTGTTTTTTCTCTTAGCGCATAGTTGGTGCATGGTTAGACAAAACTGTGTGGCCTAACACAGGAAACTGTTCAAGATTTGGTTTATTTCTGGGTGAGGGTTCACAAACCATGCATGGTTATTCAAATCATTCTTAAAGCATATAGGAATCCACTATCTCATGGAAGAACCATTCTACGCAGTTGGCGCATGGTTTACCAAACCATGCGAGCTGCCGAGAACTAAAAAAATTTTAAATTCCATTTCTACCCGTTTGGAATTTTAAACCAAAATTCACCCATTTATCCCTTCCTCTAGTTCATATGACCCTAGGGGAGACCCTCCTTGGTTCTTCAATCCTCCCCATTCCTCCCTTGGTGTATATATATGGATTTCTTCATGATTTAAGGGTGATTTCTCAAGGTAATATCCTCTATTCTTCTCCTTCCATTTTTTTTGAGTTTCTCTTCTCCCATGGTTATTTGGATCTGAGTTTCATGTTTCCCCTTGATTTATATTTGGATTATTATGTTTTTAAGGTTCCTTGTGGGTGTTCTTCCTTCACCAGGCCTTTGTGATGTGGTTTTAGGTGTGCGTTGTCAAAGCACATGTGATTTGAGGTAGGTTTCCCTTTAATTATCCTTTTTAATTTAATAATCATTGGTTTCTTTATTTTTGAACCTTCCTTGAATATTTAATATTGATGTGTGATCTTTTAAATATTTTCTTGGTGTAAAAAGTGGTGATTCCTTCCTTGTTTTGTGATAAATGGAATTTTTTTTTGAATGTTGCACACCAAGTGTTCGATGAAATGTCTGATTGGATTTTGAAATTTATATGTGATATATAATTTTTTTTTTGGATTTTTTAATATATTTTTGATATGTAAAATGATTATTAAGGTTCCTTGAATGGGTTTCCCAAGTGGTTTTGGATTTAAAAGAAGTGTGTATTTGGCTTTTAAAAATGGTTTGGCATGTGATGGTCGTTAATGGCCCATTTGGCATTTTGATGAAAATGGATTTTTCGGGAAAATGTGATGTGAGAATTAAAGTTGGATTTTATAAATGATTTTGAAATGAAAAATTTTGTATTTTTACCTTTTTGGAAATGTGATTTTGGTTCTTTGAAAAAACGATGGTTTCTTAAATAATGGCTGACGGCCTGTTTGACACTTTTGTGAAAATAGTGAAGGTTTTTATCACAAAAACTCTCCTTGGATAATTCTATATATGATTTTATATTGAATGGGTGGGATGTACTCACTGTGGACTCCTCATGACCCATTTACTTTATGCAGAATGGGAGATCCTCAGTGTGGACACCTTTGGGATATATTTTTTATAGCAAGAGATTAGTCCTTGGGGTGGCTCGTGTGATGCCTGTTGTGTGAATTATTATTATACATGTGTGTGTGATTGGATTCTCAGTTGGAATTGGTTGACTCGCCCTATTTTACATCTTAACATGGAAACTTGGCATAGTGAGTGAATTTTCTAAGAATGAATGTTTCACTATCTTAGGTTACACATTGGATAGTGGACCATAGTAGGGGGTATATTGAGTTTTGTTATTATGGGATAGTGCCCCTTGGTCTTTATCATGTAGGGGATGGCCAAGAATGTAATGGTGTTATTGATGTCATCAAGTGAGGCATGCTTTTCAGGATGAGTCAACATGTATTAGTATGTTATTAATTATTCACAAGCTCTTATGTTCACCTATGTCTATTGGAACTTAGTTATATGTGGAAAATGATTGTGATACATTGTTGGTCAGATTATCTTGTGTGATATTTTACCATTTCCCTTGTTGTATGATTACTGTGCTTACTTCTTAAGCAGTGTGTATTTATTCCAATAATTATAAAATGTTTTCAAGTGTTTATAGAAAAAGGTTTTGGAAATTTTTTACACTCTTTCTCTATTATAAATGGGATACTACCTTTTCCTTTTAAAATTCATATGGTCCCTCCTTGGAAAAGAGTGTGATTTTAAATGGTAAAAAGGGAAATGGAATGTGTTTGGTTTTAAAGTGGAAAACGTGTAGAAAAATATTAATTTTATATATTGTATTTCAAACATGAAGTTAATGTTTTTTTATTTTAAAAGAAGTGCATTGGAAATAGATTTTATTGGGAATGCCTAATGATTTTTAATACTCATGCCTATAATTCATTCTTATTTTTATCATGCAGTGTATATATTTACGTAGTTTCTATCTTTGTGGGTGATGGTTTGTTTTGGTATCGAAGAGTGACCCTCAGGGTCACATGGAAACATTGTGGTCATCTTGTTCAGTTGGGTTTTTTTGTTCAGTTGTTTTGTTTTTAGTTTTTTTGTATAAGATGTTCAGTTGATTATTTATATATATTTGGGCTTATCTATTTATCTTTTTTCTATTTATTTTATTTATTTATTTTGGATGAAATTATTTCCTTGGATACTCTAATGATGCTCAACACTAGTTTTTAACCGATGGGGATTGGGAATGCCCTTCGGGTCGTGTCACAGATTGGCTCAAGTGACCGATTCAGGGTCAAATCGGATTGGTTTGTGACAAACTAGTATTAGATCAATGTTGGTTCTATATAAGAACTAGTTTTTAGATCACCCTATGTTATTTGGGATGTCAAGGTAGATGGATTAGGACTTTAAAAACCTTGGGCTATAGGTATGATGGAGTTTCTGGACAACAATTTTTATTCAAAACCTTGGGTTTCCATGGGAAGTTAGGTTTTATTTGGTCTATTTGGTTATTATGGATTGTTTGGTGTTTAGGATATGAAAAGGGAGTTGGGATAGTAGTCTTAGTGAGCTCATAGGTCTTGTAAATCCGTGTGGATCTAGGGAGATGGTCCTAGAATACTCTTTATACTAGTGGTGTGATTGGCATGTGGCTACCAACCATGTGCTCAAGTCACCCATCGACACTAGTTTTCCCCTTTTGAGTTGTTTTGGTTCTTCCTTGATTCTAAAAATTTTTCTAAAAAATCTTGTCTTTGGATTGTGAAGATTGGACTTTTAGTTATAATGGTTTGGTTTTGGGAAAATGGAAAATGGATTTTTAGAATCATTTTGTGAAAGATTTAGAAAATAAGTTGTAATAAAATTATTTTTGATGTAATGATATTTTTTGAACAACTAAAAATATTTTGAATGGGACTAAAAAGATTTGTATTGTGAAATGGTTTGAAGTGTGGAGTTTGAAAATTTATTTTTATTGAATGGTTAGTGGTCTTTTGAAAATATTTGTGAATTTGAAATGAGAATCGGATTGAAAGTGTGAAAATTTTGGTTGAATGTTTGTTTTGGAAAATAGTAATGTTTTGTTTGACCTTTAGTGTTTTCATGGGTGCTCATGTGTATGATATGTGTGGATAAGTGGGAATATGAGTGCATGGATTATCATAAGTTGATGAGTGACCAGGGTGGCATGTGAATATTCATGTGTGAGGCTCCATGAAATATCATTGGTGATTGTGAAACCAAACAAGTCTATTTTCTTTCAAAAGTATTTTTAAGAGGAAAATTGTTATGTTTTGAATGATCCATAGTTATGTGGTTTGTTTTCCCATGATTTGGGAATTGTTGTTTATGTGGTTTTTTGTGTTTGAATACTCTTGTCGATGAGTTGGTTTTGATTGAGCTCTTGGTTTTCTTGTTTCCTAGTGTCTGACCCCATAAAGATTTGATGGATATTCATGGTGCAGTTATGGGTGATTCCCCATTAGCATAATTTCTAATTGATCAACCTAAGGATTTCTTTATTGAGTTTCATAAGTTATATCCACCTATCTTTTATGATCAAGTGGGTCCTCTTGATGTGGAAGAGTGGATGTGGAATATTGAGAGAAACTTCAGTTTCCTTGAGTTGCCCAATTCATTAAAGGTAAAGATTTCTACCTTTATTCTTGAAGGACCAACCTTGAAGTGGTGTAAGTTATTCTCTTGGAACAAGCCTCGGGAAGATCTTACTTGGGATTTCTTCAAGACTTTGTTCATCCAATAGTATTTCTCTGAAATATTAAAGGTGAGAAAGGGAATAGAAATGTTCTATTTACAACAAGGTGATGGATCAGTGTTTGAGTACTTTCGTCATTTTGTGGTTCTTGTTACTTATACTCTAGAGTGGGTCACAGATGATTCCTTGAAGGCTCAATGTTTTGAGTATGGAATTCATCCTGATGTGCACTTAAAGGTATCAGAGTTTGATATAACCTCTTTTCCCAATGTGGTAAGTAAAGTTGTTCATGTTGAGGTTGTGATAGCAGGAGTTCTTAAGGAAAATAGTCTACCTCTAATCTCTTGAAGTGGTGAAGGGAATCCGAGTAAGGATATGGGGAAGCGTCCTAAGTCTATTGGTGATGGTTGTAGAATTAAAAGACCTCTTGATATTTCTTCATCTTCTTCCAAGAAAAGGATCATGGTGTGTCATCAGTGTGGAAATCCAGATCATAATAATTTTTCATTTTAGAATTATTGAAATACCTTTCATGCTTTTGGACACCTAGGTCACTTGTAACGGTTTTTTCAGGGTGTTTCTAGGAAGTGACATGGATATAGTTCGTAGGAGTAGAGTTTTGTTGGGGCTCAGTTTAAATTCCCTTTTTGGTGTAGTGTTTATTTCTATTATAGAGGTTGTTCCTGGTAGTGTTTTGTGGTGTTACGTTCTCTTTAAATTTTAAAAGTGTATGTTGTGGACTTTCTTGAGAACTTCTATTATAATTGAAGCACATGTATCTTTTATAAGTTCCAAATTATTTCCCTCATGATTGGAGGTGTGTTCTGTTATGTGTCACATTTCTCATATTTTTCATCTGAGTTGGAAAAGGATGAGCGTGTGTCTTATAAAACCCTTATTTTGGTTGAAATAAGGAGTTTTTACCAGGAATATTCACCACTTAACTACGAGGTAGTAGATGATTCAAACATAAAGGCTCTATCCATAGGTTCTGGAGTGAATTTAGAGAATATTTATGACTCCTATGGTTGTGAGGGGCCTTTTTTAACTTTTTTATTTAGTGCAGGAATGGAGATAGTTTAAGGTTCCCTGTTGCAACTCTTGTTTTTTCCCTTGTGGTGGGATTTTTTTGATCGGTGTGGGGGGAAATTTCCAAGTTGGATCATGCCAGGTATCCTATGTTGGTCAGTTCATAAATAGTGGGGAGACCCTCTATGGGTCTCGTTGAGATCTATCCTATGATAAATCGGTGCTAGTTGTTTCCTAATGGTGGGGAGTCCATTCTAGCCTCCCATTTTGATTATTTGGATTTAGTTGTTGTTATGTTTCATTCAAGAGACATAAGTTATGTTTATAAAGGGTTGGGATGTTCTTTATTTGATAGTTTGGGTCATGTGGTTATGAAAATACTTATTTTTTGATTAATCAACTAGAAGATATTGTGGTTTTCTGGGGGAAGAAAGCATAATCGTTGGGAGAATTGTCACACATGGATTTTTAATTTTAACATCTGTTATAATTTATCTTTTGGCCTTGGGTTTTTGCCTCAATTTGTGGGTGTGAAAGTTTTGAATTTTGAGTTTCGATGTTTTTTTATCTTAGTGAATGGTTGGCACACAATTGTAGGAAACCATGCGGCCTAGCCCAAGAAAACATGCGAGATTTAGTGTGTTTCTAGTTGAGGGTGAATGGCCTACACACGGTTAGTCAAACCATACTTTAAGTGTGTGTTAATCCATTGTCTCGTGGAAGAATCATTCTTCATGGTTGGCGAATAGTTTACCAAACCATGCAACCGGACCGTGCAAGCTACCCAGATCTTAAAAAAATTGAAATTCCATTTCTACCCTTTTGATATTTTAAATCCAAATCCACTCATTTATCCCTTCATATGGTTCATATATACCAATGGGATCCCCTCCTTGGTTATTCAATCCTCTTCCTTTCTCTCTTGGTGTATATCTATATATTTCTTCTAGAGTTAAGGGTGATTTCTTAAGGTAATATCCTCTCTTCTTCTCCCTCTTCCTTCTCCTTCCATTTTATCTTGAGTTTCTCTTCTCACATGGTCATCTGGACCTATGGTTCATGTTTCCCCTTGATTTATTTTTGGGATTTTGTGTGTTTAAGGTTTATGTGGTTGTTCTTCCTTCTTTGTACCTTTATGAGGTGGTTTCATGTGTGTATTATCGAAGAGAATGTGATTTGAGGTACATTTCCCTTGTAATTTCCTTTTTAATTTAACAGTCATTCGTTTCTTTATTTTCAAAACTTCCTTAAATATTTAATAGTTATTTATGATCTTTGAAATATTTTCTTGGTGTGCAAAGTGGTGATTTCTTCCTTGTTTTGTGATGAATGGAATTGTTTTGTTGAATGTCACACACTAAGTGTTCGATGAAATGCCTGGTTGGCTTTTGAAAGTGATTTTTGATATCTAAATCATGGTTTGGATTTGTGAACATATTTTTGATATATGATATGATGATTTGGGTTCCTTGAATGGGTTTCCCAATTGGTTTTATATTTAAAAGAAGTGTGTATTTGGCTTTTAAAAATGGTTTGGCATGTGATGGTGGTTAATGGCCTATTAGGCATTTTGATGAATATGAATTTGGCTTAAAAATTTGATGTGAGTGTTCAAGTGGGATTTTATAAATGATTTTGAAATGAAAAATGTTGTATTTATACCTTTTGGAAAGGTGGTTTTAGTTCTTTAAAAAAGTTATGGTTTCTTAAATAATGGTTGATGGACCATTTGGAACTTTTGTGAAAATGGCGAAAGTATTTATCATGAAAACTCTCCTTGTATAATTATATTTCTAATTTTATATTGAATGGGTGGTATTTCCTCATTGTGGAATCCTCATGACCCATTTACTTTATGTGAAATAGAAGATCCTCTGTGTGTACTCCTTTCGTATCGATTTGTTATAACAATAGATTAATCCTTAGGGTGATTAGGGTGATACTTATTGTATAAATTATTATTATATATGTGAATGTGATTCGATGCTCGGTTGGAATCGGTTGGCTCACCCTATTTTATATCTTGACATGGGCACCTGGCATAGTGAGCAAATTTTCTGATAATTATTATTGCACTAGATTAGGTTATGCACTGGTTAGTAGCCCATGGCAGGGGGATATGTTGAGTTTTGTTATTGTGGGATAGTTCCACTTGGTTTGTACCATGTAGGGGTGGATGAGCATGTGAGGGATTTATTGATGTCATTGAGTGAGGAATTCTTTCCGGGATGAGTCAACATATATTAGTATGTTCTAGATTATTCATGAACTCCTAGGTTCACCCATGTCTATTGAAACTTATTTTTCTATAGAGAAGGATTATGATGCACTATTTTTTAGATTATCTTGTGTTATATTTTACCATTGAACTTGTTGTATGATTTTTGTGATTATTTCTTGAGTATTGTGTCTTTATGACTAGAATGATAAAAACATTAAAGTGTTTATGGAAAAAGGTTTTGGAAATGTTTTACACTCTTTCTCTCTTATAAATGGGATGTTACATTTTCCTTTTAAAATGAATATAGTACCTCCTTGGAAAAGAGTGTGGTTTTAAATGGTAAAAATGAAAATGAACCATGTTTGGTTTTAAAGTGGAAAACATGTGGAAAAATTTTAATTTTATATATTGTGTTTCAAACTTGAAGTTAATTTTTATTTTATTCTAAAGGAAGTGCATTGGGAATAGCTTTTGTCAGGCATGCCTACTAAGTTTTAATAATCATTCCTATATTTATTTCTTCTTTTTATCTTGTGGTGTAGGTATCATATTGGTTTCAATTGCTGTGGGTGGTGGTTGGTTTTGGTATCAAAGAGTGACCCTTGGGGTCATATGGTGACAATGTGGTTGTCTTCCTCAATTGGTTTTTTGTTGTTTAGTTGTTGTATTTTTAGTTTTTTTGTAAAATATGTTCATTTGATTATTTATATATATTTTGGCTACTCTTTTTATCTTTACACTATTTATTTTATTTATTTATTTTGGTAGAAATCATTACCTTGGTTACTTTGATGATGCCCAACACTAATTTCCATCTCGTGGGGATCGGGAATGCCCTTTGGACCATGTCATAGATCGACTCAGGTGATCGATTCAGGATCAAACAGGGTTGTCTTGTGACAGAAAACCCATTCACATGTACTCTGTTCATGTGCTTTCACATGGCCATTTCCATTAACACGGCTACCCTGGCTAGGTCCCTTGGCCACATGACATGGGCTCACTACATGGCGCTTAACCTTGGTACATGGAGTGTAGTCCCCAAAATTCCATCTTCCCCAAATAGGTTAAACATGTAGCATGTGACCTTATACTACATGTCATGTGATTGGTGATTCCGAATGAGGATTCCCTGAAAGGGACCCGAATCACCCCAGTTTCCCCCAAAACTACAGACCGACCTCTATGGGATCTCTATCAGTTATAATAGGGCTCTAAAACCTTAAAATAATTCATAAAAATGGTATCACTACTTAAAACTAAAATATGAATACCTCATGGGGAAACTCCAAAGATTTTGGTGTAGATACACACTCTGAAGCCGCTACAGCACGATCTAGTAGTGATTGACGTCAAGATTAAAGATCGGTAGAGCTTCCTCTCCTTGGTTTTGCCTTAGTTTTTATATCACTCTAAAGTGGTGGAGGGAGTTTCCTCCAATTTAACATGTGCACACAAGGGGGTATATTGATTTAATTTTTCTTATATAGATATCCTCTATTTAGTACCCCACCTAAACACACCCCCAACTGAACACCCGGTGCTGAAAAATTTTATGTCGCACCTAAGGAAAGAGTCGCAATCTGAACTCAACTGCAACCACAAATTTTTGATATGAGACTCCAAACATGAGTTATTCCATGTTTCTAAATAAATTATGTATTCATTATATTTTATATTTAATATTTTTAATATCACTATACAGAGTCTCTACGGACCCCGGAATCCCGCACTAACTTAGTGTCTGGATTCAAAAATAATCTTATAAATATTCCAAAGTCTTTCATAGAAAAACCCGAGTCGCTACACTACATTTTATGTAGCTATATATACATGTGGTGCGATAGGTTTTTATCTAAAAAATAAATGCTAAGTAATTTTGGAAGGTCATTCAAGATATTAAATGATTTATTATTTATTTTTCCATGTTATTATAAGCATATGTTGCATTTATGGTTGTTGTACATTTCATTTAATTTATGTTCATTTCCAATAGTACATACTGTATATATACAAGGTGTGTCATGTATTCATTAATACTACACATACTAGACAGCTTGACTCATAGAACAGTACATCATGTATATCATGACACATTATGTAGGCATACATGTCATATAAGTACATTGTATATGATAAGTACCAAATGAAGAAATAGTCATATGTCGTGTCATGTGACAGTGCATGCCATATAATAATTAAACTTCAGTAACATGTTTAAATAGGAGTATAATGGTACACATCCTGCCACCTCCAGTAAATTCCATGTACTTAATTAATTTTAATTAAAATTAATTTTTTTAATTTTTTTAAAACTTATAATGGATGAAAATATCAAGGACTGTTTGAATGGATAATTAATATAAAAGAATTAATTAATAAATAAAATTATTTGTTACTAATTCAATGAATTTATCTTAATATATAATGGATTAAAATGAATGATATCTGATTTTAAATGTGTAGTCATTGAATTCCTGGATGATCATGAGATAAACCAACCTATTAATGTTTTGGGTTTCTATTTAACTTAATTATTTATCACAAGGTTTTTTTATAGAAAAAATAAATTAAATATGATGTGGAGAGAGGATGGGGTTTGGGGAGAAGTGATCCTTCAATGATCATAAAGATCAAAGCAGTGATTAGGGTTTTATTTTCATATGTATTTTCCATAAGATTATGTTAATGAGATCAAGAGACTTCTTGATGAGGAAAACTTAAATATTGTGGTGGATTCAGCTGGTACTTGTGATGGTGAGAATGAAATAGGGAAGATTGGTAATCGAAGAAGAAAAAATGGAAATATATTTGATTATTTAAATAAAAAAGAAATTAATTCATATTAGAATGTGAATTCATGAAGGTTCTTTAGAAAGTTAGATACTAGTTATATATTTAAAATATAAGAAGTGGTCTCTAAACAACGAGATTTATGAAAACATTCTATAATTGTTGTATGGTTCTTCTAAAAGGGGAAAACCATGGAAATATGATGATATGGTATGTTTCTTGTCTGTTCTTTGGGTGTTTTCTAATTAAAAATGTACTCTAATTGGTTGCGGTTATTATCACATTTTTCTTCTAGGTGATGAATTGAAAATTAGAGTATGGTTTTTTTGTCTAATTAACCTTAATCCTAGATTGCTTCACATCAAGGTGTGGAATTTTTGTTTTAATACTTTGAGAGTAAGAACATGTTTGTATAGGTATGCATTTGAATTTATGGTTTGAATTAGATTTTTTTTAATCCTAAAATATTTCATGATATCATATATTCTATGGGTGTACCTATTAATATGGATAAGGGTAATGAGCATTCTATATATTCTTATTTTTATCGTGTTTTGGTTGAGTTGGATTTGAGTTAAATTTGACTAAGAGTTTTTTTCTTTCTACTCATGAATATGATCTAAATATTATAATTGTCTATGAAAGGTTTCCTAAATATTTCCTAGATTGTGAGATTATTTTTCATTCAAAGTCTAATTGTAGGAAAGGGGTTACTTTTTCCTCTTTATCTTCAAAGTGGTGTAATTTTGAGGATTATAGAAAGATAAAATTAACCAAGGAATAAGGTGAAGTTGAATCTGTTCATCTTGTTAACCTAGGAATTGGTTTTTCTTCCTAGTTTAATGTCAATGGGGGGTTAACCTAGACTAGTGAAGGAGGTGGAACATGAGGTTGTTGGCAACAAGAATCCTAGATCCACTTCAATCACTAACATACAAGCAATGCATGTGAGTTGTGTTTGACTAGAATGGTCCTTAGATCAAGCTCAAACCCATCATTTGGATGGTTTTGTGTTCATTGGGGGAATAAAATTTAGGATTTCCATATTGTCACTAATGTTGTAGGGCCTAGGGAATCTGATAGGATAGGAAGGCTATAGAATTCGGTCTTTACTAGGAAGTAATATACCCATGTTATAAGAGCTCTATTGACTTAAACAGTTGTATTTAATTTTGAAGTATCATTAACATAGAAAGATAATGTTAATTTTGAGGTTGGAAAGCATGATGAGGTCCAAAATACAATAAAGGGTGATTTTGCTGGCTCTGGTCAGGAATAAATGGTTGTTTATGGGTAGGATTTTTCTCCTAAGGGAGTCTCGTCTCATGCATATTTGGGGATTGATTTCAAATCTTGTGTTTTCTCTATTGTTCAATAATAGATTTTAATTTTACAAGGTTATAATATATCAACATATTTTTGGAAGACATTCTGAGGTTCAAAATGTTGTAAAGTATTTTTTATAGGTGTAGTTCACTGATGTCTAACCTATTGATGTGGGTTAATTTGGGGGGTTTTATCAAGATATTATTGGTATGATAATAGGATGATGGTCTCTTGGTAATTATGGTGAGGGATGACTCTGATCCTGAGGAGTTTGAAAATAAATTATCAGCATAGAATGAAGCTAGAATGTAGTTAATATGGGAGAAACTCTTAATTACGTCACATGACTATAAAAGGAAGAAAAATATTTAAGATGATCCTATTATGGAACCTAAATCCAAAAACAATATCTATTATAAGTAGTGTTATTTCATATGGATTGAGTACCTATAATTCATGTATGATGGATTCTAAGGTTTCAAATTCTAAAACCTTTGAAATTCTAGTTGATAATAGAGAGTGTGATCAACCTATGAGTGCTCTTCAGGTCAAGCAGGGTGTAGAGAATTTAGTTGATGTAGTATATTTCAAGGAGGCTAAGTCTGTGTATTCTAAGTATCCTTGGAATAAGGCTAAAATATCCCCTATGAATCAATGGAAATAAAGGTTAACTCCTTATGGTTAGGTATCTTAGGTGGATTAGTACAATATGAGTCTTTGATCTCAAGCCTGGTTTTTAAAGGACTTGGAATTTGATGCTTCTTTTTCCAAGGTTTCTTTAGATTTTGTGTGCTCTATTATTTTTCTTAGAATAAGGGTAGTGTTTTAAAACTGGGTTCCCTAGACCCAACTTGAATAGTATTTTTTATTTCCATATCATGTATACAGTGATTTATTTAGGATATGAACGTACCATAATAGTGTTGATATTTTTGCATCCATTATTTACATGGTAATTTCCTTAGATTAATTTTAATGTCAAATGATTATAGTGGTTCCTAGGCTATAATGAGATCCTCAATATATAATTACATTAATATTAAAAATATATCCTATGGTCTAGATACATCATGTTGATAGGACATAGATGATGTGTGACCATCATTTTATGAGGGTTCAAAATCATTGAGATTTCTTCCCATGAAGTTTGCACTTGATGATCTTGAGTATATGAGATCATGATGATTGACTCGACAGTAGGAACACCATATGTTTCTAGTGTCATTGTTAGTTCCTATCTATGAACACATGTTATGATCTCCAAACTTGAGATTATTATTAGTGTATACTATTTAATCATGTACTTTGATGCAAGATGGAAACAATAGATTTGATGTCATAGTGAGGTAGCTTGTGTTGGGTGCGCAATTAGTGGTATAACATTGATTGATTAATCTATATATAATTTTCACTTCCAAAATGAATTGATATCTCTATCCTAGTTGATCAGTATGGAAGTACCTTCACTAAATCCATGGCCATGGTAGAATAAGGTAAGTCTATTCGGTGAGATCAATGAAAAATATAGCAAGAAAGGATGATGACGCAAAGTGTGTGTCCTACTTTATGAGATATCACAAGATAAAGAGATTATATTACATGACATGTGTTTATAGTAAATGTTTTCATTACTATGACCTTTCCTTATCTATTTAGGTGCTTTGATGGGTTGCTAGAATTTACTCCTGGTCTATGAATAGAATTCACTGCTATTGAGATAAGGGTCTAGAGGGTCACACACTAAGCGTATTCAAAAGTCATCCCTATTTTAATAAATAGGAGTTTAGGAAATGGTAGGCCCTACAATGGGGTCTGAGTGATGTCTAGAGTTTATGTGATCACCAAGAATAAATAAATTCATATTATTCAAGTTTATAATAATTAGAACTGAATTTATTTCATAAAAGTATCCAAAAGTTATCAAGTGAATAAATGGGAAAATATTATATGAACGGATATTATTTTAATATTCAAGGTTCATTTAATATTTACAGGAATATAGAATCAATTTAATGACTTGTTTTTATCACATAATATGTTTATTATATTACAAGTAAGTGATAATTATATAAAAGATGTTTATGACATTTTTTGTTGGTCATAACACGTCATTTATGTCTTATTTAGTGGGTAATAAATATTTAGGGGTCGATGATCCATTTCTGGGTATTTATCACCTCACTATATAAAGAGGAGTAACCTATCATGTTATGAACTATTCATCACCTGAATTTGAGAGCATCTATTTTTTATCTCCTACATCCTAGAGAGAGAATATTTCGATCCAAGAAACTGGACTTATCTATCCTTGATGGATCGAATGAACATCAATGTGGTGAACATAGAGACATTTAAGGGGTCATAGAATATCTGAGATAGAACTATAAATTTATGAATGACATTCCCATAAGCTTTTTAACACTTGTGGATGATCTATAGGGATTCATCTTTAGTTATTTCAATTAATGAAAACTGGTGATTATCGATTAATGAACATGGCTTCAGATTGAATGAGGTAGTTTTTATGATTTGTGATTAATTCATTCACATGAGATCCTTGGTTTATAATCAGGTAGCATTTATACCAAATATGACATTGTGATATTAATCACAATATTAACTTTTTAAATTCCCAATTTTTCAGTCTTCTTCTATTCACCTAGTACCAAAAATTAGTATAAAAGCGATCATGTGAAATTTTTAAGCCAAGAAAAATTATGTTTGTGTAAAATTTATGCATAGGGAACCAAAACAGTCAGAACATCATATATGGTGATCCAAACCGATATCGGATGACCTAGATATAGACATATGAAGATAAAAATAGAGATTGAAATCAATATTGTGGGTTTAATTTTGAAGAACATGTATATATATATATTATTTTTATTTGACCTAAAGGCATTCTGTCACGACCTGTCCTCGGGGCCCGTGCCGTGACTACCCCAAGCCTGCCTTCCATAGGCCAGGGGCTGGCGACTAGCACCAATGCGTAATTCCTAGTAAAAAGGGAAGGCATTGCCTTTGTAAAGTAAACAAACACCACATAGCAAGCAAGCAGTAGAAGTAAACACTAAGTAAAATTGAGTACAACAGTATGTGCGGAAAAGTAAGTGGGCCAGTATACAAACCCAAACTGAAAGTAAAGTACAACTGGAAGGGAAAACAGCAACTGAAAAGTAAACCCGCAACGTCGAGCTGTCCACTGGAAATCCCACCTGAAGGGTGGGTACAGATAGCCTCCACTACTCGGGTCCAGTCGACCGCTCCGAGTACGTCCCACCCAATGGTCTACCTCCAGGTATCGTCCTGCTCCGCAAGCCTCAACCACGATCAGCGCTATCCATCATCTGCAACCAACACAATGTAGTACGGGCATAGCCCGTGCAGGGGTGAGTATAAGCTACTCAGTAGGGACCCCGAGACCCCCAAAGGTCTCCTAAAATCCACAAAGGAAAGATACAATCATGAAGTAACATACGACATCGCTTAGTTATATGCCCATACATATACCTAAGTCATCAATTCTCGTTCGGCTCCAACATCCGAGCCCAAGTACAACCCAGTCCACACAGGAAAGAAAAACATAAATCCACACAGGATAGCACAACACAATCCACATAGGAAAGTAAAATGAAAATCCACACAGTATAGCACAACACAATCCACATAGGAAAGAAAAACAGGATTCAGCTCACACAGGTATACTTCTTCATATGACGATAAAGATGACCAGATATTTCCACTGATTCATCTAAGTCGTCGGACCCACAAAGGATCGATAGGTACTAACCCCCGCAATGACCCACAAAGTATTTGACCCACAAAGGATCGATAGTTAACTAACCCCTGCAATGACCCACAAAGGATCTGACCCACACAGGATCGATAGGTAACTAGCCCCCGTAATGACCCACAAAGGATCTGACCCACACAAGATCGATAGGTAACTAACACCCGCAAAGACCCACACAGGATCGGGCCCACATAGGATCTGTAGGCGCTGGCCCACACAAGACCGCTGAGCACTGACCCACACAGGATCGGGCCCACATAGGATCTGTAGGCGCTGGCCCACACAAGACCGCTGAGCACTGACCCACACAGGATCGGACTCACACAGTATCGGTAGCACTGATCCACGTATGATTGCTGAGTGTTGTAGTCTTTTTCGTCGAATCCACTGAGGATCTTTGTACAGTCGTCGTCGTCGTCACAGTCGCAAACGCAGCCAGCTCTAGGGTTCCCGCACACAGCAAGCTCGTTCGGGAGGGTCCGCTCCATGATCCGAGAGGCTGATACATCAACTTCCACATAGTCCAGAGTTGATGTATCCAAAATTTTATCGTCAACAGGAACTCAACGTCGCAGACGGCGCGTCAATCGGACGCACGGTCTGAGAGTTATTGGCTTTTTCGTCCCAGGGACCCGGTTGGTTTTTAAGGCAAAACCAACCCGAACGTACACCACCTACATCCAAACCTCAGGCATAATAATCCAAAATATCCTTCTCACTAAGATGAATCCAACAAAGTTGACGGCACATCAATCGGACGTCCGGAGCTTAAGATATGAGCGTTTCCGCTCCGAGGGCCCGGTTGGTTTCGTGTACGAACCAACCCGTCCGAACCCAAAGTATTTTTAAACCTTAAGTGTGATATACTGAAACGACCGTCTCGATCCAAGGATTGTATCGCCACTGACGGCGCGTCGATCAGAGTTCTGTAGCCCGAGATATGGGCAAAAGACCAAAAAGGTTCTGAAACGGGGGTTTCGGGCCCGGACCGACCCGGCTCGAGACCCCCTGGGTCGGCCCGAACCGGGTTGACCTGACCCAGGTCCAGGTCGGCCCGGCGCTCTGGCGCGCGGCACCAGCTGGCTCGGCCGAGCCGTTCGGCTTTTCTGGGGGGGCGCCCCCCGTGATTTGAAACCGCGGCCCCCCTTAATGGGGGCCGCTAGCTTGGTCGGTCGGGGGTTTGAACCCCCGGCTTCCCTCCTGTCCGGCTATCCCGCCCTGACCGGCCAGTTTCTGCCGCCACGGGACCGGTGTCAGCCGGTCCCCTCCCTGCTCCGACACCGGCGGCCCGGAACCGGCCGCCGGTCACCCTGCTCCACCGTGGCCCGGAACCGTCCGCGGCTTGGTTCGTCTGACGCGGCGCGACGGTGCTGCGCCCCTCCGCCGCGGCCCTGCTCCAGCCGCGGTGTCTTCAGTTTTCTCCGACGCGGCACGACGGCGTCGCGTCCTTGTTCGATTTCACTACGCGGCGCGACGGCACCGCGCATTCTTTTCCGCATGATTCCACGTGATGCATTGGCACCACGCCATTCCGTTCCAATCCACAATGGAACCAACAAGGATAAAGGAGGTGGGTCGGCCGTGTTTGTGCGGTCCGGCCCCCCTCTCGTTAATCGATAGCATTTGGTTATATTACACAAAGAACGTCAAAGTAATATTCACAAACAAAATAAAAAAATAAACAAACCTCTACCTCGAGCGTAGCTTGAATGGAGGTTCGTCGAACGAGGATTCGTCGTGGAAAAAGATGTCGCGGAAGGAGATGTTGTGGAAGGAGACGTCGTGGAAGAAGGCGTCGCGGAAGAACCGTCGCGTTCTACGGCATCGCGTAGTCGGTCTCCGAGGACTCGGTGTTCTTCGACAGAGTCCTATGTGTTCTTCGCGTTCTTTGTCGAAGATGAATAAGTTCCTCAATCCTTAGCCTTTTCCTCCCCAAGACTCCCCCACAAGAAACTAACCCAAAATAAATTAAGCCCTCACTTAATTTATTAACTAGACATGAGTTTGAAATTCAAACCTACACACACATTAAACTCACACCATTAATAACATAAGTTATTAATACTTAAGTTATCAAAATTAAAAGGTGAGTTGAGGGGGTTTAAGAATATTAAGGGGTGGGGTTCGTGTGGGACCCACCACCCTCATAACCTCTCTTGGGAAGTTGGGTAGTTACCCAACTTCCACCCAAAGCCTTAAACCACTTAAAGAAAATAAAAATTGTAGTTAAATTATAAATTAAACTTCCACAATTTTTATCATCTTCTCTCGTGAAAACGCAACTCCAGAAATGGAGTTCCTAAGAAATTACCAGCACTATGGTTCCATCGGTGCCCTCTGAATTTGATTCCGAGCACTGGTTCAAAAGATAGGAATTCCCGCTTGTTCGTTCACTGAACGTACCCGAGCTAAACTTCGGATAGAAATTCCGGGCACACTAGGCCTCAGAATCAAGTGCCGTCAGAAACTGCGTTCTTGTAAAATCCCAAAGAAAATTAAGAAAAAACATTTCCTTGAATTTTACGGGTCTTTACATTACTCCCACCTTAGGGTTTTATGTCCCCGTAAAGATACTTCGAAGACTAGGGAACAAATGTGGGTATTGAGCACGCATCTGAGCCTCCCGCTCCCAAGTGCTCTCCTGGAGGTTCTCGTGCTACCATCTGATGCGCACCAGAGGAATCGACCATCCACGTAGGACCCACTCCTGTCGATCATCGATTCCTACCAGAACCTCTGTGAAAGTCACCCCATCATCAACATCTAGCTCCCCATGGTCAATGATATGTGTCGGGTCGTGCTTGTATCTCCTCAGCTGAGATACGTGGAAGACGTCATGCACCCGGTGCAACTGAGGTGGTAGAGCCAGGCAATAAGCCACCTCGCCAATCCTGCTAAGGACCTGGAATGGTCCGATGAAGCGTGGAGACAACTTTCCGCCTTGGCCAAATCTCCGTAAACCACGTCGAGGTGAGACACGTAAAAAGACGTGGTCGCCATCCTCGAACTCTAGTGGCCTCCGCTTCCTGTCAGCATAAGACTTCTGCCAGCTCTGAGCTGTCCTCATCCGCTCCTGGATGACCTGGACCTTCTCTGTCGTGGTTCGGACCATTTCTAGTCCCACGAGTGCTGACTCCCCAGGGTCTGTCCATCACAAAGGAGATCTGCAAGGTCGGTCGTACAACGCCTTGTATGGTGCCATCCTGATGGTGGAGTGGTAGCTTTTGTTGTACGCAAACTCCACCAAGGGTAGGTGGCCCGCCCAGCTGCGACCAAAGTCGAGGAAACATGCGCGGAGCATGTCCTTGAGAGTCTGAATGGTCCTCTTCGTCTGACCATCCGTCTGATGGTGAAAGGCGATGCTCAGACGTAGCTGCATCCCGAACGCCTCCTGCAACCCCTTCCAAAGCCGGGAAGTAAAGCGAGCATCTGGATCAGAGATGATAAATGATGGCACACCGTGAAGCCGCACAATCTCCTGAACGTAAAGTCGTCCCAAGCTCTCCACTGAGCCCTGCTCTCTGATGGGTAAGAAGTGATCCGACTTGGTGAGTCAGTCGATAATCACCCAAATGGAGTCATGACCTCTAGAAGTGCATGGAAGTCCAGTCACGAAGTCCATAGATATCCCGTCCCACTTCCACTCTGGGACCTCCAAGGGCTGTACCAAGCCTTATGGTACCTGGTGCTCCGCCTTCACCTACTGGTAGGTGAGGCATCGAGAAAAGAACTCTGTCACAGCCTTCTTCATGCCCAGCCACCAGTGTTGTCTTCTGAGGTCTTGGTATATCTTTTCCACTCCAGGATGTACCGCCAAAGAAGAAGTGTGAAACTCTCTCAGTACCTCCTCTCATAAAGAAACTGGTACCAAGGTACGTCCTCTGAAAAGGACGTCGTGCTCTGCTTCAAAGGAGAAACCATCAGGTGCCTGTCCTGAGGATATCTGTGCACGCCGCGTCTCACAGTCAACGTCCCTACGCTGTGCCACTCTGACCCGTTTCAGTAGTGGAGGGGTGACTGTGAGAGACTGAAGGAAGGATGCTCCATCCCTATCCACGAAGGATATCCTCAAAGCAGCTAGCTACTTTGTCACCTCCTCAAGTAGCTGAATGCTCGTCCTCCTACTGAGAGCATCGGCTACTACGTTCCCCTTCCCAGGATTATAGACTATCTCAAAGTCATAGTCCTGGAGTAACTCGAGCCATCGCCGATGTCTTAGGTTCAGGTCCTTCTGAGAGAAGATGTACCTGAGACTCTGATGGTCAGAAAAGACTGTAAAGCGCGCACCCATCAGGTAGTGTCGCCATGTCTTCAGAGCAAAGACCACTACTGCTAAATCCAGGTCATGGGTAGCGTAGTTCTGCTCATGCGGCCTCAACTGACATGATCCATAGGTTATAATTGCCTGCTCCTGCATCAGGACACATCTGAGTTTGGTCCCTGATGCATCGCAGTAGACTACGTACCCTACTCCCTCCTCTGGAAACCTCAAGATAGGGGCACTGGTCAATCTCTGTCTCAACTCCTGGAAGCTCTGCTGACATCTGTCTGACCACACGAAGGGTTTCCCCTTCCTCCTTAACGTTCTGCAAATCTGCAAAGATTTATCCTTTGCTGAAAAGGTAAATCCGGTCTCATTCCCTGGATGAACCACATTCCTTGCCTAATACAGTCAATCCCGTCATGATTAGTTAATTCATGGCACGGATGACGTCATAAGGCCTCGACGCTGCAACCAAGAGATCCAACCGTTACTCTCTCCTCCAATGGTTGAGTCACACTATCGGCATCAGTGTGTGGTCACTGGGTCTCCTCCAGTAAGAATCTCGCAAGTGAGGGTCAAGTCAACAGTTTTTAACCGACACCTCTTAGTAATAAAAAAAAAGACAAGAAAGAAAACATCACCATTGCAAGTGTCTTTTATTACTTCAACTCAAAGTACAAGGACACAAGGCAACAAAAACTATGAAGATAGAGGCATTATGGGTGAAGGCCTCTATGCTTGGAGCTAGTCCCGCACTAGTCCACCCGCTTCCAGAGCTCCATGATCGTAAGCTTCAGCTGCCTGAAGCTGTGCTCTCCCCTGAGGTCGGGGTGGACCTCCTGGTGGTGGTGGTGGTAGAGCCTCAAAACGTCGTCCACCACCTGCCGCTCGACCAGCTCCTCGGCCTTGTCCACCTGCTCCCTGTGGACCGCCATGGTCGAACCTCTGCCTCTGCCTAGGTGGTTCCTCAACCGTCTACTGCTCCTCTGTATGGCGGGTCAGGCAGTCATGAGCCATGTGGACCTGCCCGCTGCATGCATAGCACTGTCTTCCACTCATAATACTGGTTCTGCTGCGTGTTCCCCGCACCTCCGAGCCAGTATCCTGTGGTCGTCCGCCCGTTGGCCTGGCCCACTTGGACCTCTGTGACATCTTTCTACTACCAACTGCAGAAGACTCCACCACGTGTCATCCTGCGGTAGGTCTCGCCGCTGGTGTAGACTCAGCAAGAAAACTCTCGATGAGAAGAGCTCGCTCCAGTACTCATGTCTGAGTCGGAATGCTGAGGGAGATCAGCGATGCCCTGATCTCATGCCTCAATCCCTGCTCAAAGGTCCAGTCCCGGAAGAATGGGTCCCGTACCATGTCGGTCGAGTAGCGCGAGAGATCGGTAAATCTCACCGAGTACTGGGCAACTGTCAAGCTGCCCTGCCGCAGCTGAAGAAGTTCTTGGATGCGCACCGCATGGAGGGTGGCTAGGACAAACTCCGAGCAGGAGAGGCTCTCAAAGTCCGTCCAGAGAAGAGATGCCTCAACGTGCACCTGGAGCATCAAACTCCACCATCGGCCCACTGCCACGTGCAGTAGGATAGCTGCGATGATCACCATGAGTTCTGCTGGTGTCCTCACTAACCGAAAAACTCATACCAATGCCTCCAGCCAGTCCTCGGCTACCTGGGGGTCCGTCTCCCCATGGAACCTGGGCAGTCGCTGGCGCTGGAACTCATGCAGTGCACTAAGGCGACGTGCATCGTCAGCGGCTGGGGCTGGAAGCAAGGGTGGCTCAGCGGGTAAAGGTACCACCAGTGCCTCCGCTGTCAAAGGGCCCTGAACTGAGGCCTCATCGCTCGGTGGGCTGTCGTCATGCTCAACTCTCGGAACCCTAGCTGGCTGGCATCGTGGGGCCATCCTGAAAAGAAATAGGTGTGTCACGGTCAAACAGTATACCTGGTGAGCTGACACAAGTAATCACATAGAAAACTTGAAACATAAATGCAATCAATGTTTTCATGCATTAAGTCGGAAATTAGAAGTCAGGGTCCTGGTGTACGGATACGTCATCCACCGCACCAACACTGGACTCCCCGGACTGATAACCACACCCAATATGCTTAACACTATTGCTTCACATAGAAAAAGATCAGAGTCCCAAGTTCTGTGGTAGAACCGAACTCCTCTGATACCAATTTGTCATGACCCGTCCTCGGGGCCCGTGTCGTGACTACCCCAAGTCCACCTTCTATAGGCCAGGGGCTGGCGACTAGCACCAAGGTGTAATTCTCGATAAAAAGGGAAGGCATTGACTTTGTAAAGTAAACAAACACCACAGATCAAGCAAGCAGTAGAAGTAAACACTAAGTAAAACTGAGTACAACATTATGTGCGGAAAAGTAAGTGGGCCAGTATACAAACCCAAACTGAAAGTAAAGTAAAACTGGAAGGGAAAATAGCAATTGAAAAGTAAAGCCACAACGTCAAGCTGTCCACTGGAAATCCCACCTGAAGGGTGGGTACAGATATCCTCCACTGCTCCTCGGGTCCATCCAACTGCTCCGAGTACGTCCTGCCCAGTGGTCCACCTCCAGGTACCGTCCTACTCCACAAGCCTCAACCACGATCAGCGCTATCCGTCGTCTGCAACCAACACAACGTAGTGCGGGCATAGCCCGTGCAGGGGTGAGTATAAGCTACTCAGTAGGGACCACGAGACCCCCAAAGGTCTCCCAAAATCCACAAAGGAAAGATACAATCATGAAGTAACATACGACACCGCTTAGGTATATGCCCATACATATACCTAAGTCATCAATTCTCGTTCGAATCCAACAGCTGAGCCCAAGTACAACCCAGTCCACACAGGAAAGGAAAACGTAAATCCACACAGGATAGCACAACACAATCCACATAGGAAAGCAAAAAGTAAATCCACACAGGATAGCAAAACACAATCCACATAGGAAAGCAAAACAGGATTCATCTCACACAGGTATACTTCTTCATATGATGATAAAGATGACCAGATATTTCCACTGATTCATCTAAGCCATCGGACCCACAAAGGATTGATAGGTACTAACCCCCTCAATGACCCACAAAGGATCTGACCCACAAAGGATCGATAGGTAACTAACCCCCGCAATGACCCACAAAGGATATGACCCACACAGGATCGATAGGTAACTAACCCCCGCAATGACCAACAAAGGATCTGACCCACACAGGATCGATAGGTAACTAACCCCCACAAAGACCCACACGGGATCGGACCCACACAGGATCTATAGGTGCTGGCCCACACAGGACTACTGAGTGCTGACCCACACAGGATCGGTAGCACTGATCCATGTAGGATCGCTGAGTGTTGTAGTCATCTCCGTCGAATCCACTGAGGATCTATGTACAGTCGTCGTCGTCGTCACAGTCGCAAACGCAGCCAGCTCTAGGGTTCCCGCACACAGCAAGCTCGTTTGGGAGGGTCTGCTCCATGAGCTGAGAGGCTGATACATCAACTGACACATATTCCAAAGTTTATGTATCCAAAAATTCTGTATCGTTAACAGGAACTCAACGTCGCAGATGGCGCATCAATCGGACGCCCAGTCTGAGAGTTATTGGCTTTTTCGTCCCAGGGGCCTGGTTGATTTTTAAGGAAAAACCAACCCGACCGTACTCCACCTGCATCCAAACCTCGGGAGGATTAATCCAAAAGATCCATCTCACTAAGAGGAATCCAACAAAGTCGACGACACGTCAATCGGACGTTCGGAGCTTAAGATATGAGCATTTCCGCTCCGAGGGCTCGGTTGGTTTTGTGTACGAACCAACCCGTCCAAACCCAAAGTATTCCAAAACCTTAAGAGTGATATACTGAAACGACCGTCTTGATCCAAGGATCACATCGCCGCTGACGGCGCATCGATCGGAGGTCTGTAGCCCGAGATATGGGCAAAAGAAAAAAAAGGTTCCGAAAATGGGGGTTTCAGGCCCGAGACCAACCCGGCCCGAGACCCCCTGGGTCGGCCCGAACTGGGTCGACCCGACCCGGGTCCGGGTCAGCCCGGATGGGCGCATCCTGACCCGGCGGCCCGGCGCGGTGACTTGGCGGGCTGGCGCGCGGCGACTCGGCGCGCTGGCGCACGGCGCCAGTTGGCTCGACCGTCCGGCCGAGCTGTTCGGCTTTTGCGGGGGGGGGGGGGGGGGCCACCCCCCGTGATTTGAAACCGCATCCCCCCTTAATTGGGGCCTCTAGCTTGGTCGGTCAGGGGTTTGAACCCCCGGCTTCCCTCCTGTCCGGTCGGCCGGTCCCCTCCCTACTCTGACACCGGCTGCCAGGAACCGGTCGCCGGTCACCCTGCTCCGCCGTAGCCCGGAACCAATCGCAGCTTGGTTCGTCCGGCACAGCGCGACGGAACCACGACCCCACTCCGTTCGCGGTGTCTTCAGTTTTCTCCGACACGGCGCGACAGCGTTTCGTCCTTGTTCGATTTCACGGCGCGACACGACGGCACCGCACATTCTTTGTCGCATGATTCCGCGTGATGCGTCGACACCACGTCATTCCGTTCCAATCCACAATAGAACCAACAAGGATAAAGGAGGTGGGTCGGCCGTGTTTGTGCGGTCCGGCCCCCCTCTCGTTAATCGATAGCATTTGGTTATATTACATGAAGAACATCAAAGTAATATTCACGAACAAAATAAAAAAATAAACAAACCCCTAACTCGAGCGTAGCTTGCACGGAGGTTCATTGAACGAGGATTCGTCGTGGAAAAGGACGTCGCGAAAGGAGATGTTGCGGAAGGAGACGTCGTGGAAGAAGACGTCGCGGAAGAACCATCGCGTTCTACGGTGTCGCGTAGTCGGTCTCCGAGGACTCGGTGTTCTTCGATGGAGTCCGATGTTTTCTTCGCGTTCTTCGTTGAAGATGAAGAAGTTCCTCAATCCTTAGCCTTTTCCTCCCCAAGACTCCACCACAAGAAACTATCCCAAAATAAATTAAGCCCTCACTTAATTTATTAACTAGACATGAGTTTGAAATTCAAACCTACACACACATTAAACTCACACCATTAATAACATAAGTAATTAATACTTAAGTTATCAAAATTAAAAGGTGAGTTGAGGGGGTTTAAGAATATGAAGGGGTGGGGTTCGTGTGGGCCCCACCACCCTCATAACCTCTCTTGGGAAGTTGGGTAGTTACCCAAATTCCACCCAAAGCCTTAAAACACTTAAAGAAAATAAAAATTGTAGTTAAATTATAAATTAAACTTCACCAATTTTTATCATTTTCTGTCATGAAAACGCAACTCTGGAAATGGCGTTCCTAAGCAATTACCAGTGCTACAGTTCCATCGGTGCCCTCGGAATTCGATTCTGAGCACCGGTTCAAAAGATAGGAATTCCTACTCGTTCGTTCACTGAACGTACCCGAGCTAAACTTCGGATAGAAATTCCAGGCACACCGGGCCTTGGAATCAAGTTCTGTCAGAAACTGCGTTCTTTAAAAATCCCAAAGAAAATTAAGAAAAAAAATTCCTTGAATTTTATGGGTCTTTACACATTCAGTGGAAGTGATATTTAGTGAACCTAAGTATTCCATTCATATTTAGGTGGTTAGAATAGGGTTTTTTTGGTCAAGTGTAGTTTCTGTGTTATTGTGGAAATAAAATAAAAAAATCAAGCCTTGTATCAATAGTATTTGAAAATTTTAAAAGGGAAAAAATGAAAAATTAATGGGATGGGGTCGGCACAAACTTAATCCAAAAACTATTGGCAAAGGTGGTAGTTGGCATGCAAGATTTTAAAATAAAAAACTAAAAGAAGAAGAAAGTGGGGTGCGTCAACCCTCATTTGAAAACAATCAAATTTAAAAAAATAATAAAGTTGTGGGGGAGCTGATTAGAATGAAAAAAACAAAAGCATGGGAAAGGGGAGGGGTTTACCATGGTCTATGCCTACTGGCTAGTCTTCACTGACCTCCCTATCCATCAGTAACCCTCTATATCTTACCATTGCTACTAGTTCCCCCCATTCGCTCGGACCAACCATCATCGTCTCTCGTAGTCAGCCTCCAATCTAAAAGACATGTTAGGCATCGCCGCTACTCATGCCATTGACAGCCTCCTGCATACCCTCCGGTTATATCCAAACCTTTTGTAACTAAAAAATACCTCTAGTACCTCCATGGACACCCTCTTTCCCCATTTTCCATCACACTCATCCATAGTTTAATGCCCTATCCTATTGTCTAGATTTGGTTGACTATCATATTCCTCCCCTAGGTCGACCACCACCATCCTGTCGTGCTAAGCCTACCATTAACCCCCCAGCTCACATATATCTGATGTCAGCCACATTTTCATGCATTTCCACTCGATCAGGATGCCTACCACCTAACCTCCCACATCTAGTGGCCACCTAAACCGGCCACATTGGCCTCATACACTACTCCCCCCATTGGTGTGATAACCTTATTGGCCCAACCCAGAATGGGTTGGGGAAGTTTTTTCCACCCCAAAATGAAATGAGGAGGGTTATTCCCAACTTAGAATGGTCTGGGGAGGGTCCTCCCTGACCCATAATGATCCAAGACGGTTTCTATCTGACCCGTTTGGCCCATCTGGGCCTAGAAAAATCATTAACCCCTTTTAAGGGATTTATAGGGCCCCAAGGATAAAACATAAAATATTCAAAATTTAATTTAGTTTTTGAAATTAAATTAATTTTATTTTGGGATTGAGTGATATTTATATTTTAGTTAAAATTAAAATAATTATTTTTATTTATTTAAATTACCTCAATATATATTTATCTCAAATTAAATTTTATTTCACCTTTACTTTACATGTCAATTGATTCTGATCATAGAGCAATCAATGTATGTATGTAATTTTATTTATTAATTCATTATTTCATGTGGTTGTTTGAAATAATTAATTAATTAAAATTGATGGTCTTCTCATCATCTTTATTCTATTAATATTTACAAGAGCCTATATGTCCAATAGTATAATTCTATATATATTTTGTCATTACTGAGGCCCCCTAACTTGTGTGTGAGTATTTATGTATTATAAAGAGGATGTTATTAGGTGTCGGTCATGCTAAGAAAAGGTTGTGTTCCATATGATATAGTGATACATTGGAATGGGGTAAAATTTGTGATACTAGGTATAACTAATCATCTATTTGGCCCTTTGGGCCATCAGTTTGGGCCTATGGGTCACATGGTCTTTGGGACACCTAAGTCCTTAGAGACACAGGACCATTGGGCCACAAAGACCATGGAGAATCCCAGGAAGACCACACATATCAAGTCCTAGAAGAGGATTTATAGAAAGTAGCATCCACTAGAGTAGAACTAACCATATTGGATGAACGAGAGAGTATGGAAATCAACATCGGCATCAGGAACCGTGTAGCTATGCATGGGGAAATTATAGCTAATTAGTAGTGTGAGGTGGGGATCTAGGAACCTTCAATGATGCAGATGTTGGAGAGGGGTAGTTCTAGTGTATTTTGGTTGTTCCTTCAGGTCATGTATTGGGCATTGTGCCTCTGGGCCTTTGGTTCATGTATCAGGCCTTGTGTGACTAGGCCTATGGGTTATGTAAGGGTTCCCTACCAACCTAGTTAAAAAGTTTATTATCCAAAATAAATAAAAATTCATGGCCTTAGGGATATTCAATCACATAAAATAATAAACACATAATGAATAGATTAAATCAAATTAAGACTAGGTGAATGTTTTTCTATTTACTATATGGTCAATTTGTGAGTGTGATCGCATAGTATGTGCATATCATATAGAAAATGATTTAATTCATCAAAAAATAATTGAAACCCTAAAATATATATTAATTTATAACACCTTCCATCATTTGAATTTAAATAAAACTGGATGTATGGGGTGCTTATTAATCATAGTTGAGGGTGTCTCCTAATAATAAAGAGTTATTATGAGAATGTTGGGTTGATTTAACTAAATATGGTAGTAAAGAAGTATCCATATCTAAATTTATTTCATATTTGGAGTCAAATAATTTAGTAAATAAAGTTTATGATTTCTATAAATTGTGACTTTACTCAATGGTTCAAGGAGCCACAAGTTAATGTGGTTAGATAATCAAATGCCTACATTGAAACTCTATAAGTAGTGGTATAGTCATATCTTGGACTATGAGGAGAGGTTTCAGAGATAATTTCCACTAGAATACTCTATTGAATGAGTATTCCAATTCTAGTAGTGAGAGATAATGGGTTCGATAAAATAGGGGGATATATTTAATGATTTAATCTATGATGTCTAATTTGTAATCTAGATAAAAGTACTAATATTCTAGTGTTTTATTTTTGTAGGAAATGGAAATTTATAAAAAAAATATACTAAAATTAATATTTTATAAAGAACATGTTCTTTCCAACAAGAATTTCTAATTGTATTATAGGCTCTTGTGAAAAGTGCTACGATATAGGAAATTATATGTGTCAAAGTCCCCACTACCTATTAAGCCACCTTATGAAGTGAGGGTGAGAAAGATTCTTATGAGAGACACATCTAAATCAGATTTTATGTAAACATCATAATGTCATCTTCAATGTCCAATGATTTGTGGATACATCATGAGAACATGGATAGTTATATCATGTTTTCTCATCTCCAAATAGTCTTTGAGCATAAAGTGAAGCAAGATATGAATGAGGTAATGATTACACTACATACATGTAAATTGAAAGACTGATCATGATCTGTATATACATAATTTTCTTATATATTTTCACTCAATTAATCTAATTTAATTTAATATTACAAAATAAAATATATATATATATATATAAATTATTCATTAACATTTGGGTAAGGTTTTCAAAGAAAATAAGAACTTAAAGAAAGATTAATCTTTAGTACTTATAATGAACAAGTTGAAAGACAAGAAGAAAATGATAATGGTAGGTGTGATGCCAAATTCACCTTCAAAACATCCATTAAATAAATAATGAAAGGAGCTCAATTTGAGTTTGTTTTCATCACATGTCATGAGATAAGTCTCTGGAAGAATAAATTCAATGAATTGAAGTAGAAGTAAGAAATGTATTTGTCTTAGAGTACATTCATCAATATATATGTGATGTTTTTGTTATACTTATTGGTTATTAAATATAATATTCTAATAAAATGTGTGTATTTAAAAATAGTAACCAAGTAAGAAAATAAACATTATAAGAAGTAAGTTTAATTCTCCGAGTGGCTGAGAAAGGGTGATTCCTAAGTCGGTGGTGAAAAGTATACAACTTCTAATTGTCAAGTTTATTGATTCTAGTTGAACCTTTTGTTAGGTATCACCAAAACACTTATCTTGCATTTCATTTAGACACAAGTATAAATTATTCTAGTTTTGTAATGAATATCATTTTTGGTGTCTTATACTCAACTAATGGTTCAGTAATACTTGAATCATTGGTAATAACTGATGAATATAAAATGTAAGATTCAAGTTATACCTAGTTGTGGAAAGAAAAGTATTTTTCTAGTAAAACGAAATAATTTTAAAGGATATACCTAGTATGATTTTTAGAATCCTTTGAGTTAAAGACCTTATTTATTATTGATATGTTTACTTATCTAGTTTTGGACAAATAAACCTTTAATAAAAGTAGGCCACAAAGATTTCAGAATTAGTTCATCTAGAGAGCTTCAACTATTACAAGGAGAATCTAGAGGTAAATTCATATAATTTGTGAGATTAATTTAAGAAAATTAAGGGGTGTAAAATTAAAGTGTATAATATGCATGGTTAAAATTTACAAGTGTCTTTGGTCCTATGTGTCAAATAATATCTTGAACAAGAATTCATTATTCATTAAAATGTAGCATAGAGTATTTCTTAAAGGTATATTTCCTTATACACATCAAAGTTATGATGTTAATAAGAAGGATTGATAATGAATCTTACATGAAAACATTTATCATTAAAATATATCATGGAGTAATTCTTAAATGTTCATTTCTTTATACTCATCAGAGTCGTGATGAAAGTAAAAGGACAATCAATGTTAAGATTCATTTTCATTGGAGATACATCCATTATTTTTCAATACATTCTTCTCAAATAGAATTGTTATCTCATAACCATAATCTAGATATAATTATAAATGGGTATCATATGAGTTATAGTATGATATAAATTCATTATTTCATAAAAACATGTGTTAGGATGTAAATATTTTATTATGGATATAAACAAACTTTCATCAAGCAAACAATAATGTGCATCTAAAGTAATTAATCTAAAGGTTTCAAATGATATTTAAAAAATCCCTATGATAGAAAATATATATCCAAGTGATAGACTATATTTCTATAAAAATGGTGAATATATCTATTTTCTATAGTGGGATCATGATTGACTTGGATTTAGTCAACGCCTAGAATGCACAATTAGTTAGCATAAGAACTAGTTACAAAAGAGCTTGTGGAAAAGGAATGTTGTAGAGACACATACTATGTAGAAAGGTTAAAACCATAGTGGTGGTTTTATATTCACTGTTTCTAGTGATAATTCATTCATTGGGAATAAAAAACTTATAAGTAGTAAATGGAAACAAGATGAGATTGAAAAGATCAATTAAAATTCAATAATGGATTCCATGTATCAAAGTATAGGTGTACAGTATTTTGAATGTTTCAAATCCTAATATTGTGGTGATATTCAAGAGAAACATTTGATGGGTGGTAAAAGAATGGTACTAATAAGGCTTGATTGGTTATACCAAGTCATCATGCTTAAATCCATTAGAATTTTACAAGTCATATCTATTTTCTATGATCATTTTATTGGGAATTGTATGTTAATTCCACTTTATTAGAGATTATATATACAATACAACTAGAAATATTTGGTGACACCATAGAATTCCAATATGGGGTGAAAGTTACTGAAATCCAATTTAGGATTGAAGTAAGAAATAATATCATAGAATATTCATTTAGGATGAACTTTTTCCATGCATCTATAAGAGTTTAGTGGGAGAACCACTTTTTTCCAAGGTAAAATATGTTTATAACATGTGTAAAATAGTAATTGGTATTATATTTAGTTCAGAATATAATGAAAGAAACTCTATAGCGATCGACTTAAAGTAGCAACCTAAGTTTTAGGGAATAATATTTTCTTAGGTATATCTAATTTGTTTCTTAAACCAAGTCAATAGTACATATACTAACTAGGTGTTGAAAAATAAAAGTTGGAACAATTAAAGAGAGAATTTTTACCAATTTAACATGGCACAAATCTATCCAAGAATACATGTATGTGACATATGAGAAGATAAATGTGGTAAGTCGAACTCCATATGATTCTGTGATGCATCAATCACATATGTTGTTCTATGTATAATAAATTATATTTCCAACATATACTTTATGTTAGGAAAATATAATTTATATCTAGGAGAACTACATAGGAAGCAAACAAAACAATCTAATTTTACTTGAGATATTATAAGAGATATGTTCCTGGTATTTGGAGAGGAAGGGATACTACTTAAGGGGAAACAAACTATTATTTCCTTGGATCAATATGGTCTAATATCATAGTTAGGATAAGGTGATTATATAGTTAATCTCATTCAATCTAGAGGTTTTTATATCAACAAATACTGATTATGTTGTGGATTCTAATGCAGCTGAAGTAGTGTAAAATATGAAACGATTTGTTTTAGTTCTTGGTTTGCACCTGGTAAGTAAAATTTTTATCATAATATAATTTATGATAATTTTAATACTTGTACTAGCCAAGATTTAAAGATTTTATATTGTAAAAATGGAATATATTTGAGGGTATCATCTCTTGAGTAGTCTTACTCAAGGAGGTGAGATTGCATATAGTATAATATCCACTCATCAAAGACATGGATGGCCCAATGACTAAATCCATAACTCATAAAAAGAATGGTATTTTCATGGGAGTTTCAACAAGGTTCATTATCAAGTTCTCTCTAGTGTAAGTGAGAGTGTTGTAAAAGTGGGTACCCTAAGACTAACTTGAATAGTACTTTTAGATTACTATATATTGAATACAGTGAGTTATTCATGATCTTAACTTACTATAATAGTGTTGATATTTCTATATCCTCTATTTACATGGTAATTTCCTTTTATTACTTATCATATCAGAAGGTTATATCAGTTCCCAGGCTATAATGAGGACTATAAGATACTATGACATTAATATTAAAAATATGTCCAATGTTCTAGACACATCATGTTAACAGGACACAAATGATGTCTAACCATAAGGTGTTGGGGACTCATAAGCATTGAGAATTATTCTCATGAAGTTCACACTTAGTGATCTTGAATATATGATATCATGAGGACTAGACCACCAATAGGAACATTACATGTTTCTGGTGTCATTAGAAGTTATTATCTATGAACACATGTAATGGTCTCTTTACTTGAGATTATTATCAGTGTGTACTATTTGATCACGTACTTTGATGAAAAATGAAAATTATGGCTTTGATGTTGTAGTGAGGTAGATTGTATTGGGTGCGTCATTAGTGGTATGGCATTGATTGAATAATAAAGATAGAATTTTTCACTTCTAAAAGGAATTGGTGTCTTAGATCTTGTTGAATAAGATGGTAGTACATTCACCAAATCCATGGCCATGGTAGAAGAAGGTAATTCCATCTAGTTAGGTCAACTAACAATAAAGCAAGAAAGGATGATAGCACAATGTGTGTATCCTACTTTATGAGATATCGCAAGACAAAGAGATTAGATTACATGATGTGTGTTAATAATAAAGGTCATCATTTCTATGACTTTTACTTATCACTTTATGGGCCTTAATGTGTTATTAGACTCCACTTCTAGTCTATGAATAGTATTCACTACAATCGAGATAAGGGCCTAGAGGGTCACACATTAAGCATATTCAAAAGTCTACCCTATTCTATTGAATGGGATTATAATACATGGTGAGCCCCACCATGGGGTCTGAGTGATGTATGGAGTTTATATAATAAACAAGAATAAATAAATTCATATTATTTGAGTTTAGAATAATTAATATTAAATTTATTTATTAAAATTATTTACAAGGTATTAAGTGAATACATGGAAAAATATTATACAAATGGATATTATTTTAATATTAAAGGTTCATTTAATATTTGTGAGAATATTGAATTGAGTTAATGACTCATTTTTTCATGTAATATGTTTATTATATTAAAATTAAGTGATAAATATATAAATTACATTTATGGAATAGTTAGTTGGTCATGAAAGGTCATTTATGGATTATTTAGTGGGTAATAACTATCCAGGGGTCAAGGAGCCATTTATGGGTATTTAAAACCTTACTATATATGTATAAGTAGGATATCATATTAGACACTATTAATCACATAAATTTGAGAGCCTCTCTCTCCACTCTCTCGTATCCTAGAGAGATAAGATCCTGATCCAAGCAACTATACCGATCTCACCTTCATGGAATGAAGGAACATCGATGTGGTGATCATAAGGGAATTAAAGGAATCATCTAGTCTTAGTGGTAGCACCCAAAATTTTATGAATGATGTTCTAAAGTACTTTTAAAGTGAATGTATACTATCTAGAGGGATCTGAATTCGGTTACTTCAAGCAATGGTCACTAGAAACGATCAGTTGATGAACACGGCTTCAAATCCAATGAGGAATTTTTTTTTATTATTTAATTTTTATGGTTAATTCATTTATTTGAGATACTTGGGTTGTAATAAGGTAGTAATAATATTGGAAATTATTTTATGATGTTGATCTTGGAATTAAATTTTTAAATTCCAGATTTTTTGAACTTCCAATGCACATCCAGTACCAACAGGCAGGAATATTATGTCAAGACCCTTCACTCTCATTTATCTTGTTTCTCATTCTTATTAAATAGTCTTAACCATAAACTATTTCAATAAATATTATTATTCTCCTATCATCCCTTCCTCCTTATTATATATGGTCCTACATGTCCACAATTTCTTTTATGTAGCCCCAAACCACTTTTTCCCCTCACTCGTGAGTGAGAATGTGTATATAAAGGAACTCCCTAGTGAGTGTGGATGGTTCTAGACTTAGACAAGGTGAATAAAACCAAATAAGATAGACATATTAAAATGTTTTTGGTTTATCATTCACTCGAAAAACCAACTAGTTTTTAAATAACATGATCATTCCACGTGTTTAATTTATTCTATCTAATGCATGGTTATTTATTTATTTATGTGATGTAATGTTTATTTAATGGTTAAACATGATCATGTGAAGTAAATGAAATAAAAATTAGGTTAATATAAAATAAAATTAATATATTATAGGTAAATTATTTTATCAAGATGTGATTAATTAATTATATAAAATCTACATAATATTAGCAAACATGTAAAAGGTAAAATAAATAATATATATGCATAAGATAAAAATCACTTAAGAAAATATTAATCCAGATAGCATATTATATTAATTGATTTATAAATTAAACATAGATCAAAGTGTTAGTCTAGACCTTTTTAGAATGCTTTCATTTATGAAGGAGTTCTAATTAATGTTTTGGGTTGACCTAACCAAGTTTGAAGAGTAGTTTCCCTTGCAAGGCTTGGTGTAACTTAAATGTTTTTGTTGAGGAAATATTAATTTTTATTTTAGGATTGGGGAGTCTACTCTATGAATCAAGGAATTACTATTTAATGTAGTTGGTAATACCACTTATATAAATACCTTTGATATCTTATAAAATTCCCTTATATAGCTTATAATAAGGGAGTATGGTTCCTTTCCATAAGAATATCCACATGACATGATATTTTAAAACCAATGGGGAATGATTTTGGGATTTGATAAAATTTTGGGAGAGTATTAAAATAAAATTTATTATGGAACACTTTTAGTAATCCAGATAAAGTACTAAAATCTACTATTTTTTATTATTGAAAATGGAAAGTGACACCATGGGAATACTATGATCATTCTCGTATTGTTTATTATAGAAAATGGAAATAAAACCCACAAGAACGTTGTGATCATTCCTGGACATAGACTATATCCTTACCAAAATAAATCTCCATCAATGGTGAAGTCATTTAAACACTGCAATACTTTATGAAAATTTATACTATATGCTAGACTCCCCTATTTTTTATCATCCACCTCACCAAGCGAGTGAAGGTGAAAAGGATTCCTACAAGAGATACACATGGGATGGTTATAAATTCAATTACATTGTGTTATCATCTACGTATAGAGAGATACATATAAAACATAAATCCATGGATTCATACACTATGATATCTCTTATTTTATCTCCTGAGAAGGTGATATATAGGTATTATATGAATGATAATTCCACTACACTATACCAGTGTAAACTGGGAGAAGGGTACCTAGATAGTGATCTTAATTTCAAAATAATAAAGTATACTAATAGTTAGTGAATTTAGGATTCCATATGGATAAAATATTATTCATCAATCTCATATTATCATCCTTATCTCCTAGATACTCCATATTTTTTCAAAACTATAGGATAAATAATATGGAGAAGCCACTCAGGAATCATTTGAATATGCTTCACCAGTTAAATATGAAATGGTGAAAACATGGTTCCCCATCCCTTATAGTGAAAAAAGTAAAAGACCAAGTTAAAAATTCCATAACCAGTTCAAAGTTAGTGGTTCAATTATAATGTCTTCCAAAGAGACAAAATATTTTGAGATATTTTAGTGAATAATAAATTATATGATTCTCATTTTGAAAGAAAGGTCATTAGAATAGGTACTTTAATGAATTAAAGAAAACATAAGCAGGAGATTCTACTTCAAGTATATTTATCATGGGACGTAATATTTCTAATTCACTTCAAGGGTATTAAATAAAAAATGTAGTTCACATATTTATATTTGAAATACAGGAACCAAGGAAGTTCAGAAACATTATAGGAAGTAAGGTGAAATCTCAAAGTATTTGAGAAAAGGTGATTCCGAAGTCAACTAATAAGAGGAAAGAATTAAAATTACATAGGGGACTGATTCTAGTAAAACTATTTTTTGTATTGAGTATTGTAAAAAAACTTTATCTCAATATCTAGATAGACATAATGAGGCATTATTTCATGTTTGGAATGAATTTCATTATGGTATTTCACACTTAAATAATAGTTCAGTAAAACTTGAATTGTAAATATCCAAATTCAGAAAAGAATAATGAATATAAAATATAAAACTCATACCAGGTTATGGAAAGATGATTCTAATTAAAGTAAAACTAAATGTGGTTGTCAATTATATACCCAATTGGAGCTAAAAAGCTTAGGTATTATACACACTTACTTATTAAGTTTCAGACAAAGAAACCTTTAGAAATAAAGTTATTCCACAAAGATTCTAAAGTTAGTTTATCTCGACTGTATGAACTATTCTAAAAATAATATAGAGGTAAGTTCATATACTTCATGGGATTCCTTTAAGAAATTTTAGGAATGCTTAGTAAAGAAATAAATATACTTTGTAAAATATATTTTTGGATTTGGTGTCATATAACTAACTTATTTATACTTTAGATTACTTATATATTCAAAAAATTGAATATTAATAAATTTATTATCACATGCTAATTGTTTTTGTATATAAATTTAATGCGATAATGTCCTAGAGTATTTGTACTGTTGATAATTTCATAGAAGTTCCTCGCTATGATGAGAACCTTAAGGTTCTATGAATATATTCTTAAACTTTGTCTTATGGTTGTATGAAGTCATATGATGGGACACATATGATATATACTATCAGGTGTGAGTACTCATAAGTGGATGAGACTTTATCCCATGAATTTCACACTTGGTAATCTCTAAGACTAAAGATTATGAGGAAAGACCTACCTGTGGGAATTTTACAGGTTTTGTGTCATTGCATATTCTTATATATAATCTTGTGTAATGATCTATAGAATTTAAGATTATTATTGATACATATCATGACTCGCATACTTAGAAGTATTGTTATAAACCATGATGGAATATGTTCGTGGCGAAGTTGGGTATGTTGGGTGAAACATGGATGATATTACATGAATGAATAAGTCGACAAAGGCTTTATCCCTTATAACTTTATGGAAGTTTATATATCAACCCTTTGATTAGGATAGAACTGTCGAACTAAATTCCATGTTCTTGGTGTAATGGTAGGTTTATTTTAGATAGTCAAAGAAAGGTGTACGAAGAATATAGGTTGATTAAATGGATGTCCAGCTTGCTTGATGAGATATTGAGACAATGTATTATATTAAACATTGATTATTTGTATGCAGTTGTCATCATTGCAACATTAATTTCTTCCTCTTGGGTGCCTTTATGTGTTGTAAGACAATAATATTGAACTTTATGAGAACTTGCCTAATTCCACTAAAGAATAATCCTAGTGGTTCACATGATTAGTGTTTTTATTGATTTAAATTATATTATATTTTAAATTAATTTTTGGAAAAAATATTATTCTCCAAACCTAGGAATAAAATTTATTCAAGATTTATTGATTGTAAAAATATTAAAATAAATATTTATTCACAAGACCATGAACATTATAAATATTAATTTATTTATTAAATGGATTATATTTATTTAAAACATTAATTAAAAAACTCAATAAATGTTTTGGATAACAAAAATACCGAGTTCAAGTTCTGATGATAAAATTTATTTACCAAACTATAAAATAATAGTTATCATTGCATGAGTTAGTGCATTCCATGAGATAAAATAATATTATTATTTTACATGGAATGGGGTATATTACGGTATTAATATATTATTAATATTCTTTGTGAAATTAATTAATATTAAAACATATAATTGGATATATATATATATATACCTTGTTATGTTATTTATGAGAGGATTGGGATTTTTTGTTCCCAACACCTGTCCTATCCTCCCTAGAGATTTCTTTCAACCAAGAACATCTCTAAGGTTTTTTATTAATAATGAGAGAAGTGAAATTTTTCCTTTTTCCTCTCAATACATAGATACCAAGAGATGATCCTAAAAAATTGAATAGAACATGGTAGCAATCAAAGGAATTGGCATAAGATAATTGATACTACCTCACTATAACTTAGAGTACCATCGGTGACACTTCAAGATCAAAAGGATCATGTGTGGATCGCCTCTAGAAGGAGTCTACCCTTGGATCCTCATAATGTAATAATTATGGAATCAAATTACATTTAGAAGGTTATCCTATAATATGAATAAAGTATTCCCATGATTGAGGTAATTCTCATTATTTAAATTAATTATAAATTTTACAAGAAAAATATCTTCCCATATTGGTTATAGAATTTATGTCAATTAATATTTGAATTAATTTGCCAGTAATGACCATTTTTTATCATGTACGTCTCATATTATTTGTTGATTATGAAAAAAATCTGAGTTGGTTACTACCTAATAGGAAAATATGATGCATATAGACCCTTCAAGTGGTATCAGAGCAGCCACATTTAAATTTATAATTATTTATTAATTGTTAATCATTATACGCAATTATCATTAGATTTCTATTTTGAAAAAAATGTTATTTAAATATGAATGTCAATATCTATTCTTCTTCTTTTTCTTCTTTCTCGCTCACATAACCAAGAGAAGGTTAAATTAACATAAATAATATCTGAATAAATCATATATGGGTTCTTAGGATTCTAGATATATAACATGGGACTACATGATGTGGTTCTCAAACATGCACATCATGTACCCATGTTCAATACACTGGGGTGAACCTTGAATTTAATTTGTAGCATTGTGCATTTAATCGCACATTGTGTCCCTAAACACCATGTATTGACTAGGCAATACTAGGATATATTTTTTTAGACTACATGCCATGTAACTTGATTATGCATCATGTGGTCCACATGTTTTTACAGTAGAAAATGAAAATTCGAAGACATGTCATGTATTAATACACGACGTGTGTGATTAGAAGTTGTGAAACTCGTATTATACATGGTATGTAGCTATCCATACATGTCGTGTGTATCATAAATATCAATATTCATCATACATTCCCAGTCCCTTGGTGTGTGGTTCAAAAATATGGTGAGGCAACATACACAACATATATTTGGCTTATTCATGTCGTGTATCCTTCCTATTTATGTGGAAAATTTAAAATTAATTAATCACTCCATTAAATATAATAAACATTTATCTTTGTTAAATTTATCTATAGTGCATTTCATGTGATATTTTATATATATATATTAAATTTTTAATTAATTTTGTGTAAAATTTGGAACTACATGATGAGTATGGACCTTACGCACTGTGTACTTTACATGAATCAAAACAATTACACACCATATAGTTTTCATGCACTTGTGTGTCATTTATTGAAATTAAATTACATGTAATTACATAACATACCATATATGATAGAATACATTTGAGTACATATTGTATGAAAATGGCCATTTCGGGTAGTTTGGATAGGCATCCATCATGTGGCCTCCTAGTAAATTCTTATGTACATGATTATTTTTTAATAAATTAATTTATCTAATTTGTTTAAAATTACAATGGATGAGAGTATCAATAACTATTTGGATGGATATTGAGATAAATAAATTAATTTATTAACTAAGAAAATTGATTAATTTTATCTCATTTTATTATAATTAAGAATGATTGAAATGAATGATAGTATATTAAATGTGTATCCATTGAATGGATGGATGATCATGAGCTTGGATAGCCTATGTATGGATTGGATTTATTTTAATTTATTTATTGCATATGTTTTTGTATTTATTATTATTAAATTAAAATAATGGTATGCAAGTCATCCCCTCCTCTTATTATGTAAAGACCGGTGTGTTAGCGGATTCTATTATATAAACCACTGTAAACCCTTCCGTTAGTTCCCCACGCTTGCGTGCAGGTAAATCATATATAAGGAAAAATCTAAAAGGTAATTGGAGGTGGTTCAAAGTAGCGTCGGGGTCAAATATACCCATGTGATACACATGATAGAGGTGGAATGATACGACTCAAGCCAATATACTAATAAAAAATTGATTTTTCCCAACATGTTTTTCATATCGATTATCTATAACTGATGTGGTTTTCCCAACATGTTTTTCATGTATATTATCTATAACCGATGTGAAAAATAGAATAGTAAAAAAATTATCATTTTTTATTCAATAACCAATGTAAAAAAAATTATAATTTTAATTAGGATCAGGAGGAGTCATTTTTGTTTCATTCTTTCGTGTGCCAACTCTCATTTTTCTCTCGAATGGTGAACCCTAAACCTTTAATATTATAACTATGCTCATAAATCTATTCATTCTTTGATTTGTGTCCTCAAATATATAAAGACCCGTATACTTATATAATAATTTGTTTTCATTTTGGAATTAAATAGTTAAATTCATTATAAATGTATAATGAAATAAGTGGTATTTATAATTAATGAATCTATACAAAGAGAATAGTAATCTCACCTATGAGAGAATAAATAAAATTTATGTAGATTATAAGTGTAATCATGATATATTTATATCATGTAATAAGTAAATAATGTTTTTGGAAATGATAAATTAAGTGTTGGTATTTTTGTAAGTCATAAATATTTAATTACAATTTTATTATTAATATAATTATTTAAAAGAAAATGTATTTTCATAAAATAGATTCATAAATGAACATATTTTTTTATTATTATTATAAGATAATTTTATGAGACCTTAATTAATTTTTCAAAGTGTCATAAAATCAGTTATAATTTTAAAAGTGGTATTTTTGAATAAATGATGATTTTAATTAAAAATTAAATTTCTCATATTTAGAAAATTATTTTCAAAAAATGAAGTTCTTTTTTCAATTATACAAATCAAAAAGTGATTAGGGTTAATTTTTTGGGTTTTTCTAAAATACTTGAATTTTTGGTGAATAGTAAAATATAGTAATTTTTGATATACATACATTATAAGTTGAATAAACTATTCCTTGAGTCATAGCTGATGTAAGCACCATAATATCGAGTAATCCTTAATTATTTTAATATATTTAGTGATAATTATCTAACTATTTATATTATTGATCCAAAATAATAAACTAATGAATATAATAATGAGAAAACACCTCTCTCCTCCACTATAAATACCAACCCTCACCACCTCTTCTCCTCACATCTCAAATCTTTGTATCTTGTTTAATTTATACCCAATTCCATTAACAAGACTATTACTCACATAAAATACCTTTTGGTATCACCAAAAGTCAAAAACCAAGGTCCTTAAGGAGGTTTTCTAGGAGGATAATTCAGGAGGTAAAATCCTCTTTCATTTTCTTTTATTTTCTTTTCAATCCCTTTTCTTTTCTTATACTCTATTTTCATACCCTTATACAAGTGGAATAAAAACTCTATTATCTTATATATACTATAATTTTATCATATTTATGTAAAAATCCACCATCAAACTTCTTATCTTCTCCCTTTTATTCTAAAAATGAGAACATTGTCTGTGATGTGTCGATTTACCGCCATCGTGGACGATACACTTTCATTTTTCATTAACACATTAAAGGATGTTCATAAAAATTATTATGGTTAAATAATATTTTATTATACATATTATAAGTTATTTAATGTTCTGTAACCAATATATAAACATGATCTTTAATAAAATAATATAATTTCACGATGATCGTAAAAACCGTCAAAATAAATTAAATCATTTTAATTGATGTTTTATCTAATGATTCATCCTTTTGTAAGAAAAAAAATGATATATAGTATCATTTAAAATTATATAAACATATTAACAACATTTCATTCGACTTCTAGAGTTTTTCTTCCATTCGACAAGAAAATCCATAATGAACCAACCGTAGAAACCATGAAATAAATGCACCTGAAATAATGAAAATAACAAAATATTATTAATAAATGGGTAGAAATATGTTATAATAATATCATATAAGAAATTATAAAATATTAATATGTTTATTTAATATATTATTAACACTATTTTAACCATTATACAGGAGTTTTGAATACGTTTGATGTAATATGAACTCGAGGCAAGGGAATTCTTAACCCAATTTCCGTTATTTGGATTAACCGTCTACTTCATTGATTATGTGGTACTAAGATTATTTATGAAATTTGTTTTGATTTTATTAGGTTTTATTATGTGTATTTATATTTTATACACATATTCCATTCTTTTTATCAATTCTCACTTCAAATATATGATATTTGTAAGGGGGTTTTCTTTAAAAATCCTCTTTTAAATTTATATTTCTTACAAAATTCAAAAGGATTGTTTTTATGATGAAATTATTCATATTTTATGATTATGTTATGGTTATTGGGAATTTTTTATTTTGAATTTTGGGAACTATATCTCCCTCTAATTCATTGGGTATGTTTATGTTGGAGATCAACTATATGGTTACTCTAAGTTTAACTGTGATGGTTACACCATAAGGTGGCCGTGAGGGTTACGTAGTAAGGTAGCTGTGAGGGTTACAAATCATATGGTAGTTTAAAGTGTTACAATATTAAGTAAGTAATTCCCAAAGTTACCATTATTGTATTATTTATGTTTTTTATGTTTTATGTAAATTTCATGTTTTCACAAATTAACTATATGATACTTATTGGGTGAGAAGTATGTATTTATGAAAATGATTTCATATGTTTATAAATATTCATGGATTAACAGTTTATCTTCTTCTTTTTATGTCCCTTACTGAGATTTTTGTGCTCATGTTATGTTTTTAAAAAAATCATAGGGTTTAAGGATGGGTAAAAGAAAAGGATAACCCAAGATGAATGTTGTGAAGACTTTTCATGAAAAGATTTCATGTTTTTGTTACAAACTTTTATATTATATAAGAAATGTATACTATTTTAGTAATACCCACTTTGTATGCTTGTGGGTTTATATGTATTAATTATGTTCTAATTTTATATAACTATAAAATTAAAATATATTTGGGAATTTAAGGAAGTGAATTTTAAAGGAATTTACTAGATTATGTAATGTTTAAGGTCGGATCCTTATATTTGGTATCAGAACATGGTTTAGATAACTTTAGGGGTTATGATGATGTTAATAGAATACCATAAATGATTTTTACATTATGATTAATTTTAAATGATATAGAATTTGAATATTACCATGTTGATTCATCTAAGATATGTCTATTTAGAATGGTTTTTCGTAGAAGATACAGGGAAGATGAAGTAAAAAAGGAACCAAGAGGATGATATATTTCTAAATATGAAAATTGGAATGGTGGGAATTGGAACTGAATAGTTTGTGATTGTAATGGATTAGTTGATAAAGGCTGTAAACAGTGGGGGAATCCATGCAAGAGAACAACCAGAGACACTACAAAGAAACACGATGATAGTGGAACATTTTATGAGGCAAAACTCTCCTACTTTTAGTGGATCTTCTAACCTAGTGGTGGATGAATGGTGTATTAAATTCCTTGAAAATATATTCAATGTAATGGGGTGTTTGGATAATGAAAAGGTTAGTCTTTATATTTATCATTTTGAAGGTGAAGCCGACCATTGGTGTTCAATGGTCAATAATATCAAGGATATTGAGGATATTGATTCCTTGGAATGGGATGAATTTAAAAAACTTTTCCTTGGAAAATATTTTCCTAAGGTGGTTTTAATTTAGATGGAAAAAAATTCCTTGAATTGAAACAAAAGGAGTAAGACTCAGTGGTTGTTTATGAAGAAAACTTCATCTAATTTTCAAGAGATTCTCTAAATATTATTTGATATCTTGATAGTAAAATCAATTGTTTTTACTCGGGATTCAATCCAAGATAATTAAGGGGTTTAGACTCCCATGAATTCAAATGTTATGAGAAACTTGTTCGATGTTCTGATAGGGTAGAAATGGAGTTTTCTGATGATCACGTGTACTTTGACAACAATCATAAGAAGAGGTCCAGATAGAAATAAATGGGTAACATTCAATAAAATAAATCTGAAGGTAAGAAAATTCAATTTAAATTTGGTGGGAAGTTTGGTAAAAATTACACTGGGGAATTCCTTAACAAAATTTTCAAGTGTTTCTAAAGTAGTAAGTTTGGATATATGTCCTGAGATTACAAGGAAAAAGATCTTAGTGATGGTATGTTTAATTCTAATAAGAAAACTATAAAGTGATTTAAATGTGGTGAGATGGGGCATTATGCAAATACCTTCCCAAAGGAATATATAAATGATGTAAATCATCAAGACTATAAGTAGAAAGGTTTGGTGAGATCCTTTGTGACTACATCAACAGATTCCACGACATCTGATTAAGTGGAACCAGGTACTTTGTTTGTTTGCTCAAATTTTTCTAATGTCTTTTCTGATATGGGGTCTACACATTCCTTTATTTATGATAAATTTTCTAGTAAATTGGAAATTTCACCTCAATAAATGAGACTGGAACTTATGGTTAAAATACTAGGGGGAATATTATAGAAAAAAGGAATTATAAGAATATTCATGTTGCTATATGTGTAAATACGTTACCTGTAAACCTTGTTGTTTTTCCTTATTAGAGTTTTATGTTATTCAGGATATGGGTTGTCTTTTTGTTTATCATGTTATGATTGATTGTAGAGCTAAATAAGTTGTTTTTCAAAAAGAGTTTCAGTTTGTATACAAGAATGAACACATACCATTGATAACATGTCAAGAAGCTGAGAAACTATTAAAATATGGAAATGAAAGTTATCATTCTCATATTATTGAAAATAAGGGAACTGATCATATAAATGATGTCCCAATGGTAAATGAATACCTTGATGTTTTTTCTGATGAGTTTCCCAATGTTATACCTGATTGGGAAGTTAAATTTACTATTTGCTTAGTTCCTGATGCTAAGCTAATTTAAAAACCCCCTTATCGAATAGCTCAACTGTAACTTTTAGAACTGAAAAATTAGTAATAGTTGTTCCTTGATAAAGGCTTTATTCATCTTAGAACTTCACCATGGGGTGCTCCTAGTTTTTTTGCTAAAAATAAATATGGTTCCATGATAATTTTCATTGATTATAGATATATGAATAACATTAATATTAAGAATAATTATCCATTGCCTCATATTGATGACTTGTTTGATCAACTCTAGAGAGATCTATATTTTTTCAAGATTGGCTTAATATCTAGGTACCATCAGCTAAATTTGAAGAAGTATGACATCCTGAAAAAAACTTTTCATACTAGATATGGGTATTTTGAGTTTATTGTTATGAAATTTGGTTTGACAAATTCCCTTGTTGTATTCATGGATCTTATAAATATAATATTCTATGAATATTTGGATAAGTTTTTTTTTGTTTTTATTGATGATATTTTGGTTTTTAAAAAAATTTGGGAGGATCATGAAAAACATTTAAGGATTTTCTTGCAAACTCTCAAATAAAAGAAGTTATGTGGAAAATTCAGCAAATGATATTTTTAGTTGTAAGAGATTTATTTTCTTGGGAACATTGTAAATAAATATGGTATAGTAGTTGATCCTTCTAAAACAAAAGTGGTTGATGAATGTTCAATACCTACAAATGTTATAGATATTCATAGTTTTCTTGGATTATCGGGCTATTACTGATGGTTTATTTTTCTTGGATTATTAGGCTATTACTGATGGTTTACTAAAAACTTTTCATGTTTATCTAACCCACTAACTAAGTTAACAAGAAAATGGGTGAAATTTATTTGGAAATAAGAATGTGATGTTTATTTTCAGTAACTGAATAAGATATTGGTGAATACTCTAGTTTTGGACCTATCTTCTAGAAATTAAGACCTTGTCATCTACAGTGATGCTTATTTGAAGGTATTTGGTTGTGTTATGATGTATAATGATCATTTAATTTCTTATGATTCAAGAAAAATGAAATATCATGAATTAAATCATCCCACGCATGATTTGGAATTAGCATCTATGGTTTTCACTTTAAAAATTTGGAGTAATCATTTATACAGATCCAAATATGAAATATATACTGACCATAAAAGTTTGAAGTATATATTTACTCAAAATGAATTTATCATGATGAAGAGAAGATTGCTTGAGCTGATAAAGGATTATGATTTCATGATCAATTACCATCCTATAAAAGCAAACAAAGTAGAAGATGCCTTGAGTTGGAAAAATCATGCTATATTAACCATGTTACATTTGGAAAATGGACCCTTGATTAATGATTTGATGAATTTTTTCTTGGAAGTTGTTGGTATAGGAAATTCATCTATTTTGTTTCAGGTGTTAGTATAGTTGTCTCTATCAGACAGAATTAAGAAATCACATAAGGAAGATAGTGAGTTACAGAAAAAGGTATAATTGATTAAAGGGGGAAATTTTCTAGAATTTAACATTGATAAATGTTATGTTTTAAGATTTGGGAAGAGATTATGTGTTCCTTATGATTCCTAGAAAAAGAAATAATTATTGTTTTAATCTCATATTTCTCTATTTTTAGTTCATCCCGGAATTACTAAGATGTATAGAGACCTTCAAAAGTATTTCTGGTGGGATGGAATGAAAAGAGATACTGTATATTTTACCATGAAATGTTTAAAATGTCAAAAAGTTAAAGTAGAGATACAATTACCAAAGGGGATGCTTCATAATTTTCCAATGCCAGAGTAGAAATATATCCATAGACTTCATGGTGGGACTACCAAAGACTTCTCAAGGTAATAATGCGATTTGGGTTATTGTTGACCAACTGATTAAATTTTCACATTTACTTCCTATTTGAGATACTATGTCTTTGGATTAGATTTCTAGATTGTTACTCAAAGATATTTTCAGGTTATATGGAGTTCCTCTACACATTGTATCTGACCTAAATTTCAGGTTTACTTTTAACTTTTGGAAAGGCCTTGTGAAGTTTTTGGGCATATAATTAAATTTCAGCACTGTTTTTCATCCCCAATATGATGGACAGACCGAGCGAATAATTAAAACCTTGGAGGAAATAATTAAATCTTGTTCAATGGATTATTAGGGAAGTGGGATTAGCATATTTATTTAGTTGAGTTTTTTTATAATAAAAATTTTTATTCCATTATACAGATGGAACTTTTTGAGGCATTATATGGATATTGGTATTGAAATCTAACATTTTGGTATGAACTCAGGAAAAGTAAGCTTATGGGACCGTAATTAGTAGAGTAAGTGTCTGATAAATTGAATATGATCCAGAAACACATGAGGACAGCTCAGAGCAGGCAAAAAAGTTATGTAGATAACAGTAGGAAAGACTTTTCTTTCAAGGTAAGTGATCATGTTTTTCTTAGAATCTCACCATTGAAAAGTGTTATTGTTAGACTCACCTATTTTGATAATCCCAAATCATGTTTAAATATTGATCATGATATATTAATTCATTTGATAACTCTTTTTAATCTGTATTTATAATTATTTTATCTTGAACAATGTATACTTTTAGTCTCATGACTTTGCTGCATTAGCTTACAGTTTACATTTATCTAAATATAAGTTCACTGTTAAAGGCTACTGGTAAGAGTCTTCTATTCAAGGTCACCGTTATAGATCACTGTGACTCTAGTTCACTAATCCTAGAAGGTTACTATTGAAGATATACTGTCAATAATATAGGCTACCAGTACAAGGTTACTGTCACAAGTCTACCGTTGATCTGCTTATCAAAGCTCACAGACAAAGAGTCATCGTCACAAGGTCACTGCTGGGACAAGGATTCTGTTAGAAGTTCACTATCAGACTCTTTCTCAAGTCTTCTGTTGAGAACTTCATTTTTCAAGTCTATAGTTGTACATGTCTACCGTTAGTAGAAGACTGCCTCTAGAAAATACCTACTGTCGAGATAGTCGACTATTGTTCAAAGTCTACTAATGGACATATTCCACAATTAATGAAATTACCTATTGAGATAAGTCTACCATTGGAAAGGTCACTGTTGAAGTAGTTTGATGTTACAAAGCTTCCGTTAGAAGCTTACTGTTGGAGTCTACCACTCATCAATCCTACCGATGAAGCTCACAGTTGAATAGCCTGCTGATGAAGTCCACTGATGAGGAGCTACTGTTACATAGAGTAACATCTACCGTTATAAGACATCCACTGACACAAAGTTCACCGTTATAAGCCTACAGATAGAAATACTACTATTGAAATCTACCATGTGACATGCACCTGCTACCAGTCTAATGATATTCTATTATTTTCTTTACCAATTTTATTAATACTATCATAACGGTCATGTCTGGAAAAATTAATGCACCTGGCATTATTTAATGTTATTTGTAGGCATATCAGGAGACAGTACGATGTACGAGGAAGACCACACATGGTTGAAACATTTCTCTTTTCGTCCCCTGCTGAACCAAATGGAAAAATCTCAGCTGAAAAGTATATATATATGAGTAGAGACAGACATCGGCAGATATATACAGGGTGGACATATTGAATATACACAGAACACTCATAAGAAAGAAACATACAAAATCTGAAGAAGAACACTCAAGCAATCATTCTGAAGAACAGATATATTCATGAAGATCTATTGAAAGAACATTTTTTAAGTTGTAGTGGTGTGCTACAAAGAGCTTCAAACCCAAGAAGCTAATCATCTCTACATCTGGAAGTCAGAACCTGGAAGTTACGATACTCTGTTTTGGAGGCAACTTGTAGAGAAGGACCAAAACTTCATTTCCTTTATACCAACGAGTCCAGAGCTGATCTGCCAACACAACAGAGCATTCTAAACTTATCACTACTATCTTTAGCTCTATTGTGTTTAAGCATTTTACATTTGTGAGCAGTGTTTATGTGTTACACACACTGACTCTTGTTCTTGAACTGAGGGATACTGAAAATCCCCATACCAAACTCTCTTTACCTTTGTTTCCCATGTATAACTATGGAAGAAGCTTGGTGTAGCTTGGTGGTTAAAATTTTCCCACGTATAACTGTGGTAGAGGTTTCAAAACCTGGATAGTTTGTGAAAACTATTTTAAATCCCGATACAGGCTGTGTATCACTCTTTAATATAATTGCTTGGTGGAAGGTGGTCACCAAGTGGAGAGGACTAAGTCTTAACTTAAGACTGAACCTCTTGTTTAAATTTTTGTGTTCATCTTTCCATTACACTATTTTACATTTACCCGCTGCTTGTATTTGCAAATACAGAAATCTATTTTTACATTCACTCTAATAGTTAGTTCTGGTTAGTGTGTATATCTGATTTGTTTAGTAAACTTGTTTCAAAAGTTGAATTATTCCTCATACTGATTCAACTGAGGAGTAATCAACCTTTGAGAAACCTGTTGAACAATAAGTCACTTATATCTCTTCTGCCTTAATTGACTGGGCCATTTTAATTTGGGGATTTTAATCCTAAAAGTTTTTAACAGAAATTTTAATTGGTACTCAATTCACCCCCCCTCTTGAGTATCCACTTCGACCAACAGTTATGTATTTTGGTAAGAAAGGAAATTTAAGTACATGGTTCATTTGACCTTATTAAATCCTAAAGAAATTTGGATCAGTCACCTACCGAGAAGCTTTGCCTCCGATTTTATCTTAGGTACACAATTTTTTTCATGTTTCGATGTTGAGAAAGTATGTGCAAGATTCATCTCATGTTTTGAGCCCAAAATTAGTTCATCTAGAATAGAACCTTTCATATGAAGATAAACCTATTAATATTATTGATCATAGAGAGAAAGTATTTGGAATTAGGTAATTCACCATGTTAAGTTTTTGTGGAGAAACTACATGGTTGAAGAAGCAACATGGGAAACTGAAAATGTTATAGGGGAAAGGTATCATCACTTGTTTAATAAGTAAATAAAAATTGTGAGGAAAAAATTTCTAGAAGGTGGGAGGAATGTAATGATATAGGTACTTATAGAATAATTTGTTTTCATTTTGGAATTAAAAAGTTAAATAAATTATAAATTTATAATGAAATAAGTGGTATTTATAATTAACGAATCTATACTGAGAGAATAGTAACCTCACCTATGAGAGTATAAATAATATTTATGTATCTTATAATTATAATCATGATATATTTATGTCATGTAATAAGTAAATAAATGTTTTGGAAATGATAAATTAAGTGTTTTTATTTTTTTTATGTCATAAATATTTAATTACAAATTTAGAATTAATTTAATTATTTAAAAGAAAATATATTTTCATAAAATAGATTCATAAATAAATTTTTTTTATTATTATTATAATATAATTTTATAAGACCTTAATTAATTTTTCAAAGTGTTATAAAATTAGTTATAATTTTAAAACTGGTATTTTTTTAATAAATGATGATTTTAATTAAAAATTAAATTTATCATATTTAGAAAATTATTTTCAAAAAATAGATTTAATTTTTGAATTCTACGCATCAAAAAATTGTTAGGGTAAATTTTTGTGATTTTTCTAAGATACTTGAATTTTTGGTGAATAGTAAAATACGATAATTTACAGTATATATACATTATAAGTTAAATAAACTATTCCTTGAGTCATCGCTGATGTAATCATTATAATATCAAATCCTCATTAATTATCTTAATATAAGTTAAATAACATTCTTCACCATCTATTCTACTCACACCTCAAAGGATTGTATCTTGTTTAATTTCTATCTAATTCTCTTCCCAATACTCTTCTCCACCTCCAAGACCTGTTGGTCTCAAAAAAAGGCTAAAAACTGAGAGCCTTAAGGAGGTTTTCAAGGAGGATAATTCAAGAGGTAAAATCCTCTTTCATTTTCTTTTATTTTCTTTTCAATTCCTTTTCTTTTCTTATAATCTATTCACCTACCATTATCCAAGTGGAATTAAAACTCAAGTACATTATATATACTATAATTTTATCATGTTGACGGAAAAATTCATCTTCAAACTTCTTCCCATCTCCCTTTTATTCTAAAAATTGGAACATCATCTGTGATGTGTCGATTTATCACCATCATGGACGATACACTTTCATTTTTCATTAGTGCCTTCAAGTATGGTCATAAAACCATTATTATGATTAAATAATATTTTATTATACATATAATAAGTTATTTAATGTTCTTTAACCAATATGTTAACATTATATTGAATAAAATTATATAATTTCATAATGATCGTAAAAACTGCCAAAATAAATTAAATCATTTTCATTAATATTTTATCTAATGATTCATCCTCATATTATAAAAAAATGATATATGGTATCATTTAAAATTATGGAAACATATTAACACTATTTCATTCCACTTCTGGAGTTTTTCTTCCATTCGACAAGAAAATCCATAATTAACCAATCATGGAAACCATGAAATAAATACACATGAAATAATGAAAATAACAAAATATTATTAATAAATGGGTGGAAATATGTTACAATAATATCGTATAAGGAATTATAAATATTAATATAGTTATTTAATATATTAATAAAACTCTTTAAACCATTATACAAGAGTTTTGTACATTTTTGAAGTAAGACAAACCCAAGGTAAGGGGATTCCTAATCCAATTTTCATTATTTTGGTTAACCTTCTACTTCATTGATTATGTGGTAATAAGATTATTTGTGAAATTAATTTTTGATTATATTATGTTTTATTATGTGTATTTACATTTTATACACATATTCCATTCTTTTTATTAATTCTCACTTCAAATATATGATATTTTTATAGGAATTTTCTTTAAAATCCTCTTTTAAATTTCTATTTTTTACAAAATTCAAGAGTTTTTTTTTATGATGAGAGTATTAATGTTTTATGATTATGTTATGGTTCTTTGGAATTGTTTATGATGAAGGGTGGGACAAATATCTCCCTCTAATGCATTGGGTATTTTTATGTTGTAGGTTGGTCGTATGGTTAATCCAAGTGTAACTGCAGTGGTTACACCATAAGGTAGTTGTGAGGGTTACATTGTAAGGTACCCATAAGGGTTACAAATAATATGTTAGATGTGATGGTTAAAATTCTAAGTAATTAATTCACTAAGTTACCTTTATAGTATTATTTATGTTTTCTATGTTTTATGTAAATATCATGTTTTCACAAAGTAACTATATAATACTTATTGGGTGAGAAGTATGTATTTGTGAAAATGATTTCATATTTTTATAAGTATTAATGTACTAATGGTTTATATATTAATTTTTATGTACCTTATTAAGATTTTTTTGCTCATCCCAAGTTTTAAAAAATTGTAGTTTTTAAGGATGGGTAAGAGAAAAGGAGAAGCCAAGATGAATGTTGTGAATACTTTTCATGAAAAGATTTCATGTTTTTATTAAAAACTTTTGTATTATAGAAGAAATGTATATTGTTTTAGTAGTACCCACTTTTTATTCCTATGGGTTGATATGTATGAATTATGTCCTAGTTTACTAAAACTTTAAACCAAAAAGATCTTTTGGAATGTAAGAACGTTAATTCTAAAGTAATTTACTAGATTATGTAATTTTTAAGGTTGGGTACTTATAAAATATCTTTGTTCTTTGATATTTGGATTTGAATATCTTTCATCTAGTATCCACCATCACTATCCACCATCACTATCCACCACCACCCATCATCGACTGCCACTCGTGCTTCTTCTCATTGGTGTTGCTTGTCATGGTATTGATTTTAATTTATAGTTAGTGTTTATTGTTTCCATTTTCTATGAATTCTATATATTTTTATTTGTGGATTCAAGTTTTATTTTATGTCACTTTATCATTGAGTTGGAATCTACCACTATCATTCATCGTCAGCTGCTACTTGTGACTTCTTTCCATTGGTGTTGAATTCTCAATCGTCCGGGTTCTGATAAAAATTTATGGTTTGTGTTTATTGTTTCAATTTTTCATGCAACTTGGGTATTTTAATTTGTATTTATACTTCTAATTCTCTATTTATGTTTCTTTATATTTCATTTTTCATTAACCACCATTGTCCACCATTACCCATCATCAAGTGACACTTTCGCCTTCTTACCGTTGGTGTCTCCTTTTCAATCATCCCGGTTCCAATATCAATTTACAATTTGTCTTTATTTTTTTGATTTTCTATGCATCCAAGGTATTTTAATTTTTATTTTCATTTCTAATTTTCCATTGATGTTGCTTTATCCTCACTATTTATATTTTTAGTTTCAATTATTCATACATATTAAATATTTTTTAATTTATAAATAATTGTTTTTAGATTAAGGTTTGTGATTTTTTTATTAAAGAATGATAACTTAACATGTTCAAAGTTATATTTATTTTATCAAATATTTTTTATTTATTTTATTTTTTTGTGAAATATGTAATGGTGTTTTTTTATTTTTATTTATAAAAGTAAATTTTTAATTAAATTTAAATTATAATAGCTTATTTTAAATTTTTTATATTTTTTATAGATAATAATGAGTCGAAGTTAGATTACTGCACTTTGAATAAGTGATGAATATGAGGAAGGTGTCTATGATTTTTTGAAATTTTAAATATGAAATTTTCCAAATAATGATATATTTTTCTATCCATTCTTAAAATGTTTAAATATGAAGAAGTTGAAAAGTAGAGAGATTAAGGATCATTTAGTTCATCATGGTTTTAATTTAAGTTACCACCCTTGGATTTATCATGGTAAAATTAGAAAATATTTCATATCTATCGATAATTATGATTTTCAAGATGATAACTCTTATCAAATTGAAGTAATGGTTTGTGATATTGAATTAAAGGGAATTGAGAAAGAAAAAACAATTGATCATTTATATGGTGATGTTGAAAAACTATTGTATATGGGTTGTATAGAAATTATAGTTTTATTGAAGGTGTTAATATTAATTAACTTGAAGGAAAAAAATTAATGGAGTGGAAATACTTTTATAGTGTTGCTACAATTTTTGAAAGACATACTTCCTAAAGATAACAATATACCAGATTCACATTATAAGTTGAAGAAAATATTATTCCTGGTGAGATTTGGGTACAAGAAAATGCATGCCTACCCAAATGATTTTGTTTTATATAGGAAGGAATATGAATTTCTATTAGAGCATCCTAAATTTGGGATGTTATGGTATAAGTTGAAAGAAAAATCATACGTAGATTTAGCATTTACAGAGACTCCAAATAAGAAATTTGGGTATATAATTCATCATTTGAAATGTTTATTTTCATATTCAAATGATCCAAAAAGGTTAAGATAGCATTCAGATGAGTAGATATGTGATGGAAAATTATTTCATCAATTTCATTATCCATAGTGTAAGAAAATTGATAAAAAAAATCTTATATTTGAAAATGAAGTTAAAAATATTAGACTTGGATTGTGCATAGATGAAATGAATCCATACCTAATACTTAGTTCAACACATATTTCATGGCATATTTTAAAGGTAATTTACAACTTATCTCCAAAAAATTTTATGAATTGAAAATATTTCATGTTGAGTTTAATGATATCTATACCAAAACAACCCAAAAATGATATTAATGTTTTCTTATCACCATTAATTAATGATTTGAAACTTTTATGGGAGGAAGTTATTAGGGTGTATGATTATTATAAAATGGAATATTTTAAACTACATTCAATTATTATATTTACTATAAATGACTTCCCAATATATGGAAATTTTTCTGGATATAGTGCTAGTGGGCATAAATATTATCCAATTTCTGAACAACAGACTTCATATTATCAACCACAATATGGAATAAAAATAGTATGCATGGGTCATTGATGGTTTTTTCTATGGATCACTATTATAAAATATTAAAAAAGCCATTCAATGGTTCAAAATAATTTTATATTTCTCCAGAACCTTTTTCCACTGATCATTATTTTGAGAGGGTGAAAAACATTGATGTGACATTCAGAAAGACACAAAAATTTGGTAATGATAGAAATATTTGGAAGAAACAGTCAATATTTTTTGAGCTATCATATTAGAGATATCATGAGGTTAAACATAACATTCATTTCATGCATGTAGAGAATAATATCTACGAATTATTGATTGTAACATTATTAGATATTAAAGGAAAGACTAAGTATGGGTTGAATTCAAGATTGTACTTACTCTCAATGGAAATATGTTTACATTTAGCTCTCACTTTTGATTGAAGGTGAACATACCTACCTATGACATGTCATAAATTATCCAAAAAGGAGAAAATTAGCTTGTGTTAGTGTCTTTATGATATCAAAATACCTTAGAGTTATTCTTCAAATGTTAAAAAATTTAGTTCATTAAAGGATTTGAAGTTGAAAGGTGTGAAATCTTATGATTATCATGGCATGATACAATAGCTCCTACCAGTTTCATTGCATGGAATATTGCCCATAGGTGTTGGAATGACTATCATTAAGGTGTTTTATTTTTTTCAATTCAATTTGTAATAAGGTTATTGATCTTAATGATTCAAAAAATTTATAGAACTAAGTGATTTATATAATTTATCAATTGGAAATTTATTTTCTTCCATCTTTTTTTGATATCATGGTGAATTTAATGGTTCATTTGGTGAAAAAAAAATAAAGATTTTCAGACCTGTATATCTACATTGTCTGTATCCTTTTGAAAGGTATATGAAGATATTTAAGGGGTAGGTTAAGAATCCATATCAACCTAAAGACTCTATTATTGAGAAGTATATTTCTAAGGAGGTTGTAGAGTTTTGTATAAGCTACTTATTTGAAGTGGAGTACATCAATTTTCCTACATATCACCCTGAATGAGTCAATTATAGGGGAAAGGGGATCCATAGCTAGAGAGTAAAATTTTTGACAGGTGAACAGTTAAAGAAGCTACATTTATAAATCTTAAATAACATAGATGATGTTCATCCATATATAAAATTTCATATTAATGTGTTACAACAATTTTATATAAGGAATAAAGATATGTGGATTTTGAATGAGCATAAAAAACTTTTTTCCATGGTTTAAAGATATTGTACTTGGTAAATCAGATATATCAGAAAAAATGAGATGGTAAATGGGTGGTCCAATTTTAAATTTAATAACATGGTCATGGTATAACAATAATGACTACATTTTATATGAAAAATCAACACAATAGAAGTGTAGTTCAGAATAGTAGTGTATTGGTGTTTGTGGAAGCAATGAATTTTTTGAGTTCCAAATAAAAAACCCAATATCTCTATCAAGTGCATATTATGGAGTCATTGAACAAATATGGTAGTTTGGTTACATTAAATTTCAAGTTCTAGTGTTTAACGACAAATGGGTTATCAGTAACAAAGGTGTTAAACATGATCAATTTGGAATGACACTAGTTAATATAAATAGATTTTAATACACAGAAAATCCTTTTATAAAGGAAAAACATGAAAAACAAACTTTTTATGTTCTTGATAAATCTGATATGTAGTGTTATATTGTTTTACAAGGAAAAAATAGTATGTTAGTGATGAAAAACTTTACAAAGATACTGATTTAAATGAGATCCATACTTCTATGGAAATATTAATATATAATATTAATGAACATGTCATAGACATGTTTTGGGCCATATGGAATGATCATGAGGAAGGAATTTTGGAAAATAATCCATTAGTGAATCCCTAATATTATAGGTAACATGTGTTTATTTCTACTTTACTTTTTAAAATTTCATAAAATTTTAGATATATTAGTTTCATTTTCTTTATTAAAACACATATTATAATTAATAATTTAAATAGTTTATTTATATTGGATTATTTTTTATTAATTTATAATGTTTTACCTTGCTTAACTTATCTATTTGTTGATTTTGTGGGGAAAATTATTTTTAATCTAATATTTTAAATAAAAATAAAAATAAATGTATAAAATAGTATATTCAAACAATATTATTTTTGGTGTAAAAAATGTTGTAATACATTGGATCATTTTTAATATTCAATGCCATTTTTTGTATTTTTCATTCTTTTGTGTCTTTTCATATATCACTAATGTTGTTAAAATTTTAGTTAACTTCTCTAACAAATATGAATAAAACTATGTTCAGTTTAGTTTACTTTTTTTTGGTTCATTTTTTATATATTCAAATAATATTATTTTTGGTGTAAAAAATGGTGTATGTCACGAACCAACCTAGGTACCCTGGTAACCCAACAACCGAGCTAGCCCTAACATATCCCGAAGAGTGTTCCTCATCCCCACAGGTCGGAGAATAGAACTTGGAATCATACAATATGCAAGTGGGAATGAATTTACCAAAAAACATAGTTGAACCAAGACAAGCAAGTCAATATTCATACAAAAGAAACTCCAATGGGAGTAATGTACCAGAGGTCAACAAGTCATTAAAGCCCAAAGTACTACAAACTAAGTACTAAAATATGTAAGAATATCCAAATTCCCTAAGGACACAACTCATCACATCCAAGGTTCAACAGCTGGATCCACCTCTAAGAGATCATTTACCCTTGATCGAACCTAGAAGGAGATAATCTCCAAACACCTGAAGGCACATGTAGGGTGTGAGCTAAAAATACCAGTAGGGACTCACCATGGATTCCATAATAGATACCAATAACAGATTAACCAAAGGAATGGTTTTAGTTTTAAAATAAATAGTTTTGGTATTTTAGAGAATATTTAAACAAATCATGCTATAAAATTCAAATGGTGGAAAAATACTTTAAGAAATGGCTTTACAAGTGATGGAATATTTATAAAATAATGGATTAAATAAAAAATTATATAAAATAGTTTATATAAATCCAAAAGGCATGTAAATCAGTTCAACAAAATTGGCATATATCTGTATCTAAAATATAAAACAAGTGAGTAGCATGTTCATCTTTTAAGTAGGTACAAAAGTTCCAGGCTATAGGACTCCGCACTCTCTAAGTGATCATGGAAATATGTATATACGCATATCCCTCTAACATTGGCCAAAGTTGACTCATCACTATCCCATTGGGGATGTGACCTACTGAATTTATGTTTTAGAATTTTCTATAAGCATAGAGTGTGTCCAAATAACTCACAAACTTACTAAGGCTTGTATGTGTTCTTAAACAATCATTGATGGGAAATTTATTTTAAAAATACTTAAAATAAAATTAATTCTCATTCACTGGGTCTCTATAAGAACTTTTTAAGCCATTTTTTCAAGTTTGAAATCAATTCAAAACCAATTCCATCAATTTTACAATTCATATCCATGATTAAATTAAATAATTTAATCTAAATAGATTCCATCAAATTTAAAATTTAAATTAAACAATTTAAATCAACCAATTTCCACAAATTCTCCCCAATTCAATTGAATTGGGGTTTTTCCCAATTTTTATGCCGAAACCATTTCAAATATCCTAATTCACTGGAATTGGGTTTTATCAAATCAATTGAAATAAAGTTTTAGAAATTAAATTTAAATCAACAATTGAAATAAATCAATAAATTCAAGGTTAATCAATTTGGACAAATAGAATGTCACCACCAACCTTTCTCTGAGACATAACGCCTGCAATGAAACCCGCCAATGAGAATGAAGGCACAGAATACCTCAAAACTCAACCTAGAAATGAGATATAGCAATAAAGAGAATGGATCCATCAATCTCAGGATGATATATTGAAATACCAAAGGAGGATAAAAAGAGAAGGATGAAGAATAAAGAGAACTCTTACCCAGAAATCCACACTGCAAGCACAATAATGATCAAACACCGAACAAAGGAACCCAAAAGGGTTGAAGGGAACCAAGATCACCTGGGGAATGATTTGGGTTGAGAGAAACAAAACTAGAGGGGAGGAAAAAAAGATCTCATCCACACTGGTTGTTTAAAAAAACTGAAATCGGGGTATTACATGATGTGTAATCCCGCTACATGTCATGAAATAGTTAAATTTCATAACTGTAGAAAAATGCATTGCTTTAAAAAGAAAAACCATTCATTAAACAACTCATGACATGTAAAGGATCTTCATAATGTGTGTCTTTCATGGTGTGAATGCTTCACAGTATACACCTAGTGACCATTACACGACGTGTAACCTAGTTACATAGTGTGTAACCCTCTGATAGCCTGCAAAAAAGGTTGATTAAAGCTAAGATTCCAATATATATATGAATTCACCATTATAGGTATCCTCACAATCCATTATAAACCCTACATAATCAAAAAAAAGGAAAAACCATGACAAAGTTAAAGTCATACCTGTTAGATCATTAACGGGATGTTACAGCCTCCCCACCATAAAAAAAATTTCTCCCCATAAAGCCTATGAAGAAGCCTCTATGCAAAGAGGATGAGGACATTTCTCTCTCATCAGTTCCTTTCATTAACATGTCTCATGATTATCAGAACCATGCTTCTATATAACACAAACCAAAGGTTTCATCTTCCCATGAAGTTCCTTGGTCTCATAATCAACTATCCTAACTTGTCGCTCAGTCAAAGATAAATCAGGTTCAATATCAAGATCACTCCAGCTCAAAAGATGAGATGTATTATATAAATACTTTCTCAACTATGATACATGAAATAATTTATGTATCAATGTCATCCATGGTGGAAATTCTAAATTGTATGCAACTTCCCCCACCTATTCAACAGCCTCAAAAGGTCCCATAAAACAAGGACCAAGTTTCCCTTACCTCCCAAGCCATCGATGGCCTAACTAGGGTGAAACTTTAAATAACACTTGGTCACCAACTGAGAATTACAATGGTCTATAGTGACGATCAGCATAAGAATTATATCGGATTTGTGTCGTCAACATTCTCTGATGAATTAACTGAAGCTTTGATTTCTTCTCTTTCACCAAGATTGGTCCAACCAATGAAGGATTCTAATGTTCGGACTTAACCTGTTGGCATGTATAATAGTAGGAAACAAACTTGACAATGTCCCATCTCATACCCAGCCACCAGAACTTCTGTTTCATGTCACAAAACATCTTAGTGGTTCTTGAGTGTACCGACCACTGGGAATTATGACAATACATCATCATAGCCTTTCTCACTACTAACGGCATAATGTGGTGATCTTGATAGCATAGAACAACTTATTTGGTGAGAGATCACTAGGAAACTATCTCCCCACCATAAAGTTAGACTCTAATGCTACAGAATTCACCATCAAGCTCCTAGTCTTGAAGAATCATTTTTAGAAGAGAAGAAGTCAACTGAATGTTGGATAAAGAAACTTCATCCCCTTTCTCCTAAACACCAATATGAAATTGTGAAAAGAGATCCATAAAATTACACTCTTCCAAAGATTCTTTCACTACCTGGGTTGGAATTTTTCTACTCAACGTATCTGCAGTGACATTCCCTTTCCTCAGGGTGTAGGCAATGTCAAATTTGAAAGGTTATAGGTAATCCACCAAATGCCTCTAGTATAGATTTAAATATTTTTGAGAGAAGATATAACTTAATATTTTTTGTCTGAATACACAGTAAACCTTTCTCTAAAAAGGTAGTGACATCAACTCTTACGTGATTGTATCACAGCTGCAAGTTCAAGGTCATGGGTAAGATAATTATTCTTGTGTGTCCTAAGATTTCAAGAACTATAAGCAACTACATGATCACCCATCATAAGAATGTATCCCAAGCCTAAACCTGATGCATCACAGAAGACCACATAACCCTACTCATCCTTTGGAAGATTCAACACCAGTGCAGTTCTCAAAAGTCATTTCTTCTCAACAAAATAACTCTGAAATTTATCATTCCAATCAAACTTCACCCCCTTACGAGTTAGTGTATTCATCAGAGAAGTCAACTTTAAGAAGTCCTTCATGAACCAGAGATAATATCTAGATAATCCCAAGAATCTCAGAATATTGAAGACATTACGTGGTTTCTCCCTATTTATAATAGCATTCACCTTCTCGGGATAAACTGATATACCATGTTAAGACACCACATTTCCCAAGAATTTCACTTCCTGAATCCAGAAATCGCACTTTGAAAGCTTGGTATAAAGTCATTGATTTATCATCAGACTAAGAACTATTCTAAAATGATTAATATGATCCTCCTTGGACTTAGCTTAAACAAGGATGTCATACATAAAGACTACCACAAAGGTATCCAGGTACTTGTGGAAAATCATGTTCATCAAGGCCATGAAAACTACAGGAGCATTTATTAGACCAAAGGGAATAAAAAGGTACTCTTAATGGTTGTGCCTACTCCAAAATGAAGTTCTGTGAATGTTAGATTCTTTTATCCATGACTAATAGTAACCAGATTGAAGGTTGATCTTTGAAAACCACTTCGCCCCTTTTAACTAATCAAATATATTGAATAATTGTTCTTTATTGAATCTCGGTTTAGATTTTGGTAATAAACACATAAGCGAAGAGAACCATTATATTTCTTAGTGAAGAGAACTGGTACTGCTCATGGTGACACACTCGGCTATATAAAGCCTTTCTCAAGAAGATCATCCAATTAAGACTTCAGCTCTTTCATTTTAGATAGATCCATGCGGTAAGAGGGGATATAAATTGGTTGATTACCAGAAATTAATTCAATGGAAAAATCGACCTCCCTTATCGATGGAAAACCAGAGAAACCATAAGGAAACACTTCAGATAACTCAATTATAACTCTAGGGATACCACCACTCAAATATTCCCACTCTAGATCAAATTCAAGCAATGATATTACTCTCCCCATATTTGGATAAGAAGGTTCGGCTCTACTCTAAATTGGGTCACATTATCCTTGAAATACAAGAGACACACCACTGGGTGTATTAAGGTAGACCCATCAAAGATAAAAATCAATCTCATCTTTATTGGCAATGAGAAAATCCATTCTGAAAATGATGTTAAGAGGTTTCATGTTGAGGACTAGAAAAAACCAAGATATCTCGATCTTTGATAGAGAGAAGACACAAGCGGGACTATGGAGACCCTACTCTATCTTTATTCTAAGGGTTATAGTAATATCTATTGTACAAGATAAAATCTTTATATGAAGATTTAACAGAATAACAATACGGGTTGAAATAAACAATGAGATGCACGAGTATCAAAAAGAGCAGTCACTAATAATGAATATATAGTAATGGTACCTCTAACAGTCACTGGACCCATGTCTTCTTCCTCTTGGGACTCTTCCACTGTGTGAATTAGCTTCGTTCTAGATTCCTGTTGTTGTAACCCTTTTATACATGAAGTGTCTAATTTACCTGTAGTTTTAGGAGGATATGATGATCATGTTCCTCTATTCAAAGTAGAAAAGATATGGCAGAATCTATATAAGTTCCCCGAATGTCCATAGGAGCTATAGTTATCGGGTGCCTCAGTGCAAACCCTATTATAATGTCCTGGATTTCCACACTAATATCAAATCAAAGGACTTATTCCTGACACTTTAGGAGGTTTGGAATGACCCTATCATAGATAAATACTACAAGAATCATCATGCTTCTTATTTCCCTTGAAGTAAATGATGTTGCTACTGGGAGAAAAAGTAACTCCCATCAACCTAGACTTTCCGGATAGATCCATCTCAACCATCATCACTATATCCATCACATCATCATAAGTGGTAAGATATAGAAAAAATACCTTAGAATAGATATCTGATCAATGTTCCAACTCAAACCATTAAGCCTTTATCATCTCATTAGATATAATCTCAAGCAAAAACTGCACCATCTCAATAAAGTGATTTGAATACTCAATCACGATTCTATCGGCCTTCTTAGTCTTGAAAAACTCCATAGCCTTGGCCAACACCATTGACTCTAGGTAGAACTAGTTAGTGAAAAAAACCTTGAAGTCTTTCCACTCTAATCCCTCACGTTTCTTTACCATCGCCATTATGTCCCACCATCTCATGCTCGGTCCTTCCTGTACAAAGGTGGAACACTTCACCTTGATTTCTTCTAGTGTCTCTAAGAACTCAAATAGACCTTCTATTCATCCAAACCATTTCTTAGAATGTTGAGGATCAATGGATCCTTTGAAATCTTGTGGATTCTAGTTAAGGGAATCTTGAGAACAATTCCAAAAAACATCCCCCTAAGGATCCACAACTGGAGCCTAAATAGGGACTAGTAGTGGTGCATGTACCAAATATTGGATAGTGTGCACAATCACCTCAACTAGATTTGGGTCCACTTGAGGATTTTCTCATTACACTTAAGAAAAATCTTCCTTCTAGATTTGATTCGCACGTCTTCTTAGAGGCATGATATAAGAAAACATCAGTAGATAATAAGTAATACATTAGATAATTCTCAAATAGAGAAACAAGGGAAAAAAGATCCTGACTGAATAAAAAAATAAGATATGGATTTCACTATATCCAAATAAAAATAGTGAAAATACTAGAACTAGTCCACAAGATTTATTCACCTAACCACCCTTGGAAACTTAAGGTTCATTGTGGTGAGAGTTGTCCAAACACTTAATTGCAACTACCTCATAAGTCCTGAAAAGATTTCATAATGCATACTGACTTCAAGAAAATAAGCTCAATAACCTCCCTCTGATACCATTCTTAACAACTAGGCCCCACGGATAGTACAGACACCCCACCTTAACATGGCTGTTAGGACTTATCCCACCAAGTACCACCAGTTGAGGATAAAAGAATTTGACATTCATAAAACCACCTTTTGGAGAAGGTACATCCATTAAGATTACCTTGTTATGCCATTTGTTCTAAAAAATTATCCTATAGTTTTTATGGCCATGATGAACAGTATTTTCCACGAGTATCTGTATACCTTTTTGGTAGTATTTTTGAACAAAATCCTTGCTTACTCCAAGTCTGAAGAGGATCATATGCATCATCTGAGAATAGTTATGATTATGATGATAAATCACCAACTTTATGCGAATCTTTCAAAGTGTGATTTCTGGATTTAGGAAGTGAAATTCTTAGGACATGTGGTATCTGAACAGGGTATATCAGTTGATCTTGGGAAGTTGTAGGTTGTTATAACTTGGTATCAACCACATAATCTCTTCAATATTTGGAGCTTCTTAGTATTATCCAGATATTATCACTAGTTCATGAAGGACTTCTCAAATTTGGATTCTTCGATGACTACTCTAACTCTAAAGGGGGTGAAGTTTTCTTGGAATGATAAATGTCGTATTTATTTTGTTGAGATTAAACATATTTTGACAATTTCACTAGTTTTGACTCTTCCATAGGTTAGGTAGGGCTATGTGGTCTTCTGTGATGCATCGGGTTTAGGCTTGGGTTGCATTCTTATGCAGGGAGATTATGTAGTTGCCTATGAATATCTTTTGCTTAGACCACACAAGAAGAATTATCCTACCCATGAACTTGAACTTACAGCTATGATGGATGCACTTAAGTTTTTATGGCACTACCTTTTCATAGAAAGGTTTATTTTGTATTTAGAGCACAAAAGCTTCAGTTATATCTTCTCTCAAAAAGATTTAAATCTATACCAGAGGCAGTAGGTGGAGTACCTACAATCTTTCAACTTTGGAATATCCTATACCCTGGGGAAAGATAATGTCATTGCAGATGTGTTGAGTGGGAAACTTCCAACCTAGGTAGTGAAATAATCTTCAGATGGGTGGAATTTGATGGATCTCTTTGCATAGTTTCATATTGGAGTTCAGGAGAAATGGGATTAAGTTTCTTTATCCAATGTTCGATTGACTTCCACTCTTCTCAAAATGATTCTTCATGATCAAGAGCTTGATGATGAATTATGTAGCATTAGAGACTCTCTTTATGGTGGAGAGATATTTGTCTAGTGGTATCTCTATAAAGAAGGTGTTTTATGCTATCGGGATCACTTCGTTGTGTCATTATAAGAAATAAAGGTTGTGATGAGGGATTGTAATAATTCTCAGTGGGTGATACACCCAGGAACCACTAAGATGTTTTGTGACATGCACTGGAAATCATGGTGGGCAGGTATGATACAATACATTACTGAGTTTTTTTCCCACTATTGTACATGCCAACAGGTTAAGGTCAAGCATCATAAACCTTCAGGTTTACTTCAACCACTTCCAGTCCCTACTTGGAAGTGGGATGAAATCTCTATGTAATTTTTGGTGGGGTTGCCTTATACCCAGAGAAAGAAGAATGTGATATGGGTTGTGATTGATAGGCTGACCAATTCTACTCACTTCATACCCATTCATGATACATCCAAAGTTTATGAGTTTGGAAATATCTATTCGAGATAGATTGTTCATTTTCACAGAGTTCCATCTGCTATAGTCTCTAATAGGGATCCTCAGTTCACTTTTTACTTTAGGATAGGCCTTCAGGAGGCACTCGGAACTTAGGTCTGTTTGAGCATGGCCTACTATATTTAGTCGGATGGACAAACAGAGAAAGCTATATAGATTCTTGAGGATATGCTCTGCGATTGGGTTCTCAACTTCGGTGGGGCTTGTGATGATCACTTGGGTCTGGTTGAGTTTTCTTATAACAATAGTTACTAGTTCATGATCATAATGGATCCTTTTGAGGCCTTGTATGGTTGTTCTTATAAATATCCATAGTGTTGGTGGATATTAGTGAAAGTTCCTTTTTTGGACCAAACTTTGTGCAAGAGATGACATCAAATATTCAGTTAATTCATTAGAGAATGTTGATGGAACATATCCGATATAAGTCTTATGTTGATCATCACCATAGACCTTTGGAATTATCAGTTGGTGATTATGTGTTCTTGAAAGTTTCGCCCTGGTTGGGTCATCGATGACTTGGGAAGTAAGGGAAACTTTCCCCTCATTTTGTGGGACCTTTCGAGGTTGTTGAACAGGTGGGGAAAGTTTCATACTGTTTAGAACTTCCATCACTGATGAAATTGATACATAACGTATTCCATGTGTCATAGCTGAGAATGTATTTATCTAATCAATCTCATGTTTTGAGCTGGAGTGATCTTGAGATTGAACATGATTTATCTTTGACTAAGTGGATAGTCAGGATAGTTGATTCTGAGACCAGGTTACTTCATAGTAGGATGATAACTTTGGTTCATCTACTATGGCATCATGGTTTTGATAATCATGAGACATGGGAACATGATTAAATGATGAGATAGTATTGGCCTTATCTTTTTAGCATATAATATTCTTTATAGTATTTATGGGGACAGTAAGTTTTTATGGTGGGGAGGTTGTAACATCTCGTTACTGATCTGATGAGTATGCCTTTAGCCTTGTGGTATTTTTCCTTTTCGTTGACTGGGTGGGGTTGATAATGGATTGGGAGGATACCTATAATGGTGAAATCAAAGATTTTTTGGACTCTCAACTTTAACTGGCCTTTTGTGAAGGATTTCAGAGGGTTACATACCATGTAACTAGGTTACACGTCGTGTAATGGTTGATGTATTCATATCATGAAAGGTTCACACCATGAAAGTTACACATCATGAATAGCCTTTACACATATTGAGTTTTTTAATAAATGGTTTTTCTTTTTAAAGTGACGTGTTTTTTGGTGGTTATGAAACTTAACTATTTCATGACGTGTAGTGGGATTACATGTCATGTAATACCCTAACTATAATTTTTTTAAACAGGCAGCATGGTTGTGATATTGTTCTTTCTCCTCTCTGGTTTCATTTGTATCAACCTAAATCCTTCCCCATACAATCTTGGAACCCTCCAACCTTTCTAGTTCCTTTATTCTTCATTTTATCATCATTTCACTTGTGGTGTGGATTCCCAAGTAAGTGTTCTCTTAATTCTTATTAATTCTCTCTTTCTCATCCTTTGTCACTTCAATAGATCATCCTGAAATTGATGGATCTATTCTTCTTGTTACTAGATCTCATTTCTAGGTTGAGTTTTGAGGTATTTTGCGCCTTCATTCTCATTGGTGGATTTTGTTGTGGGGATTTTGTCCTAGAGAAAGGTAGGTGGTTCCATCCTATTTAGACAAATTGATTAACCTTGAATTTCTTGATTTATTTCAATTGATTATTTAAATTCAATAGATCAAACTTTCTTTCAATTGATTTGATAAAATCCAATTCTAATGAATTGGGAGATCTGAAATGGTTTTGGCATGAAAATTGGGAAAATCCTTAATTCCATTGAATTGGGGAGTGTTTGTAGAAATTGGTTGATTTAAATTTTTTAATTTAAATTATAAATTTGATGAAATATATTTTGATTAATTTTTTGAATTTAATTGTGTAAATTAATTGTGAAATTGATATAATTGGTTTTGTATTGATTTCGAACTTGTGAAAATGGCTTAAAAGGTTCTGATAGAAACCCAGTGGTTTTATATTGTTAAAAAGGAATTTTTTTATTAAAACCTGTTTTGTTTTTAAATGGAAAATTAGAATTTTAAATAGGGGAATGTGATTTAATTTTATTTTAATTAGTCTTAAAATAAATCACCCATCATTGATTGTGTAATATCACATGCAATCCTTAGGTAGTTTGTGAGTTATTTGTACACACTCTATGCTTATACAACATTCTAAAACATAAATGTAGCAGGTCACATCCCCAATGGGATAGTGATGAGTCACTTTTAGACATTGTTAGAGGGACGTGTGTATACACATATTTCCATGATCACTTAGAGTGTGTGGAGTCCTATATCCTAGAACATTCAAACCTACTTGGTAGATGACCATGTTTCTCACTTGTTTTATATTTGAGATATAAATATATTCCAATGTTATTGAAATTATTTACATGACTTATAGATTTATATAAAATAGGTAAGAAGATCACAATTCCTAAAGGATACAACTCACTACATCAAAGGTTCAACATCTGGATCCACCTCCAAGAGATCCTTTCCCCTTTCTCAAACCTGGAAGGAGATAATCTACAAGCACCCGAAGGCATAAGTAGGGTGTGAGGTAAAAATTCCAATAGGGTCTCACCATGGATTCCATAATAGATACCAATAATAGATTAACCAAATTAATTATTTCAATTTTAAAATAAATAGATTTGTTATTTTAGATCATATTTAAACAAATCAAGATATACGGTTCAAATGATTGAAAAATACTTTAAGAAATAGATTTACAAGTGATGGAATAATTATAAAACAATGGATTAAATAAAACATTTATATAAAATAGTTTATATAAATCTAGAAGGCATGTAAATCAGTTCAACAACATTGGAATATATTTATATCTCAAATATAAAACAAGCGAGCAATATAGTCATCTTCCAAGTTGGTATGAAAGTTCCAGGCTATAAGACTCTGCACTCTCTAAGTGATCATGACAATATGTGTATACACACATCCCTATAACACTGTAAAAAGGTGACTCATCACCATACCATCAAGGATTTGACCTACTTCATTTATTTTTTATAATGTTGTATAAGCATAGAGTGTGTCCAAATAACTCACAAACTATCTAAGGCTTGCATGTGTTCTTACACAATCAATGATGGGAAATTTATTTTAAGACTATTTAAAATAAAATTAAATACCATTTCCCTATTTCAAATTCCAATTTTAAATTTAAAACTAAAATAGGTTTTAATAAAAAAACCATGCCTTTTTAATAAGATGATACCACTAGGTTTCTATCATAACTTTTTAATCCATTTTCGTAAGTTTGAAATCAATTCAAAACCAATTCCATCAATTTTACAATTCATTTCTACAATTAAATTCAATAATTTAGTCTAAATAGATTCCATAAAATTTATAACTTAAATTAACCAATTTAAATCAACCAATTTCCAAAAACACTCCCTAATTCAATAGAATTGTTGTTTTTCCCAATTTCCATGCCAAAAACATTTCAAATTTCCCAATTCAATGGAATTTTTTTTATCAAATAAACTGAAAGAAATTTTGAGAAATTGAATTTAAACCAGCAATTGAAATAAATCAAGAAATTCAAGGTTAATAAATTTGGAAAAACGGAATGAAACCACATACCTTTCTCTGAGACACAACGCCCGCAATGAAACCCGCCAATGAGAACGAAGTCGTAAAACACCTAGAAAATCAACCTAGAAATAAGATCTAGTAACAAGGATAATAGATCCATCAATTTTAGGATGATCTATTCAAATCACAAAGGAGGAAAATATATAAGGACAAATAATTAATATAATTCTTACTCGGGAATCCACACCACAAGCGCAATGATGATCGAATGTCGAACAAAGGAACCCGGAAGGTTTGGAGGGATCCAATATCACCTAGGAAGGATTTGGAGCTTTTTGGGTTTAGTAGGTTATTATTGGTGATTTATCCATGACTTCTCCCATATAGAAGCACTAATGTTAGGTATTACCAAAAATGGGGTGAATTTTGTTTGGTCGGGTTCTTAAGAGAGATATTTTCAGGAAATGAAAGGAATGATGGCCTCATCACCTATCCCCACTTTACCAGTGTTAGGTAAATCATATATTGTGTACTGTGACACAACTATAATTAGACTCGAAGTAGTTATAATGTAAGAGGATTGAGTGCTTGTTTATGGATCTAGATAGATGAGACCACATGAGAGGAATTACCCTAATCATGACCTAGAGTTAGCAGTAGTGGTACATTCCCTAAGATTCTAGAGGCATTATCTCATGGGTGAGAGGTCTTTGGTATACATAGACCATGATAGCCTCAGGTGCATCTTTTCTCAGTGATACCTTAACCTTTAGTAGAAGAGGTGGGTTGATTATCTATAGTATTTCAACTTCAATTTGAATTATAAACATGTCAAGGGTAACTTAGTTACCAATTAATTAAGACCAATGAGGCAGATGAAGGTGGTATGAGAGTATTACGATGAGTGGCAGGTAATGTCCCTCTTTGGAGACATGCATCTAGATGTTCAAGAGTCTTAGGGTCAAGTATCTCTAACTTCAACATCTATTATACCTATTCTTTTAGACTGGATCAAGACTGAGAAGTTATCTGATTCAGAGGGATTAGTTTTGAGAGATGGATTATATGGTGGGGAGACACCATCAAGATGGTCTCTTGGAAATATAAATTCTTTTCTTTTTCGTGGCTGAGTATGGGTTCCTATGATCTTACGTAAGAAGCTGATGAAAGAGTTTCATGCTTCTAAATAGGATGTACATGCCAGTTTAACAAATATGTATCATGATCTCCATAGAAAATATTGGTGGTTAAGAATGAAGAAGATGATAGTAGGATTTGTGGAGAGATGTTTCACTTATCAGTAGGTGAATGAAAATAATTAGAGACTAGCTGGTATTTTTCAGCCTTTTCTCATTCCTAAGTGGAAATGGGATGATTTCACAATGGATTTTGTGATAGTATTACCTAGGAAACCCCATAATAATGATTTTGTATGGGTGATTATGTATTTAATAATGAAGGTATCCCACTATTTACCAATCAGGGTGACCTTCATAGTTGATGATATTGGTATTCTTTATGTGCGTGAGATAGTTTGGTTTCATGGTGTTCTGAGGAGTATTATTTTATATAAAGATCCTCATTTCACATTGTGGTTATGGAAGGGCCTTCATAAGGCTCTGGGATCATAGGTTCTTTTAAGTATGTCCTATCATCCTTAGACTGATGGTCAATCTAAGAGAACTATTTAGGTTCTAAAGGATATATTACAAGCCTGTGTATTGGATTTTTGGTGGTTTATGGGAGAATCATATGGAACTCATGGATTTTGGTTATAATAAAAGCTTTGAGGAATATATCCAAATAGAACATTTTTATGCCTTGAATGGAAGTTCATATCATCCACCTCTTTGTTGGATGGAGATAGGTGAGTCAACCCTTATTGGGTCTAGTCTCATGCAGTAGATGTCTTATTTGGTTTGGTTTATCATAAAATGGTTAGTGGTCATGTAGAGCAGACAAAAATATTATGTTGACCATCGGGGAAGACGTCTAGAGTTTGAGGTTGGTCATCTTGTTTTCCTTCAGGTGTTGTCTAGATTAGGGAAATGTTGAATTAAGAAATTGGGAAAGCTAGCGCCCAGGTTTTTCAGACCGTTTGAGATAGTGGATAGGTTTGGTCTAGTGGTGTATCGTTTATCCCTTCATAGTGCTACAGTGAAATTCCCGATGTGTTATATGTCTTGAAAATTTGAAGATATTATTTATACCCTTATCATGTGATATATGTAGCAGACATTAATCTTAGTGTTGATACATCCTCTGAGGATCATCCATTACGGATTGTGAACCATAGTGAGAAGTATCTCTGGGGTAGGGAGATCAATTTGGTTCATGTGTAGTGGAAGAATGGGAGATTTTAAAATGATAACTAAGATATGGATTCTAATATTCAATCATAGTTTCTATAATTGTTCACGAAGACCCCATAGTGATGCTTGGAGTAGCTCGGGGATGAGCTGTTATATGGTGGGGAGGTTGTAAGATCCTGTCTTTTTTCAGGTATGTCTCTCTCTGAGTTTTTCATTAAACTTATTTTAATTGAGTTTTGACTCATCTTTAAACCTTGGTGGTTGTCATTTCACCATTAATGTCTCTTTTTTTTAATAAACATAGACTTGGATTGTGTGGAAACTTGAGAAAACCAGAGAGAATCCACACGAGAGCTTTTGTTGGGGAAAATGACTTAAAGGTTGGGGATGTATGTTTGTTTGAATTAATGGAGTCCAGGTAAATTTGTCAATTTTTACCATGATTTCTTGGTAATTTGAGAATCCTTAAATGTTTTTTAGGTATTTTATAAGTAAAATGGGTTTAAAAGACATCTGTAGGACATTTACATGTTGTGTAAATGAATTACACATTGTGTAATGTTCTTTAGAATCTAAATATTCAGCCAAAGCTATGGGTTTTTCACAGTATCTAACTAAAAAAAATACATGATGTGTAACTATATTACATGTCATGTAATTCCCTGACTTGTAGTTTTAAAGTGTTCCATGTGGTTGATTTTATTTCCAAATTTCTCGCAGCTTCCTCCTCTCAACCTAGGGCGACCTTCCATGCGATTTTGGAGTGCCTCTCTTGACTTTAAATGTCCCATTTGTGTGATCAATATCTTGTATGTTGTTTTTTTTTGGTCCCCCCTTATCTTCCACCTTTATTTGACTATTTTGGTTTAATCCCTTGACTATGCGCATCATTGGTTTTTATCTTGATCAGTTTTGATCTCGGATCCTTCTTGAGATCATCTACAACTTCTTCCTCGTGGGAGTTTGTCGTTCAAAGCATTGTTGGATCATCAATTAAAGGTAATTGGTCTAAACCTTAACCCTATAGTTTGATAATTATCAAGTATGTGAAATATTAAAATTGCACTAACATATCATGCATAGAATAAATTAATTGATGAATTGGATTATTCCTTGGAGTCCCATTGGATCCAATTGGATTTGAACTGACTTGTGGATACGATTAGGGTGAAAAAATTCTTGATTATAAATGAATTGATTAATGGATTTAAGTGTGTTTACCATGACATGATATTTGGGTGATTTCTTGATATAGATTCACCTTATATTGGCTTGTATATTGAGATAACTGGCATGTTATTGGTTATGACCAATTAATAAATGAAATTAGAAATTAAAATATAAATGGTAATTTGTATAATTATCCATTGAGATTTACGATGTGATATTGTGATATCCTTATTGCTATGACATGTGTTGTGGTTTCTATATTGTAATGCTTATATACTAGTCATAGACCTAACACATATTGAAATAATGATATACCAATATTGGCCCTGATTGTATACTGAAATGTTGATATATCAGGATTGGCCTAGATTGTATGTTGAAATACTGATATACCGAGCTTAGTCCTGATTGATGTTGAAATGATGATATACTGGGCTTAGCCCTAATTAATTTTTTAAATGGTTATATAGTGGGTTTTACATAGATTTTTGTAGTTTATATACCTTGTTTATAAGTTTATAGTTGGCATGGTTGTAAAACATTCTCAAAGACATTTTGGCATGGCGTCGAGGCAGGTTATGTTTTACCATTGTTATGTGGTTATGGTTGGCATGGTTGTGAGACATCATCATAGATATTCCAACAAAGAGAAGAAGCAGGTTAATGTGGTATTAATTTAATTTTTTAATTAATTATTACTCTTGTTTAATGCATTATAGAATACTCTTATTATTAGACTAGTTTTGTTTAGACATGATGGTGTAAACATACTAAGTTATACTCACACCCTATTCGATCCACCATTCAATACCCAAGTATATTATATAGGTGCGGGTTTGGATAAAGGTAAAGGACCTTGATGTTGATTGTTTTCTTGCTGGATGGGATGGATTTTGGAGATGGGGCATACATGGGGTTTAGGATCATCGAATTTTGAGTCTTTATTTGAGTGTGTTGGTATTTTATTTGTATCACATCTAGCATGACATTTAGTTACATTCTAGAATATCATTACATTATTCATTTATTATATATTTTATTATTTGGTTGGTTATATTTCTGTATTTCTACTGTATCATATTGTTTATGTTATTTCCACAATCTGATATTTATTCATTTATTTATATTTCTTAACTCTGTTGTGTTGTAACTCTATAACCAATGGGTATAGTATCCTCACTATACTTATCACACCCTCACTACTAGTTGGTATAATTTGTCATACAGGGAGGCACACTTGAGGTCTCATAACCAACCTATTTTAACCACATGAGAGAGTGCCAAATTGGGGGACATTACACTTTTCATTTACAATTACTAAATTTTGGCTATAAGTACTTAAAATGTTATTTTGAATTAAAAAAATATTTTAAACAACAATTTCATAAATAAGGAGTAAAGAAATGTGGATACTATTTAATAAAATTTATTTTTGAAATAATTTCAACTGGGACAGTTATAAAGTTCCATAAGATTAGATTTCATTATAAACTATTACTTTAATTTTTCATTTGTTTTATTTAGAATAAATGTTAAATGATTTATTTTTAATTTATATCTTTTTGATGACCCTCGTCCTTATACTGGATAAGATCTAAGAAACTTACAAAGTGAATGGGTGAATTATTTCATAGGTCTGATTGGGTTTTAGTTTATTTTTAATATACATTATAAAGTTGAAAGTTTTAGTTGTAAATGTTTATATTTTTTTTGTTTTTATTATACTAAGTTTTAGTTGTAAATGTCTATATTGTTTTTGTTTTTATTATACTAATTTTATGGTATGATGCTATTTTTCTAAAACTAATATTATGTATTTTTTGGAGGGGATTAATTAATATAATTTTTTTAAAAAAAATCACATAAGTTTTTTATAACCGATGTGAAAAATTTTAAACAAGATTTACCACATCGGTTTTTCTAAAAAACTAATATGTTAAAAAAATCATACCGATTTTAATATAACTAGCATGGTAAATCATGAATAATATTCTTTTTTATTTCATTTTTAATATAATTAAAATGTTAAATCATGAATAATATTCTTTTTCACAATGGTTTTTATATAAATGATGTGAAGACTCAAGTATGACAGACTTTTCACATCATTTATGAAATAACCAACATGAAAAACTTTCGCTAAAATGTATTTATAACATAAATTTTTATTAATTGATGTTAAAAACTTATTTAAAATGTCACCTTCAATAACACCTCATAGTAAGTGACATTAAAAAAACTGATGTGAAAAATCCTTTTTTCACTAGTGAGACTAGCTCATAGAGTTTTCCCCCTAAAGTTTGTTTACTCAATAAAAAATTGGTAGATAAATATCATGATCATAATGCGTATTTATTCAATCTTATGCATGGTTTGTTATTTTATTTTGCTTTATAGATGCTCTGTTATGGTCATATAAAAAAATTAATTAAATAATAAAGCATTCTCATATGAAATAAATAATAAAAGTATTGTACATAAACATTTTATCAAAACATGGTTCATTACTTAAGTAAAATACACTTAATATTAAAAATACATGTAAAAGGATAAAATAATAAATTTTAAACATAATAAATAAAAATTTCTCAAAAAAATATTAATTCGTACTAAGCCTTCCATTGAGAAACTATAAAACTGAGTGTTTTCAAAGCCAACATATAGGCACTTACTTTTATTAGGGAGTTATTATGAAGGTTTTGGGTAAACCTAAAAAAATTGGTATTATGTGTAATGGAAAAAGTATGTCCAATGCATTTTGGAGGCAAGTGATGAGGAAAACTATATAAGGATTTCAGGATTGGAGATTCTACTTAATGGATCAAGAAGGTACAAGCCAATGGTTGGTAAGACCGCCTAACCAAAAAACCATCTAATGATTTACATGGAAAAGGTCAGGGCTATAAGAAAGAAAATATAGATCATTACCACTGGAATATTCTTTTGATAGGACATTCTGAATCTAATGGTGAGGGATATTGGGACTTGATAAAATAGTGGGATACTAATAATAAAAAAATATGACATCTCATATAATTTGTAATTAATTTAAGTATTAATAATATATTTTTATATTGTTTTAGTAAAATGGAAAGTTCATAAATTATGACATATTTGTGATCAATTATAGATAAGATTATCCCTAACAGGAAGTAACTTCCAAGAATGGTACAAGTGCTTGTGAATTATATTACGCCATGAACAGAAGATCTATGTGCTAGAGACCCTAGTTTTTGATCTTCCTACTAAGGAGGTGAGTGATAAATAGTTATATGTCTATAAAAACACATGAATGATACCCTATATGTTATTTTTTTATATTATAATCCATGTATAGTGAATTCATGAAGTTTTACGAGAACATATGTCTATAACATGCTCTAGAATATTCATGGTCTTTATCAGGATAGATCGAGACAGGAACAATTTGAGATATCCAAGGTGTAATTCATGAGAAAACTTTGAGAATGTTCATTATTTGGGCCTCACATGGTCAAGCCCACTAGATACATTGAGATCCTAGAGGTTCTAAAGTTTAAGTATCCCTTATAAATTTTTATCGATCTCATTCTTTCATCACTCCCTCAAAGTGTCTCCATCTTTTTTGTAAATTTTAATATGAAAAAAATTTATAAGTATCTCCAAGATATCCTCACTCTACTTTTCTAAGTCCATAAATAAATAAATCATGGAAATCCTCTTGTACTTACAGTGAATAAGAGTAAAGGTCAAGAAAAGACCTCAAAGACTAACTCTGAGTCTAAATATTATTTACAAAACACTTCTAAGAAGAGGAGGGTCAAGGGGAAAGAAAGGGAATAAGATATTTTATATTTTGCATATAGAAATAAGGTTTACTTGAAAAAGAACTGAACTATCATAAATAAGAAAGGTAATTCTTAATTTATATTCATTATTGAGTTTTTTTTTATTAAAGGGTGATGCCTTGGTCAAAGATGACTAAAGCACAAATATTATTAAAAAATAAGGATTGCAAGATTCTAAAAAATGGAATCATATTACAATATTTTTCATGAAAGGAAAGAAGAGCAGTGAGAAGGCCTTCGAACCAAGTAATGTATTGATTGACTCCCATGTTGGCCAGACCATCTGTAACCATGTTTGCTTCTTGATACACATGTGTGATGATATAGTTAAGATCGCTAAGCGAACAGAATCATTCCATCTAGCGGGTATTAATCGACTAAGCAAGGTGGATTATTCCATTCCAAATTTCTTGGACGATAGTCGTCGAGTCACTTTCGATCTATAGGTTATTCCAACCTAAGTGTTTAGAAAAATCAATGGCATGTATCAAGCCCACCATCTCAACTTCAATTGAGGTGGAAATTCCACATTTTCCCATGAAGCATCCAAGGATCTGACTGTGGTGATTTCTGAAAATGGCACCATACCCTGCAGGTCCCGAATTTCCTTTGGAGGCGCCATAAATATTTATCTTGATCCATCCAAGCAAGGGGGGGTCTCTAAAACACCTCTAGAGTGCGATGCGGCTGACAGAATTTGCATTTAATCTATAGACACCTCAGGATCCCAAAGTCATGTACGGTGTTGTGGAAATGTCCCTTTTGAATCAAGGCAGCTTTTTGTATGGCAATGAGGATCCTCATCCGACCTGCATTTTGATTAAATGAGTAATTATTATGAATAATAGAATTCTGATCATACCAGATTACATGGTGTAGCTTAGTAACCATAGCATGAAAGTGGTTCCTGGTTTGCTGAGAGCCATCCATTTCTGTACATTTTTTAAGTTGAGATTTGATAGAATTAAGATTCAACCATCTGCAGTCAAAAATGACAAGAATATAGTTCCAGAGAGCAGAAGTAGTAGCGCAAGAGAGAAAGAGGTGGTTAGAATCTTCCCTATGTTGATTATATATTTTTCATTTAGATCAGATATGGATGACAAAAGATTGAAGGCAAAGCTCAGTGGGCACTCTGTTGTGAGCAAGATGACATATGAGGTTTAATCTCGATGGTTTTATCCAAGGTTTGCTAAAATGTTATAACCAAATTTAGTCTCTTTCTGAGTTACAGAAATAATGATTTTAGAACTATTTTGAGTTGATCACACCATTTTGAGCAGGTTCCCAAGTTAAGAAATCATTGGTTTGAGAGAAATAGTAATTTTCAATGACGTTCAGAATAATGTCAGGAAGGTGATCATGTTGGGAGTTTAAGATGTCTCTGATAGAGCTGTTGGTATTATCAGGGGTTTGATCTGGAGTCATCATGGAAATTAAAGGTATGCCAGCCCGGTTATCCAACCAAATTTTCATGGATGAATCTCTAGAGACCATCCATCTAGAGTTATGCATAATGTAGGTGAAGGAGTTTTTGATGAAAGGCCAAATTGAAGAGCTAATGAAGTTCGAGTTGCATGTTTTAAGTTTTTCAAGAAACCTATTATTTAGAAAGTAAATAGCTTCAGAGGTATTATGAAAAATGTTATAAGTGATCCTTTCTTGAAGGTATTCATTAAAGTATTTGATATTTTTAATACTGATACCACCATTTTAAATGGGTTTGCAACAAGTTGACCAAGGCACAGTCACAAGTTTTCTTTCAAGAATGCTACCGGACCAGATAAAGTTCTTTATGGCGGTGTTCATTTTTTTAATGAGGATAGCTGGCCATTTATAGACCATCATGGAATAAACTAACTTAGAGAAAATAGTTGATTTAACAAGGAAAGTCCTACCTACCATAGAGAGAGATTTACCCTTCCAAGAGGATAGCTGATTTAGAACTTGGTCGACGATCATCACAAAGTGACAAAATTTGGGTCTACCCAAAAAAATGGGAACACCAAGATATGTGAAATGGAGAGTACCTTCTTTCAGACCTAGGTCACTAATAATGTTACATTTTATGCTAGGGGTGAATTCCTCCCAAATAAGATGCAAGATTTGTTCTATCTAATGGTTTGACCAGAAACCTCTTCATAGTGTGAGAGTGAAATTTTGAGATTTAGAATATTTCTTTTATCCTCTGAAGGAAAATAATGATGTCATCAGCATAAAAAAGATGATTATGAGCATTTACGTTCCTAGAGACATTAATGGGATTTAGTTTGTTTTGTTTCACCAATCGGTTGATCAGACGACTGAGGTAGTCTTTTTCTATCAAGAAGAGAATGGAAGATAGTGGGTCACCTTGACTGACACCTTTTGTGCATTTACAATAGCCTTTAGGTGAGCCATTGACTAGGATGGAGATAGACGCCAAGTTGAAGAGTTTTCTTATTGCAGTGATAAAGTATGTGTTAAAAGCATATCCTTGAAGGAATTTGAAGATAAAACTCCAGTCTATGGTGTCAAAAGATTTTCTAATGTTAATTTTAATCGCTATGTTGCCTCCCCTGTTAGTTTTATTCAAATTATTGACACACTCAGAGGCGAGGCAAATACATTCTTGAATAGATCTCCCTTTCATAAAACCAAATTGGTTCCACGAGACAATTTTGTTTTTGAGAGTGGAAAGTATGTTGGTAATGATTTTTGTACTGATTTTAAAAAGGGTGTTGATAAGAGCAATGGGTCTAAAAAGGTGAATCTTAGATGCATTATCCACTTTCAGTATCAAGGTGAGAAACTGGGCATTTAGGGTGTGAGGGAGAACCCCATTGGTGAATAAGGTTTTTACAATTTTACAAACATCAATCTGAATCACATCCCAATAATGTTGAAAAAAACCATTGTTGAAACTGTCAGGGACCGAAGCACTATCAAGATTCAGACTAAAGATAGTGTCTTTGATTTCATGATCCATTGGGGTGTTGAGAAGGAAGGAGTTTTCCTCATCATTGATCTCTATGGGAATGATCTCAGGTATTAGGTCTTTGTTTATATCAGGACCATTGAAAATGGTTTCATAGTAGAAGATGATATACTGACAGATGTCATCCTCATTATCAAGGAGCTTATCCCCATCCATTAAAAGGGTTAACAGCCTGTAGGACTTCCTGATTCTTTGAAGATAATTGTAGAATTTATTTTTTATATTACCTTCTGTTAACCATTTAGCTTTAAATTTTTTTTTTCTCATATTTTCTTTGAAAGTGAGCAGGGAGTTAAGTTTGACCACAATGTTGAGTTCATGAGTATGATCAGTGTTGAGGTCATGATTAGTGTTTGTATTTTTAAGTTCATTGAGATCCTTCTCAAGAATCATGATGTCATTATTAATTTGTTTGGATTTAGATTTTCACCATATTTTTAGAGTCTAATTTAGATGTTTTAATTTGAGACTACAGTCAAGGACGTCATTGTTACGAGACATTGAGGACCAAAAGTTTTGAATGATATGAGAGAACTTGTCATCAGAGAACCAAGCATTGTTAAATCTAAAAGGCATACGGGGTTTCATGTCTTTAGTGGAGACACTGACCAGGATGGGGTGATGATCAGAGTTCATCCTATGAAGAGTAATACTGGAGATAGTTTCCCATTTATCTAAGGCATGGGGATTCGTGAAGGCTCTATCCAACTTAGAGGCAACTACTTTGTTGTAGTTTCTTTTATACCAAGTGTATTTTTCACTAGTGATATTGATTTCTATGAGGTTTTTGTCATCTATTGAGGTTTTAAATTTTCTTGTGGAAATAGAAGTGTGAGAGGGTCCAATTTTTTCACTTGAGTTGAAAATGGCATTAAAATCACCCATAATAAACCAGGGTGCAGTAATATTAGTGCCAAGGTAATAGAGGTCATTCCAAAGCATTATTCTTTCTTGGTATCTATTCTTAGCATAGAAAAATGAGCAGAAAATATGTGTGTCGTCAATATTAAAATTGCATGTAAGTATCTGATTAGAGATATTGTAGACACTAATATTCTGCAAAGAGAAATGTGAGAAAATCTATAAAGAATCTGTATGAAGATTACTAGTTATTTCACCAGTAAAAACATAATTTTTTTGAAATAAATAAGAGTATTTAGAGACATAGTTAATTTTTGGCTCTGCGATAGAAAATAATATAGGATGATGAGTGTCAACCATTTTATTTAACACATTTAAGGTTTCATAGTTAGTAATCCCTTGACAATTCCAAAAAATGATCTTCATTAAAATCTAGTTTTGGAGTTAGAACCCCCCCCCCTTATTTTTCCCCGTTCCTTTATTTTTAGAAGAGCTTCTAACTTCTTGATTATCAGAGGTATGTTCCTTATTATTACTAGATTTTTTTGTGTTTTTCATTACAGATTTAGGTACTAGATTAGTCATAGTAGAGTCTGTAGATTTCTTAGTACACAGCAACAAAGCATTGGAAATATGATTCGAAATAGAGTTACTAGCCTTTGTAGTACAGACCTCACTATCTACAGGTAGGGAGAGAGTTGTACCTGGTTCCTGTGAAGCAGATGAATGATACTTGTTGTTATATTCATTATTGAGTGTAATTTATTTATTTCTAAAAATTGGGTATTATATACAGCTTATGGTGATCACATTTTTATCCAATTATAGGAACCAAGTAGATTATAAAATTTATACTAGGTGATATGGATCTATGATCCACTAATAGAGATAAACTCATTGTGGTAGCTTTTGGAGATTATCACCTCACTTTTATCATTGCATTGGTCTTTGTTTTGAAAAATTATTATTATGCGATATCAATTACTCAAAATATTATTTCTATGTCTGGTCTTTTTTTATGAATTTATTTTAAAATTTGGGAATAAATGTTTCTTTTTTTACAAAAGAAAAAAAAATTATAGAAAAGATCATTTAAATAATAGTTTTTATGTGTTGTGTTATGAAAACCAAGTAATGGGAATTGATAAAAAATCTGGTTCGAGTGACTCATATCACAATAAACTATGGAATCATCAATTATTTCATGTAAAAAAAGTGATTAACATTATTATACTAAGATATATATTTATATTCTTATGAAATAAAATTAATTGGAATATGTCATGCTTATTTTCAATTCAAAGTGACTCAATATCCATTTGATGTAAAATGTGAAAGGGCTGCAAAGCTTATTGAATTGGTCCATACTGATGTGTGTAGACCATTTCCATTTTACGTAAGGGGTGGATACTCATACTTCATAACTTTTATTGATGACTTTAGTAGATATTTATATGTATAATTAAGGAGTTATAAGTCGAATTACTTTTAGAAATACAAGAATGAAGTTGGGAACCAACTTGGTAAGAAGATAATGTAACTTCACTTAGACCACAGGGGAGAATATCTTAACTAAGAGTTCATTGATTATTTACGGAATTTTGGGATATTATCCCAACTAAAACCTCCATAAACACCACAATAGAATGGTGTAAGTGAAATAATTAATAGTGCCTTATTGGATATGGTAATACCAATGATGAGTCTTGCAATTCTTCTATTATCCTTTTTTAGATATGCATTATAGAGAATGGCATACACACTAAACAGAGAGCCAAATAAAATGGAGGATGGTGTTATATTCCAATTATGGAGAGGAAAAAAACCTTTTGTTGTTGAATATATGAGTGTGGGATTGTGAATCCTTTATCAAGGTTATCTCTAGAAACAAACTTGCACCCATAGGAACTAAGTATATATTTATAGGATATCCTAATGAAACTAAAGGATATTACCTATATAACCCCCTCATATAAGAGAGTTGTAATTAATAGATATCCCATATTTCTTGAGAGGAAGAATATCTCTAAAAGATGTTTCAAGAGAGAGATATACTTAGATTAATTCATGGATCAAGAAACACATGAGTTGGAACATGAATATGTTTTATAAAACCTCGTGGAATAGGATGTTCTAGAGATATGAGTACTATTTAAGAGTACAATAGAGATTAGAGAACCTGAATGATATGGTTTTCTAGTCACCGAATAAGGTGACTCTTTCTTAGTTGATAATAATGATCATGTAACCTACATGGAAGTTGTAAGTTCCCTAAAAGCTATCAAATGGTAAGAATACATGAGTTCTAAAATGGATTCTATATACCAAAACCATGTTTAAATTTTGGTATATCCTCTAGTGGATATAAATAACATTGTTTGTAAATGGGTATTCAAGAAGATACTAAAAATAGATGGACAATTCAGTACCTATAAGGCATATCTAGTTGTAAAAGGGTTAAAATAATGTCAAGGCATAGATTGCAATAAAATCTTTTTACTTGATGAGATATTAAAATTCATTAGAATTATATTTTTCATAACAGCTTACTATGAATATGATATTTGGTAAATGGATATCAAAATGTCTTTCCTTAATGGATACCTTTAATAAGATGTCTATATGACACAACCCAAATGTTTTTTGAATTTAAATATTGATAATAAGGTATGAAAGTTATAGAGATATATTTATGGATTGAAGCAAGTATCCAAGTCATGGAACATTAATTTTGATTAATCCATTATAGAATTTGGGTTCATAAAGAAGGAATATGATCCTTATGTCTATAAGTGATTTAGAAGGAGTGAAATCATTTTATTGATAGTATGTATTGATGATATATTACTAATAAAAAAATATACCAGTTTTACAATCATATTAAGACTTGGTTAGATACATGCTTCTCCATGAAAGACTTTGGTGAAACAACATATATTATTAGGGTCAAAATCCATAATGATAGATCCAACAGGCTACTTGAACTAAGTCAAATCACATACATTGACAAGATACTGAAGTGATTCAGTATAAAAAATTCTAAGAGATGATTGTTTCTAATGTCACATGGAGTTTATATTTCCAAGAAAATGTATCCTCAGATACATGAAGAGATATAGAGAATGGTAAGGATCTCATATGCATTTGTTATAATATTGGTCATGTATGTTATGATATGTACTATACTAGATGTCATCTATGCCTTAAGTACAATAAATGGGTATAAAACTAATCTAGGAGACCACCATTGGATAGCATTCAAGACTATCCTTATGTAGTTGAGACATATATGTTCTTAGTTTATAGAGAAGATGGGGAACTAGTCATCAGAGGATATATAGATACTAGTTTCCAAATATTCTAAGATGATCAAAAAATTGCAATGAGGATATATATTCACTATCAATGGAGGTGTTGTGAGCTAGAGGATCTCAAATAAAGCTGTGATCACAAATTCTATAGTGTAGTTTAAATATGTTGCATATTTTGATGTAGCTAAAAAAGAGACACAACTTCATCTAAGATCTTGATGTGGTACTTAGAAGTAAAGGTATTATCACACTATACTATGATAATACTTCAATGGTGGATCATTAAAAGGAGTCTAGGTCATGTCAGTGGATAAAGAACATACTTTAGAAATATCATCACTTAAGATATTTTTCTTAGATATGTGACATCGCAGTGAATAGAGTTTCCACGAATGACAGTATGGAAGACCTACTAACTAAATCCCTTTCTCGGTAGAAGCATGAGAATCATGTGAGATCTAGAGGAATAAAATTTGTTGGAATTTGGATCAAGTCCAAGTGGAAATATTTTGGAGTTGGTATCCTAAACCCAACTTATTTTTACTTTAATATTACTTGTATATTCATAGAATTGAATATTAATAAATCTCTTATCATATACTTAGTGTTTTTATATGTGACTTTAATGTGATAATATCCTTGAGTATTTGTCACATTGATAAGGTCATGTTATTTATCTACTATCATGAGAACCTTGAGGTTCTATAAAAATATTCTTAAACTTTTTCCTATGGTCATATGATGTCATCTGATGGGACATAGATAATGCAGACTTTCAGGTGTGAGTACTCATAAGTAGATAAGACATAATCTCATGAAATTTGAACTTGGTAATTTATAAGACCATAGATTATAAGGACGGACCTACCAGTATTAATTTCATATTTTTTGTGTTATCAGGTATTCTTGTTTATGAGTGTGTATACTGATTTTTAGAATTTAAGGTTATTATTAATACATATCATGACTCGTGTACTTAGATGTGTTGTTTTAAATCATGATGGAATATATTCATGATTAATTTTGGTATGTTGGGTGCATCATGAACAATTTTTTATTAATGAATAAGTTGATAAAGGATTTTTCCCTTCTATATTTAGGGAAGTTGATATCTTGTCTCTTTGATTAGGATGAAACTTTCAAACTAAATTTCATGGTCATGGTGCAACGATGGGTTTATTTTAGATAGTTAAAGAAAGACATTTCAAGTAGATAGGTTGATGACATGGGTATGTAACTTTCTTAATGATATGTTGAGAAAAGGGGGTTATATTACATAGTGAGTGTACATTTTTATTTTTCATCATTATGGTATTAACTTCTTATTTTTGGGTGCCTTTACATATTGCTAGACACATATATTATACTTTAGGTGAACCCACCTAATTCCATTGAGGAATAATTGTAGAGGGTCACATGTTTAGTGTTTTTAATTATATTAATTAAATTATATTTGAAATTAAGTATTAGAATAAATATTATTCACTATACTAAAGAATAAAATCTATTCAGGATTTACTGATCATAAAAACATTAAAATAAATATTTATTCATAGGACCATGGATATTATAATTATTTATTTATTTATTTAATGAATAATATTTATTTTAAATATTTATTCAAGAATTCAATAAATGTTTTTGAGGATGAGAGAACCGAGTTCAGGCTTTGGTGATAAATTTTTATTTACCAAACTGTAAAACAATATTTATCATTACGCGAGTTAGTGCATGCCATGGGATAAAATAATAGTATTATTATTTTACATGAAATGGGGTATATTATGGGATTAATATATGATTAAGTTCCTTTATGAAATTAATTAATATTAAACCTAGCATTGGATCTATATATACCATGTTATGTCATTTGTGAGAGAGTCAGATTTTTTTATGTAGAACACCTCTCCTCTCTTCCCTGGAGATTTATCTCCACCAAGAACATATCTAGGGTTTTCTCTCAAGAATGAGAGAAGTGAAATTATTCCTTATTCCTCTCAATATGAAGAAACTAAGATATTATCCTTCAAAATATAATATATTATGGTAGTAATCAAAGGAAGCAATACAAGATGATTGGTACCATCGCACTAGAACCCAGAGCACCATCAATGACGCTTCGAGATCAAAAAGAGCACATGTGGATCACCACTAGAGGGATGTTTCCCTTTTTTACTCAAACCGAAATGACTATAGAACTTAATAATGTTTGGGTGATCAAACTATTTTATAAAGAAAGAATTTTTAAGATTGAGTTAATTCTCATTGATTAAATTAATTACAAATTTAACATAAAAATGATCTTCCATTTTTGGTTCTAGAATTTATATTAATTAATCTTCAAATTAATTAATCGGTAATAATGATTATTTTTCATTCAATTCTTGGATTAATATTTAATTATAAAAAAAATATTATTTTTCTATTTCCCAATAGGCACTTATGTTGTGTCTAGAACCTTCATATATAAGATATTATGGGCAGGATTGTTGGGGTATATCATAGATAAGTATTCATCGATCATTAAATGTTGATTAGTGTTTCTATTGGATCCACATTAACTTAAATACATAAAAGGTCTGATGGTAGTAAAAGGAGCATTGATGAGAATTATTATATATATTCAAAGTCTTCCATGATTCATTTTCAGACATGTTACACAAATAGTAGTGTAATAGTCAAATATATTGACTAATGATGTCATATAAGTTATAATATGAAATAAATCCATTATTCCACAACTTCATGTGTTTGATGAGAACTATTTATTAAATTTATCTTTGGATACAAACTAACATCAAGGAAACCCTAAGTGTATCTTAGGTAATTATCCTATAACTAATAAAGATATTAACATCCCTAATATAAAAAAGTATTATTCTAGACTGACTATATTTATATAATTGGGAATCACTTTTCTTTTGAGATAGTGGGATAAGTCTTTAATTCATTGAGTTCAAGGATCCAGATGTACATGAGTTGGCATAGGAACACTAGACACCACTAGGTTAGGTGGGAGGTGTTGTTACAGAGACACATATTGTATAGAGGTGGTTTTATATTCACTATGAAATGTGATATGTTATTTGATAAGAATAATGAATACTACAGGGAGAAGTAAGTGGAAATAGGCTATGATTGGAAACTTCAAATGAATTTATAGATGGATTCCATGTACCAAAATCTAATTCTATGTTTTTGTAAGCTTCTCTAGTTGGTGCTAATTCAAGAGTAACTAGACGTGAATGGTATAAGATGGAACCACTAAATCTTGACTAATTAATATAGGTTTAAGATACATATAGAAATAGTCTATGAAAAAACCTTACAGCATTCTTCATTTTAAAATCCATTGGAATTCTACTTGTCATGGTAAATTTCTATGATCTTTATATTGGGATTGGATATCAAGCCCACCTTCCTTGGAGAAAACCTTATAAAATATGTTTATACAATGTGACCATAATGATTTTTGACACCAAAAAAATACAATAAGATATGTAAGTTTCATAAATACCCTTATGAATAGAAGAATGTATGGTGATTATAGAATATTCATTTGATTAAGCCACTATATAGTATGTTTTATTCAAGAATAGAAGTGATACATGTGTCTATAAGAGGTTAGTGTGAGTGTTATTGTTTTACTATATTAATATGTTGATAATATATAGAAAAAAGGATGATTAGTAATACCAATTATTAAGACCAAGGATAATTTCTCCATTAATGCCTTAAAATAGAGATCCAAGTGTTGGAGCTTATGTCATAGAACTGATTAATTTGTGATTTTGATTAACTATAAGTTTAATGAGATAAATATTATTTTATATGTTTCACATTATGAGTGTTATTTGGTGTAAAATTAATATGATAATGTCCAAAGTGTATCTATCACATCAAAAAGTTATACTAATTCCCCAATATAATGAAAACCTTGGAGTGTTATGATAATATCCCTAAATATGTGTTTTATGGTCATATGAAATCTATCTAACAGGACATAGATGATGTAGGATATTATATTCTAGAGGATAATAAGACTTTAAGACTTATTCTCATGAATTTCACACTTGGTAATATCTAAGAGATGAGGTTATAAGAACATACCCACCTATAGAAATTCCACATGTTTTACGTGTCATTGTATATTCTTATTTGTGAATGTGTGTGTTGGTCCTTTGACTTTATATTGTTATTAATTCATTTCATGAGTCATATACTTTGATTTATTTATTAAAACCATGATAATATATTCTCAAAGTAAGGTAGGATATATTGGGTTTATCATAAGTGATATGACATTAATGAATATGACAAGAAATGATTCTTTCCTTCTAAGTTAATGTAAATATCTCTGGACCTTTGATTGAAATGGAACTAAATGATAAATCTATAGCCATGTATGTTCATTTTATAAAGTGAATGAGAGATAAATCAATCATATAGGTTGATGACACAAAGTATGAAACATTCTTTAAGAGATGTTGAGATAAAGGGATTGTATTACATAGTGAGAATCTGTAGGAGGTTGTTTTCATTGTGACATTAACTTATTTCTCTATGGGTGAATTTACATGTTGATAGAAATTGATCTTAGATTTTAAGTCAGTTTATTCGATGCCGCTAAGAAAGAAACCTAGAGGATTATACACTAAGTGTATCGAAACTCCTAATTAAATTCAATTTGAATTTAATAGTTTGAATAAATATTATTCTCAACTTGTGGTTTAATAATTGTTCAGGATGTTTTGATCACATTAATTCAATCACCAATTATTTTAAAGAATATATATATTAGTTTGATATTAAATAAATATTTATTTTCAAGGTAGTAAATAATTATGTGGATATATAATATTTATTTATCTCTTTATTATTCTCAAATTAACAAATAATTATTTATTTTTTACATGAATATTAAATAAATATTTATTCACCAATAGTGAATATAATATTTATTTATTTATTATTTGAATCATATAGTGATATTTACTTATTTAAATAAAAATTTATTATTTAAGGTTCAATAAATTTTGAGGAGGATTTATAGGTCGAGTTAAGAGTCTAGAAGAAATTATATTTATATAACTATGAGTTTTGTGTATATCATGGAAATATTAATATTATTACTTGATGTAGGGTTTTATTTAGGATTAATAGATTATTTAAGGTCCTTTTTTCAATAACTAATTCTTTAACCTAGATATATAAATCTGATTATGTCATTTTTGGAGTATTGATTATGCATAAGAAATTATCCAAAGAGAATTTTCTCAAAACCAAGTGATACAATCCCAAGAATGCTCTCAAGAGTGGAGAGTAATGCTCTCCCTCCCTCTCCAAAGATCGAGAGAAGAATAAAGAGTATTTCAAGTGTTAAAATATTCTTTTTTTGATCAATGTTGAATGACATAAGTGGTTTCGATATTTTGTTCTAGAACCTAAAGTTCTAGAAATGATGTTCTGAGATTCATGGGTCATGTGTGGATATCATTGGAGGGATTATATCCTTTGATCCTTCACCACAATTATAGTACAATAAGTGTAGTCAAATGATTCGATAATGAAGAAAGAATTAAAAGAAAAATTAATTATTATATATATAAATTAAATATAAATTAAATATGAAAAGATCTGCTCTTTTATTCTTTCAGGGCTTCTATTATCTGGTTCAAAGGATTCATCTAAAGAAACTGATGAAAACCCATTGTTGGGTATGGGCTTGACTGCTTCTGCTACACTTTGGAACCTTTAAGTGGTATTATAATAGTCAAATATTAATTTATAATTATTTCTTAATCATTAATTTATTTTTCACATTCGATGTTAATTTTTCATTTTCAGTATTATTAATTATTTATTTGAAAATTCATATAAATTGTTTATTAACCTTCATATGGCCAATAATAGACTAAGAACAAATAAAGGACAATTAGAGATTCCATCAAGTGTTACCAGATATTCTAGCTAGAGGATATATTTACATGGCATGTAGCTAAAAAATATATGTTGTTTCATCTAATCAAAAACACTGGGATGCATTCGCATTAATCACGGCTTGTCATATCGAAGAATAGTATGAGAAATTATTACATGATCCATATTATCCAACTAGATGACACATATCTTGATGGGTTACATAGTGTATAGTTGGTGTACACATTGTGTAACCCCACATGGTTTGTCCCTAAAAGAATCAAAAAATCTATTTTTTTTCAAAGTAAGCGACATATATTAATTACACATTGTGTATTGACTAACATTAAAGAAACAAAATATAGTTGTGTTTACATGGTTCTTAGCTAGAATACACATTATGTAACACATAAATTACCATACATATTACATTTAAAGTCCCTATGCATGTTTTGAGGATGACTATAGAATGGATTATATGGAATGTAGTGAGATGTGCTCATTGTACAACTCATAACCTTTCATGCAGAGTACATGCCAAGCCAGGTAATCCCGTGGAGTCAAATATATGAAAGGAAATTAATTGTTGCATTAAATTGAACTACATGACGTGTATCCAGCGTACACATTATATGATATTGTTTTCCCATGAATTAAATGATTTAATTATTTTACACATTATTTTGGAACTACATTACATGTATGGTCATCGTACATGTTTTGTACCTTATGGGAACTACTAGTGGTGCATGATGTGTATATTAATAGTGTGTCATGTAGTCAAAAATGTCATACTGACTACATAGATTGAATCACAGAACTACACACCGTGTAATATCATGAAACATTGTGTACACATTATGTTGTGTAAGTACATGGTATACAAAAAGGACCATACAGAGCATAATTTCATGCCATGCAAGTGACAGTACATGTAATGTAAAGAAGAAGGGTACACATTGTGTTTCCTCTAATGCATTTCATGTTAAATTCTAGATGGAATTTAAGATTTTCCAACTAGTTACAAGTTGTGTTCCATACCAATACACATCATGAATGAATTTTTTTTAAATTAATTTATTTTATTTATTTAAAATTACAAAGGATAGGTATCTCCAATGTCATGCCTAGCGATTGGTGGACCACTAAGAGGCGGGTGAATCAGTGGTCTCTTTTTACAAATTCTTATTTTAAATTCAACATCCTAGACTACTTAAAACCTCAATTCACTCTTATTTGTGTCTAGAATCCTCACCTATATAATATAGTAAATAATGGAATAAGGAAACAAATATCTTTAAAAGGTTCGACTCTAAGGACTACTACTTATCGTGATTAGTTATTTGACCCAATCATGGATTCTCCTCTATAATCAATCTCTGATTACAATGGTTTTGTGTTTGTCACACCTATATAAAGTCCCACTATGTACACACTTTCCATCTTCCCACTGGAATTCTCTTTCCAGTTTTGCACTAGAATTTTTCAACAACTTCACATTGTATTCATAGATTCATAATATGATCTCCATACATACTCAAATTACCACTTATTTTATGGATTCACACTGGGTATATGCAATTGTTTATTTAACGAACCTTCTTGAAGTCAGGCACTGATTACTATATTAAGAGAAACTTTTTGATTTGTTATTTTGATAAAAACACCAAACAAATCATGTTAATTCATCGAAATATCACATAAAATAGTGCAGTGGAAAACCAAAACTATAGAATTTCCCTTTGACTAGATGCATTAAAAGTAGTTAGCCTTCACATCCTACTCACCACACAAATCCATCCTTAATCGCACAAGTAGACTCACACTCATTAAATTTAAATAGAAATACACTCAATGAAAATATAGAAAGAAATAAATAAACATAAGAGATTAACATGCTTCGGATAATAAGTCCTACATGCATGGGAGAAACATTACTACCTGCTTTACTATAATCAGAAGATACAAGAGATTAAAAAAAATATTACTAAGAACATGCAATATATATAGGCCATCATTAATCTCACGTAGTAATGTTTTCCTCTAAGGTTTCCACCAACTTATATACTAAGTTCCATCTGGTCAACCAGTAATACCCACTCCCTTAAAATCATATATTACTAAACATGAATACCTCAACTTGATTACCAACTTGATTACCAACTCGATTACCCTTTATCTCAACTGAACTTCCAAAAATTCATTGTTCTATCATAAAATCATTATAATATGTGAAATTTCAATAATCCTAATATCTATAAAGAATATCCACTTCCACTATCCACACACTGATCCAAGTACCTTCCACTAAACAAATTTCAGTAAATGAAGTTTTGGTGACTTAACTTCTGGTGAACTAAAACTCACTTCAACTCCCAATAATATCCTACTTTAAGACTTATTTTAGGGAACTTCATTAAATCTTTATAATTAGATAAATTTACTTCACAAAAATCAGTGTTATTATATTTTCTCTTTCAATTCACCTAAACCCCATTTAAGGTATGATGTTGCCCCAAACTTTATTAGACCATTGACTTCATGAAAATGGGTGTCAAATTTTGTCTTATTGATATCTTTTATAGATCCAAATCATTATACTTATGAAATTTTTAGATGAAATGATACTTTAAGTTGATGTGTTTTTTCTCTTTCATTGAACACAAAGATTTTAAGCCAAGTGGATTGCACTTTGGATATCACAAAAAATCACTCCTTTTATTTTATCCCTTATGAGATCCTTTGGTAGTAACATCAACCATATCATTTCTTTACTAGCTTATTTTTAATTTATATACTTATCTTCTATTATACTTAACATAACAAGCTTCTATAGTCAAGACATTCAACTAGTCGTCGTTCCTCTATAGGTAAACACAAACCTTATTATGCTCTTTCGGGTATCTAAATCTCTGATGAATTTGTAATTAAAATATTCATGCAAAGGATCATCCATACCATAGCACAAATATGTATCTTCTATTTCTTTAAAATACTAAAGGAACCACTTTACATCCACCTAGTGCCCCTTTCTCAAATTTGACATGTATATACTTACAACTCTTACTATATAAGAAATGTATGGCTGAGTGTAAACCATTGCATACATAAAACTTCTGGCCACATATGCATATCAAACTTTCTCCATGTACTTGGTATCAACTTCCATTTTAGGTTATTACTCCTTAGAAAAATTAAAGTTTCCAACCAAAGGAGTTGATAATGACTGACTTCTGATCATCCTAAATCTTTGAATCACCTATTGAATGTAATCCTTTTGAAATATTACCAAAGTCCTGACTCTCCTATCTCTATTTCTATTCATCCCCAAAATATTCTTGGATTATCTGTGTAATGACCCGGACCCGAACAGCCACCCGAACAGTGCCAAACGGGTCGGGTGTTACTACATTAGGCGCACCTCCTCGAATGCCAAAGGCTGTCGACTAGCAGTGAGGATATTTTTAGGTATAGTGGGGAGACTATACCCTCTTAGAGTATAATAATGGTACTGGTATGAGTATAATAATAAAGATTTAGTGGAATAAATGACTCATCAGACTCGAACCAGACCCGTAGATCAGAAACATGTTCAATATCAATAAATAGAAAAAGCAATAAATATAAACAACAAAAACGAAAAATAAACACAACAGTATGTTGATCACTTGTAACTACCACTGAACAAAAAACATGCGTCCAAAAAAGGTCATACATATCTATGTAAAGGCTCCAATGGATAACCAAATATAGCTAAAAAACAAGTAAGAATGCTGATATAGTAAAGTAAGCAAAAAAAAGTAACTCCAGCTAGGCAATACCTCAAGGTCCATACCATCTTCATGAAACAGATAATGCAGCCCAGCTCCTGAAGTTTGCCTCTTTCCTGCATGTAAATCCATAAAGTCTGCACATGTCCCGAAGGGCCCATGCAGGGTGTGAGATGAATCTCAGTAGGATACCACCCAACAGTGCGTACCTAATATAAGTTTTTAAACAGGCATGCATTTATAAAGAAAACATTAAACGGCACGTTGCACAAATAAATACAAACTTCATTGGTGCTCAGTAGCCACCATGGAGTGTCACCAGCTTCGGCCAACGCCAGAATCTCTGTCATGTAACCCGACACCATGTGCCTCCTGACACCGAGTGACTCAAGTACCGACGTCCCGAAGGCACGCCCAAGAAATAGTAACCTGGAGGAACATTGATGCATGTCCTCAAATAAGTAACCGAAGGGACAATGATGTCTGTCCTCAAATAAAGTAACCGGAGGGACAGTGATGTCTGCCCTCAAAACAAAGTAACTAGAGGGATAGTGATGTCTGCCCTCAAAACAAAGTAACCGGAGGGACAGCGATGTCTACCCTCAAAACACGGCGAGCCTCTGCCCCCAACCCGATAGCCTTAATGTTATCCCCTAAAGGCTCCTCACCTTCCATGTGGCTTCCTATGGAAAGCACCCCCAAACCAATAGTACCTAAACCGCAACTAATGGGGGCCTTTACCCACATGAGTGGTCAAAACCACCTCATAAAGGAGTCTCTCTATGTGCACACTACTCAAAATTTTGGGTGAGTGGTAATCACCAAAATAGTACCCAAGCCACAACACCTCATACACCTCGTGTACCTGCAACCATGCCACTCAAGTCTGATGGTCGTGCCATCCCAGTAACTCGGGTCATGCCCAACCAAATAGTCATCCTGCCTCAAGATGATGCCCATGATGCCCAATCTCGTGGTCAGAACCACCCAACCTAACACAGGCCAAGCCCGACCTGTTATTAGCATCACTCAAGAATATTTGGGTCATTCCCAACACAACCCAAAGGTCCTAGAACATGAAATTCATAAATTATATATTTATACATTTTAACATAACACATAAACAGGAAAACCCATCTAAACAGTTGAAAAGAACTAAACAAGTTCTATCCCATACCAGCACTGAAGTTTATAAGGTCTCCAAAAATTCATATCAGGTTCAATAAACCAAACTAAATATTTTAAACAATACAAAACAATTTTAACCACTTTAGAAGTCCCTGACCAAAATGCCCCAGTGAGAAACAGCCACTCGCTCGACCCTGCTCAAGAAAAACAGGTAACAGGGCATACCCAAAGGCATCCCATAGGTCAGATAATAGTTAAATAAGAAATAACAGATAATACAGGGTCACGCTCAAAATACCCAAAAATGTGTCATAGGCCATGCCACCCAAAGTCTAAGAAAACAAAAAAAGAGGTATGCATCACCTACCTGAGACTCGTACGATAGGGAGGGGTGAGATTTCCTTCTGGCACAACATCTAGGTAGGGAAGGTGCTTGGCTTCCTTGGATGTCCTGCTCCCAATATCACGTTTAGGGAAGAAAGTGCACATCCTAATTTCATTAAAGTGGTGCTGGATGAGGAACAACAGGACCTTTTCAACCTCATTGTTTTATCACAGGACCCGGACCGATGCGTGTTTTCTCCTTCCTCAATGGGGATCTTTTCTGCTCGAGATTCTCGTCGCATGCGGGGAACGTCGGATGCTCAGGATAGTTGGAATGAAGTTCTGTGGCCCAAGGTGGATCCCTCTAAATTCAGTTTACTGTTATGGAGAATTAGGAACTGCGCCATTCCCACGGACAAAAACATCAAAAAATGTTGAATCCCTCTTGTTTCTCGGTGTGCATGTTGTACAGTTTACAAAGAAGAAACAACGGAGCATCTCTTTTTCTCTAGGGAATGGGAGAATGTTGTATGGAGTTATTATGGGGACTTTACAGGGATTTTCGATCCTATCCTGGTGGAACTTCCCTTATTTGACAAATGGTTTCATGGGACGGGAGACAGAGGGCTGGAAAAGACATCACGTTCTTTGATTCTCCTTACTGGGTGTTGGGCCATATGGCAAGCCAGGAATAAGCTCAGGCACGAGGGGTTATGGTATATGGGTAAGTCTCTTATCATTAGGTCAAAAAATATACTCATTGATATGGCTCGTCTTCTCTCTAACTGGCGTGATGCACCATTCTTCAGCTGGATGTTTTCCAGTCCTCTTGTTGTCCAGAAGAGAGCTGGTTTTGACAGAGGTCTATGGGTTAGATGGATTCCCCCTAGTAGGGGTCTTAAACTCAATACTGATAGGTCCTACTCTATGGGAGTTCTACATGGGGGTGGGGTTGTTCGGGATTCATGTGGATCGGTCCTCATTGCCTTCTCCTCCCGTTTAGGACATGGCTCCTCTCTTCAGGCCGAAGCCAAGTCCATTCTCACAGGTATCAGCCTTTGTCACCAGAAGGGATTAGCTTTAGCTAAAGTTGAAACAGATTCAAAAATTCTGCATGATGCTTTGAAGGATATCTTCTCTACTCCATGGTCTATTATCTATATTATCAGAAATTGCAAATGTATACTCTCTAATGATACCAAAATCAGCCACACCTGGTGCGAGGGTAACCAAGTGTTCGACCATCTTGCTTCTATGGAAGTCCTGGGGCTCGATCTGGTCTGTTTTCATGACATTTCCACCTTGAAGCCTGAATGGGGTGAACTTGATTAAAGGGGACGCCCTTGTCTTTCATCATTTTAGACCTCCTTAGGATTATTTGTTTCTATTATTTGTTGTACGGTTTATACTTCTTAATAAAAAAGTAAATTTGATGATGAGATGAAGAAAAATGGCTCAAGAGGAATCAAGGCCTTACTGAGGGGGTTCCAACGGATTAAACGGTGTTTCAATCTGACCTCGGATGAAGGAACGGAAGGTATTTGAAGTCACAGCCAGCTCTCCCCACTCAAACCCATCGAGGGTTTGAGGTTATACCTCAATACGAGGCTATTTCCCGTTTTAGCGGAAAAAAAAGAAAATACATGGCGTATACTTTAAGTACACTGTGTGTATCATTTTTTTGTTCATGTGATGGCTGAAATTCCACTGTAGACTTTCTGACTGACTACATACCGTGTACCTAGGGGTACACAGTGTGTAATTATTTACCTGGATGACATCCCCAACACGCCATGTATATCCCCATACACATCCCATCAACACGGCGTGTATAAATAGTACACGGCGTGTAATTTCTAAAAACATTCTACCCAGCCAACAGGCCTAAACGCCATGTATGGACTCCACTTGGTCAAGGGTACACGGCGTGTCTATAACTACACGTCGTGTAGTAGGAAATTCCTACACGGTCTTCACACGGCATGTACTCAATGAGCACACAGTTGGTACTCACCCAACCCATACACGACATGTACTTTAGGGTACACGGCGTGTAGTTTGGAAATTTCATGAACATCCTAGATTTTCCTAGTTTCTTCAGGAACAAGTCAAAAATTCAAACAGGGTCAAGATTTTGACCCGTTCTAAAAACCCGGGTTCTTACAATCTCCCCACCTTAACATAGCTCATCCTCGAGCTATCAAACGAAACCCGAAGATGGAACCGAACATACCACCCCAATTAAAATAACCTTGACTTTCCCGATTTCAATGGTTTTGGGTAAAATCCTCAAGGGGGTTCCCCACTTTAGGAGTTTCCTAGCTCGGTCTCAACCCAACAAAAGTCAAACAAGCAAAGGTTTACTAACATGTTTCCCAGATGCATGGTCCTCTCATGATGCATCGTCACCCCTACACCTCATTGGTGCTCTCGTGTCGTTCCCGACACCCAACTTATCCCGTACTGCATCGGTGTCTTCCTCCACAAGGTCTTGTGTCCCATGGATGCTCAAAATAAAGCCTTATTCCATGCACCTCAAGTAAACTGCATCCTCGATGCCCTGATGCCCAAGGCACCTCAAGTAACCCGCATCCTCTAGGCCCATGATGTTATGCATCTCATACATATATAAATATATCACGCACCCAATATGGCGCCAATCCCACTGACCAGCATCTAGTCAGTCCACATAGATCATGTGCATCACTTGCACTCAAACCAGACGTGCCTCTACAGGTCATGCCAAAATGTAAACATGGAAATCACGGCCACACCCCTGGTGTACCTCTAACCGTCGTCAGCTCATCATCCTTCTCCGCCTCTGCAAACTCCACGGCATGCACTTGGACTAAATTATGGCTACCTGATGCCTAACCTCCCTGTGGTGCTGCTCCAATAACTAGCCACTGGCCCCTCAGTTGGATCTCGCTGTCTCTGTCATTCCCTCCGCGTGTAGCTGAACCTTGGCTACCGTCACCTGGTACCGAATCGGAATCAACTCTAGATGCCACAGTCTGTCTTGGTCCCTATCTACCGGCTGTCTGAGAAGGTTTCCTGCAGAACCTCTCCAGATTCCCGACCTATACACATGTCTGTCACTCCTTTAGAGGCCTATCGCACCGAGTCCAAACATGTCCTAGTTATACACACTGAAAGAAAATCACTGAAGAACTGCTACGAGGTGCTCTAGTTGAGTCCTTGGCCTGACTGCCCTGCTGGAACTCATCTCGTCCTCGCTTCTTGCTGTCTGAACCGTCACCTAAAACTGTTCCCCGGCCAACCTGGGGCCTATCCCTCTGGTTGCCCTCTGCTATGAGTGTTTGATTCACCGCCTCTAAGAAAGAACCCAGCCTGAAGATATTTACCTGGATCCGAATGGCGTGTCGTAAGCCATCCTCGAAGCACCTCACCCTTGCCGCGTCATCGCTTACCATACCAGGTGCAAAGAGAGACAACTTAGTGAAAGTAGTTGCATAGTCCATGATGGACATGTCTCCCTACTGAAGGCTCAAGAACTCCTGAGCTCTATTATCCCTCAGTGTCTCTGGGTAAAAGTTCTCAAAGAACCTATCCTTTAATTCCTTCCATGCCAGTACCTCATGCCTATGAGCCTGAACCAGCACATCCCACCAACGCTTTTCTTGTCCTCTCAACATGTACGTCACCAGCTTGACCCTCCACCCTGGAGGCATCTCAAGTTTCTCGAAGATCATCTGCATACTCTTTATCCAAATCTCAACTGCCTAGGGACCACCATCACCCTAAAAAAGTGGCGGGTGATGTGAATGGAACTCCCACGTCAGATATTCCATAGATGGCTCTATACCCTTCACACCTTTGTCGATACCCTGCAAGACATGTACCAGGCTAGCTCAGAGTTACTCGTCGAGCCATGGTCTGAACACTACCAAACCCGGCTGCTGCCCTGCCTACACTGGATCCTGAACCCGATCTTGTCCCTGAGCATGTACCTGCAGCTCCTGAACCTAATCATGTGGCACTGTATCATCTCCCACCTGATGCTCTATCCAGACGTACAAGAGGAACCTGCTGAATACCATAAATGGTCAGACAGCCCATATATATATATATAATAATATATATTCAATGCAGATGAGGAAAGAAATAAAAGGTAGCACATAACCACTACCCTTACTCTCCCCCACCACAACCCATGCCCCACAGCATCCTGGCCTCGTGGCCTCCTTACTCGCCCTTAACAGAGCCAAGTATCAAAAGTACATCGGGCCATGCCCGACCTGACAACTAACATTGCCTCAAACTGATGACCTAGTCACCCAATCCTAGTGATCAAAATCACCTCAACCATAGTACCTGTCTGCTTTCATAAGAGCCAGACCCAAATACCCTACAATTCTACAAATATACATGGCATGGCATAACACATTGCAATAAACCAACAATTCTATCAGGAATTTCTCCTATTCATATTTCAAAAAAAATAAAAAGTATGGCAATTTGATATTATTCACATTTCATTATCACTTCACAAAGCAAATGTGCAGTTATGAAATTGAAATACCCAAAAAATTTGCCTATCAAAATCCAAACAAACAAGCCTTGCCATACCGGGCCAAGGTCCAATTCTCCCTTACCGCACCGGGTTAAGGGTCACATATCACAATCAATAACATCACACACCAAGTGAGCCACCGAGGTGGAAATCATATAAATGGTAATCTGAGAAAAAAAGGTAACAAAAATTCCCACCCATGTCAACTTGGTACATCCCTCGTACCTGGGGCTGCAGGCACCCAAACACAAGCTAGAAACCTAGTTTCAGTCACAACCAATCTTCATTCTACCATATCCTAAATAGTAAAACCAGTAGAAATAAAAAGAGAAGTCTCAATCTCATTAGTATCCAAAAAAACACTTCTACTAAATCCCTATCAAGAAATCCTATGACACCACTTTGTAACGACCCAGATCCAAACAGCTGCAAGAATAGTGCTAAACGGGTCAGGTGTTACTACCTTAGGCACACCTCCCTGAACACCAAAGGCTTCCGACTAGAAGTGAGGGTCTTTTTAGGTATAGTGGGGAGGCTATACCCACTCGAAGGATAATAATGGTATTAGTCCGAGTATGATAATAAAGATGCAGTGGAATAAACAACTCAGCAGACTCGAACCAGACCCACAGAGTGGAAACACATTCAATATCGATAAATAGTGGAAGCAATAAATATAAACAATAAAAACAGAAAATAAACACAATAGCATGTTGATCACTTGTAACTACCACTGAACAACAAACATGCATCCAAAACAGGTCATAATATCCATGTAAAGGTGCCAATGGCTAACCAACTGTAGCTACAAAACAAGTAAGCAGGTTGATACATGAAAGTAAGAAAAACAAAGTAACACCAGCTAGGCAAGACCTCAAGGTCCATACTATCTCCATGAAACAGCTAATGCATCCTAGCTCCTGAAGTTGGCCTATTTCCTACACATAAATCCATAAACTCTGCATGCATCCCGAAGGGCCCGTGCAGGGAGTGAGACAAATCTCAGTAGGATACCACCCAATGGTGCATACCTAATATAAGTGTTTAAGAAGTCATGCATTTATAAAGAAAACAGTAAACACCACATTGCACAAATAAATAAATACTCCATTGGTGCTCAGAAGCCACCATGGAGTGTCACATGCTTCGGCCAATGTCAGAATCTCTATCATGTAACTCGGCACCATGTGCCCCCTGACACCGCGTGACTCAAGTACCGATGTCCCGAAGGCACACCCAAGAAATAGTAACCCGAAGAAACAGCGATGCATGTCCTCAAATAAGTAACTAGAGGGACAGCGATGTCTTCCCTCAAATAAATTAACTGAAGGGATAGTGATTTCTGCCCTCAAAACAAAGGAACTGTAGGGACAGCGATGTCTACCCTCAAAACAAAGTAACTGAAGGGACAACGATGTCTTCCCTCAAAACACGACGACCCTCTGCCCCTAACCTGATAGCCTCAACTCTATCCCATAAAGGCTCCTCACCTTCCATGTGGATTCCTACGACAAGCACTCCCAAACTAATAGTACCTAAACAGCAACTAATGAGGGCCTCTACCCACACGAGTGGTCAAAACCACCTCATCATGGAGTCTCTCTGTGTGCACACTACTCAAAATTACGGGAGAGCTGTAATCACCAAAATAGTACCCAAGCCACAACACCTCTGACACCTCATGTCCCTACGACCATGCCACTCAAGTATGATGGTCGTGCCATCCTAGTAACTCAGTCCATGCCCAACCTGACAATCATCTTGCCTCAAGCCGACGCCCATGATGCCCAATCTCGTGGTCAGAACCACCCAACTTAACCCAATCCAAGCCCAACCTGTGATCGGTATCACTCAAGAATATTTGGGTCATGCCCAACACAACCCAAAGGTTCTAGCACATAAAATTCAGCAATTACATATTTACACATTTTAACAGAACACATAAATAGGAAAAACCATCTAAATAGTTGAAAATAACTAATAAAGTGTTGTCCCATACTAGCACTAAAGTTTCTAAGGTCTCCAACAATTCATATTAGGTTCAATAAACCATACTCAAAAGTTTAAACAATACAAAACAATTTTAACCATTTTGTCGGTCCCCGGCCAAAATGCCCTAGTGAGCAACGGCCAATCGCCCAGCCCCGCTCAAGAAAAACAGGTAACAGGGGATACCCAATGGCATCCCATAGGTCAGATAATAGTTAAACAAGCAATAACAGGTAATACAGGGTCGCGCTCAAAATACCTGAAAACACGCCATCGACTGTGCCACCCAAAGTCTGAGAAAACACAAAAAGAGGTATGCACCACCTACCTGAGACTCTTATGATGCTACTCCTCTGATAACATCCTCCAATTAGGTCTAAAACGCGGTATATCTATAAAATAATCAAAACCTCTCAAATCCCAATAACTAGTTCTAGAATAGAAATCAAGAAAAACGGATCAAGAGGAATCAAGGCCTTACCGAGGGGGTTCCAACAGATTAAATGGTGTTTGAATCTGACCTCAGATGAAGGAACAGGAGGAATTTGAAGTCCCGACCAGCTCTCCCTGCTCAAAACCATTGAGTTTTTGATGTTCTACCTCAATATGAGGCTACTGCCCGTTTTAGTGTGAAAAAAAAAGGAAATACACGGTTTGTACTTTAAGTACACGGTGTGTATCATTTTACTGTTCATATGATGGTTGAAATTCCACCATAGACTTGCCGACTGACTACATAGCGTGTACCTAGGGGTACACGGCACGTAATTTTTTACCCGGACGACATCCCCAACACGCCATGTATATCCACATACACAACCCATCTACACGGTGTGTAAAAATAGTACACAGTGTGTACTTGCTAAAAACATTCTACCCATCCAACAAGCCTACACGCCATGTATGGCCTCCACAAGGTCAAGGGTACATGGCGTGTCCATAACTACATGTTGTGTAGTAGGAAATTCCTACACGGTCTTCACACGGTATGTACTCGACGAGCACACGGCTGGTACTCGCTGAACCCATACATGGTATGTACTTTAGGGTACACGGCGTATCGTCTGAAAATTTCTAGAACATCCCATATTTTCCCAGTTTCTTCAGGAACAAGTCAAAAATTCAAACTGGGTCAGGATTTTGACCCGTTCTAAAAACCTGGGTTCTTACAATCCAAGATCTTTCATCTAGAATATTCCAGACAAGTCACATTTCATATTTTGGATTCTTCCAACATCTGATCCAACATGAAATATTTCATACATGTATATGATGAATATCTCATCTTCCTGTTGCTTTTGGTAACAATAATGATCCACATTTCACTTGTTGAAGCCTTCTTCTGACATAAATGAATCGAATTCCCTATTATATTATTGTAGTGATTGATTCAACCCAAAAAAACTCTTCTTCAATTTACAAACCAAATTATGGTCTTTATATTCTGTAAAACCCATTGATTACTTCATGTAAATCTCTCCCACCAACTCTCCATACAGGAAGGTCATCTTTACATCCATCTGTCCAAGTTACGCATATTATAATGCAACTACACTCATCATTAATTGGATAGTTGTATGTTTAACTACCAGTGAGAATATTTCTCACCACCAGTCATTCTTTGTAACACTTTTATCCATAATTATCTTCTTTCAAACATAAAACCTAGTTATTTTCTAGTGCATGCTTTCCTTCCAATAAGATAGTCAATTCCCATGTATTTTTTGTTTTTAATGAACTCATTTTTTCATCCATTTTTGAATTCCACTATATGGAATCATTAAGTTTGGATACCTCTTTCATAATTTAAAGATCACTTATATCTTTTAATAGTATAAATTTCATATTAGCCCCAAAACATTGAATTAGTTTATAACCCTGGTTGATCTCCTCACCTTAGTTGGTTTTACTATGTTACTTAGCTCATATAAAACTTCTGGTATCTAAACTTCTAATACTCCCACTCAAGTTTCATATGCACTTACACTTTTTGTTACTTCTTCCACTAGTCTCACCATTGTACTTTTAGTTCTTTCATCTAAGTTCTTTAGATTTTGATCTCATTTTGTGTTCTTACTCAAGTCAACTTGGACTTCAATAGATGATTTTTTCACAAATTCCTTATCCATCGAGTTTTTTTCTTCTATAAAACCCCTTATTTGAAGTGAACATCTTGGCTTATGACAACTTTTCTTCTATCTTCATCCCATATTCGTTAACTATAGTTCTAGTCACTATTATCAATGAATAAACAAACTTTAGACTTAGGCTCAAGTTTTTCCCTATCCTTATCATCAATATGTATGTATACTAAGCTTATGAAGACTCTAATGTGGCTAACTTATAGTCATTTTTCATATCATATCTTATCCATAATTTCTTTCCCAATCATTTATTCTGGAATTCTTTTGACAATGTATACTATAGTATTGAGTGATTTCACCCAAATTTCCTTAAACATTCCACAGTGAATCCACATGATTCAAGAATTTTCTATCAATGTTTGATTCACTCATTCATATATTTCATTATTTTATGTAATTTTAGTAATGTATGGTGGCCTGTTGTGGTGTGTTGGAGGTTGGTGATGGTGATAGGATGATGATGCACAACGGTCGTGGTGGGGTTCATTTAACGGCGACCTTGCTATGGTCAGTGGGAGATGACAATATACCCATGTCATGTTAGAGTTTGGTGATGGAAATGGGATGGCTTGGATGGGATGAAGTTGCACAGTGGTCGGGTTTTGGCGGAAGATATGCACGGTGCTCGACCACTATGGGTGATGGCCATGTGGATGGCGACAAAATGATGATTGTTATGGGTTGGTGTTGTCATGGGTTTAAACACCCATTTGGATTGTGGTCCATCTAATTATAAAAATAGGTCTTTATGTGTGTTTTATCCCCTTGTGGGGGCTATGTCTTTCTTTTTCGGCCTGTGTGTGTGGTGTGTGTGTGTGTGTTTAATTTTAATTATACCCCCAAGCACCTAATATATATATTATTTAAATGTGACTATTATAACCTAGCCATTAAAATTGGTGGTATGAATAGGAATAAATAAATTATAAAAAATATGTATAAAGGTTTTATATATTGTAAAATCATTGATAAATAAGTACTCAATTTTTAGTAAAATCATGTTATGCTTTAAAAATATATTTTTCTTCAAAAATGGTTTTTATTACTTTTTACGAGAAAATAATATAATTAATTTTTCCAATTTTAGAAATTATATTTTACCTAGTAAACTTCATTTTTCAAAATATCATACCAAAATTAACATAGGATAAAATTTTGGCATTTTTTTGAAATGATTGATTTTTCAATGAATGGTGAAAATACTAATTTTTATAGAAACTGTCATTTCTTTTCTTTAAATCAAGTAACTTAAAAAAAGGATCCATTAGATTTTAGATTTTTTATTAAATTAATATAAGATCCATTTTTTACATTATGATCATTATTTTATATAATTTTGATACATGTCAATTTTTAGGCATAAAAACACATTATTTTGAAAACTCGTTTTTCATCGCATTTTGAAAGATTATTTTTAAATTAATTTATAAAACTTATAGTAATTGAATTTAATAAAATTTATTAAATATTTTGAATTAATATCTTTAAATTTGATAAATATTCTCATTTTATTTTTAGATATTGTGAATAATGAGTGTAGTAAATATCTGTCACCGCGCTAAGAGTAAATCAGATAATTAAGGTTAAAAATAATGTGATAAGGCCTAGAAATATCCCTAAAACTTGTATTTATATTATTTGATAAGTGTGTTTATATATTTACTATTAAATATTCAAAAATGTGGTAATTTCTTTCCACTTTTCTTTAATTATAACATTTATATTATTTTAAGTAAATATAAAGTCAAAAATATCACTCTCTTTATTTTAATATCTATATTATTTTTTGACATAGATAAAAACAACTAATATTGGGTTAAAAAAATTATATAATAGATAAATTTTTTTATCATGGTAATTTATTTTAAATTTTTAGTGATTAATTAATTTCCTTAAATACTTATGCAACACCAATATAATATTTACTCAATTAATAGAAAAATAAAATAAATTATTTTAAAAACTCTAAAAGTGATATTTTTTTGTGAGTTACAGTGAACCAATAATTATATATATATATGAAATATTATATATGTGTTAAAAGTATATATTCTAATTTCATATTTTCCATTATGTCTTTAAAGTCAAATTAAATGAATAGTGTCAAAAATGACATTATTGATATTTTATGAAAAATAATATTTTATTAAATTATTTAAAAATCATAAGAAAAAATCAAGAGGGAAAATAGGATCATAAATGGTCAAAAATGTCATCCCTTATCCATTTATGATAAAAATATTACCTTATAAGTAAAATTGTAAGCCTTTAAGTTTGAAAAGGTCCTTATTGCGGTTAAGGTTAAAATTGTTCAACGATGGGGTTAAACCAAAAGATGTGATTTAAAATACCACTTAAAACTATCCAAATTTTATTGTTTTAATGTATTTAAACTATATAATATATTATATTTGAAATAATTTTCACATTTTACCACTTTCATGTGAAAATTAATTTATTATATTTAAATATTTTTATTAATTCCTTGTGCGCCCTTTAGTTCACTATAAAAAGACACCATATATCCTCTCGTATATACACCACCTAGTGTCTCTAATCTCGACAAAATTCTGCAAAAAAACTCTTATAAACATCCTTATACAAGTTTTTGATGTTATTATGTTCCTAAAAGACCAACTCTATATCCCTTAAGAGAATATCTAAATGAGCTCTTTCGAAGAAGAGGTAACCCGTATTTACCGACTCTTTCAAATTTATTTCTTCTTTAAATTTCTCTAAATATGTTGTAACTATCATAAAATAATAACCCAGGTATAATAAATATATTTATATGCTATTATTATTATGTTACAACCATTTTCCTTCTCTTTTCCATCCTTCAAAAAGTGAAAACATCGCTCGTGCATATGTATGGATTATCGTCTCCATGTAGCAGTGTAATTCATTTTTCATAACCACTTTACAGGGATGGTTATAAATATTGAAATAATGGATATATATTATATTTATAACATAAATATAATTATGAAATTATAATATCTTATATGATTTCTTACCTTCCAATCCATTGAAAAATGATAACGTTGCTCATGTGTGTGTGGACTACCATATCCATAAGTGATGTAATCCGTTTCTCATTTATGATTTACATGGATGATAATAAGGATATATTTAATGAATATATATTATATTTATATCATGACTAAAATTATGTATATTATGAAACCATAATCAAAGTACAAGTACTGGATCTTCCATGAAAAACATGTATGAGAAAATAAAGCAGTTAACACCTGAAAAATGATAATAATGAAATATTATTAATGAATGGGTGATAGGATATTATAAGAGAATCATATATGATATTATAAATATTAATATGTTTCTGGTATAAATTAATAACATGACTAAAACCATTATATAGGATGATAAATCATGTTCAACTAAGGGGAAATGTGAGGTAAGGGGTTTCATAACTCAATTTCTTTTCATTGAGTTATATATCTACTTCATCATATTTGATATGAAAAGATTATTTTTGTAATTAAATTATATTATTTTATATTTTATTTTAAATTTTTTGTTTATATTTTTATTTTATTCACATAATAAATTTATTGACTAATTATTACATCAACGTTATGATCATTGTAAGTGATTTCGTCTCAATTTACACTTCATTGCGACATATTTGGTATTATGAACCTATTTAATTTTATGTGGTGTATATAACACGAATTTGATGTATTTAACATGAATATATATTTATTCATGATGATTAATGATTCAATTCAAGTCACTCTTTCAAGGGGTTACAATTTAAAAGTTACCAAAGAGGTAAGAATTTATTTTACAATCTCACTTTCTTTTAGGATTTCTTATATTTTCATTAAAAGAAACTTATAATTTATCCTTTATAAGATCAAATAATTATCTTATCATCTATATATTTAATTATTTTCTATATTTTCTTAAAAATTATCCTTTCTTTGGAACTTGAATCAATCAAATAAATTATTTAAAGAAAAACTGATCCTATTTCTCTTTTTGATCGGCTATATTTTTCTTCCATGTTCGTATTTTTTTAAAATTATTCTTAAAAAAACTTTTATTTAATCAAATGATTTATTAAGTACATTTAAAGTTATCTGTTACTTTTTAAAAGGTTTTGGAATAATATTTATAATGTTTTCTGAAAGTTTCTTTTTCTACTTTCTTTATAAAAAGTCAAAAGGAATGTTTTTTAATGTATATGATGTTAACAGATTTTTTTTGCCTCCGTAACCATTTTACAATCTTAGACTATTCTACAAGTTTTAAATGGTTTTACAAATAAGAATATTTAATTAAATATTTTTTTAATATTTTTTCCATTTCCTTTATTTCTCTAAAGTACATGATTTTATTACAAAGCCTATATTTTTAATGAATTGATGGCCATCTTTTATCAATTAGTAATTTTGTGATCATTAAATTTATCTTTAAACCTTTTCTTTATTATGATAATTATACATTACATTTCTCTTAAATATTTTTTTTATAATGGATATAATTATTTGATAAACCATATATCATTTCAACATATGGTGTTTTACTATGAAATTTATTAGATTGACTGGGGAAACCTTGATATTTCATATCCTTTACTCAATACATGTATTTTTTTAATAAGGTATACTATTTATCAATTAAATTGATCATTTAATATATGAGGAATTAATTTTACATCTAGTGATGGGTGGGGACTGGAATTATATAACCTCTTGATACATCAATAGGTCTCGTGAGACAAACCATAGTTTAAACTGTCTTGGATCAAGGTATTGATAGTAAAGATATCATGATGTATGAGATCATGACATCCAATATTAATCATTTCCTTCATTTAGAAATAAATTATTATTATCTATGAGATTATTAATTTGATATTATCTATAGATATTCATTTTTTATATAATTTATTGATTAAATTACATGTGTTTTCGGTTATTTACCTTTCCATGTTGATTGTGCCTTATTTAAACATGATAGATTCCACTGTACATAACCCTTCCTGAGCATTTGAGCCTACCGTTTATTTTTTTTTCTTTCCTCGGGATATAAATAAGAAATCGTTAAATGAGTTCAAGGAAACAAAATATCTACTTTCACTATGATTTATATTTTATTATAATGTAAAAATTGGAATTAGGTATGTATCTGGTTATTCAAGACTACTAAATTAGTTATTCATTCAAGATGATATCCCTTGTATCTTATTCTAATGTAATAAAGTATAAATTATCTCTAGGTTACTAAAGTCAAGGTGTTATAGTTAGTATCAGAGGAAGTTTGGTAGAAATATTGGTAACTAGATTTAAAAAAACATAGATCAAGGAACATAACCCTATAAATAACTTTGAAGATAAGTCTATGTATATGATAACATCCTAAAGTTTTGATAAGCTAGGGATTATGTGATTTTCCTAGCAATGCATCCCTATATGGATACTATAAGTGGATGTGGTTTTGGAATAGATACATCTAGGGGTAGTAACCTTGAAAATAGTTGGTCGAGTATATTTTTTTCATCATTTTGGTGCATGGTGAGTGTGCCCTTACTACACACCTAGTTTTACAATCTCGGAGGATATGCTTAGGTTAATTCACATTTTCTTTATGAACCATTATGATGAATTAGAGAGAAGAACCTATAGAAACCTATGATATTACAAAGTAATATGGGATAAACCTAAAGTTTCATGGGTTAATAAGTCTAAGGTTGATCATAAGTTTCAATCCATAGATACCCATTTTGAGATTTAGAGTGAGTAATGTTTAAAATATTAAGGGTATTTTCATAGACGTTTATGGGAATACAACCCTTTGGTTTAGTATATGTTTTAGTGAAAAGTTAATTTGAGGAATAATGATTTTATATTTTATGGACACAAGTTTAAAGTTATTGATAACCTTTAGGGTTAATATAATCACTGATGTTGATGTAATTATGGTTGATTGGAAAAATAAATATTTATTATATTTTAAGAATATATCTTTATTTTATAGATAACTATGGTATTGAAAAATGATTTGGTGACTAAGTGGATATTGTTATTTTTAAATAATTGAACTATATTAGGAATATATATATGATTAAGATAAACATAATTTGATGAATTAATATTGAGTTAATTTATGGAAACATATAATATTTTAATTATGGATTTATAGTGATTCAGGATATTTATAGAAACGATTAGCATATTTTGGGGAGTATATGATTAGGGTATATACATTTTTGGTATAAAACCTTATGAGTGATTAAATATTTATTATTTTATGGATCTTATGATCCATTAAAATTTAATTTTAGTGCTTCATGTATGAAAAAATAATCTTGAATATTCATTTCTTAGAATGAGAGATCAAGTAGAAATCAATCACAGCACAACCAAAGGATGAAATTATACTTATGAAATGGAAATAAATAAAGTAACTAAATTTTCTCATGTTTTCTATATTTATAGTAAAATAATTCCTCAACTTTAGGAAAATGATATTGAAATAAAAATGTTATCCATTTACCTTAATTTTTGATGAATGGGTGGTCTTTTCACCCCAAACTGATTTATTATTTTTTGATCATTGAATTTCTTATTACCATGTTCTATATCACTCTCTATTAGTCCTTGGATGTTATTATTCTGTTAAATATTTATATTTTAAATTACCACCAATGTTATACTTATCTTATAAACTGAATACATGATATTTTAGTTATCTTTAATGTTTCCCAGTTTCCCTTTTAAAAAGAAGTTTTATTATTCCTCTATATGATGTGGGTTTTCAACAAAGGTTGATCCTTTGATGGCCGAGATAAAATTACAAGGGTAAAATTTATTTAAGGGGGTAGAATTTTACACCCTAATATATTATAATATATTTATATTTAAATAAAATTAATTTTATTGGTAGCTTTCGTTACATGCAACACTAAGTATAAATGAACTGCGATATACTATTAAAATATTATTATTTAAGCATGACTGTTATAATCTATCCATTAAGATTGTAGGTATGAATAGGAATAACTGCATTATGAAAAATATGTATAAATTTTTTATATAATGTAAATGAATTTATAAATAAGTACTCAATTTTTAGTAAAATCGTTTTATGCTTCAAAACTACATTTTCTTAAAAAAATGATTTTTATTATTTTTTGTAATAAAATTATATAGTTAATTTTTGAAACTTTTAGAAAATTTATTTTAAAAATTAAACTTTATTTTTGAAATAAGTTTTTAAAAATTAACTTAGGGTTAAATTTTGGTATTTTTCTGAAATGATTGACTTTTTAGTGAATAGTGAAAATACCGATTTTTATAAAAACTATCATTTATTTTATTTAAATAAAGTAATTTAAAAAAATACATTATATTTTGGATTTGGTATTAAATTTAAATAATATCAATTTTATTTAGATTAGTATTATCATTTTATATAATTTTGGTATAAGTCTATTTTTAGGCTTAAAATGCATTTATCTAGAAAACTGTTTTTCATCGCATTTTACAAGTTTATTTTTAAATAAATTTCTACAACTTATAGGAATTTAATTTGATAAAATGGATTTTATAATTGGACTTATTATGTTCATATTTTATAATTAGATCCCTTTTTTAGGCATTATGAATAGTAACTATAGTAAATATTTGTCACTTCGATAAGGGTAAATTGGGTAATTAAGATTAAAAATAGTATGATAAGGCCTAAAAATCTATATAACACTTGTATTTATCTTATTGGGTAAGTTTATTTTGACATTAAATATTCAATATTGAAAAACGCGGTAATTTACTTCCAATTTCCTTTGATTATAACATTTATATTGTTTTAAGTAAATAAAGTCAAAAGTGTCACTCTCTTGCTTTTAATATCTATAATATTTTTTGATAGGGATAAAAACAACTAATGTCCAATTATAAATTTTTATTTTATAGATAAATTATTTTTTTATCATGTAAATTTATTTTTAATTTTTAGTGATGAAATAATTATTTTAAATGCTTATGCAACGCCGACACGGTATTTATTCAATTAATAGAAAAATAAAATAAATTGTTTTTAAAAACTCTAAAATTAATATTTTTGGATGAGTTACACTAAAACAATAATTTTATAGATATATATTACATATTATATATTTTTCAAAAGATCATATTATAATTACATATTTGTTTTTATGTCTTTAAATTCAAATTAAATGAATAGTGTCAAAATTAATATTATTGATATTTTATGAAAAATAATATTTTATTAAATTTTTTAAAAATAATAAAAATATTTAAATAGGACAAGTAGGATATTAAATTGTTTAAAATATAATCCCTTATTCATTTATGATCAAATATTACCTTATAAATAAAATTATAACCCTTTAAGATTGAAAAAGTCGTTATTGTGGTTAAGATTAAAATTGTTTAACGAAAGGGTTAAACCAAAAGATAAGGTTTAAAATACCAATTAAACCTATCCAAATTTTATTGATTAAAATTATTTCAACCATATCATATATTTCTTCTAAATTATTTCATTATTGTACCACATTCACTTGAAAATTAATTTATTATATTTTAGTCTTTTTATTAATTCCATGTGTGGCCTTTCGTTCACTATAAAAAGGGACCACCTATCATCTCTTCTAGACACCACATAGAGCCTATTATCTCAACCAAAATCTTCCAAAACCTTCTCTAAAAATAATTATCCAAGTTATATAGGTACTTATCTTCCTAAAATACCAATTATGGTTCCCTTAATATAATATATAAAGGATATCTTTCAGAGAAGTGGTTATTGTCTTTACCGAATCATTCAATTGTATTTCTTCTTCAACTATATCCAAATATATTGTAACCATAATAAAATAATAAATACAATATCATAAATATATTTAGATTTTATTATTATTATGGTACAACCATTTTCCATCTCTTTTCCATCCTATGAAAAATGAAAACATCACTCGTGCGTACGTACAGCTTACCATCTCCACGTAGCGGTGTAATTAATTTTTCATAACCACTTTACATGGATAGTTATAATAATATAACTAATTAATATATATTATATATATGAAATAAATATTTTTATATAATTATAATATCATATATACCTTCTTACCTTCAAATCCTTTGGAAAAGCATAATGTCGCTCATGCATACATGTGGACTACAACCCATATAAAGTAATGTCATTTGTTCTTCATTTACACTTTATATGGATGGTAATAAGAATATATTTAATGAATATATATGATAATTATATAATTATTAACATTATGTAGATGATGTAACCCTGATCAAATTATAAGGATCAAAAATTCCATGACAAAACATGCACAAGAAAATAAAGTAGTTAACACCCAAAATGATGATAATAATGAAATATTGTTAATGAATGAGTGATAATATGTTATAATAGGATAATATATGATATTATAAATATGGTTATTGTTATGTTATAAATTAATAACATGATTAAAATCATTATACATGAGGATAAATCATGTTCAACTAAGGGGAAACGTGAGGTAAGGGGTTTCATGACTCAATTTCTTTTCATTGGGATATATCACTTATTCATTGTCTTTGATATACTAAGATTATGTGTGTAAATAAATTTGATTATTTTATGTTCTATTTACACTTTTTTATGTATATTTACATTGTATAAACATAATCACTTCATTGAATAATTCTCACTTTAACATTATGATCATTTTAAGTGATTTTGTCTCAATTTCCACTCTATTGAGACATATTTGGTGTTATGCACATATTTACTTTTATGTGGTGTATAAACTACACATATGATGTGTTTAACATGAATATATATTTATTAATTATTATTAATGATTTAATTCAAGTCAATCTTTCAATGTGTTATAATTTAAAAGTTACCAAAGTGGTAAGAATTTATTTTACAATCTCGCTTTCTTTTACGATTGCTTATATTTTCATTAAAGGAATATTATAATTAATCCTTAATAAGATAAAATAATTTTATTATACTCTTGATATTTAAGTATTTTCCATATTTTCTCTAACTTTTCCTCTCTCTGGAACTTTAATCAATCAAATAAATGTTTAAAATAAAAACTGATCTTATTTCTTTTTTTGATTGGGTATAGTTTTCTTCCATGACCATATTTTCTTAAAATTATTTTACAAAAGTACTTTTATTTACACAAATGATTAATTAAGGAAATTTTAAGTTATCATTGACTTTTTTAAAAAAAATTAATCTTTCTAATTTTTTTTAAAAGTTTCATCTTAAACTTTCTTTATAAAAAATCAAAAGGAATGTTTTTTAATGTATACGGCGTTAATAGATTTTCTTGCATCCATAATTGTTTTACACTCTTAGATTATTCTAAAAGTTTTCAATGGTTTTACAAAGAATAATCTTTAATTAAATATTATTCTAATATTTTTATTTTATTTATTTTATTTATCTAAAGGACATTATTTTATTATAAAACCTATATTTCCAATGAATTCATGGTTATATTTTATCTATTAGTAATTTAGTGGTCATTAACTTTCTATTGAAACATTAAATTTATTGTGATCATTTGACATTACATTTCTCTTAAATATCCATATTCTTTATATCATGGATATGATTATTTCCTAAACCATATAACATTTATACATGCAGTGTTTTACTATGAACATTTTTTGATTGACTAGGGAAACCTTGATATTCTTTATCCTCTGCTCAGTACGAATATTTTTTTGATAAGTCATATTTTTTATGAATTAAATTGACCATTCATTATATGAGGAATTCATTGGACATACAGTGATGAGTGGGTCTCATAATTATATATCCCCTCATTGCATTTATAGTTCTCATGATACAACCCAGTTATCTATACTTATTATCCATGGATTCATTTTTTTTCTCAATTTATTGATTAAATGGAATGTGTTTTTAGTTATTTACCTTTATATATCGATTTTTCCTTATTCACTCATAATATATTCCACTTTATGTAACCCTTAATGATCATTTTTTCTCACCATTTATTTTTTTTCCTTTCTCTGTTATATGAAGAAGGAATCTTTGAATGAGTTCAAGGATCCAGAATATTTACTTTCACTGTGTTTTATATTGTATTACAATATAAAAATGAGAATCATGTATGTATTTGGTTCTTTAAGAATATTGTACTGATCATTACTTTGGTATGAGATCCCTTATATGTTATTCCAATGTAATAAAGTATACATCGACTCTAGGTTACTGGATTCAAGGTGTTACAACTTATCCCCTTCTTTTTTTTAAGTTATAGAAGTTATATTTAGTGTACTCACCACTATTTTCAGAATGTAGGAATTTCAGATTCTAGTAACTCTCCCTTTATTCCATAAATTTCATTTAAATAAAATCATAAAAAAATAAAGTGTATGATTCAAAAAGTAAACCCATACTTTACTTTTAGATTCATCAATGAAAGTAACAATGTAGAGTGCACCTCCAAAGGATTAAATTGGGTTAGGTCCCCAAACATCGGTATGAGAAAGTTTTAACTTCTAGAATCTAGGATTTCATCCATATAAATTAAAGGGAATCCACCTTTGTTTCCTTAAAAAAACTTTCACATATTTCAATGTTGACATTATCAATATTAAATATTCATTTAATAGTTATAACCTTCATGTTCTCCTCACTAAGATGACCAATCCTGCAATGCAAAACCACCAGATCTTTTGATGTTGAACTCCCATCCAATGTAATTGTTTTTGTGATTACATTCAAATATAGTGTTACATCCTCTAATTTTTCTCCAATCACTAAGGATCCTCGATTCACTTTTCAGACTCCTCCCACAACACTGGTCCCATAGCCTACTTCATCAAGTTATTCCATGGAAATTAAGTTATACCATATAGTAGAGATATATCTAACTTCTTTTAGTTTCAAGAGTCCCCCATTATTCATATGGGTATTTATATCTCCTTTTCCAGTGATATTCATAGCTTCATCATCCACTAAATATACTTTTTTGAAACATCTGGACATATAATTCTCAATGCATCTCTACTCTCTCATTGAATGGAATAACGAACTTGAGTTAAATAATCATGACTCTACTGAAATATTAACACTTAGAAATAATTCACTGCCTCCTTCCATAGTACCAATGGAATTTAAACTTCCATAATTTGATGGTTTTATAAATCTTTTCTTGTTAATTTTGTAGTCTATCTTGAAGTGTCCTATTTTTTTACACTTCCAACATGTAGGGCTTGGACTAGCAGAATTGCCTCAACTCCTCTATCATGAATTATATTTCAATGGATTCTCTTGATACACTTGATTCCATTGAGGTGAAGAGCCTCATATATTACTATTAAGATCATTACAAGATAGTGTTTGGACTTCCCTCCGCCTAAGCTCCTAATTCAGGATCAAGTTCTAGACATCAACGAATGCCAAATTTGTCTTTCTACTATAGTTACTAATAATAGCCACCATCACATCAAAGCTCACTAGAAGCGATGACAGTATTATGAGTGCCTACACATCATCTATAAACTTTACCTTTACTGATTTGATATACCATCATATCATATTGAAATCATTCATGTGATCTAAAATTTCTCTTCCTTTTGATAACCTTATGTTTAATAGACTCCAAATTATAAACAATTTATTAAATTCCATAGGTTTCTTATATATATCTATCAGTTCCTTAATTACTTCTATTTTTGTATTTATCTCATGAATTTTAAACATAACATTCCTTGGAAAATACATCTTCACTAGTGCCAAATATTTCCTATCCATTTGTTTCCATTTATCCTTTTCCATCTTCTCTAAACATTTACCATTTAGAGGAATATTCAGGTACTTCTGAATAATATGATCTTTTACCAACATTCTCCATAATCCAAAATTCATTCAATCAAACCTATCGATTCATACCTTGATTTCTTCTAACATCATATATTCTAATGACAAGAAAGTCTCACTAAAATCAAGATATTATCAAAGTCAAGAGAGAACCTAAGTTTCTTTAACCATGTGCTTTGATACCACTTGTTGTTATCAAATATCAAAATGAAACCCTACCCTAATACTAGTTATTTAGAAAAAATATTTAGTCTATTATTTTAATAAATCTACTATAATTTTACAGGCCAATCCACTAAAAGCTTGCACCTAGCAGTGAAACAGAAAACTAAACCTCCAAAATTTCTCTCTGACTAGGTGCACCAAAAGTAGGTAGAATTCACACCCTACTCACCATAAAAAATCATCCTTGATAACATAATAAAACTTACACTCATTCAGGGAAAATATAAATATTTCAATGGAAATATAGAAAGTGATAAATGAACACAATATATTAATGTTCTTTGGATAATGAGTTCTATATGCAAGGGAGAAACACTTTTGTTTTATTTATTATAATCAAAAGATACAAGTGATTAAAAATAGGATTACAAATCATAAGTAATCTATATAAGCTTACATTAATCTCACACAGACATATTTTTCTCTAAAGGTTCCACCCACTTATATAATAAGCATCATCCTCTCATCCAGTAACACTTACTCCCCTAAAATTATGAATCGTTGAACATGACTGCCTTAGCTTGATTACCAACTTAGTGACCCTTGATCTTTATTGAACTTCCAAACCTATCTCACTCCATTATAACATCATTAGAATATGTGAACTTATGATGATCCTGATGTCTATAGAGAATATTTTTTGTCCTTTTCTGCACACTAAGCAAAAAACCTTCCACTAACCAACTTATGGTAAATAAAGATATGGTGACTTAACTTCTGGTGAATTAAAATAGACTTCGCATCCCAATACAACATAGGGATAACACAATATATATAGAATATGTCTCCTTATTAATAATAGATCTTTTTAATTCCATCAACTCTTAAAAAAAATACATTCAACTCGGTCTCCACCTTCATCTCAACTTCACAGATCTTTATAGAACCTAATCAATTGGATTTCCCATATAAAACTTGAACTCATTTTATTTTCATAAATCCAAAATATCTTAAACTCTGAGAGTCTTGACAAAATTATCGTAATATTAGTAGTAATTTATGTCTCTCCTCAATTAATTCTTCTCAAACTTCTACAACACTTGTTTTCATAGGATCTTCTTCTTCCTTCAGCTTCAATACCCATATAATCTTACATTTAGTTCAGTATCAGATCCACCACCTTCTTCTTCTACTTCAAGATACTCACTGGTTCTTCACATCATAAAGTCTTTAGGTTCTTCTTAACTCTGAACTAATTTCTCTATCTCTCATTTTTTTTACATATAGGTCACCATAAATAATATTTTCTATATTTTTAATATAGAACATCTCCTCAAATTCTCTTTCAATATCTTATATTATTTTTCTCACTATTTTTTTTTGGGTGAGATATCACAATCCTAAATATTCTTTTACTCCCATCGGTTGTATCTTATGTATTTTTAAGAGTTCCCTTGCTTTTTGTTTCTTATTTCTCTTATTTGAACTCCTCTATAACTTTATTTAAGGCTTAAGACTTATCTTCTCCTTATAATATACTTGGTATTGGAAAACTAATATTCTTAAAAACTATATTAAAATAATAAAAAATCAGTTGAATCTTGGTTCTTCTCAGTTTAGAGTGAAAAATTATAAAAATATAGTAAACTCTAACTCATATGAATATTTTATGAACACTCCACTGCAATAATCTCCCCATTTAATTCAGAAAGAATCACAAAGATTTTGTGATATTTAGAACACTACCACATAGCTTGTGAATCTTCATTTTTACTTTATTTCCAGATTTGATAATCTGGAATTTCATCTCCAAACATGATAATTTACCCAGAAATTCATCTTTTTATCATATTCCTCTTTTATTAGACAATTATATTTAATTACAATTTATCTTTTTGATATTTAAAATATTGGATTTTAGCTTTATAAACTTATAATTTCATTCTCAAAATCTGATCACTAATATAGAATTTCAAATATTCTCATTTGAAATTCCCAAATATTAAATAGGTATATTCTCCTTCTTCTATCTTGTTCATAATCCTCAAACCAAGATTAAATCATGGATATTATAAGATTCATGATGTTTTGAACATATTATAACTACTTAGGCATTATACCAAATGTTTTCTTCTTTAGAAAAAATGTTTTTTAAATCTTATAAATTTTCAAAAGAATCAACCTTATAAATTCTTAGAGTATGTTTCTTAACTTTGTGTGGATTTATCTAAACTTTACGCTAACATGTCTAAACATCATGAGGGAATGTATAAACTTTACACTATGGTTGTCACAACCTTATGAGGATAGGATCAAATTTATGAAGACATGTACAAACCTTATGAGGATATGTTTCAACTTTATGCTCTGGTTGTCTCAACCTTATGAGGAAAGACTTAACTTTATGAAGATGTGTCTAAGCCTTATGAGGACATGTCTCAAATTTATGAGATGTATTTCTAAACCATATAAGGATTATTGTCTAAACCTTATGAAGAATTTTATAAACCCAATGATATACTCATTGAAAACTTATGACTATTTTGTATCAACCTTACGGTAATGGTTGTCTTGACCTTAAGAGCTCCAGATTTAGCCATATTTCAAAACCAACACAATAGTACATCTAGAATTCCTCAAACCATCTTAAAATTTATTCTATACTTCAAATCAACTTCAAAAGTCTTTTTAGAATATTTTAAATCATCTTAATCTCTATCATCATCATTCCTAAGGTATTGTTGTATATTAAACACTCAAGATAGAGTATTTATTCAATGTAGCTCACCACCTTTGCACTTCAATATTCTAACTCAACCAACTTCAAACTCCATATATTTTTTCCTTAAAACTAAAATTAGTATCTAACATGTTATAAACTCTTTAGATGGTTTATGCATAAACTCAACACCTTAAGATTCCATTTATCTATCTTTAACACTGATAATAACATATTCTTCAATTTGTTCACACAACTAGCTCTTCACTATTGTTTTAAATGTTGTAGACAAAACTCAACTCTTTAGTACATGTATTTATTTATCATGAATAACAGCACCTCAATTGTCTAATTTAATTATTTTCAATTATCCATAATAGAAGCACCTCACTCTAGGTATCATGTAGTATACAATGCTTTTATCTTCAATATTACTTGTCTTTTGTCTTCTTGAGGATCAGTTTTTCAATCATCTAATTTAAGGGGATGATACATTGAAGTTATCTAGCTTGCTTATTCATACAACACACAATCTCCTTCACCCATAATTCATGGGAAATACCTTCATGTTAAATGGTTGGATACTCACTCCATCACCCAACTTCTCCTCTAACACAATGACATTGGAAACTAACAAATAATACATTGACAACAAATATAACAATAGCTCCATCAATCCAGTATGGGAACTTCATCTGAGACTATTTGGATGGAAAATTAAGATAAATGAATGCATTTATTTATTTATTTATTTATTTATGAATTCAAGCGATTTATCTTAATAAATAATGAATATAAATTAATGTTACCTAGTTTTATTAAATGTGTTGTCATTGCTTTCATGGATGATCACGAGCTTGGTCAACCAATGTATGTGCTAGGTTTCTATTAAATTTAATATTTATTAAATTAGTTTATTATTTTCCAAAAAAATTATTGAATTAGATATGATGGAATGTGATTCATCCCTACCACCTTTATTATGATCTTTTGTATACATGGTTTCTTTTATATAACCATGTACCTCTAGTTCCTCTCACCTCTGTGTGATTAAATACATGTAAAGGATGAATCTCCAAAGAGAGGAGGTAGTTTGAAACCCAATTCAAGGTGAAACCAACCAAGGATATACATTATATCTAGGTAAAATGTTTTAACTCAAACCAATCTCAGTTATTGGAGTTATTCTCCTAGGGTTATGGGTTAGTTTATCGTCTACTCGATAAACCAACCAATAGTAAAAACTCATGATCATGCCATATATTTATTTAGTTTTATCCATTGTGTGTTTATTTATTTATGTGATTCATGTTTATTTAAACATGATCACATAAAATTAATAAATAAATAATAATACAAGATGAGGTAAAAATAAATTGATTATGTGTAAACTTTTTTTCTCTAATGTGGTTAATTAAATTATATAAAATCCATATAATATTAACATGCATGTAAAAATATAAAATAAGGAATATCTGTGCATAAGATAAAAATGACTCAAAGGAAAATATTAATTTAGATAACACCTTCCATTACTTGATTTATAATGAAATCATAGATCAAAGTGTTAGTCTGGACCTTGTGAGGAAATTTTCATTTATCAGGGAGTTATAATGATACTTTTGGGTTGAACTATCCAAGTTGAAATCAATATAGAATTAGTGTAACTTAGAGACAATTGTTGAGAAAATATGAGTTTGGGATTTCAGTATTGGGGAGTCTACTCAATGGATCAAGGAAGTGTGAATTAATATAGTTAGAAAGACTGTCTGCCTAAATACCTTCGATAATTTTACTAGGCCCTCATCTGGTTTGTGAGAAGGGAAATATGGATCACTTCCTCCAGAATATCAACATGATGGGATATTTTGAATTCAAGGGTGTGGGTTATTAGGATTTGAAAAAATAGTAGGAGACAAATAAAATAAAATTTATTACATCACACTTTTGGTAATCAATATAAAGTATTAAAATATTCTTATTTATTATAGAAAAATGTAAAGTAAAACCATAATAATATTGTGATTATTTTGGGATAAAAACCATGTATGCACCAAAATAAATTTCCCAAAGTGGTGTGGTATTTTATAAACTACACTACTATGGGAAAATTTATACTATGTGTTAGAGTCCCTTATACTTGTTCACCCACCTCAATGAGCAAGTGGAGGTAAAAAAGAAAGTATGCCATAGATTCATGGAGGATGGTTCTTATGTCTGGCGTATCATGTTATTATATATGTCTAGATATTTTATGATGTAACATGAGGACATGGATGTTTACACCATGAAAACTCATCTATTTGGAATTGAGAAAAGAGAAGGATAGGCTTAAGATAAAGAAGAATGTCACTACATTGTACTAGTGTAAATTGTATGGAATGGACCTAGCTAGTGATCATTCCTTTAAAATGTTGGAGTACATTGATTAATTTGATAATTTATTCTTCCATATGGAAAATAAATTATCCATTGATCTCATATTATCATATTTACCTCCCAATTTATCCAAATTCATTAAGAATTATATTATGAAAAGTATAAGTAAGATACTTAGAAATCTTTTGATTTTTCTTTTCTAGATAGATAAGGATTTTTGGTAATATGATTCCTCACCCCTTATGGTGAAAAAATTAAAGATCATGTTAGAAACCCCATGACTAGTCCAAATTCAATAGCGCCTTTACAATGTCCTTAAAAAAGATAAAATATTTTGTGGTAGGGTAAAGAATAAAAGGATACCTACTTTTAATGTAATTAGATAAGTCACTGGAAGATGGACTACAATGAATTAAATTTAAATCTGGAAGAAGCTTCTACTTTAGGTATATTCATCACTGCATGTAACATTTTTATTTCACTTCTTAAGTATTAAATACAATATGAAAATTTCATACTTGTATTCAAATATATGAACCAAGGAAGTTTATAATCACTATAATAAGTAAGGTTAGTTATCTTAATAGCTGTGAAAGATTGATTCCTATTTTAGCAGTGAGAAGAACGTGAATTCATATTTTCAAAAGGATTGATTCTAGTTAAACTATTGTTTTGTATTGATAATTTTCAAAAGATTTATCTCAATGATCTATTAGACACAGTGATATATTATTTTATTTCTAAATAGATGTTGATTTATTATTTAAAACACAATTAATGGTTCAGTAATACTTGAATAATCAACAATGAATAATGAATATAAAATATAATAATTATACCTAGTTGTGGAAAGATAATTATTAGAAAAATAAAACTAAAGGTGATCATCAAACCCTAGTTTGAAATACTTATTAATTTTTAGAAAAAGAAACCTTTAAGAAATAAAGTCAGGCCAAAAATCTTCTAGAGTTAGTTCAAATTGACCATGTGAACTATTTAAGGAGAAGATAGAGGTAAATATATATACTTTATGATATTATTTTAAGAAATTTTATGAATACCCGGTGGAGAAATAAATACACTTTATAAAATATATGAGATCCTCTGGATGGGTTTTTCATAGTATATCTTAACCAATAATTCATTGATCATTTAAATATAGAGTGTTGGTTTTCCTAAACTCACATTACCTAAGAGGTGATTGTAGTATAAGGTATATTGATGGTGGGTCTTAAATGTATTTTCAATCTTCCATAATTTTCTAAGACATATTCTTACTAGATTTACTAATAGATACCATATAAGTTATGATATGATGGGAGTTTATTATTTCACAGCCTCAGGTATTTAAAAGGAAATATTTGTTTATAGCGGGTTATAGTTACAAGAGTACGTCAGAGGAAACAAAAAATTTGTCTTAATTAATTATCCTATAGAAATTAAGGATATTAACATCATCAAGTTAGTGAGTTATTAGTAAAGACTAATTATATTTCTATGAGGAGAGAACATTTATTTTGAGATAGTGGGAGCAAGCTAGATTATAGTGATGTCTAGGCTCTAAATGAATAGAATTTGGCATGGGAACACTAAACTCCACAAGTCTTAAGGGGATGGATTTTTCCAATGACACATAATATGTAGAAAATTTAGAACCATGGATATGGTTTTATATTCACCTATATGGATGATATATTATTCGATAAAAATAATTAATCCTATAAAGAAGTAGTAAATTAATAAATTATATGATTGTCAATATCAAATGAATTCAGGATAGATTTCATGTACCAAAATCTAGTTTTATACTTTGAAATATTTTCTAGTTTCTATAGATTTATTGGTGAGTATTAAAGAGAAACTAGAGGTGGATGGTGAAAGCTTTCACTAATAAAGATTTAATGATTATAGAAGGTTTTAAGCAATGTCTAAACATAGTCTATGATAAAACCTTACACCAATCGTTATACTAAAATCTATTAGAAATATACTTGTCATAACCACCTTCTATATTTATAGAACACTTGTTTGGAATTAATATATGTTAGGTGTCTACAAGATTTTAGTGGGAGCATTATTTTTTTCCCAAATAGATATATTGTTAACATATTGAAAATGGATGATTAGTCTTACAGTTAATTAAGACTGAGGATAATTTCTTCAAGAATGAAATATCTCCAAATTGATGTATGAAAACATAGGGGGAGATTCTTATAATGAACATAGTATGAATATTAATAAAAAATAAGTAAAAATACATTGTATGAAAATAAAAAATGTCTATCAGATCTTGAGAAAGTAAAATAGGATGACTTCTTGGTAAATTAGAGAAATGAGAATACTAGTTGTTAAGGGGATAAAAACTAGTTTGTTTATATCACTTTGATCTATGATCATAATAAGTCTAAGGTAATTTTTAGGATAAATCTTATTATAACCATTTTTTTCATATCTATATAGACAAAGTATGTTTCAGCTTCTAATATAGGTTAAGAAGTGGGTTTAGCAAAGATTTTTTTTTCATATTTTGTAATTGTACCAATATGGTAAAGTGTAATCATATTATTATGAACTTTAGACTATGATATTATATAATATATTAGGGATAACAAAAGACAAAAGGTATATACTCATTAACATCACCTCTTGATGGATTTTCTTAGAGTGATAAAGTCACATTAAGAAGAACAATCATCATAACATAGTAGGACCAATAGTTATAAATATATCTCAATAGAAGCATGAATATCATATGATAACTGGTGGATTGGAAATTTTTTAGTGGTTGTATCTCATTCAAGTGGGAGTCTGTTGAATTTGGTGACCTAGAACCAACTAATTTGTACTTTAGATTACCTATTTATTCAAATACCTGAATATTAATATATATCTTATCACATAATGAGTTTTATTCTATGTAACATTAATGTGATAATATTCTAATAATATTTACCACATTGAAGGGTTATAACAGTTTCTTGATATAATGAGAACCTTGAAGTGTTATAATAATATTCATAAATATATATTCTATGGTCATAAGACATCTTTCTGATGGGTTATAGATGATGCATGATATCAGGTGTTGGAGGTTCATAGGACATTGAGACTTCTTCACATGAAGTTCACACTTGGTAATCTCCAATATAGGAGGTTATGAGAACATAATCTCTTTTAAGAATTTCATATGTTTTACATGTCATTATATATTCCAATCTATGGATGTGTATATTGGTCTTTTAACTTGATATGATTATTGATTTATATCATGAGTCACATATTTTAATGTATTAATGGAAATTTTGATGACATATTCTCATGAAAATGTGGTATATGTTGGGTGAATTACAATGGATATGACATCAATAAATAAGTTAAGAAATGATTTTTCCCTTCCGAGTTAATGGAAGTAGATATCTCTATCCCTTTGATTGAAATGAAACTTTCTGATAAATCCATGACCATGTTAGAATATTAATGTGTTCATTTTAGGAATTCAAAAAAAGATAAATCAAATTTATAGGTTGATGACATGAAGTATGAAACCTACTTGATGTGATATTGTGACAAATGGATTATATTACATAGTGAGTGCCTGTATAAAGTTGTCATCATTACAATATTAAATTCTTTATTTATGAGTTCTTTGAAATGTTGTTAAACATTGATCTTGGACTTTAGGATATTTTATCTAATTCCACTAAGAAAGAGGCTTAGAGGGTTACACACTAAGTGTATCCAAAATCTTAGTTAAATTCTATTTGAATATAATATTTTAAATAAATCTTATCCTCAAATTGTGGTTTAATAATTATTTAGGATGTTTTGATTACATTAATTCAATCACCAATTATTCAAAATAAAATATATGTGTGAATTAGATATTGAATAAATATATATTCAAAAGGTGATAAATAATTATGTGAGTATATAATATTTATTTATCTTTTATTTATTTTTAAGGAAACAAATAATTATTTATTTGGATATGTGAATATTAAATGAATATTTATTCACTGGTTTAGTGAAAATAATATTTATTTATTTATTAAATGAATAATATGATGATACTCACTTGTTTATTTAAATAAATAGTTATTATTCAAGGTTTAATAAATGTTAAGGAGGATTTATGAGCTATGTTAAGGATCTAGATGAAATGATATTTATATAACTATGAGTTTTATGCATGTCAAGGAAATAATATTATTATTATTATTATTTGATATGGGGTTTTATCTAGGACTAATAGATTGGTTAAGGGCCTTTATTTAATAACTAATTCTTTGATTAGGATATATAAAGATGATTATATCATTTTGGGAGTAGATGAGATTGGTTGTGTACAACAAATTATCCCAAGAGAATTCTCTCAAACCCTAGAGAAATATTTTCAAGAATACTCCCAATAATAAATAGAGACAATCCTCCTCCTCCTTCATAAGATATTAAGATAATTAGAGAGACTTTTAAGTATTTTAATGTTCTTGTTGTGATCAATGATGAGTTCCACTAATGGTTTTTATCCTTCTTGCTAGCACCCAAATTTCCAACAATGATGTTGTGATATTCATGGAGTATATGTGGATAACACTGAAGGGGTTCTATCCTTGCATCCTTCATCACAACGACGGTATGATGAGAGTGGTCAACCAATTCTGTAATGAAGAAAGAATTCCAAGCAGTGGTAATTTTTATCTATGTAAATTAATTATAAATTTGTTGGAAAAAACCCTCAAGGTGTTCTCTTGGTATGTTTTTGGTGTGTTTGTGTTTTTTTAAAAATTCAAATGACCACAAATGAGTATGGTTTGTATTTTCCAAAGATAGGTTTTTAAGGTGGCGCAGTTTCCCAGTGTTTTCCAAATTTTTGGGCCTCAAAATCAGGAATTTGTGTTTGGAATTATATGGTTTTCTTCATAGAACCGGATGGTGTGAATAATGGTGAACAAAATCAGAAAAGGAAGAGAAATGAAGATCCTTATACATGGATCATGTACCATGTGTAGGAAGTGTATGTGGTTGCATACCAGGCAGCAAGAATGGTACATAGGAACGGTTCGTGAAACTGAAAATAGTTCACGGTGAAAGGCGGTGCAGTATGTGGATGGATTTTCATTAGCAGAAGATATTGACCGCGTATGAGAGAAGGCAGTACGTAGACTGTGTATGAAAAATAGTTCGTAGTAAGGCTTGTGGTTCGTGGCAGTAGGAGGATCGGTATACGATATATCCTGTACCGAATCAAAGATTTGGTAAATCTTGGATTAGCGGATATTGAAGATATCTTTTCCTTTATAAGAATCGTTAATCCCACCAATTATATGAGATACTGAATATCATTAGAGAACATATATTTTCTATGGTAATTTAGTAAATTCCAAAGGAAGTTTGTAAGGGAGAATTCCGCAAAAGTTAAAGTGGTTCATGCAGAAGAAAATTCTCTGAAGGTTTTTACAGATAATTGTAAACCGCAAAGAATGAGGTATGTGAAAGAAGAAAGTTTGGTATGCAGGTGGTTAGCTGAAATGCACGGCCGATTGTTGCCTATCGACTAGTCAAGGTTTCGGTACTCTGCTAATGTGTATAACAGCACTCAGGTCGAATCCTCGACGAGGATACTTTGTAATAGTCGTTTGTTTTTAGTTGATTGTATTCTGATTGGGAGGGTTTATTTGCAGAGCTTAAATGAAGTGATTAATGATTGGTTTTTGATTTAACAATTTGATAAATATTGGGGTGATTTCATTTTTAGGGAGTTAAGATTGTGATATCATAGAGCTTTGCTTTATATTGCAGTTAATTTAACACCCACTTCGCAAGATAATGTTGATTGGAATTACTAAGTGTTAAGGCTTTAATCCAAGCCTTAACTTAACTTAGGGTTCTAATCTCAATAAGATCTTGTTTATGGTAGTGTATTTATGGTTCCAATAATCCATGGAAACCACACATTAAATAAAACAATTCATTAATCCATGACATGTTAAGTCCAACATACACAATGTTAAATTAAAGAATATTCATCGAGAAAATACTCCCAATCACTTAACATCCCTAAATTTTGACTCACACCAGTAATATATTTACTCATACATTGATATTAATATTAATATGGTTTATATATTTATGATGATGAATTAACAAGATAAGAAAAATAAAGGGATAATAAAAGAGTGGTACGTCGAACACACACACACAAACAATGATGAGAATTAAAAAAATGGACTTTCGATTGAATGAGGAAGAAAAAGAAGGGAATGAGATTTAACTATATTTAAAATATTTTAATAACATTAATATTAAACTATATAAGGTGGATGAGAATAAGATATATTGAAGAAGAAACTTTCATTAAAACAGAATTACAAAACACAAACTTACAAGATTACAAACGAAGAACAACACAAAAGTGAAAGGAAACAAAGAGAGGAGGAAGGGTATATCAAGTGAAAAATTGAGTATGGAAGGTCCTCCCAAGCCCTTGTCAAGTATTTGGTCGTGCCAATATGTGATCCTCTCTTCTTAAATGCCAACCCTTTGAAGGAGAGGAGGGGGATGCCTTTATAGCCCAAGGAAGTGGACTGTTTTCATTCACAATTTGTCCCTCCACTTGTATCTCCAAGTTGGCTATTCAGAAAGCCGAATATTGAGATATATACTTCTTAAAAGTTTTAGATAATAAAGTTTTACTACCTATTTCAAAATTTGGAGTCATTTGTACCTATGGAGCCAAATTTATGGCCGGTTTATTAAAAAACATTAATCTATCCATTTCAATCCAATCTTTTTGAAGTCCAAAATGTGAAAGGGTTTTTTATAGTAATATTCCTTCAAAGATGAATTATTTATTCAATAAAGTCATTCACCTATATCTCATCCTTCACACTGAAAAATATCAGCTCTATTTTATAATTAAATCATGAGATATGTCATGAATAGTGTTCGTATTTTAATTATCGGCCAGAATGGTGGACCAGACTTAAAAGCTTCATTTGGGACCCTTTTTCTTGGAGTTGGGACCTGAAATTTTTATACATGATTCTTTTGGATAATAAAGAAAAAATGGTGGAGTTTCAAAAAATATGGGCTTTGGGAGTGAGACCAGTAACTCAATCATCATGGCTGGTCCAGTTTCTTCACAAATTCTTTGGGTCATTTTCTATGGTCCATATGAGCCTTCAAATGGCATAATTGGCCCCTGATTCCTTATAATGATATGTGAGAAATTGAATAAGTAATCCTAAAAAACAATAACCACACAATTTTAATCAGTAGGGTCAGAGTTATAAATAAAATAGTAAACTGACTCAATTGGACTACTTCTAAAAATACTCAAAAATTATACTGAGTATTAAAACATTAATATTTCACACAAATTATGTGAATTTCATATAAAATCACTAAAGGGGGTATATAATAAGTATTGAAAATATTAATAATATCAAATCCACCACACTTAGTCTTGTGCATGTCCTCGTGTACAACAAATATAAAAACGTAACAAAATCATTTTCACTCACCAACAGATATTAAAATGTTGTTTTCTCCAATCATGGGAGGTTTAGACTATTTCACTCATCCATTTTGAATTCCACCACAAGTTTTTACAGAAAAAATTTTCCAAAACTAATTCATTTTTTCATGCTCAAATTTATAAATTTAAAATATGGACACTCAAAACTCACCCCTCTCAAGATGATAAAATTCATTTGTGGAGGTTCACTCTTTCACCAACCAAAAGTGAAAATCTTAGAGTTTGAAAGATCTCTAAGCTTCCAATCCCTATCCAAAGTGCACAAGAATCAAGAAGTATTTTTAATGGGTTTTTTTGTGTCTATGGAACAGTAGGAATAAAATTTCCAAGAGAGATAAGAAGAGTGGTAAAACACCAACATTGAAAAAGCAATGCACATTTTTTTGAAATAAAACATGGAAGGAAATGAAAAAACATATTTAAAAGGGAATGATTGTGTGAAGAAAGACACAATAGAGGAAGAAATTTTTAAGGGGATGAGAATATGAAATATTTACAAACCACAAAACTTCTCCCAATGATATAAGAATATAATGCAAGTGTTCTTTTTTTCTTTTTTCTTTTTTTTCGAAAGTTGAACTTGGAAAAGATCTCACACTCATATCCCAACCCATGACTGATCTCCTCATGACACTAATTTTAATAGCTATAAAAAGATCAAAGGTTGAGGAAGTGAGATTTTTGACCTGCCCAAGAAACAACCCAATTTTTTTTTATTTTCTTTTTCATTTTTTTTTGAACACTTGTCAATAACATTTAAAAAATTACATAAATGAAAGTACATTACATTCCTCAAAACACATTGAATGAAAACCTCTCCCCCACACTGAAATGGATGCTTGCCCTCAAGCATATAATAACACGGTGAAATCAATAAAGGGTACCTATAATGAAATCCATACCCCCACACTTAAATTTCAAAAAAAATATGCAATGAAAATCCATGTTGATATTGGGTGGGAAAAGGTATTGGGCTTGTAATGTGGCTATAAAAGAAAATGTTTTCATAGGCTTTAAGGGTATTTCAAAAGAAGGATTAATGTAAGGGAAATAGGAGGCTATTTGTTTATTGTGATTCTCATGTGGTTCAGAAAATGCCTCTATCATATTAATGCACACTAAATTAGTAAATTCAGCTCGAAGGTCCACAAAATCAAGAATTACAAATGGGGGTGGAAACACGCATTTTGAAAATATGGTCATAGGTGGCCTTGGCATGAAATAAAATTTTGTTCCTTACGGTTCGGGAAAAGCATTTTCCAAATCAAATATTGAACATTCAAAATTTGTTAATTTTGACACAAAATTATTTATCCAAAGTCATGATGAAAATACAAAATTTTTGAGATGAAAAACTGTATGTTAATTCCCCAAAATGGTTGGACAAAACTTCAAAACTTGATGGTGATTAAGCATGACTCTTTATTTTTTTGTATTTTTTTTAAGTGATTGTTTTTTCTAGTTTTTTAAGTTTTTATTTTTGTTTTTTATAAAGATACACCCACACAAAAGAGAAAGTTAAAAAGAGAGGTTTTGATAAAGAAAGTGGTAAAAAAATGAAAAGGATAGGAAGAAGAAGAAAGAGGTAGAGAGAGGAAGAGATAGAGAGATAGTTAAAAGGAAAGAGGTGCCCCTAGTTTGGATTTAGCGGGTCGCCATCTCCATCTAGTGGTAGGTCGACTGCAGAAGTTGGGGATCCAATGGAAATCGATACTAATCCAGGATTGTGCATCCTCTCATGGTGATGCTTTAACTGATGTCCATTAACCGTGAATTTCATTTTGGAAGATGGGTCTTGGACTTGCACTGCACCAAATGGGTAAATATTAGTAATAACAAAAGGACCTTCCCAATGATAATTAAGCTTACCTAGGTGAAGTCGAAATCGATAATTGAAGATCATTACCTTTTAACCTTCATGAAATACCTTTCTCATGATGTGTTTATCATGGAGTACCTTGGATTTTTCTTTGTAGATATTAGAATTCTCATAAGAATCAAGTCAAAGCTCCTCCAGTTTATCCAATTGCAACAATCCTTCTTCACCGGATTTTTCAAGATCAAAATTACAAGTTTTCACTGCCCAAAAAGACTTATGTTGGATTTAAACTGGAAAATGACATGCTTTACCAAAAACTAGCCTAAAAGGAGACATCCCAATGGGTGTTTTATAGGTAGTTCGATAAGCCCAAAGTGCTTCACCAAGTCTTTCAGGCCAGTCTTTTCTGGTGGGTTTTACAATTCTCTCAAGAACTCTTTTCACTTCTCTATTAGAAAGTTCATCCATTCCATTTGTTTGGGGGTGATATGTAGTTGAATTTTTACGTATAACCCCATTCTTTTTCAAGATAGATTCCATGGTTCTATTACATAAATGGGTTCCTAAGTCACTTATCAAGGCACGTGGTGTGCCAAATCGGTGGAAGATGTGTGTCCTTTGGAACTCAATAACAGTATGTGAATCATCCTTTCTAGTGGGTTTGGCATCAACCCACATAGAAACATAATCAATCGCAAGAAGGATTTATGAGAATCCATTGGAAGGGGGAAATTGTCCCATGAAATCGATGCCCCAAACATTGAAGATATCACAGAAAAGTAATGGTTTTTGTGGCATTTCATTTCTTTTTGAAATTGTGCTAAACTTTTTTCAAGTGGGGCATGATTGAAAGAACTCATGTGAGTCCTTGAAGAGTGAAGGCTAGAAGAATCCAGAATCTAGGACCTTTTGGGAGGTCCTTTGTGGTCCAAAGTGGCCACCTCCAGGAAATGAGAGACAAAATTCTAAGATGGAGGAATGTTCATCTTAATCAACACATCTTCTAATTACCATGTCTGCCCCAGTTCTCTAAAGTTTATTTTCTTCCCAAAAATATTATTTTGAATCACTTTTCAACTTGATTTTTTGTTCTTTCGAAAAAATTTCAGGAAAAACACCATAAACCAAGTAATTTACAATTGGGGAATACCATGGTATTTTTGGATTGAGAGATGAAAGGTGATTAGTGGGGAATTCAGGATCAATGATTTTAGAATGAGAAGAATTATAAATTCTACTCAAGTGATCATCCACAGGGTTTTCTTTTCCTGGTCTATATTTTATTTCAAGGTCAAACTCTTGGAGCATTAGGATCCATCTTATTATCCTCAGTTTAGAATCACTTTTATTGAGTAAGAACTTTATAGCAGAATGGTCTATGAAGATGATGATTTTGGAACCTAAGATATAGGGCCGTAATTTATCTAAGGCAAAAACCACTGCTAAAAGTTCATTTTCAGTGACAGTGTAGTGATATTGAGTTTCATACAATGTTTATGAGGCATAATAGATGACATGAAGAATATTTTATCTTCTCTGACCAAGAACAGCCCCAACGGCTCTATCAGAAGCATCACGCATCAACTCAAATGGTAAGGACCAATATGGGGGTTGGATTATTGGGGCGGATGTTAGAGTAGTTTTGAGTTCAACAAAGTATCTCTTGCAAACCTCATTGAAATGGAAAGTGACATCATTTTGGAGCAACTGAGTGAGTGGGAGGGAAATCCTACTGAATTTATGGATGAATCTATGATAAAAACCAGCATGACCGAGAAATGAACGGATTTCTTGAACAAAAGTGGGTTGAGGAAGTGATTGGATCACTTCAATTTTGTCAGGATCGACTTCAATACCATATTTTGAAACTATGTTCCCTAGAGCAATCCCATTTGCAACCATGAAGTGACATTTTTCAAAATTTAACACAAGGTTACACTTGACACGCTTTTCAAGGACTAAAGAGAGTGAATTCAAACAATATTCAAATGACTCGCCATAAATGGTGAAGTTTTCCATGAAGACTTCCATGCAGTGTTCAATTAATTCTGAAAAAATACTCATCATACATCTCTGGAATGTTTAAGGAGCATTACAAAGGCCAAAAGGCATTCTTCTATATGCATATGTTCCAAAGGGGCATGTGAAAGTAGTCTTTTCTTGGTCCTGAGGTGCAATTGGGATTTGTAAGTATCTGGTGTATCCATCAAGAAAACAATAGTGTGACTTTCTGACTAATAGTTCCAGCATTTGATCAAGGAATTGAAGAGAGTAGTGATCTTTTCTTATTTCAAAATTCAATTTCCTATAGTCGATACACACACGCCATTTGTTCTTTACTCGAGTTGTGACTACCTATCCATATTCATTTGTGACAAAAATTATCCCACCCTTCATAGGTACAACTTGAATTGGACTAACCCATTCACTATTAGAAATTGGGTAGATAATACCATCTTGAAAAATCTTGGTAATCTCTTCCCTAACTACCTCAAGTATGAGTGGATTGAGTCTTCTTTGTGGTTGTCTAGTTGGTTTGGATGACTCCTGAAGATGGATGTGATGCATGCAAATGGCAGGGTTGATTTCTGGTATGTCATCTAGGGTCCAACCTATGGCCTTTTTGTTTTCCTCTAACACCTGAATAAGTTTGGACTCTTCGGTTTCAGTAAGTGAAGCAGAGATAATGATAGGATGTGAGTGATCACGGAAAAGGAATGCATATTTTAGGTGTTCAGGTAGAGGTTTTAGATCAGTCTCATCTTTCATTTGTGGGTTAGAAAACTCGTGAATGGAGGAAGGGACTTCAGTTGCTTCAGATTCATTTTCCTTAATATTGTCCAAGGTGGAGCAGTAGAGATCAGAGTTGATGTGGGTTTCAAGAGAGTTTTCAAGATCCTCTAGATTGATAGATTCTATGAATTAAATGTCCACATCAAATTCACCATTTATGACTTTGTTAATCATGGTGAAGATTTCACAAGATCCTTTGTCATTAGAACATGAAGAACATGGTGGATTGGGGTTCGATTGACTCTTAAAAGTTTCCTCAGAAGCATGGATTGAGAATGCAGAGTGATCCTCAGATGGGTATCGCATGTCTTGGAAAATGTTGAACTTGAACAGTTGGTCACTGAATTCCATGGATAAGATGAATAAATAGACATCAATCTTGGTTCTTTCAGTCGTGAGGAATGGTCTTCCAAGAATTAGGGGAGATCGAGAAGAGTTCTTCTCACCTTCCATGTCAAGTACATAGAAATCAGCAGGGAAGATAATATCATTGACTCAGACAAGGATATCCTCAATTATTCCCTCAGGACTGGTTGTGCTTCGATTGGCCAATTTAATGACAACACTCATTGAATGTAAGGGACCTAGACCAAGGTTGGAGAATATATATTTTTTCATGACATTAATTGAGGCTCCTAGGTCTATGAGTGCATCACCAAAGTTGGAACTTCCAATTTGGCATGGAACTGTAAAGGTCCCTGGATCTTTGCAGTTAATGGGTATGGACTCTTGGGTTGAAACATTTTCGAAGGTACTAAGTTGCCTCTTGTGGGTACACAACTCATTTAGAAACTTGGCATACTTAAGAATTTTTTTTATGACATCTAAGAGGGGAATGTTGACTTCAACACGTCTAAACATGTCGAGCATTTTAGGATCAGGATCAAAGGACTTCCTTGGTTTAGAAACAGCTTGAGGAAAAGGAATTGGATTCCTAAGTGGAATGGAAGGAGGTGAGGGAATGGTTTCAGGTTCCTTTTCAAGTTTTTTTTTCTTTTCATTTTCTAGGTCAACATTTAGAGGTGGTTTATATGACTTATCCTGAGGTATAACAATTTGCTTTCCTAATCTAATTGAAATTGAACTTACATTACCCTTGGGGTTGGGTAATGGTTGAGCTGGAAGTTGGGAAGAATTGGATGGTTATTGGTGACTAAGGTGGGATGCAAGTTGATCGATTTGGGTTTCGATGTTCTTGAGGCTGGATCGGGTGAAGGAGGCAAGATATTCCACTGCACTTTCCCATGGTTTCGTGGAAGAAGAGGCTTGTCCTGGATTGGGATTACCTAGATTTTGGTTCTTGGGAAATTGATTGTATTGGTTTTGGAATTGGGAAGGCTCACTAGGATAATGGAATCCAGGAGGAGGATTGTTCCTTTGAGGTTGAGGAATAAAAGGATAAGGTTGTTGGAAGTTACCAACACCTTGACTATATTGAAACTGGTTTGGGTTTTGAGGAGGGAATTAAGGGGGGTGAGATATGGGATTACCATACCTAAGACGTTGGTTATAGGAAGAAGAGAAGGGCTCAGAGTGAGGTTTGTTGAAGTTTCTAACAAACTGACTTGATATTTGAGGGTTGGTGTTCTGCTGAGCATATGATGCATTGAGCTCCATTGGTCCAGATGAATCAGATTGATCCTCTTGAAGTTGTGGACATGTTTCAGTTGGATGAGATGAAGAGTTGTAGATTCCACAGTTCTTGACAGGTCCAGGAAACATTGATTGCGGAGAAGATGGGGTTGGGGATTTGGTAGCCACAACTAGTTTTCGCACAAGACCTGTAAGTTCACTCATCCACTCGTTCATCTTGTTCGGCTCAATTGATTGATTATCTTGGACTTGTTTGACTTGAGTATGTGCTCGAGTATGGAATTGTTGTGTGTTTGCAGCCATGTTACTTATGAGATCTCTTACAGCTGTGGGAGTTTTATCAACAAGAGCACCACCACTTGCGGCATCAATGAGAGTTCTGTCCATAGCCAATAAACCCTCATAAAAGTATTGGATCAAGATTTGATCAGGGATTTGGTGATGTGGGCAGGTTGAAAAAATATTTTTGAACCTCTCCCAGTATTCATGGAGTGATTCACTTGGGAACTGATGGATACCACTTATTTTCTTTCAGATAGAAGCAGTACGAGAAGTAGGAAAGAATTTCTCTAAGAAGAGTCGATTCATGTCATTCCATGTGGTTATGGAACTAGGAGGGAGGTAGTAAACCCATGACTTTGTAGTGTCAGCTAGGTAGAAAGGGAATGATAGGAGTTTGATTTGTTCCACAGAAACCCCTTGAGGCTTCATGGTAGAGCACACTACTTGGAACTCTTTAAGGTGGAGATGTGGATCCTCAACGGCTAGCCCGTGGAAATGAGGGAGAAGATGAATCAAACCCAATTTGAGTTCAAAGTCAGCCTCTATGTTTGGATATTGAATACCAAGAGTTTGGTAATTCATATTAGGGGAAACAAGTTCTTTAAGTGTTTGTTCCCTAGTATTGGCCATATTTAATTCAATTGGTTGTACAAGGCCTGGTTCGTGAATTATTTGATTATCTCATATGTTCCTCCTAAGTTGGTAAAGTGTTCACTAAATTTCAGGGTTAAAAAAATCTGAGGGATTGTTTAGGAGGCTATGGGGAATTAATAAAGATTTTAAAGAAAGATGAAGACACTTTTTTTTGTGTTTTTTCAGTTTATGATTTTTATGAGAAAGCGGGTTTTTCTTTGTGTTTTTTTCAAAAAAAATTCAAATTTTGTTTTTTTTTTTTGATTTTTTTTACAATAACCAGAAACTAATGACTACTTAAATCACCATCCCCGTTAATTGTTCCATTTTAAACGTACATCCAATTGTCTCCTATCGACCGTTCAAGGTTTTGGTGCTCTGCTAATGTGTATAGTATCACTCGGGTCGAATCCTTGGTGATGATACTTTGTAATAGTCGTTTGTTTTTAGTTGATTGTATTCTGATAGGAGGGGTTTGTTTGCAGAGCTTAAATGAAGTGATTAATGATTGGTGTTTGATTTAACAATTTTATAAATATTGGGGTGAGTTCATTTTTAGGGAGTTAAGCTTGTGATATCCTGGAGCTTTGCTTTATATTGCAGTTAATTTAACACCCACTTTGCAAGATAATGTTGATTGAAATTACTAAGTGTTAAGGATTTAATCCAAGCCTTAACTTACCTTAGAGTTCTAATCTCAATCAGAGATTATTTATGGTAGTGTATTTATGGTTCCAATAATCCATGGAAACCACACATTAAACAAAACAACTCATTAATCCATGACATGTTAAGTCCAACATACACAATGTTAAATTAAAGAATATTCATCGAGCAAATACTATCAATCTCTTAACATCCATAAATTTTGACTCACCACAATAATATATTTACTCATCCATTGATATTAATATTAATCTGGTTTATATATTTATTATTATGAATTAACAAGATAAGAAAAAGAAAGGGATAAGAAAAGAGTGGTACGTCGAACACACACACACGAACAATGATGAGAATTAAAAAAATGGACTTTTGATTGAATAAGGAAGCAAAAGAAGGGAAGGAGATTAAACTGTATTTAAACTATTTTAATCACATTAATATTAAACTATAGAATTTGTATGAGAATAAGAGATATTGAAGAAGAAACTTGCATTAAAACAGAATTACAAAACACAAACTTACAAGATTACAAACGAAGAACAACACAAAAGTGGAAGGAAACAAAGAGAGGAGGAAGGGTATCTCAAGTGAAAAATTGAGTATGTAAGGTCCTCACAAGCCCTTTTAAAGGCTTTTTTCGTGAAAATATGTGCTCCTCTCTTCTGAAATGCCAACCCTTTGAAGGAGAGGAGGGGGATGCATTTATAGCCCAAGGAAGTGGACTGTTTTCATTCCCAATCTGTCCCTCCACATGCATCACCAAGTTTGATATTCATAAAGTCATATCTCGAGATATCTCCTTCTTCAAAGTTGTATAAAATAAAGTTTTCTGACCTATCTCAAAATTTTGAGTCATTTGGACCTATGGAGCCAAAGTTATGGTCGGTTGATTAAACAAATTTAATCTGTCCATTTCAATCCAATCTTTTTGAATTCCAAAATGTAAAAAGGTTTTTGAATAGGAATATGTCTTCAAAGACAAATTATTTCTTCAACAAAGTCGGCCTTCTATATCTCCTATTTCACACTGAAAAATCTCAGCTATATTTGATGATTATATCATGAGATATGTCATGAATAGTGTCCGGATTTTAATTCTCGTCCAGAATGGTGGGATAGACTTAAAAGCTTCATTTGGGCATTTTTTTCTTGGATTTGGGAACTGAAATTTTTATCCATGATTCTTTTGGATAATTAATAACAGATGGTGGAGTTTCACAAAATATGGGCTTTGGGAGTGAGACTAGTAACTCAATCATCATGGCTGGTCCAGTTTCTTCACAAATTCTTTGGGTCATTCTGTGTGATCCATATGATCCTTCAAATGGCAGAATTGGCCTCTTCTTCATTATAATTATATGTGATAAATTGAATAAGGAATCCTAAAAAACAATAACTACACAATTTGAATCAGTAGGGTGAGAGTTATAAATAAAATAGTAAATTGACTCAATTAGACTACTTCTAAAAATGATCAAAAAATATACTTAGTATTAAAACATTAATATTTCACACAAATTATGTACATTTCATATAAAATCACTAAAGTGGGTATATAATAAGTCATGAAAATATTAATAACATCATTAGCGATGGCAGTCCGTGAACAGAAAACAATTTGCATATATAGGGTGATTCGTAGAGGCAGTTTATGAATAAATAACAGTTCGTGGATAAGAGGGGCTTCATAGAGGAGGTTCGCAGGATCAGCACACAGAGGCAGTACGTGATAGAGAAGGTGGAGATGGTCCATGGATGAAGGGATGTTTGTGGAAGTGTAAGCAGTATGCGAAGGTGGTGTTTTGAATACCAAACCTGGTACTCAGTATGCAGGATAAGAAGGTGGTTCATGATTTGCACAAGGAAGCTTGCGAGATCTTCAAATTAGTTTGCAGAGGTATTTTTCTGTACCTAGATATACTGGTAAAGGTGGACTTCATCTATGGGTGAAAAAGGAACTTTAACAGATCATCTACCTACAGTTGAGGATGCAGAATTAATGCAAATGAAGGGACTTACATGTCCATAAATAGTGTTTGACCTATAAGTCGATAAAATGTGTGTGGATTCATTTCCAAGAGCAGTGAGCGCAGGAAGAGGAAGACGATGACCCTTTCCACCGGTAATGATCCAGATAAAGAGGTATAGGGAGTGACCCTTGTGAATGTAGTGAGAAAACCCTAAAACTTGTAAAGGAAGTGATTCGGGGTATAGAAGATCTAGCCCAAACATTGTACTCATTATTGGTTGTGAGCCTTAGTGAATTTTGTACATCGGCACATAATTGTTGTATTCTCCTTGGACATAGCCTAGTGAGGGTGAACCAAGTAAAAATTGTTGTGTCTTATGCATGACTTCATATCTGTTCATATATTTCTACAAGCAGAATAGAGAATTGAGTTTTGTCTCACAACAAAACAAGATCCAAAAGGGAGAAAGTTTTAATTGGTCATACCCTAATTCACCCCCCCCCCCTCAGGGTATTCGACCTATTAGACCTAACAAAATTATATATGAAAAAAACCCTATATTTGATTCTTCTAGGGTTGTTATCATTTGGTTCTAAAGATTAATCCAAAGAAACCAATGAAAATCCATTATTAGACATAGGCCCAACCACTTTCCTAGCATCCTAAAACGTTCACCAATTTCTAGGAAATAAGATATACATGCATAAATCAATGGGGTTTCTTAAATCAAGTCATATTATATCGTTTGATAAGGTATTGAAAATAAAATATGGAATGATTCAAGTATAAAACATTTCTTATATCACATAGCATAAAATATCTCCAAGATGATGTGTGAAAACACAGGGAGAGATTCTTATGATGAATAGACTACATATGACTAAGAGTAATTTGGAATCTATCTCGCATTACATGATATATTCTGAGGTTTAATATTGCTTATGTGTAAATCATATAGATAGAATATCAAATAGAACCAGGATAACTACACAAACTTGTAGTTAAAACTATCTGATGATACTTGAGAAAGTAAAAATGGATGTATTCCTAAATATTAGATAAATGGGAATATTAGTTTTCAAGGGTATATAAAACTAGTCTTTTTTTAGATCAATTTGATCTAGGATGATGTTGAGGTTGAGGTAATAAGAAAGATAAACTTATTAAAGTTATCAGTTGTCATTCTTACATGGAATAAGCATGTTGCATCTTCTAATACAGCTTAAGAAGTGGTTTTAGTAATGGTTTATATTCCAAACTATGGATTTAGCCAATATTTCAATGTTTTGATAGAGTATAATAGGTAGTTACTTGTTGATATCACCTCCCAAGGGATTTTCTTAGAAGGGAGGAATCTTAGTAAGTAGAACATCCACTAGAACTTGGTAGGTTGAACAATTATATCCATACTCAATAGAAGCATATTTTTTTGGAGTAGCTCCTTGAACCACTTTATTTATTATTTTTATAATTAAAAATATTTTTATTTTTATTTATAATAATAATTTTTTTGAACTTAATTACTTTTTAGTTATTAATCATTTATTCTTATTAGACTAATTATTCTATATAATTTTTTTTAATTCCTTCTTGTGAAAATATAATTTTATAAAGTTTTTACTTACCCTTACGTAAGACCTATATGTTTCTTGTTAACCTTACATGAGCATGGTTTTTACCCTTACGCATGTTTTGAAACTTTGTTGTTGCCTTTACATAACTCTCTTTTACCTTTACACATATAATTGTATACCCATGCGTAGCCAATTTAATTTTCAACTACCTTTATATAGTGCATGAACTTACCTATTTACATTTACACATGCTATTGAATTTGTATTCTACCCTTACATAAACTATATCAATTTTAGTTAACCTTTACGTATCACATGAAATCATCTTTTTACCTTTACAAAACCTTTAGAAAATGATTGTAACTCTTACTTATTTTTTGAAAGTTTCATGTTAACTTTACACAAATCCTAGCTACCTTTATTCAATATATAGAAAATGCATCTTACCCTTACACAACATGTTAAAATTAAGTTCTACCCTTACAAAACACATGTTTACCCTTACGCAAGATTACCTTTACACATGTTTTACAAAATATGTATTACCCTTACACAACCAGTTGCATTTCAAGGTTACCCTTACACAACCAGTTGCATTTCAAGGTTACCCTTACACAAGCCATATAAGTTCAAGGTTACCTTTATATAGCGTATATCTTACCCTTATATAGCCTATGAAAAATTCATTTTACCCTTAAGAAAAGTATAGACAGATTTTGTTATGTGGTATATTCAGCTACATAAATTTTGGTTATGTAGTTGTTTCAGTTACATGGATATTTTTCCTATGTGGTCAAATTGCATATGTGAAAGATCACATATATATTCAAATCCACCTATGTGGTAATGTGAGTTTTAAAAAGTTGTTCTAAATATGGAAATATGATCTTTTTTTAAAGTTTAATAGTTTGTGATACTATAAGATTGTCTTAAGTATTTTTATCATTTTCTTTGTTTCTAAATTAGTTATAAACTATATGTAGTCTATGAAAATGTTTGTCTAATGAAGTTTAAAAATTATATTCATTATCACTTGTTATAATTGGAATTCTAAGTATGCTCCATTTATATGTAATTTTATATTTCTAAAAATTATAATTTTTTTATATTTTAGTTTTAATTATCCTATCTTTCTACAAGTGTTCTTAAATGATTAACAACTATATTAAAAGTTGTTTAATAGAAAAATACCATGAAAAATATTTTAGGGATTAATATGTTTCATACTCTATTCTTTCATATATTTGTACTGCAAGACTGTAAGAATAATTTTTATTATTTTATTTATTTGAAATATTATCATATGTTCTAACAAACATATTTGATAGTGTTTTAATAAGTTTAATGCATGAATTAGAGTGCACCAAAATAAATAGGCAATGAAATGTTTCCATATATTTAAATATTTCTAATTGTTTAATAGTAGTGATGAGTTCTGGAAACTTCCATGCAACAATAATTGAAGGAAGGATCTAGATGATCATTGGTGATCAATTAATAAATAAATATTAAGGGATGTAGTGAAAAAAAAACTGATATATCATACACAATAACTAAGATCTTTTGTGACTATTGTTTCATTGGTTTGATCATGAAGGAACTTTAAACATTTTATTTAGTTTTATGAAGTGATAAAAGTTCTATGAGCTACATAGACTTCCATATCTTCTTCTCTCTGCTGAACTTCATTGTTTTCTGGTTTTTTACCATGTTATATTTTACTTCATCTATTTATAATTATAAGCATCAATTTATGATTTTCCCAATAAAAATTAAGTTTAGTATTGGTTATTCTACCAACCAAAAGGAAGGTTATTGGGTTGTGACTCCTAAATAAAATTTAGGTTAGGTTAGGTTACGACTCCTATAAGAATCTAGGTATTGGTTGTGCCTCCAGGTATTATAAAAGGTGGGGTCTGTAAATAGGTTATCACACCTTTAAAAGTGATGTTTCTTAGTGGGTATTGACCTTCTCACTGATTAAAGAATATTGAAGAGTAGAGTAAGATCTTAGTGATCTGAACAACTATAAAAATATTATGTTCATATTTTATTTACACTACATCATATTTTGAAAACTATGCCATAATGTTTCTTTATTTAATATTAAACGCTGATTTATTTTTTGTGTTAAATTTTTTAAAGGACTATTCACCCCAACCTATAGTATATTATTTATATCTACTTGAGACCAACAACTGGTATTATAGGGGAATCCTTTAGGATATAATTTATGTTTATTTTAACTATCATGTTAACTTGGATATCCTAGACATAATAGTCCAAGTAATAAGATTCTTAAAGATGGTGGGTATTAATGTAAATGATGGGTAGATGCCTCAAAAACCTCTATTTTTTTATGGAAGTGATTATGGATATTTTCAAGACCGAATGGAAGCATGCTTGAATTAGTTAAGTGTATATAATTGGAAAATCATGGATAAACTATATAAATTTCATGAAGTTGATCCAAAGACACTTGTGAGTAATGATATGAAAAAGTATGTTTTAAACTATAAAGTAAAGAATATTTTGACCTGTGTTATAAGTATAAGAATTTATAGTCATGTTTTAGCATGTAATATAGCCCATGATATTTGTAGAATTCTATAAGTTACTCACTATGGGATATACAAGATTAAAATAACCAGTCTAAGAATGCTTCGAGTGTAATATCAAGATTTCAAGATAAGAGAACATGAGTTAGTGAACCAGATGTTCCATCAGTTTATAAGCATTATAAATAGAATGAGTTAACTTGATGAATCATTGGATAATATAAGTTCTAGGAAAGTGATAAATAAATGGATCATTTTAGCAATAAGTTTTATAAGTTTATGAAAAATGAAGGAGGCAAGAGGTAGTTCAAAAAAGTTCAAAAAGGAGTACAAGAAAGTTAATGCTAACAATAATAATGATGTTTCATACCTAACATGTTGTGCATATAGGAAGAAATGACACATTAATACATATTTCCTCATAGTCAAACATTCAAAGAAATCCAAATATAAAAGGAGGAAAGAAAAATAATCACTGTTTAGAGGATGATATTGTTCAGATATCTTATATTCAAGCAGTGACATAGGATGTGAATAAGATATAGGAAACCTTGCTTTGATGACTACACATTGTGAGGTACCTGATTCATTTTTTTACTTAACTAATAACTTCTACTAATGTTGATCATAATGTAATAACTGAAGATAAAAAATAAACTGAATCTAATTCTAGTTCTGATTCTGATTCTATGAATTCTAAAGTTAAACAACTGTATAAAGAGAATAAGGAATTATGGAATGATGGTATCAAGATTATTGAAAAATATACCATCATAAAAACTAAAAAAATGGATAAAGAAAAAGATAAACATAAAAAGGAATGTCAAAATATAAATATCAGTGTTTCCCAAAATGAAGAATATAAAAAGAATTATGATTCTAAGATATTGAAATTAAAGAAGAAAATAGTTGAATTAAATAAGATTTAATTCAATCTGAGAGTAATTGACTAAAGTTGATAATGGGTGTAAGAAGCATAAGCAAGAAAATAAAAAATTGAAAAATACAGCTTTTGGTTCTAATGAAAAAAAATTATACTGATTTAGAAGACATTAAAAAAGGCAATGTATATTAGAAAATGGAAGTTACTGATCTTAAAGAAACCTTATCTTATTTTGTTCAAGGAAAATATAAATATGATAAAATAATTTCTATGATGGAACCAGTCTATAATAAGAATGGTTTGGGTTATGATAGCTTTTCACTAAGGATGAATAAAACTACTTTTGTAGAAGCTCAAAAGGTATTATTTTGAATGTTACATTTTTTAAGTGTATAATGCAATGAAATTACACAAATGAATTCTCTTTGAGATTTACACAATCATTTGGTCATACTAAAACATTTATTAATTATTATTTTTCTAAATAACCCATAAATATATGTTTTAGATCTATTTGGGTACTAAAATATTCCGCTACTAATCTAATTGGGCCCAAGTTATCCTGGGTACTAAAAAATTATACTTTATTGATATATTTCAGGAAATATGTCATAGAATGGTATTTAGACAATGGTTGTTCCAGAAATGTGATAGGTGATATTTCAAATTTTCTATCTTTTAATTCATATAATGGAGGCCTAGTTACATTTTGATACAACTCTAAAGGTCATATTAAAGGGATTAGAGAAGTTGGTTTTTCTAAAACTATTATTATTTTAAAAGTATTGTTTATAAAAGGTTTAAAACATAAATTAATAAGTATATCACAACTCTATGATAATAGATTAAATGTAATATTTGAAAATGATAAATGTAAAGTTTTAAAAAATGAATTTTTTTTATTTTCTAAAAATATAAAAAGGCAAGGTTTATGCTATTGATTTTTCTAATTTAACCAAATAGAAAGTTAAGTGTTTGAATGTTGTAGAATTAGATGATATTTTTTGGAATAAGTGACTTATACATGCAAACTTTAGACAACTGTATAAGTTGTCAAAGCATTAATAGGTTCTGCAATTTCCAAAGTTAAATACAAGTAAGTATTTTGTGTATGATTCGTGTTTAAATGGTAAGAAACATAGTGAAATATTTAAATTTGTAAATTATAATAGTATTATTAATTGTCTTTAATTACTAAATATTGACTTATTTGGTCCTATTTGACCTACTAGTTTAGGTGGAAAGAATTGTGTATTTTTAATAGTTAATGATTATAGTAGATTCATTTGAATTTGTTTCTTATCCCATAAAAGTGAAACTTTAACCAAGATTTTTGATTTCTATAAAATTATTCAAAATTTTAAAAATCCTTTAATTATATCTATTAGAAGTGATAAAGGAGGTGAATTTTTAAATGTAGAATTTGATAGATTTTGTGAAGTTAGTGAATATGAACATTGTTTTTCTTCCCCTAGGACACCACAATAAAATGGTGTCATTGAAAGAAAGAATAGGTCAATTCAAGAAATGTCTAGATCAATGATTATTGAGTTTAATATGCCTAAATATTTTTTGGCCAAATCTATTAATTCATCTATTCATGTTTTAATAGAGTTTTTATTAGACGATTTTTAAATAAAACCCCTTATAAATTGTTTAAAGGGTTTAAATCTAAAATAGGATATTTTAGAGTGTTTGGTTGCAAACTCTTTATTTTGAATAAAAAATATAATTTAGATAGGTTTGATTATAAATTTGATGAAGGAATATTTTTAGTTTGTTCTAATACTAGTAAGGAATCTGGATTTTTTTAATAAGATAACTTTGGTTGTTGAGGATTTAGTGCATGTTAAAATTTATGAAAATAACAATATCAAAATGAATTCAGATTTATATAAAGATGATAAATAATTTAGGGGATTAAATTTTGGTGAACATAATATTCAAGAAAATGATAATGTATCATTTGAGGGGGAGAAAACCTCTTACCAAACTTATTCTAAATAGTGGAAAACTCTTAAATATTATCCTCTTGAAAAAATAATTGGAAATGTTGAATCTAAAATACAAACCAAAAAATCTATTTTAAATTATTGTGTAAATTCGACATTTGTTGTTGAATTTGTGTTTAATAATATTGATAATGATTTAAATAATTCAAACTATATTAATTTTATTCATCAAGAGTTAAATTAATTTGAAATAAATAAAGTATGGAATTTGGTTGAATTACCAAAAGATAAACAAATAATAGGAACTAAGTGGATCTTTCATAATAAACTTGATAAAGCTGACAATATAGTTAAAAATAAAGCAAGATAGTAGCTCAAGGTTATTCTCTAGAAGAGGGAATTAAATTTATGGATTCTTTTTCACATATTTCTAGGATAAAGGCTATTATAATTTTATTATCATTTTATTGTTTAGAAAATATCAAATTATTTCAAATGGCTGTAAAGAGTGCATTTTTAAATGGAATAATTTTTGAAGAAGTATTTGTTAAACAACCCCCTATATTTGAAAATGAAAATTTATAAATCGGGTTTTTAAACTTAATAAAACTTTATATGGTCCTAAGAAATCTCCTGGAGCTTGGTATGAGAGACTAACTCATTATTGTAAAATGATTTTTCTAAAGGAAAGGTTGATCCTACCTTGTTTATAAAGAAAATTTCAAATGATATTTTGATTGTACAAATATATATTAATGATATAATATTTGTTTCAACAAATTATTCACTTTGAAATTATTTTTATAAATTTATTATTAGTGATTTTGATAATATTTTAATGGGAGAATTAAAAAAAAATCTTAGTTTATAAATTAATCAAATAAAATATAGTATTTTATGAATTAAATTTAAGTATGATAAAGAAATTATTAAAAAAATTTGCCTTGATTCATACAAGTCTATTAAAACACTGATGTGTACAAATTCTAAATTGGATTTGGACAGATCTATAAAGTGTGTTAATGATAAATTTTATAGAGGATGATAGGTATCTTACTTTATTTGACTGTATTTGGGCCAGATATAATGCTTTCAGTTTATTTCTGTGCTAGATTTCAGGTGAATCATAAGAAAATTAATCTTAAAGTTTTTAAGATAGTTATTAGATATATCAATGGAACTATTAGTACCATTTTACTTTATTCAAATCATAATTATTTTGTTTTATCATCATATTCTGATTTTGACTTCAGAGGTTGTAGGATTGACCTGAAAAGCAAAATAGGTATGTGTTATTTTCTCGATAAGAATTTAATTTCATGGTGTTTTAAGAAATAACTATCATTTGAATTATCTAAAACTAATACTAAGTATTTGTTTGTTTCAAATCATTATTCTCAAAGTATTTGGATTAAACAGACTTTGTGATTTTGATATTAGTTTTGATAAAATTCCATATTCTATGATAATTACAGGGTTATTTCAATATCTAAAAATACTCTACAAAACTATCAGGAAAAAATATATGTTAGATTTCATTTTTTGAGGGATCATGAGAATAAATAAGATATTAGTTCATAGTTTTTTCCAATTAAAAAACAACTTGCTGACATATTTACTACACCATTAGATTATGTAAGGTTTGAGAAAATGAAGTTTGAACTTGGTATGCTATAAGAATAATATTTTGATAATTTTAATTTTTTTTAATGTTAAAAATTGGATACATATTTTTTTTATAGTTTCTTAAATATTGTGTTCATATTTTATTTTTGTTGCATTGTATTATAAACACTACACTACATTATTTCATTATTCAATGTGAAACTCTGATTTTTTTTGTGTTAAAAATGTTAAATGATTATTCACCCCACACCCTATAGTTAATTATTATCATCTACTTGGGACTAACATATTTTTCATATGAGAAATAATCGGTTAGTTAATAGTTGGATCAAGTGCAAGTGAGAGTCTATTGGAGTTGGTGCCCTATAATAAACTATCTTTATACTTTTTATTACTAAAATATTTGACAAAGATCATATTTTCATATTTCTACATATGTTTTTAAATTATTTAATCCCTAACAGTTAATCAATTTGAGATTATTTGGATCATTTTATGTTTTTTGGTGAGTTTTGAGCTTAAATGTGAAAAGTGGTCAATTTTATACATTTAACCATTTTATGTTGCCAGTGTATTTAGAGAATAACTCCTACAATTTTTATCCAATTAATGTGATTATTTTTTTTTAGTATTTCATGGTTCATTTTATAAAAAATCTTCTTCTTGACCAAGATCCAATTCAAACTCCCACAAACTCAAAAAAAAATCAGTCAATGTGAACACATAATCTGGTCAGTAGAATGGGTCTTACCTCATTAAAAGAGTCATATATTGGGCTACCTACCACAAAATGGGGTGCTTATAGATGTTTTAGAAAGAAAACTTGACGAGGCATCATCACATTAAATTTTAGGGAGAAGTGATTTCATTAAGTCCTCCCTTAAACCGATCAAAGTTGGGTTGGTGAAATAGCATTTGGAGGCCAGAATAAATCAGCTCTAGTATTCCAACTATAAATTATTTCAAACTGTGCCAATTTATCTAAAATTTCAAGGGTATATATCCAACCCTACTCCTCACATCTTATAATAAGGTACCTTTTCATTATTCGACCATATTGTGGGAGAAACGAAGCAAAACTTCCGGCGGACAGATTCTGGAGGATACATTTTTATGTTCTTCTTTTTCTCTCTTTTCTTTATTTTAGTTTTTTAATGTATTCTTCCATTATTCTCAATTACCCTTAACATAGTGGGGTGAGTCTTATGATTTATTGGGTAAGGTTATGTTTTACCTTTTTTTATGTTTTAGTTCATGTGATTAATGTTAATAAATCTTTCTCTCTTTTGCAAAGTTGGTTTCAATTGTAATAGCAGTTTTTATTATCTTGTGTGATCATTTATGATTTTAGATTCTATTGTTATAATTGATTTTTTAAATGAAAATTATCTCCCTCCACTAGATTTTGATCTATATACGATGGAATATATTAGATCCTAGTGGTTAAGTACTTGTTGATCATCAGTACGTATGAGAATTGTAGTAATTATTCTTAATTATTTAGGATAAACAAGACCCAATAGGGAATTTACTAATTAAATTAATGGTATTTTTATATATATTAGACCAAACTAATATATTTTTAAGGTTTAATCTCACCAACACCATTTACTAAAGGACTAAGAGGAAGCGATTGTTTCATTTCTCTCAATTTCTAAACCAAATAAATTCAAAAACAAAGTGACAAACATGATTGTTGTGCACTCCTCTCTGGAGACAAACTATTTTAACCACTAAACTACATTTTAACCTAGAAAATAATTGTTTTTTCCGCACCCCAAAATAGGAAAATGTCAATATTAAAAGACCTTAATATTAATAAATATCTTACCACGTGATGAGTGTTCTTCTTTGTAACATTAATGTGAGAACCTTGAAGAGCCATAACAATATTCTTAAACCTATATCCTATAGTTTGAATAAAATCTATTTGAAAAGATACAAATGGTGTTTGACTATCAATTATTGGATACTCATAAGTGGATGAGGATTCTACTCATAAAGTTTCACACTTGGTAATCTCCAAGAGAAAAGTTTATGAGGTCAGACTTGCCAATATGAATTCCATATATTATGTGTCATTGGATATTTATATATGTGGATGTGTGTATTAGTCCTTACACTTTAGATTATTATTAGTGTATATAATGAATCATGTAATTTTATTTATTGATGAAAATAGTGATGACATATGATTGTGGAAAGATAGGATGTGTTGGGCATGTCATAGATGATATGATAATAATAAATAAGTCAAGAAAGGATTTTTCCCTCCTATATTAATGGAAGTTGATATCTCAGGCTTGTTGATTAGAATAGAATTGCTTAATTAAATATATGTTCATGGTAGTTCATCAATGAGTTCATTTCAAGGAATAAAAGAAATATATATCAACCATATAGGTTATTGATGCAATTATGAAACATGTTTGATGAAATATTGATACAAATAGATTATATTATATGATAAGTGTTCGCATGTGGTTAGTTTTTTTGCAACATTAAAACTTATTTTTCTATGTGTATCTTGATGTGTTGTTGGATGTTAATATTGGAATTTAGGCCAACTATCCTAATTACACTGCAAAAGAGGTCTGGATGGTCACACACTAAGTGTATCTGAAATCTTATTTAAGTTCTATTTGAATTTAATAGTTATAATAAATATTATTCTCCCGACTGATGAATAATAATTATACATGTTATGTTGATCACATAAATTTCATCACCAGTTATTCGGTACAAAGTATATATGAGTTGAATATTAAATAAATATTATTTACTAGTCAGAAAATATAATATTTATTTATATCTTTTTTATTATTCACATGGTAATAATTAATTAATTATTTAGTTACATTAATATTAAATAAATATTTATATGTCAGTTAGTGAATGTAATATCTATTTATTTATTGATAAAATAATATAATGATATTTATTTAAATGAATATTTATTATTCAAGGTTTTATAAATTATAAGGAGGATTGATGATCTGAGTTAAGGGTCAGATATAAATGATATATTTTCTTTAATATCATTTAAATGGATATTGATTTATTTATTTAATAAACGATATTTAATATCTGTGAGTTAGTACACATCATGAAATATAATAATAATATTGCAATTATTATTATATTTGGGGTTTACTTAGAATAAATAAATTAGTTAAGGGCCTTTGTATAATTACTATTTGTCTAACCCTAAGTATATAAATCCACTTATGTCATTTCTAGGGTTATGAAAATTGTTATGGAGAATAACTCTCTCAAGATAATCTACTAACTATATTAATCCTCGGTTCCCCTCCAATCCTCAAATCCACCCTACGGAAACCCATGTTTATGCTCCGCCTATCTTCCACATACCTTCTCCATGTCAAACCCTTTCTCTCCCTCCCTCCCTCTTCTACACACGGTTTCCCTCATTTTCTCATCCTGCTCACGCTTTATCTCCTATAAAGCTAGGGTTCCTGTAGACCCCAGTCATTTTCTTCCTTTGCATCAAACCCTTTCTTTCCCTCCCTCACTCTTCCACACACGATTTCCCTTGGTTTCTCCTCTTTCTCGCACTTCATCTCCTGTAAAGCTATGGTTCTTGTAGACCTCATTCATCATCTTCCTCATAATATCAGTTCACATCCACTCCTCCAATGATTCCTATGCACTATCATCATTGTCGTACTCTGATACCATCCTTCGCATCAATCCAACCTAATTCCCTTTATTCACTATGTCATCACCCTCCTTTTTTGGATTGATATTTCCTTCACATCCACATCGGCTATCGATTTCCATCGGTTTCTCCTCTTGCTCGAGTATCACATCCTATCGAGCTAAGGTTCTCGTATACCACGGTCGACATCTCCCTCTATCTCCCAGTTCCCCTCCACTCCTCTAGGGGTTCCATTACAGTATCTCCATTGTCAATCAGGATTTTCCTTACATCTGCTTCAGCTATCGATTTCCTTCGCAACCTCTACCTCTCAGGATTTCCCTCTATCGCTAGTGACTGATTTCCTTTGCAATCATACTATACATGGTTAGCCTTGCATTCATTCCCTTCAGTTGCTCTATTTGTTCCCCCTACAAATTTTGAGTGATCCATCCTCTACATCAGGATCCACTATATGCTACTATATTTCCACTTCTTTGACTCAACCAACAATAAAGAACTACTATTAGACAGTTTATACATCTACTTTGAATACCAGGATTAACATCTTTACACTGCATCATATGGAATAACATAGGTAACATGTCCTTATTTTATTCAATACATAGATTTCATTGTTTCAATGTTCAATATTTCATGTATCTATCATTACTAATAATATAAACCTCTTCAATTACATCTTTATACATTTTGGTGTTTTTCTTCGCAATGTATATTGCATTCACTTCACTTTCTCATTTGATTTCCTAGAAACCTGCTACTCTATTTACACTACAGTGACTCATCCAGCAATAGAAAACTACTATTAGACAGTTTATATAACTACTCTCAATATCATGAATAATAGCTTTCTTTTACACTGCATCATATCATCTAACACGGGTATGCTTACCTTTTTTTATTCAATACCTAGATTTTAGTGTTTCATTTTTCCACATTTCATGTATTTGTCCTTATTAACAGTATACTCCTGTGCAATTACAAATTTTTCTAATTTGGTTTTTGTCTTTTAAATGTACATTACATTCACTTTACATTCCACTATGCATAATTTTATTTCATTGCACACCTTGACAATTAAATATAAAGGAAAAAAATAGAAACATGTCTTTCCCATCAAACTCTAGAGATACAAGGTTACAGTGGAGGAAAATTATGAAGGAACGATAGAAAGTTTATGAGTTCTCTGTTATGTTCACTTTAAAATGTCCTACTTATTATCATTGTTTTAATGGTTGTATTCATTACAACTGACACAATAACAGTGTTTACATATATTGTAAATTCTTCAATGACATCTACTTATCTGTCTGGTGCTCCAATAACTGAACCAGTATCAACTGATGGCATCACACATGGAGTCACATGCATGCCATTATCATCTTTGTGTGTCAATGGTTAGTTCTATTTATATTTAACATAATAAACCATTGCACTTCAAACTTCTTTCCAAACTAACACAAAGTAGTCATATTTAACTTCTTCTTTGACAATAGTGCCTGAAAAATCTACTCCTTGACCAAATACAAACATGTATTGCCTGTTAAAATCAAGATATGTAAGGTTACTACGAAGGAAAATTATGAAGGAATGACAAAAAGTTCTTAAGTTCTATGTTATGTTCATTTTAAAATTTTCTATTTATTATCATTGTTTCAATAGTTGTATTTATTAAAACTAACATAATAACATTGTCGACATCTATTGGAAATTATTTAATGACATATACCAATCTGTCTGGTAATCCAATAACTGAACCAGTATCAACTGATGGCATCACACTTGGAGTAAAACTCATGTCATTATCATGTTTGTGTGTCAATGGTTAGTTCTATTTCTATTTCACATAAGAAACCATTACACTTTAAACTACTTTCTAGAGTAAGAAAAATTAGTCATATTTAACTTCTTTTCTGACGACAGTGCCGGAACAATATGCTCCTCATCCAAATACAAGCATGTATTATCAGTCAAACTCTACAGATGAAAGTTTACAGCAGATACTTCTTATGAAGGATTGATAAATTGTTTGTGAGTTCTCTACTATATTCACTTTAAAATATTCTACTTATTATCATTCTTTTAGTGGATCTATTTATTATAGTTTCCATAATAACAGAGTCGACATCTATTGGAAATTATTCAGTGACATGTACCAATCTGTCTTTTACTCCAATAACTGAACCACTATCAATAATTGGATTTATAGATGGAGTCACAGGCATACCATTATCACCTTTATGTATCAATGGTTAGTTATGTTTAAATTTACCAGTATAAATCATTATTCTTCACACTGCATTTAAGACTTACAAAAATTACTAATATTTAACTTCTTCTTTGTCCACAGTGCCTGAACAATCTGCTCCTCAATCAAAAATATGTTCTCGATCAAACAAGTGAAAAAAAAGACCAAAAACCTTGACATAATCTCCTCTACCATTCTGTAAGTATTCTATCAATGATCTTTGATGAACATAATGTAGGTCATAAAACCTTTGTATTCATCGTATAATATTTTTATAAATATTTTCCATGACTTTCATGACTAACAAAAATAGTCTTTCAGATTCATCACCTATCTCCTCAACACAGTAAGCACGAAAACTATATAAAAATTATCATCCTTATTAGTTCATTTTTATTTCTTACTCCCCTCAACTAACAGATTCTGTTTCACTTCTACTGTTCATGGGGACTAAAATATTGGTATGTTGACATACACATTTCACTTCAAAAATTATTAACTTTCATATTATTTATGCATGTCCAAGTTTACATAATGTTTGTTGTAACAGGAAACTCAATAGAACAACAAGCTACTGAGAACACAGGTTAGTGTCCTTAGTAAACTTGCATTAATGGTTTTATAATCAACCATCATATTCACAAATTGTGATTATGATTTTTGAATAATATATTCTACAATATTATTGTGTTCAATCATGTTATTTAGATATTGGAGACCCTTCTAACGTCTGTCAATATTGTCACTCTTTTTTGTGGTTTGATGAGAGAAATAAGAAATGCAGCAACAGACAAAACCCAAATTTCTCACTATGTTTGTCAATGGGAAAGATTTATTTGGACTTACTACTGTCATGTCCTGAATACCTAAGGATGCTGGTGTTCAATCGAACTACTGCCGACACCTGATCATTCCAAGACCACATGCATATTTAAAATTCAATTTTTTCATTCATGTCCATGGGTGGGAAGGTAGATAGGTCATTAAAAAATGTCGATGTCCATGTATATTCAAATTAAATAAACAAAACTACCATCATATAGGTAGTTTATGTCCACCTGAGGGACAACCACCACAATTTTCACAACTATACGTGTATGATACTGCACATGAGTATCAGAATAGGGTTCGCGGAATTAGGTATCAGTAAAATTCAAAACTATAGACTAAATTGTCAAACTATTCATAATTTAATATTAACAAAAGTTATTAATGCAGCTTTGATGATAGAAATCTGCAATCCATTATTGACTAAGATATTATAGAGAACCTACAACAAATGCTACATGAGCACAATTCTTTTTCTTGAGAATTCATAAGTGAAAGGGATGTTCTTAATCATCATCAAGTACTAACTTTAAAGTTACATCTTCTTAAAATAATACAAAAAAATGATGCCACATATAACCTACCAAAGACTTCTAAAATTTTAATACTGATTGTCGGTGATATTGAAGATCTCAACCAAGAACGGATATAATCATTCAAACCAAAAGTAGTGATTTATAAATAATCGATGAGATTCACCCATTGTATCTTCTATTAATATACACCTTTATTTTCATAGGTGTCTAGGATGGATATGTTGACAATGTATTGCATTAATCTACTCTTTTCACAACAATTACTACACTTAAGAAGGTGACAATGAGAGACTACTTCTCTTTTCACTTGCAATTCTGTGAAAATGATGCCTCAACCATACTACATTATAGAAGATTATTGAAATAGTTTATTGTTGATAATTATATGATGATTTATTCTGAAAGACTATCATTTATTCAATTCAATCAAAATCAATTAAGGGTCGAACTATACAATGGGTTACAAGATGCATTTCTACGAGGTGACTGTGAAGGGTCATCCTATGGGAAGAATATAATTTTACCTTCAACATTTATGGGTGGTCCAAGGTATATGATCTAGAATTACCAAGATTCAATGTCAATTTGTAATTGGTCAGGGTATCCAGATCTTTTTTTAATGTTCACATGTAACCCAATGTGGCCTGAAATTACTTGATTTTTTAGAAATAACAATCTTTATCCAGAAGACTGCCCTCACATATTATCTAAAGTTTTTAATATTAAGGTTGATCATATAATGAAATATTTAAGAGAGGGTTGTTTATTTGGAAAGTCATGGGAAGTTAGAGATCTTTATATTTACTATTTAGTGTGTTTAGATTCCTATTTTATATTGTATCATCTTCTATTAACTGTCTATAACCCTATTTTTCCCATGTAGTTGTTCAAACCATGGAGTTTTAAAAATGTGTCTTGCCTCATGTCCGCATCCTATTATTTATCTATCATGAAAAAAAATTAACACTCCTACAGATGTTAACAAAATTATTTGTGCTGAAATTCCAAATAATTGTGCCTACCCAAGACTATATGAAGCTGTTAAAAATTTCATGATGCATAGCCTTTATGGTGATGCCAACCATTCTTTTCCTTGTATGAGAACTGGAAAATGTACAAAATTTTATCCAAAAAAATTGTTAGACATACAACAGTTGATGACGATGGTTATGTTGTCTATCATGGAATGGATAATAGATGAATAGTTCTAAGGAATGGTGTCCCTTTGGATAATCAGTTTGTGGTACCATACAGTCTTGTTTTGCTATTAAAGTATCAATCTCATCTGAATATTGAAGTTTTCAATCAGTCATCTTCTATCAAATACCTCTTCAAATATATTAGAAAAGTAAATGATCATGTTATATAATCACTTTATGAGAGAAACAGCAGTGAGTACCCAAAAAACAATCTAGATGAGATAAAGATGTACTATGACTGTCAGTGCATATCTCCTTATAAGGATTCTTGGAGGATATTTTCTTATGATATCCATTACAGATATCCACCAGTTGAGAGGTTAAGTTTCCATTTACTATGACATAATTATGTGACATATAGTGACAATGATAATATTGAAGATGTATTGAGTCACGAAACATTTCTGAAACTACATTCACCAATTGGTTTCAAGAAAATCAAACATACCCAAAAGGTAGCGGTCTCAGTTATTTATAATTTCCAACTAGATTTGTCTTCCACTCAAATGAAAAGAAATGGAATCCTTGATAACAGGGATTTTGTATTGGTATACTATACTATGTGTCTTCAACAACTGGAGAGTTGTTTTACTTGCAGAAACTTATAACAAAAATTAAAGGTGCAACTTCATATGAAGATCTGAAAAGAGTAAAAAATATTACTCATGGAACATTTATAGAGGCCTGTTAAGCTTTGGGACTACTTGCAGATGACACAGAATTTATTGAAACTATAAAGAGGTTTCATCTTGGGGAATGGGATAGTGTGTATGCAGGCTATTCACAGGCATGTTAATTTCCAATAATATTTCTCACCCAGACATTGTCTGGAATCAAACCTACAACATTCTTACTAAAGATATTTTATATTCCCAAAGATGGAGGATACAAATTCAAGGTAATTCTATATGTTGATCAACTAATTTTATAAAAACAAGTTACTGTAGTTTAATTCTATTGTGTGATCTTTCATAATTTTTAAAAATTAATTATTCCAAAAGATTATTTAAAGTTTTCATTTAAAATCATAGATTCTTTTTTCATCCATATAATAACAAAAAATGACTCTCTACAGATAACTAATATTTTTTATTTATATTTTTTTCTATTATTGGTACATTGTTCAGTATATTCCATCACCTAATTTTACTACTATATAATACTATTTTCATCAGGTCATTGACAGTGTTCTTTACTAATTAATTACATAATTTTTACTGGATTCTAAATAATTAGTTCATTCTCCAATGTAGTTGTTATTATTTATACTTTCTACAATTTAGTTTTGTTAAGTGAAATTTCATATAATTTTTAATATACATTTTACGAACAGTAATTTAACTATTTCATTAAAATCATAGGACTCTGCTACTATCCATATAACAATAAAAATGAAATCCCTAAAGATGAATAATGCTCTTTTAATTATGTTGTTTCTATAAAATTATTACACTATTTTATATACTCCACTCACTGAATTTTTCTAATTTCTTTCCAATACTGATTTGAACAGGTTATTGACACTCTTTTATACTATTAAAATACATAATGCTTATTGTATTCTATCTAATCAATTCATTCTCCACCATAGTTTCTATATTTTAATTACTCTTTATTACTATAATTATTGCATAAAGTTTATTTTACACTACTCTGAGACAATATTCCTCAATTTTATATATTTTACACTCACAGATCATCAGATACATATATATGATCTCCTTGAAATAGACCATATTTTACGGAGCAATAGTAGTTCTCTTCAGTTTTATTCTCCTATGCTAGTTCCATATTTTGTAATTGATACTCATCCAAATCATTTAGTTTCAAAAGAACTAAATTACAATAGATAGGTACTTCAAAATGAATATAGAACATTATAGATTATGCTTACCGATGAACAGAAACATGTTATGGGTGTCATTTTGTCTTCCTTGTCTTCTGATTATTGGGGTTTCTTCTTCTTGCATGGATATAGAGGCATAGGTAAAACATTCATTTGAAAAATACTAAAATTGTTGTTACAGTCAGAAGGCACTATTTTTCTTTTCATTTCTTCGAGTGGAATAGAATCATTACTTCTTCCAGGTGGATGAACTGCATATTCTAAATTTCGTATTCCAATCTCTATTACTGAGAAAACAGTTTTCAATATTCAAAAATTAAGTGATGTTGTAGAAGTTCTACACTTTACAAAGATGATTATTTGGGATGAGGCATCTATGCATCATAAGTACTGCTTTGAGGCTCTAGACCGTACTCTGAGAGATATAATATTAGTAAAAAATGTTAATGCTCTGAATTTACCCTTCAGTGGTCTAACAGTGGTATTGGGGGAGATTTCAGAAAAATACTACCAGTAATACCTTGTGGTAACAGAAATGACATTGTCTTTGCAAGTATTAAGTCATCATATTTGTGGCAACACTATCAGGTATTAACTAGAGCAAGGAACATGAGATTTCATTTAACTACTTCCACTAATGGTTCAATTGTGGTCCATGAGTTTGCTAAATAGACCTTGGATATTGGAAAAGGTAGAGTTGGAGAACCTAATGATGGTGAAACACTGATTCAAATTCCTTTACCATATCTTCTTACCTATACTAAAAATGAAATGACTGCAATTGTTGACCATGCATATCTAGTTTTTAGTGATGAATATGGTGATGTCTCATATCTGAAAGAGCATGCAATTTTAGCTTCAACTCGTGATGTTGTTCAAAAAGTAAATGATTACATGTTGTCTCTTATAGACTCTGAAAAGAAATATTACTTTATCTCTGATTCAGTTTTCAATTCTAGTTTTGATACAGATAGGGAAGAAAACATATACACCTCTAAGATGTCAAATGGTATCAACGTCTCTGAGTTGTATGCCCAAGAAATTACACTAAAGATTGGTGTCCCCATTATGTTACTATGAAATGTAGATCAATATGTTGGTTTATGTAATGGCACCCATATAATTGTTACACACTTATGTGATCATGTCATTGGAGAAAAAAAATTGAGTGGTTTTCATTCGGTGTATTTTTTATTCATTCCAAGACCAACTATGACACACTCTCCTGTTAGGTGGCCTTTCAAATTGAAAAGAAATAAATATCCTTTGACAGTTTCTTATGTAATGACTATTAATAAAAGTCAAGGGAAATAATTTTCTTCTATTGGGTTATATCTTCACAAGCCTGTACTCTCTCATGGTCAATTATATGTTGTGGTTTCTAGGGTTACATCAGTAAATGGTTTGAAAATATTAGTTCATGATAACACTAACACATCTTCTGATTACACACAAAATATTATGTACAAGGAAATATTTTATAACCTATCTTAGGTATCATTTAAATTAAAATGTTGATATTTTACTGTGGTTTGGCTATGCAGTATGGGTACTTCCATGACTTATTTACCTACTTACAATGTTTTTTTTCAACACTAAATGTAACTATACAGAATAAAAAAAATGTCCCTATCAATAACCTCATTGAATGAGATTACCCCAGAGGACGATGAAACACTAAATATTGAAGTTTTTGTGTAGAATATATGGTGAAATTTTTCTCCCAAATACTCCAATGATGTCATTTTTGTTGATCTAATACTTTGCGATAAAGCGGTTAGTTTACGTTACATGAATAAATTTTGTTTTTCCCTTATTTCTCTGTTATGTTGTGTACATATTTCAATATATATATTATCTTTATGTCCTCTATCATCTATTTTTTTAAATATTAAACTATATTTGAACATGATATCTTTAGGTACCCAAGATTCAATGTACGATAACTAACCGTCAGCTTATCTCTAAGTTCAAACATCTTTTGCGTGAAGTATTGTGCTATGTAATACAAAACTTCCAAATAGATTCAAACCAAGGTAGTTACTTGGAAAGTAGACATGCCTGTAGAATCATGTTCACATCAACAACATTTGTTCATCTATTTGATACACAAATTACACTTTTTAGTTTTTATTTTACTTCATATGATTCCATTATTCAAAGGATGATTCCAAAAGAACATTTAATCGGGATATTTCATTAACACTTTAATATTACTTTTTTGTGTAGGTGATTTCAATAAAAACAAGATTACATTATTATTTTAATTCATCCATAATGTCTTTAAAGTAAGTTTCTTTTGGTCATCTATGATTTAGAAATAATTGGACTTCTACATTACACACATCCAGTGCAATCTATGGATCATTTCAACCTTAGGATGTAGATTATTCTAGAGGACGATAGGTCATTTATTTTGTGCTCTTACTTTACATGACTGTAAAAAATTATATTTATCCATACTGATGATTTCTTTCCCAATAGAGGGATGAAACTAACCTGAATTTTATGGTGAGACTTTGTAAATTAAATGATGCATTATTTGGAAAATAACAAATACTCGTCAACCATTATGATATTACAACTTGTCTGGGTGAAGCGACTGAGCAGTATGGTTTCTATCTACATTGAACCTTTTTTATCTTTGTAATTATATATTCTTTTAATATGTTTCTTTGAAAGTATACTCTCTATAAATGATTTCTATGATTTAAAACTTCTTTTAGCCTCTATTATTTTTACTACTTCTATTAATTCTACAAAAAATCTTTATAACCTAGATATTCTAGAAATAGATAACTTCAGAAGTAGGTTAAATTTTAACTATTATAACTTGTGTATTTTTATATATAGTGATCTTTACATCACAAATGTAATAACCACATGTTTTTATTATTTATTTTTAATTCTCTTATTCTATATTTACCATTTTTGGGTTGGTAATAGCATAACAGTTCCATAGTCCACCACCAACAAGTGGAAACCCTCTACAGAAGTACTGTATTGGAAAAATAAGAAAACAATTTCAGATGTGAAAAGATGTAAAGAGGTAAGTAATATATCCATAATTTTGGGAATTCATTATAAAGTATTATGAAGTGTTCAGTTATGTCCTGAACTAATGACTATAATATTATGTAATCAATCTATTATAGCCTACACGATGCTTAATTGTAGCAAAAATACAAAAAAATCAAAGCACCCACAACTGGTTTTATGAATCACGCAACTCTTACATGAAGAAAGTACACATTTTAGATGACACAATATGGTTCCACAATTGAAAATTATCTTCTAATATCACTACTCCCAAATTACCTTCTTTAAGATTTTTAAATTTTTTACTATCACTTTGTTACTTTCCAACTAATAAATCAAAATACTTATTATCACTGACAGTGTGATCATAATTTTAAATCCAACAGATTTAGAGTGCAACTGATGGTTACTGATAAGACAGACTCATTTTTAGTAGTTTTATTTGAAAAATAGGTCATGAAATTCATACATAAAATAACTATAGAGTTGAGATATGGTTTGATAAAGGTAAAACCAACTTCTTATATCATGTTAATAGAATTTTCAAATATTATTCCTAACATTTCTTATTTTTTGATAGTTAGGATGATGAAGAGTATGGTTTTCATATAAAGTGGAACATTTTAAAATCAAAGAAATTTTTGTTATCAATTGATGTATCAAATTACAATATTCAAAATCATAATCATTCTTTTGAACAAAACAGCTAAAAAGTACTATTTATCATTGATAATGACAAGTACATAAACATATTTACTGATAGCTTCAAACAAAATCAGGTAATACTATATAGATATTTCTAAATTCCTTTGAAATATTAAAGTGCAAAACATTACTGTTTTATTATTTTACAATACAAGAACATCAAAGAAGTGGGTCTTCACAAGTAAGTAGTTTCATTGAGTATATCCAGGTACAATTTCATTTTCTTTTTCAAATTTTCTTTTTTAACCTATAAAAATCACTTGACTGTCGTATTCCTTTTAACCTTTCATGGTAGGAGCACCAAAGTGTTAGGTATTCTCCATTAAGTTCAAACATTTGCACAAGATTTGTTACTTCTACCTCAAATATGTCATCTACTTGAGTATATAACAGTTATCTTCAATTACTACAATGTTCTTTCAATTAACATAAAAATACATGCATTAATTTCAGGGAGTTATTATATTTTTTATATTTCAAACAAATGGTTATTTAAATCTTCAATTATTTACTGATAAATATCTGATATGTGCTTTGTTGATTTCAAACTGCCACATATAGCTTCAAATTCTTCTAACTATATTCTCTATGTAAAAAATCTTGTCATGTGATTTTGATACTGAGGATGGGGTGGAACATAATCTTGTGATATTTTAAGACACTACAGCTACAAAAAATAATTTTAGTCAACTATAGAGCTGAACAAAGGAAAATTTAAACTAGAAAACTGAAAAATCATACTGAAGTATTCTGCTTCAATCACATGGTAATAATACATTTTGGCTCTTTTGTTTGTTTTTCATTTCTGTTTTCAAAAATCTTATTTATATTAAAGTGTATTGGAGTCTGTAGAGTACACAAACCTTATTTGAAAATGTGTATTGCTCATCTTTTAGGTTTTGTATACCAAAATCATTTTATACACCATTTACTCAGTTATCTCTAGGATCTTGTATCATTTGTTATCCAGAAAATTTTTTCTACATACATTGTTTAGTTTATGTCCATACATTGTTTCAGATGTTTTATACACCATACTAGATCTACTACTTCTACACAACCATTGAATATTAAATAGAAACAAAATAACCCCTCTATTGTGTTAAAAATGTCTAGGAACATTTCACATCTCATCTCCAGATTCCTAAAATGTTGGCCTAAATTTTGTTCAACATTATTAAAAATCTTTTTATGCCCCTAATCTATAGATTCATAAATAATAACAACTCCAATCCCCCTTCCTGACACTTTCATGCATCCAGGATTAGTCCTTGATTCAACTTGATATTAAAATAAACCAAAATCATGAATCCTTAAAGGGCCAACCAAATTCTAATATAGTCCTAGAGATTTTTAAGTACTTTTATCTTCTTTTATCTTCCCATCCAACTTAAAGTTCACTAGGACTGCAGCATCTACACAATGACTTAATGTAAGGGGCTTCCATTTATCTAACAGCCTGATTTTTCCTATGGTAGAAGATTTCATGCAGGTGCCTACTGTAGTATGTTTTGGAATTGTTGTTGTGGAAGGTAGTTGTTGCAATGCTTGGTAGACCTAAGGAGTTAAATGCCTATTTTATAAGGTGTTCCATATAGAGTATTTGACACCTTAATATAGGTAGTCTCATTGTTTATACATTTAATGGCATGTTGTCATGTGTAGTAGAATGTTTCACTATTATATATTTCATAAATTAACATTTTTTAGTGCCATGTGTAGAGTCACCATTTTGTGTGTGTTTTTAGAATTTTTCAATTTCTCATTCCTTCTGTTCAGACATGGTAATTACTATTTCATGGTTGTTTCACATTAAAGACGTCTTTGTGGAAAACAATGAAGCGATAAATATTTATATTAGTGAACATGGAGGTGTCACTCCATGCTTATAAGTATTCCATGATTATCATATTTAAATATTCATTAGTATTAAATTATCTGTTTAAATGTTGTTGTATTTATAGAATATAGTTGTCGAAAGAGTTTCAAGTTAAAGATTTCTTACAAGATAACTTTTTGATTTTATGATTGCATAACTTCAACTTGATGTAAATCTTTTACAAATATAAACATAAAAAATTATGCTACAAGTACTAACTAAGTTTTTATCATTATGTATTAAAATTAGTCATTTGAACATTTCTCATTTTTTATTATTGCAACCATTATCTTTTGTTTTATTTACCTTTCACTTTCTATGTCAATGCACACATTACTATTTTCGTGAATACATTTGAAATTGAATTCAAATTTCCATCCTCAAAAATTAGAAATTCCTTTACTTTAAATTTTTTTCAATTATTTTAATGGTGTGTCTATATTTTATCCACTCCTATTTTATTATCATGAACCACTACTTTCTAATTAAAATTTATTCAACATTATTGTTTCTTCTCAATTTTTACAAATACTTTCATCTTATTAAAAAATAACCAATAATCCAATACGTTGTGAATACGCACCTATGAGTACTAGTTATATTTAAACCTATAGAACCTCTAAAGAAATCTCTAAAAATGATAAATGGTCCTCTTCCTCTATTACATCATGAGATTTTAAAAGGAATGACAATTTTTGATAGCATACAAGATACATAACACCGAGCTTAAATGAATAATGAAATCTTATTATTTAAATGCGATCGTTATAACCTAGTCATTAAATTAGAGGGAATGAATATTATTAATAGCATTATGAAATATTTAATAGTCTTATTTATTTTTAATTTATTAATTAATGCTTTTTAAATAAGTACTAGATTTTTAGAAAAGTTATTTTATTCTTCAAAAAATACATTTTCTTCCAAAATGATTTTTATTGCTTTTTATGTACAAATAATATAATTAAATTATGGAGATTTTAGAAAAATTATTTGATAAAATGAACTACATTTTTTAAATCATCATATCAAAATTTTCCTATGGTGAAATTTTGATAATTTTCTGAAAAGTTTGATTTTTCAATGAATAGTGAAAAATACCAATTTTTATTCAAAATTATATTTTCAAATTATTTAAAAGGTCAAAGTATGATTTGGATTAGTTTTAAATTTTCATTATTTAATTTTGATATAAAATAATCCAATTATGTTTTTTTGAAATGGATCTGATGTAACACCCCAAAAATTATAAAAGAATAACATTTTGTTCAATAGCGTGTATGAAACACCACACCAAGCATAGAAGAGAATATAAAATCTCAAGACTTTATGATATATTTAATATTTTAAATAAATTCAATTTACTCTATAGATTTATCTACATGAAACACCGAGTTTAGTTTGTGTTATACGTAACAACAAGTTCCTTCAAAGGCTTATATTATATGCAAGATCGAGTTTTACCAAATATTATTAATATTATTATTATAAAATGTATCCTAGACATTAAATTTATAGTTATTAATAGGATTATATAACTTATGAAAATATAAATTCGAATTCATGAGTTACAAATTAAATATAAATGAATATAAAAACCAATTGAAAATAAAGGAAATTTTTTTATAAAGAACTATTTTTATACTCCTAAAGGCATTTCATCTTAATAAATTAAATTAATTACTATTATTAAATGATATTAATTAAATATCTATATTATATATTCGATTAAATATTTTTTAAATTCATCCAATATATTTTATAGGCATAAGATAAGAACAAATTCAATTTTATGCACAAAACCTATATTTTTCTAAAGGTAGTTTTGCCACCTTTTAATGGTGCACTTATTTTAAATATAGAAACTTTTATAAATTTTATTTTTCCTAATAAAATTAATTTTTGAAATCATAATTTAAAAATTATATTATTTTTTATTTTTGGTATTTTTCTAAGAAGTTTCATTTTTTGATGAATAGTGAAAAATACTGAATTTTAATTGAAAAATGACTTTTCATCTAAATAATTTATAATGTAAAATTATATTTTGAATTAGTTTTAAAGTAATTATAGATAAATTATAAATATATTAATACAATTTATTTCATTAAAATAATTTTCATATAGAATTTTTATATAATAACATTTTAAACTTTTGACCATTTTTACTTTAAAAACCCTTTTTCTCATCCCGACTATGGGATTAATTTTAAATTAATTTCTGCCACTTATATGATTTTAATTTGGAAATATGGATTAAATATTTTTAATTATAATAATTTATAATTTATAATAAGGTCAAATTACTTTTTTACCAAAAATATTATTGAAATCAATTAAAATTAATTACAGTGATTGAGGTAAAAATGAGTTTACTTAGTGGTTAAACTTTAATCTTAAAGGGATAAATGATCTATATACTTATACAAAAACCACTTTATATAAATAATTATACCATATCTCCTATTGGATATAATTTGGTTCAATATTGGAGTCACATGATTTAAGGTAGACCCATCAATAGTGTTTACCTTTTTATATTTATAAGAATGTCACTCCTCCACTATAAAAGGAAACTCAACCCCCTCACTTTTTCACACCTATAAAGTTATTTGAATTTAAAATGAACTTAAAAAATAACCTCCCAAAATCCCTCAACTCATCCTATAATCCTCACTTTGGGTATAGATCAAACCAAGTAAGGCTTTTGGTATAAACTAAAATGAGTTACCCAAAGAAGAGGCAATGTTCTTCAATGAGAAATTTTATTTTATTTCTTTCTATACTCATTAAATTATTATTATATCATTATTATATAATAAAATTATTATCTTCAATATAATGATATGTTTTTATTCTAATATTCTGACCTAAAACTTCACACACTTCCATCAAATGGGATATGCAATCATTATTCGTGTGTACAGAGGACTATCGCCTCGTGAACTGATGTTGTTCATTCTTCCATTATAACCTTTAAAGGTTGGTAATAATGATGTATTTATAGTTTATATATGATATATATGATATTTATAATTTATTTATGATTTTTTTAATTATCATATAATACACACATTCATGCTTTCCATTTTGTGGGAATACGATAACATTGTTTGTAGACGTGTGGACTACCGTCTCCTCAAAGTGATGTGATTCGTTTACGCATTACATGGAATGTATTAAGGATGGTTTTAATAAAAATATGTGATTTATATGAAATAAATATTATAATGAATTTATAATATACATATATATCATTTACTTTTCATTCTTTTAAAATGATAAGAAAATAGAAACATTGTTCATGCGTACGTATGACCTACCATCTCCATAAACAGTGTATTTCATTTCCTATCTCAAAATTTTATGAATTACTATAAATATATATATACTAAATATATATGATATTTTCATCTTTTTTTATATTATTAATATGATGAAATCATTATTGATGTTATAGAAACAAAAAATAACAAGTCAAAACATACTCAAAAAACAAGACAATGAACACTCGAAACAATGAAAATAATGAAAGATTATTAACAAATAGGTGATAAGATATTATAAAAGGATGATATATGATATAAAAAATATTAATATAGTTATGTAATAAGTTATTAACATTTTTAAAACCATTATACAAGAGTTCAAAGGGCGTTCAAAAAAAAAGAGTGTAAGGTGATGGATTCTTGTCTCACTTTTTCTCCCATAAGACATACATCATATTCACAACTTATTTATTTTATATAGTGTATATACTACACATATTGTATTTTATATAATGAAATAATTTTTTATCATGGTATTTAAAATTTAATTTGAATTTATTTCTTTCATGGGGCTTATTATTCAAAATTTATCGAGTGATAAGGGATTCTTATCTCTCTTTTTATTCCATGAGGCACACACCATATTCACCACTTATTTATTTTTTGTAATGTATATAATTACCCTATTGTATTTTATATCATGAAATAATTTATCCTCATGGTATTTAAAGTTTAATTCTAAGTTATTTCTTTCATGGGGCTTATGATTCAAAAGTTACCAAGTGGTAAGGGATTTTGTCTCAATTTCATTTCCTTGAGGAATATTGTAATATTATAGACGTAAATTATTTTATATGGTTTATAAACTACCTATTTGACATGTAATATCATGAATAATTCATTATTAATGGTATTTTAAGTTTCAATTTGAATTATTTCATATAAGGGGGTTTGAATTAAGAGTTACCAAGGGTAAAGAATTTCATTACTCGATTTCTTTTTATTGGGTTATATTACTTCCTCGTTGTCATTAATATTCTATGATTATGTTTATAATGACTTTTGAATATCTATTAATTTATCTACACTTGTTATATGTGGATTTAGAATTGATATACATAATCAATTCATTGATTAATTTTGAATTCAACATTGTGATCATTTTGAGGGTTTATTTCACAATCTCATTATAATCGAGATTGTTTATTCTTGAATTTTCATTAAAGGAAATTATATGATCATTGATTAATAAAACCTTTAATTTTATTATCCTCTGGTTATTCATGATTATTTTCAAGTAAAATTACCATTTTCCTACTCTTTGGTACTTAAAATGTTTTATAATTGTTTTTTAATAAAATCTGACATCATTTCTCTCTTTAGTAGGAAATATATTTTCTTACAAAATAATGTTTTATAAAAATGTTTTAAAAATGTTTTACTTAACCTTTCAAAAATTATTTATTAAAATAAATTTTTACCCACATTTTATTTTAAAAAAAAATAAAAGTAATATTCTTGACGTTATCCAAAAAAGGCACTTTTCTAACCTTTTTACAATGCAAAAAGAATGTTATTTTTTTACCTTGTACAGAATTACCTGTCATCATTTCTTTGAAGCTTACTTTTCAATTTTAAAAAGATATTTTTAAATAAAATGTATTTAAAAGTGATTTTTAAATAGTAGTATTTTCAAAATGTTTTTCGAAATTAAAAGGATGTTTTCCTCAAGAATATTTTTAAAGATCTTTTTATTTCATTAACGACAATAAACCTTATTCTTACTCTAATAGGTATAAGTTTTATTGATACCATCCTTATTATTAATCTTCATGGTTTATAATTATTTTGACCAGGGATAGTATTTACATTCACTTTCTTGATTTATTTTTATAGTCCCTTGAAATATTCACTAGACATTAAATTTAACCTAATTATCCATATAATTAATCATGGATATGATTATTTCTTATACCGTATCTCATTTCTATATATAGTATTTTACTTTGAATTTTATTTGATTGGTTGGGAAAATATTGATAAATTTTTATCCTTTACTCAATACAGATATTTGATGATAAGGCACATTGTTTATTAATTAAATTGATTATTCGATATATGATTAATTCTTTGGACTGATAGTGATGGGTGGGCCCTGAACATTATATAGTCACTCGATACATCGATGGGTTCTCATGAGACATATCAGTTGGCCAAATTAAATGGGTTTCTACCTATAGTTTTAAACTATCTTTTGAAAGGTCTTGACGATATAGATTTTGATTGTTAAATCAATAATTATCCTTATTAATTTTACATTCCTTTATGTTTTGAAAATAATAAACCCATTTCTTAAGGAAAATTATCTTTCTCTAAAAATTATTTTCTTAAGGAAAATTTTCTTTCTCTAAGAGAAGTTGTATCCTTACCCATGGTTTTCAATGTCTTATTTAATTTTTTTCTCAAACCAAGTCTGACCATTTTTTTATTAATCCTAAAAATAGGATCCTTACATAACTTAGAACCTTAAATTTCCTTAGACTCTAATTTCCCTAGAATTGTGATTCCAAATTCTCTAGAAATCAGACTCCAAATTCATCAGAATTTAGACTTTGAATTCTCTAAAAATCAGAATCTAAATTCATTAGAATTCAGACTCCAAATTCTTTGGAAATCAAACTCTGAATTCCTCATAAATTAGATTATGAATTCATCATAAATCAGATTCCCAATTCCTGAAAATTCAGACTCTGAATATCTATTATTTCATAATTCGATTGTTCTTATTTTTAGACTCTGATTCTCAATTCCTTAAGAATCCGATTAAATGATTTTCTTATAGTTACCTCTTTTCCTTAAAGTAACATTTCATTTTATCAGATATTAAGAACGTTAATGTTTCTTAAGAAAATTTATGTTTCTTACACATGGTAATGTTTCCCAAGTTTTCTTATATGAAATGATTTCATAAAATCTATTTTTAGCTAACTGTTGGTTGAGTGACACGTGTCCATGTCCCTCTGAAATTCAAGGAAAAATATGATCATTGGATGAGGAGATGACTGTTGGGATTTTAGCCTATAAATACCCATCCATTTGAAGAGTTTGTGATGCATTGATACGCATTAACACATATATATATTACATGCTGTGATTTTTGTGAAGTGATTTATAGAGATATAGACTCGCATACCTTGTGGTAATGTTGTGAACAACTTTTTCAAGCTCTAAACAACTTATTCAGCCTGCCTAGTGTGATTTTGATTGGCTGATCAATAAAGGGATTCTAGGTATAGAAAGACAGAGGTTCCAACTACCTTAAAGTTCGAGGGCTTGTGAGGATAGCAAGATGGACTCTAATACTCTTATTGAGGTCTTACCCCAGTGTGGGTAAGACAAAATTTCTTGAAAGTATAAATCAAGAGACCTTTATCCAAGGTTTTTGGATACCCTTATCTTTGGGTTAAAATATTTCTTATACTTGTTTACTTTTTGTTGTTATAAGTTTTATTTTTTCTACATTTTTTAAAAAAAATAAAGTATAACTTTCTTATAATTTCTTATACTTGTGTACTCTATTAAATAAGATTATATATGTTTTAAGGTAGAATATTTCCCTAAGTAAACTTTTCTTAAGTTTCTTTATCGGATCCATATTTCTAAATCCTAAGAAAGATTATATCTTAGTTAATAACTAAAGAGGGTTTGTGAATCCATCTTTTTTAACTTTTTTAAACATAGATTTCCTTAATGATAAAAAAAAGTTTTTAAACCAGCAATTCACCCCCTCTTATAATTGATCATGTACATCTATTTTTTGATCCTAGAATTGGTATCAGAGGAGGTCTCTAAAATACTTATACTTACATATAAGTTTTCTTGCTCAAATTTTCTTTCTTAATTTTTCTTGTTCAGGTTTTTTTCTTAAAGATTTTTTAACTTTGTTTATAAACTTTTGTCACTATCAAGTTTTGTAGAAAAGATATTTTTTATTTTCTTATAGAATGGAAGGAATGAACATTAGTTTTATAGACAATCTAAATCCTACCAAAACACCAATTTTTTATAGTAATGATTATGAATACTAGAGAGATAGGATGAAGACCTTAATTATCAATACTAGTGTGGATAACTTTGTTATGCTTACTGGTGACTACAAGATTCCTGAAAAAGAAATCAGAACATTCAAAAATTAGAAAAAACAAGAATATAAACGAAAATACAAGGTACGCAATACTATTTTATGTTCCATGTCAATGAATATTTATAGTCAAATATCCTCTTGTGAAGTATCCAATATTATTTGGAAGAAACTTTAAGTTACACACTTTGGAACTTCAAAAGTGATAGAAACAAGAAGATCTGTGTTAAGAGCTGAATATCATGGATTTGTATTTCTTTATGGAGAACCTGTTTGCAAAGTACAATAATGATTTATGAATATCTTCAACAGTCTTAAATATATGAGAGAAAATTTACTTGATTATGAAGTTCTTATGGACAAGATAATTGATATCATTCCCAATGAGTGGGAATCTAAAAGGAAATCTATTTACAAAAATAGGAAAGTATCTAACATTACTCTTGATGAGTTATTTAGAACTCTTCTTCAGTATGAAATAAGAATAAAGAGAGATGTTGGATTAAATAAGAAAAATAATGCTAATGGAATCATTGATTTCATTACTACATATAAATCCAAGACTCAGGAAATGGTAACTAGATCTAAAGCTAAGAAAGCTGTTGTAGTATCTGATTCAAGTGATAGTGATCAGTCTGAGAATGAATTATCCAATATTACTTGAAGGATGAACAAGATTGTGGGAAAGAAATATTTTTAGTACATATATAATAAGAAAGACATAAAGGACAAGAAATATTCAGAATTAACTTTTTATGAATGCAAAAGGGCTAGACATATCAGACCTGATTGTCCTATGCTCAAGAGAAAAGATAGAAAGGATAAGCATTCTGAAAGGAACAGAAAGAATTACTACAAATATAAGGCTAATAAATTCCTAAAGTATAATGAAACATGGAGTGATAATGGTTGTTATTATTCATATGAATCCTCATAATATGAATCTTCTAGTCATAATAATATTAGTCTTATAAATAGATTACCTATTAAAAATCATTGTCTTATGGCTAAGGTACACAATTCTGAATCTTTAACCAATATCTCTTAAAATAAAAATTTTCCTAATGAATAATATTATGAATCCTTGGATTAATAATCTTCCTCATTAAAAGATAATACCTTACCTTGATTTGAAGAAGTCTCTATATTTTCTAAATTACTTGAAAATGATAATTTTAAGATAAAAAAGAAGTTAGAGAAAAAAAATTCTATAATTTCTATTTTAATAAAAGAAGTATCAGATCATTCTAAGGATCTTGATCAAGAAACTCTTGATTTTGAAAATGTTTCTAAAAACTTTAAGGAAGTTAATTCTGAGAAGGATAAACTTTATAAGGATCTTGAAAATGTTATTTATAAGAAAAATGTTTTTGAGAATAACTCAAACTCTAAGACTAATGACTATGAGGATTATAATTTAGTCATTAGACTAAAATCTGAAATATTTTCCTTAAATAAACTTTTATCAAATTTTACTTTGGGAAGGAAAGAATTTGATAAAATGTATTCACAAATTCGTCCTCTTATAAATAATTTTGGATTTGGTTACACTCATTCAAAACCTATTTTTAGTCACAATTATTTTGTTCCCCAAAGTGATCCTTTTTGTACTAAGTGTAAATATGGTGGAAATTGGGAGAAAAATTGTTCTTTAAATAAAACTCAATCCTTAGGTTTACATAAATCTTAATTTTCTAAGAAAATGTGGATACCTAAGATTTTAGTTTCTAATAGTTCTGGATCCCAGAAAGTTTGGATTCCAAAATTCTAACTATTTTATTTTTAGGAAAATAAAATAAGTGCCAACAACAATACATGGTACGTGGATAGTGGATGTTCCTAGAACATGACTAGTAACAAAAACTTCTTTAAAAATATTATCAAGACAAAAGGAGGAAAATTAACTTTTGGAGATAATGATCCAGGATAAATTGTTGGTATAGGTAACATTGTTATTCTTGGAAAAGCTTTAATTTCAAATGTTTTATTTGTTAAAGGACTTAAGCACAACCTTGTAAGCATAATCCAATTATGTGATGAAATTTACCGTGTGAATTTTAGGAATGATAAATGTCTAGTATAAAATTCTAAGGAAGAGTTTATTCTCTCTGCCCATAGGCATGAGAATGTGTATACACTAAACTTAAAAGACCTTATGAGACAAGATCTACCTTGTCTCAGTGAAATGGAAGATCAATTTTGGTTATGAAATAGAATACTAGGACATTGTAACCTTAGGAACTTATGAAAACTCTCAAAGAAAATACTTGTTAAGGATCTATCGGAGCTTAGATTTTATTCTTTTAAAGTTTTTTATCCTTGTCAATATGGAAAGCAACATAATTCAAGATTTAAATCAATTAGTAAAGTCTCAACTTCTAATGTATTACAGCTAGTGTATGTGGATCTTTTCAGTCTAACACAAACTGGAAGTATTGGAGTCAAATACTATGTATTTGTTTTAGTTTATGATTACACCAGATTTACTTGGGTTTATTTTCTAGCAAAAAAATATAAAGCCTTTTCTTATTTTAAATATTTTTCAGCCAAAGTTAAAGATGAGAAAAACCTTCAATTGATAACTATTCATAGTGATCATGGGAGAGAATTTGAAAATTCAGATTTTGAAACTTTTTATAGTAAGAAAGGCATTACTCATAACTTCTCAGCTTTAAGAACTCCTCAAAAAATTGTGTTGTTGAAAGAAGAAATTTAATTCTTCAAGAGATAACTAGAACCATGTTGAGTGAATATTCTATTTCTAAAAACTTTTGTATTAAATCTGTAAGTACTTCTTGTTATACTATAAACCGAGTTTTAATCAGACCTTTTCTTAATAAAACGCCTTATGAATTGTGTACTGGTCGAAAACCTAAAGTTTCTTACTTCAAAGTATTTGGATGAAAATTATTCATCTTAAATACTAAAGATAACTTACATAAATTAACACCCAAATTTGATGAAGCAATTTTCTTAGGATACTCCACTACTTCTAAGTCTTGTATATTTTTTAACAAAAATTCTTGTACTATTGAAGAAATAGTGCATGTTAAATTTTATGAAATTGATCCTTTTGTTTTTAAACAACCTCAACCTAGATATTCGGATGTGTTTTCAAAAACTAATTATCAACCTTTGATATAATATTCTTATAATAAGTAAAATACTCAAGAAAATGTTTCTACAGTATTTACCCCATAACATTTTTTAGCTTATATTGATGAACAGGTTTTAGAAAACCCGGATCAATTGTTTCTTAAGAATCATCCCAGTGATAGTATCATTGGTGATGTAAATTAACTTATAAGGACTAGAAGTTATTTAAGAAATGAAGTAGAACATCTATCATTTCTTTCCAAATTAGAACCTAAAAGTACTGATGAGGCTTTAGGTTATGATGATTGGAATAAAGCTATTAAAGATGAACTAAATGGATTCGAAAGGAACAAAGTCTGTAACTTAGTTAAAAGACCTAAAGAAACATCTATAATTGGTGTAAAATGGGTATTCATAAATAAATGTGATGAAAATGAAATCATTGTAATAAATAAATCAAGATTAGTTGTTAAAGTCTATAATCAATAAGAATGAATAGACTATGAAGAAACATACGCTCCAGTAGCTAGACTTGAATCTATTCGTATTCTACTAGACTTTGTAGCATTCTTCAATTTCAAACTTTTTCAAATGGATTTGAAGTGTGTTTTCTTTAATGGATATGTTCAAGAGGAAGTTTATGTTGAAAAACCTCCTGGTTTTGAAGACACGAAACATCTTGAACATGTTTTTAAACTTACCAAAGATTTATATGAACTTAAACAAGTCCCTAGAGCCTGGTATGATAGAATTTCAGGATTTTTGTTACAAAACAATTATGTTAAGGGAACTGAAAATCCAACCCTTTTATAAATAAAGATAAAAAATGTTTTGATTGTTCAAATTTATATTGATGACACTATATTCAGATCAACACAGCAATATCTAACTGATTCATTTGTGAATCTCATGAAATATGAGTTTGAACTAAGTATGATGGGTGAGTTAACATTTTTCCTTGGTTTTGAAATTTCTCAAAAACCAAAAGGAAATTATATATATCAACATAAGTATATTAAATATCTTCTTAATAAGTATGGATATGAAAACACTAAAAGTATAAGTACTCCAATCGGTACCTCAAATTCTCTTGATCTTGATGAAGCTAGGAAACTAGTAGATCAAACATCTTTTAGAGGTATGATAAGAAGTTTATTATAATTAACAGATAGCCATACATACTTGATATTTTAAATATTATTATATACAAGATATAAATCTAATCCAAAGGAATCTCATTTAAAAGTAGTGAAAATAATTTTTCACTGTTTAAAGGGAACCATGGATTTAGGACTTTTCTATTCTTCTGGAAATGATTTTGTTTTAAAACACTTTTTGGATGACGATTTTTGTGGATGTAGAATGGATAGGGAAAAGTAAATCCAGAACTTTTCATTTATTAGGAGATTAATTAGTTTATTTTTCATGAAATAAGCAACACTCAGTAGCACTTTCCACTTCTAAAGATGAATATGTAGTAGTTGGAAGTTGTTGTGTTTAAGTGTTGTGGATGCAACACACACTCACAAACTATGGAATGAGTTTTACCAAAACATAGATAATGTGTGATAATACTAATGTCATTTACCTAAGAAAAACCCTGCATATCACTCTTGTGAAAAGCACATAGTCATTAGGCATCACTTTATTAGGGATCACACACTTAAAGGACATATCATTCCTCAATTTATCGGGATTCAAGATCAACTTGTTGACATATTTACAAAATCTTTACTCTCTAATAAATTTGAATACATTAAACAAAATTTAGGAATGATAACCATAAGGTAATATTACATATTAACTTTATGTTAAAACCTATCTCCTTACATTAATATACTCCTTTTCATAGGGGGAGTACATATGTTTACTCTTTTTTATTTTCTTTCTCTTTTTTTTTCGGGACTTAAAATTTTATTTCCTTAACAAAAAAATTTCCCGAAACCTAAAATTTTCTTTACTTGATAAAAATATTTTTAACCTAAGATCTTCAAGAATAACCTTATCAATATTAATAATTCTTTCTAAGAAATCTAGAAAGTATTTTTCCTTACATAAATCTTCATAATTTCATTTTTTTTTTATTTGTTGGTATTTCTATCTTATTTTAAGAAAATTTTATTAGATTCACTTTCCTTAAATCTGATTTTTCCTTAAAACCTCAAAATATTGGAATCTTCAAATACTTCTTCAGAATTGATATTAACAGTCAGATCAGATCAAGTGAATATCAACCATTGGAATGTTTTGGGAATAAGAACAGTCTTCTTGAAGCCTATATAAAATACCCCCCCATATTCGCATCCCACATTTATTGTTTAAGTATTTTTGCACTGAAGCTCTTCCACCCTTCGAATCAGTTGTTCAGTTTTCTATATTTCCTTAAGGTCTGGATGTCTCTTGAAGTTTCCTTGAAAAATATGATGGTCTCTAACAAGGAACTCAAGTATTGGTTAATTTACAAAAAAAGTTTGGTGGAACCAAATTTATTTCGTAAGTATGATTCTTTAATTGCAAAAATCATTAAGAAAAATGGATGGGAAAGTCTTTGTGTTGCCAAAACAAATAATCAGGATCCATTTTATCCTGATCTACTTATAGAATTCTATGATTTGGTTAGTTTTTATAAACAAGGAGGATGAGAATGTTTTTCTTTCAAGATCTATGGGAAGACATATTCTTTATCTTTCAACAAGGCTAATAGTATATTAGACATACCTTATGAAGGAGAGGATATATTTTTCTCTCACAAGTTTCCAAATAAGGAAGGTAGTTTTGAGAAGGTTAATTCAATTGAATGTCTTGGACTTAAAGGATTTAAGTCGCCAAAGATCAATCATCTTTCAACCAATTTTATATTGTTAGCTCTGTTGATGCAAGGATTTTTCATTCTAAGAAAGGGACACAAGGATTCCCTTAAGAAATGTGATATATTCATGATGTATTTCTTAGTGAACCTTATAAAGATAAATCTAGTGAATTACATCCTTCTGACCATTAGAAATATCAAGAATAGAACCCTAAAGTATCAGATCATTATGTACCTGGTAATCTTGTCGAAGATTATCACCTTGTGCTTAGAATCTTTCAAAATTCCTTTCAACTCAAAACCTAAATTTTTTAAGATAATGTTGTTGAGTGATGATACTGTGAGGAGGATGAAAATTGGTTTCAGTATTAAGTCAGGAGAGTCTTATGATCTTCCTAATAGTGATGTTCAAGCTATCAGCAAGAAAGTTGGAACATGAGAAACTTCTAAGCAAACCCCAAAGAAAATAAAAGAACTAGAATTAAAAGAAAATTTACCAGTTCCAAAGTCATTATCCACTCCACCAAAGCCGAAAAGGCAAAAAACCTTTTTGATAAAGTAATAGCCAAGTGGAGATAGAAGAAGAATAAAAAGAAGGAAGGAGATGTGGTATTTGGATTAGATCCTTTTGAGGCTAAGGCATTGAAAATACAGGTAGCTAAAGAGCTTGAGAATCAAGAAAAAGAAAAAAATATAAAGAATAACATGTCAAAAGTCGAACTTGTCTAATCCTTGCTTAAAGATACTAAGAAATCATCTGAACGAATCCATGTACTAGAATCTTTCTTACAAGAATTAGTTCATATTGAAACTCCAGGAAAGAAAGTTTCAATTCTGGAACCCATTATAGAAGAAGAAGTAGTTCAGCAAAAAGAAGAGGAGGAGGGGAAAAAAGAAGAGTAAAGTGAAGATGTAATCAAAATGGTGTAAGAATATCAAGAGAATGAAATTCCTTCTGATAATTTGTCTATCATAAATTCCCAAGTTGAATAAACTAAGATAATCTCGCAAGGGAAAGATGATGATGTTCAGGATGAGGTTGATAAACCTTCTGATGATGAAAGTAGTAATCATGATTTTATTCATCCTAATGATGATAAAGAAGTTGGTGAAAAATTCACTGATGATGATGATAGAATAATTCAAGTTTTTGATAGTGATCATGATACTCTGAAAGTTAAGAAGGCAATCTATAAAGTTGAGAAGGGTAAGAAAGTGGTAGTTGATTCACCTAGGAAATTTGTGGTTGCAAAATCTAAGAAATATGTTGTTGGAACATCTAGGAGGAAAGTGTAAGAGCAAGATAAATTTCCCTCTCTAGTAAAGGAATATGCTTCATAATATTTATCTTATTTAGGACAAGATTTTTTTGTTTAGTCCTTGAAGAATCTAGTGAATACCATTACCTTATTTCCAATTATTGAATCTAGGTGTCAGTTGCTCCAAAAAACAATCTATTGACAGTCAAATTCTACAAGAATTCTCATGGAAAATTTTGTTAATCTTGAAGCTGAGTTCAATAATTTTCACATTGGTTATGATGCTCATAGAAGATATTGAGAAGAAATAACCAAATAGTATAATTCATTGATTAATGATCTAAAAATCATGGATGATTTCATGATTTAGTAAAGTATTCTTTTGATAAGTCAGATGAATTGATCAAGAACTTTTCAACAAGTATTTCAGAAAATCTAAATAAAGAGCAAGTTTACCAGATCCAGGAAGATAAATATTTGAATGGAAGGCTGAATTAGAATGCTCTAAATTTGAAAATAGAAAGAGAACTCAGGGAATAGTTGGAATAAAAGTTCAAATAGTAGAATAGGTGGTGAAGTCTCAAGACGAAATTCTTAAGTCTCAAGAAGAAAGAATCAAAGTTATTGAAAAGAAAAATCAGGATCAGGATCATCTCCTCAATAATTTCGAGGATGATCACAAATATTTGAAGAAGATAAAGGAAACCTTGAGAAAGTTAATTCCAAAGGAGAAGAACAAGGATGAATGATTTTCTTAAAATTCTTATCTTTTGTTGTATCTTCTTTGTAACAAATTTTTTCCATATTAATGAAATTTTTTATCTTTCCATTGTTTTGTATTGTATATTTATAACTTTTCAGGTACAATTTTATTTTTCTTTCCCTCCATTCCTTTTTGAAAATTACAAAGGGTGAGAAAAAAATTATCAAAAAGAATATTAAGAAATAATATTCTTAAGTAAGGGGGAGACTACTTAAAGAATAAATTATTAAGTAAGGAATAAGTAATTTATTTAAGAAAGAAAAGAACATGATCCTTAGGGATTCCAAAACCTAAGGTGGAGTTAGTCGTATTCATTATGGGGAATAAGTAAAGGGAGATAAGTATTTCTTTTAAAGTTCAAAAAGTGAAAACCTTATTCCTTATATTCTTTTTTAGGAAAAGTTGTTTGTGCTTTCCAAAAAGTGGGATATTGTTAAGTTAATAAGTATCCTTATGATTTTTCCAATCCTTTATGTTTTTAAAATCACAAACACATTTCTTAAGTAAAATTATCATTCTCCAATAATTATTTTATTAAGAAAATTTTTATTTCTCTAAGAAAATTTTTGTCCTTACCCTTAGTTTTTAATGTATTATTTAATGTCTTCTCAAACCAAGTCTAACCATTTTTTTTCTAAAGCCTGAAAATCATATCCTTACCTAACTTATAACCTTACAGTTCCTTAGACTCTGATTTCCCTAGAATTGTGATTCGAAATTCTATAGTAATAAGACTCTGAATTCATCATAATTTAGACTTTGAATTCAATAGAAATTAGACTCTAAATTCATCAGAATTCAGACTCCTAATTATCTAGAAATCAGACTCCAAATTTATCCGAATTCAGACTCAAAATTATCTAGAAATTAGACTCTAAAATCCTCATAAATCATATTCCAAATTCCTCATAAATCATATTCTAAATTCCTCATAATTTAGACTCTGAATATCTATTATTTCATAATATGATTGTTTATATTTTTAAACTCCAATTATTAATTCCTTAAGAATATGATTAAATTATTTTCTTAAAATTACCCCTTTTCCTTAAAGTAACATTTAATTTTATCAAATCTTAAGCATGTTAATGTTTCTTAATAAAATTTATGTTTCTTACACATGGTAATGTTTCCCAAGTTTTTTTACATGAAACAATGTCATAAAATCTTCTTTTAACTAACAGTTGGTTGAGTGACACGTATCCAGGTCCCTCCAAAATTCAAGGAAAAATATGATTGTTAGAGGAGGAGATGACTGTTGGGATTTGAGCCTATAAATACCCATCTATTTAAAGAGTTAGAGATATGTTGATACATGTTGAAACATATAGATATTACATGTTATGATGTTGTGAAGTGATTTCTAGATAGAGAGACTTACATGCCTTGTGTGAATGTTGTGAACAACTTGTTTAAGCTATGAACAACTTGTTCAGCCTACCTAGTACGATTCTGATTGGTTGATCAATCTAGGGGTTCCGAGGATAGCAATACAGAGGTTCCAACTACCTTAAATTTAGAGGGCTTGTTGGGATATAAAGATAGAATCTGATACTCTTATTGAGGGCTTACCCTATTGTGGGTAAGATAGACTTTCTTGAAAGTATAAATCAAGGGACCTTTATCCAAGTTTTTTGGATACCCTTCTCTTTGGGTTAAAAGATTTTTTATACTTATTTACTTGTTGTTGTTGCAAGTTTTATTTCAGATGCATTTTGTTAAAGAAAGAAAGTATAACTTTATTATACTTTCTTATATTTGTATACTCTGATAAATAAGATTTTATACACTTTAAGGTAGAATCTTTACCTAAGTGAACTTTTCTTAAGTTTCTTTATCAGATTCATATTTCCAAATCATAAGCAAGATTATATCTTAGTTAAGAACTAAATACGGTTTGTGAATCCATCTTTTTTAACTTTGTTAAACATAGATTCTTTTAAGGATAAAAACAAAAGTTTTTAAACCTATAATTCACCCCCCCCCCATCATCTTTTAATTGAGAATATACATCTATTTTTCGATCCTACATTGATGTGCCTCACACATAATGTCCAATAATTAAGCATTGTATTCATTTATAATTCAATTATTTTTATTATTATTTATCCATGAGATATTAAATTTTCCATTATCTGTGGATAAATTTTATTCTCTATTTATTGATTTAATGACATGTTTTTTCAATTATTTATCTTGCCATATTATTTGTGTCTTATCTAGTTATTTAAATGGCATGTGTGTTCAGTTATTTACCTTTATATATTTATTATCCATTATTGATTCATGATAACTTTCATTGTACTTAACCCTTACTGATCATTTGAGCTCAGCCTTATTTTCTTTTCTTTCCCCAGGATTTCATGAATTATATTAAGAAAGATATGTAATGATATGCTAGAGGGAATAAAGTTAATTTAAAAAAACAATTATGTTTTAATTTGTATATTCATTTTTAATACAATACTCGTGTATGTATCTAGTTTACCAAGAATACTAAAATGATCGGTCCTTTAGGATTTGATTTCTTATAATCATGCTAATGTAATCGTATTAGGAATCGGCTCCAAGATTTATAGGATCAGGGTGGTATATTTTGTATCTAAGTAAGTTTAGTAGAAAACTTGGGAACTAGATTTAGGAAAACATATATTGGGAAGCATAACCCTAAGATATACTTTGAGGATAAATATAGATAAGTATCTTAATGTTTTGGTAAGGTATAGATTATGTGGTATTTCCTAGGAATACATCTCTATCTGGATAGTATCATGGATTTATAAGTTTAATATTAAAGATAATTTCAAAGACTTAAACACCTCTTATTAGATTTTATGTGATGGGAGTCTACCAAGATTAAAGATATTTTAGATGAAATTAATAGCAATACAACCCATTAGTCTAGTACATGTTTTAGTGGAAAAGTTATTTGAGGAATAATTCCTTTACATTTTTTAGATATAAGTTTAAAGGTATTGATAACCTTTAGGGTTAATATGATCATTAATGATGTTGCAATAATATTTAAATAAGTTTATTACACTTTGTAAACAAAATAGGTTGTATTGAAAACCATAGAGAAAAGGTTATTCAATGATTAATTTTATTTCAAGGATGTCTATCATATCTTTGTGAACATCAAAGGAATTGTATTAATATAGTTTAAAAAAAGGACAAACCACATGCAGGGTGACAACCCATTGCATCTGGTGGGCTGGTGGGGCTTGAACCCATGACCGAATGATGATAAGGGTTTCGTGCCTACCACTAGACTACACAATGTCCTAGTTAATATGTCATTTTTTTAGTTAAATAATTTTACAAATAAATATTAATTATGAACCAATAGTATTAATTCTTTGGTTTAGAGATTAAGGTATTAACCATATTGGTTTTTGAAAATAGTTATAGATAGATATAAAGACTTGTTTTATGGATCTTGTGATCTGTTAAAAGTGAATTTTAGAACTTCAAAAATAACAAAAAAAATTAGGTATTCATTTCTTGGAGTGAATGGAAAATTTTGAAATTGATCAAAGAATAATAAAAGGAATAAATTATGTTTATGAAATAGAAATATGTTAAGTAAGTATATTTCCTTATATACTTAGGCAGTAAAAGAATCACTCAACAATAGGAAAATGATCTTAAAAAATGTTATCATAATACCTTAATTTTTGTTGAATTGGTGGTCATTTAAATTATCACAGATTTATGGATTTGAGGCCTTAAAATTTCCATTAATCATTCACTTATTTGTGATCAATGACCTCAATCACTCCCTATGATTATTTATGCCTTTAATCCAAGTCTATATTTTCACTTTCCACTAATGTCCTCCTATATAGAAACCTAGTTGTATGTTATTCCAAGTGAACAATGTACTTATGACTCTCTATTATCAATAAGATCATTTACCAACCTGTATCATAGTGTGGTATTTCAATGAATTAATTTTCAAATATCAAACCATTGATTACCATGATCGAGTTAAATGGTGAGGATGTAATTTATTTAAGGTGGGGAGAATGTAACACCCCGAAAATTCTAAAAGAATAACATTTTGTTCAATAGTGTGTATGACATGCCACACCAAGTGTAAAATAGAATATAACATCTCAATAATTTATGATATATTTAATATTTTAAACAAATTCAATTTATTATGTATCTTGGTCTGTATGGAATGCCGATTTTAGCTTGCATTACATGCAACAACAAGTTCCTTCGAAGGCTTGCGTTATACACAAGACCAAGTTTTACCAAATACTATTAATATTATTATTTCAAAATTTCTCATAGACGTTAAATTAGAAGTTATGAATAATGTTAAATATCTTATGAAAATATATGTTTGAATTCATTGGTTACTAATTAAATATAAATGAATATAAAAACCAATTGAAAATAAATGAAATGTTTTTATAAAGAACTATTTTTATACTCCCAAAGAAATTTTATATTAATAAATTAAATTAATTAATATTAGTGAAATATATTAATAAAATATATATATATATATATTATATATTCAATCAAATATTTTTTACATTCATCCAGTAGATTTTATAGGCAAAAGATAAGAACAAATCTAATTTTACGCATAAAAATCTATATTTTTCTAAATGTGGTTTTACCTCCTTTTAATGATGCACTTATTTTAAATATAAATTTTGAAAACTTTATAAAATTTATTTTTAATAATAAAATTTATTTTTTAAAACATAATTTCAAAATTATCTTTGAGTGAATTTTTTTTATTTTTATGAGAAGTTCCATTTTTTGATGAATAATGAAAAATACTGAATTTTAATTGAAAACTGACTTTTCATATAAATAATTTATAATGTTAAATTATATTTTGAATTAGTTTTAAAGTCAGAATAGATAAATTATACATATATTGATACAATATAGGTCATTTTAATCAATTTCATATTGAATTTTGATATAAAAACGTTTCAAACTTTTGATTATTTTTACTTTAAAAACCCACTTTCTCATCCCATCTACGGGATTAACTTTAAATTAATGTATGCCACTGATGTAATTTAAATTTGGAAAAATTTATTCCATATTTGGAATCATAATTATTTCTAATTTCTAATAAGTTAAACTTAGTTTTTTACCAAAAATATTAGTGAAAGAAATTAAAATTAATTGTAGTGATTAAGGTGAAAATGAGTTTGCTTAGTGGTTAAACTTTAATCTTAAGGGGTAAAATGACCTAGAAACTTTTAAAAAACCCATTTTATGTCCATAGTTAGACCATATATCCCATTTTATTTAATTTTTTCATTATTTTATTCAAATGATTTAATGGATACCTCTCAATAGTGTTTACTTTTTTATATTTATAAGAATATCACTCCTCCTCCACTATAAAAGGGCACTCAACCCCCTCACTTATTCACACATATAAAGCCCTTTTACTTGAAAAAACCCTACCAAACTCACCTCAAAACAACCCTTTGCTAATCTTAAAATCCTATCATTGGGAATAAATCAAAACAAGGAATGATTTTGGTATAAACCAAAAGGAGTTACCCAAAGAAGAGGTAACATTCTTCAACGTGCACTTTTGTTTTATTTCTGTCTCTACTCCTTAAATTATTCTTATATAATGATTATATAATAAACATGATATCTTAAATATACCTAGATTTTTTCATGTTAATATTATAACCTAAAACTTCATACACTTCTATCAAATGGGATATGCAATCATCGTTCGTGTGTACGGCTGATTATCGCCTCGCGAACCGATGTCATTTGTTCTTCCATTACCACATTTAAAGGTTGGTAATGATGATGTATTTATAGTTTATTTATTATATTTATGATATATTCATAGTTATTAAATTATTATATAACACATACATTCATGCTTTACATTTTTTGGGAATATGATAACATCATTTGTGGATGTGTGGACTACTACATCCTCAAAGTGATGTGATTCAATCACAGATTACATGGAATATATTAAGGATGGTTTTAATAAAAATATATGATGTGTATGATATAAATATTATACTTTAATTATAATTTATATACATCATTTACTTTTCATTATTTTAATATTTTAAGAAAATGGAAATAATATTCATGTGTACGTACGACCTACCGTCTCCATAAACGATGTATTTCATTTCCTATCTCCAAATTTTATGGATTAATATAAATACATATATAATAAATATATATGATATTCACATAATGGTTTAAATTATATATATTATGAAATCGTGATCTATGTAAGATAAACGAACAAGTCGAAACATACTTGAAAAACAAAGCAATTAACACCCAAAACAATGAAAATAATGAAATATTATTAACAAACGGGTGATAAGATGTTATAAAAGGATTATATATGATACCATAAATATTAATATGGTTCTAGATTAAGATATTAAAATGTTTAAAATCATTATACAGGAGGTTAAATAGCGTTCAAAAAAATGAGCATACGGTAAGGGATTCAAGTCTCACTTTTTCTTCCATGTGGCATAAGCCATATTCACCACTTATTTTTTTGTGGTGTATATACTGACCCTATTGTATTTTATATCATTAAATAATTTATAAACAGGTTATTTAAGTTTTAATTTGAATTTATTTATTTCACAAGGCTTATGATTCAAAAGTTACCAAGTGGTAAGGCATTCTTGTCTTACTTTTTCTTCCATGATCCATATATCATATTCACCACTTATTTCTTTTGTGTGGTGTATATACTACCACTATTTTATTTAATATCATAAAATAATTTATCATCATGACATTTAAAGTTTAATTTTAAGTTATTTATTTTATGGGGATTATGATTCAAAAGTTACCAAGTGGTAAGGGATTCTGTCTCAATTTCATTTCATTGAGGCATATTGTAAGGTTATACACCTAACTTCTTTTATATAGTGTATAAACTATCCATTTTACATGTAATATCATGAATAATTAATTATTCATGGTATTTTAAGGTTAAATTTGAATTATTTTATCCAAGGGGATTTGAATTAAGGGTTACCAAGTGGTAAAGAATTTCATAACTCAATTTCTTTTCATTGAGTTATATTACTTCCTCATTTTTGTTAATATTATATAATTATTTGTACAATGACTTTTGAATATATATTTATTTATTTACACTTATTCAATGTGTATTTAAAATTGATACATATAATCAATTCATTGATTAATTCTCACTTCAATGTTATGATCATTTTAAGGGTTTCTTTCACAATCTCATTCTAATCAAGATTGTTTATTCTTGAATTTAAATTAAAGAATATTATATGATCATTGATTATTAAACCCTTTAATTTTATTATATAATGTACATTCATGGTTATTTTCAAGTAAAAGTTCCATTTTTCACTCTTTGGTACTTAAAATGTTTTATAAAATGTTTTTAATGAAATATGACTTCATTTCTCTCTTCAGTCAGAAATCTATTTCTTACAAAATAATGTTTTCTAAAAAAATCCTTAATATTTTCAAAATTATTTATTAAAATAAAATTTTAACCACTTTTTCTTTTACAAAAGGTTTTTAAATGAATCTTCTTATAGATTTCTAAATAAGGCACATTCCTAACCTTTTTACAATGTAAAAGGAATGTTTTTTTTACATCATAAAAAATTACCCATCATTATTTATTTGAAGATTACTTTACAATTTTACAAATATATTTTTAAAGAAATTTTTTTTATAAGTTATTTTCAAAGAAAAGTATTTTCAAAATATTTTCAAAATGAAAAGTATATTTCTCTTAAGAATATTTTTAAATATCTTTTTATTTCAACAATGACAATGACATTTATTCTTACTCTAATGGGTATATGTCATATTGATATCATCCCTATTCTTCCTCTTAATGGTTTATGATTATTTTGATCAAGGACAGTATTTATATTTACTTACTTGATTCATTTTTTGTGTCCCATTTAAATATAAACTATACATTAAATTTCTCCTAATTATCCATATCGTGTATCATTAATATTCTTGTTTTTTTAAACCATATATCATTTATCATGAATATTCTTATTTTTTAAAACCACATATCATTTATATATATATTGTTTTAATTTAAAAGTTATTTTATTAACTGGGGAAATATTTATAAATATGTATTGTTTACTTAATATGGATATTTTATGATATGGTGAATTTTTTATAATTTAAATTCATTATTCAATATATGAGGAATCCTTTGGATTGGCAATGATGGGTGGGGCCCAGACTTTATATAGACCCTCAATGCATTGAGAGTTTCTCATGAGATAAATCAATTTTCCAAATTAAATAGGTTTCCACCTATAGTTTTAAACCATCTTGTGAAAGGTCTTGATGGTATAAGTTTTTTTATGCCTCAGACATAACATCCAATAATTAAGCATTAACTTCATTTAGAATTCAGTTATTGTTATTATTATTTATACATGAGATCTTCACTTTGACATTACCTATGGTTGAATTTCATTATTTGATTATTGATTTAATTACATGTGTGTTTAGTTATTTAGTTTTCCATGTTATTTATGCCTTATCCAGTTATTTACCTTGCTATATTGATTATTCATTATTTATTCATGATTACTTCTGTTATATTTAACCCTTACTGATCATTTAGGATCACCCATATTTTGTTTCTTTTCCCCAAAATTTCCTAAAGTATACTATGAAATATATGAAAGTATATTCTAGATGAAATAAAGTTATTTTCAAAAAAAATGTTGTAATTTGTGTATTCATTTGTAATATAAGACTCGTGTATGTATCTAGTTTACCAATACTATTAAACTAATAGGTCCTTTGGGATTTGATTTCATATAATCATGCCAATGAAATCATAGTAGAAACTAGATTTGTTATTTTCCTATTCGTGTGCTACATTTGATACTTTAATTTATTATAAAAACATTTTAAATTTAAAAAATGGATTTTTTTTCAGAAACAATTGTTTTTCATTGCATTTTGCAGGTTTAAATTTAAATTAAATTATGAAAATTTTGTGTTTTTAATTTTGAAAAATGGATTTCATATTTGGATTCAGGAATTAAAAATTATGTAAATAGTTTCATTTTATTTTTATCCAATATAAATAGTAACATTAGTAATTTTTATTACCACAATAAAGGGTAAATTAGGTAATTAAGGGTAAAAATAAAATGATAAGGACCAGAAAATAAACCTAACACTTGCCCTAATTTTATTGGATGAGTTAGGTTCTACTATAATCATCTAAGGATTGAAATAATAACCTTTTGGAACCAATTGTATTAGATTTAACATTTATAATATTTTATTTAAAGAAAATTCAAAGATGTAATACTCATGTTTTTAATAACTATAACATTTCTAATATATAGTTATTCAGAAGATATCTTAGACTATATGTAACGACTCGACCCTAGTTTCCCGGAGTCAGTGCCTTATTTGATTACATTGGCATATAAACAAGTAACATGCATCCTGAAGGACCGAGTATTTTAGTATTATTGAAAATAAGATACATACATAAGTTCATCATTACAACTTGAAACGAAAAACAAAATAGAAATTTCTTTGACAACATCCATAAATCCTAGGTTATTTCAACATTTCATTCATAATAAAATTCTTCATGACCTGAGAAAGTTAAACATAATAAATGGGTGATCTCATATGGTTAGTAAGGGTAAGCAATCATAACATAAACATTAGGCATGTAGAATAACCAAAAATATATGCCTTTAACGATAACTTGAACACATTATGGAAGAAATAAGAGTTGAATAAATAAATCCATAATGAAACATAATCATGGGTATTCTACTATCCAAATAACCACATGAACCATCAATACTATTTTTATAATTATGAAATGCATAATGTGGGACAAAAAAATCATACTGTCAAGGTCTCGTGCCAAGACCATAAATAATCATTTTGTCAAGGCCTTGTGCCAAGACCATAGTTTATCTCATGAGACCTACCGATACACCGAGGGGCTATAGATGGACCCACCCAAAACTTAATATTTCCAATTCATTCCTCGTATGAACAGGTATAAACATAAACAATATATACATTCATATTGAAATTAATATATGAAACCCAAAAAACTTTCCCCGAACATTAAGCATACACTCTAACCATTTAAAGTAAATTGGTGAATAGTTTTAAGATAGAAAATCCACAGTCAAAACATAGGGGATTATATCATAAACAATTAACCCCATTTAAACATAAGAATCAACATGGGTGTTGAAATGGGTGAAAATACTCTTTTAAAATCATCAAGTAATTCTTGTTATAAAAACCCTTTTACTTGGAAAAGAAGATTTCTTTTGGAAAAGTCTTTATATAAAAATATAACTTAAGTAAGATAGTATTTTCATAATAAAATGAGTTATTTTAGAAAGATAATGGTTTCTAAAAACATATTATAGAGTTCTCTTGAAAGTAGGTAAGAATTTGAGAAATTCCCTTGAATCGGGCTTGTATTTTGGAAACAATTGTATAAGTTACTTTTAAAATGTGTAACTACCCATAAAATAAAGAAGGATTATGGTTTGTAAACATATATAGTGCAATCACATAGAATTTATGAGTATTAAATAATAATACAAAATAATTTAATTGAGGTAAGTAGACAATAAAAGTAACTCGAATGAAAATGGAGGTTCGGGTGGAAAACCTTTACCACTTTGTAATCAATCGATTCGTATGCCCCAAAATTAATAATATTAAAATGATACATTGGATTCCATGAAAATAAAGATATTAATGATATGTTTCATCAATGGGTAGTATACATTCACCATACATAATTATTAGTAGTGAATAGGGAAAATCTCACAAAAATGGAAATGAGATGAAGAAACCCTTACCATAAGTCCGAATGTGTTCCGCTCTTGAACTTAAGGTCTTGGAATATGAAATTAGACTTATTAATAACTTATTTAAGAACCTATTATACATTTATTTAGTTTATCACAATTATTTTTAGCTCATTTATGTTCTTATTGATAAGTTATTATATTGAATTTTGTCGTTCTGGAGTGTTCGTTTTCTTGATTTTCATAATCGGTTCACTTATTTTAAAGTAATGGAGTTCATGTGGAATGGATGTAAATATTCAGAATTGAAATTAAATGTTATTTATAAAAATATAGAAGTGTTAATGTTCATTTATATCATTTTGTTACATGGAAATATGATGAATCATTAGATGAAATATTAATGACATTCACTTAGATTATTTTAGCGGTATTTTGATTATTAGGAACTAGTTTGGTTATATGATTTAATAATATGTACGTATACTGGTTCCTAAATATTAATTAGGATATAATACATATATTATAGTCTGTTTCAACCATCAAAATGGTTTCATGACCATTAATTAAGGAGAAATTTAAGAACGAAACTTCGTTTTCCACGAAGGTTATAAATTGGAAGCTCATGGACGTTGATTTCGTTTATAAAATAAAAGGGAGAGAGTAAGAATATTGATGATGTTTCTTCCATTCACATGATATAATTCCAGTATATAGATGATTCTAGATTATCATGGTCATTTTTACATAGGAGGTGGGTATAGGATAACAAAAGAAGATAAATTGAAATGAAACTAAATGAAAAAGAAGGGTGCTTTACCTCTTGAAATAACCTCCTTGAGAACCTCCTTAAGGGAATGGGTTTTGATATTTTGGAAATAAAAAGAGATTATTGGACTTAGGGAGTGACTAGGTAAGGGTATTTGGGCAGAAATTTTAGGAGTTTCAAGGCTTAGAGGACTTAAGAGAAGAGGGAGTGAGGGGGGGTTATAGTGAAGGAGAGGAGTAAATTTTGAATATTTTATTCATTATTTTATTATTTCTCTCAAGACAACCAATAATGTTGTTTCATGTGACCCATAATAGTAATAAGTGTGTGTGAGTTCAAACCAAGTGGCCTTACATTACTTATGATGTCATAAATAGTGTATTTAACTAATAATTTGTATATACGGTATTTTACCGTATTTCACTATTCATCAAAAATTCAAGAATTTCAGAAAAATCTCAAAAATTTACCCCAACCATTTTTCGATGTGTAGAATTCAAAAATGAACTCCATTTTTCAAAAATAATTTTCTAAATATAATAATTTAATTTTTAAATAAAATCATAGTTAATTTGAAAAATAACAATTTTAAAGGTATAATTAGTTTTATATCACATTGAAAAATTAATTAAGATCCCATTATTTTATTACCTTAATAAAATAAAATAATATCATTATTTATTATTCATAAGGGGCATATTACTATTCATATTACTTTTCATAAGGTTATGTTACAATTCACCAAAAATCAAGTTTGTTCTATTAGACTCCATCTTACTGATCACAACTCTAGATGACTATTTTTCAAAATTCAAACTATAAAAGAGGCAAAGTTGTGTTTAACAGCTAGATTATAAAATGTTTTGTTTTTTAGGGACTCAGTGTTTCATGCATTCAATATTTATTTTAAAAACATTAGTGTGTTACATTCTCCCATCCTTACAAAAATTTCATCCTCAAAATTCACAAAATGTTACCTAAAAAGATTCGGGTATGTCTTCAACATAAGCTCCTCAGGCTCCCTTGTTGCCTCTTCGATTTTATGATTCCTCCAAATTATCTTTACTAGATGAGTTGTCTAATTTCTCAACACTTGTTCTTTAGTTTCGAGAATCTGGATAGGCTCTTCATAATAATATAGGTCAGGTTTTAACTCTATACCTCTAGAAGTGAGGACATGTGTTGGGTCTGACATGTACTTTCTCAGCAATGAGACATGGAACATGTTGTGTACTTTGGACAGTCTAGGCGGAATAGCCAAATGATATGTAATAGTTCTAATTCTATCCAGAATTTCAGAAGTCCCAATATATATAGGGCTCAGTTTCTATTTCTTTCCAAATATTATAACACCCTTCCATAGAGATACTTTCAAGAAAATGTGATATCCCACTTGAAATTCCATATCCTTCCTTCGATTATCGGCATAGCTCTTTTGTCTACTTTGTGCTATTTTGATATGGATTGAATAGTATTCACCTTCGTTGTTGTTTCCTCCACGAGCTCTGGACCCACACGCCTCCTTTCTCCAACTTCATCCTAACAAGTTAGTGCGCGACATATATTTCCATACAATGCTTCATATGGAACCATTTGAATACTTGAATGGAAACTATTATTGTAGGAAAACTACACTAAAGGTAAGTATTAATCCCACATACCTTGGAAGTCAAGTGAACATGATCTCAACATGTCCTCTAAGGTTTGGATCGTTGTTGACGCTCCTTTCCATCACAGAGTCTAATGAATGGCAAAGGGGGATACCTTAAGCACAAAGAGAGTCATCCTTTAAAGAACATCAAAAATTGACAAAGGCATGAACAAGAAAACCTTTAATAATGGGTCGCGCTAGTTTTCTTTTGGTCGCGCAAGTCACTTGCGCGCCATATTTGGGTCGCGCAAGTCACTTGCGCGCCCTATTCATTTTTTCGCCCAAGGTGTTCAGTGGCCTATAAATAGCCCCTATGGTCCCCCCATTTGAGGGACGAATTTTACAAAACTCAGATTCAAGCTCTGGTCACCCAAGTCTTTTTCTGACATCTTTCGAACACTTTTAAGGTAATTCTTTACCAAGAATGGAAGCTCTAAAGAGGAAGAATAAGGCCTAAGTATTAGAACTCATCAATACTTGCGCGCAGCCTTTCCCTCTCAAGGGAACTTGCGCACCACCCTTCTGGAAGCCTCTAGGGATGATACTAAGGGATTGAGTTCAAAGTCTCCCAAGTATTACCCTATGGAGTCTTCGTCGCCCAAGGTGACTCATGTCGCACAAGTATACTTGCGCGACCAGGACTTGCGCGCCTCCTTACTACTCACCTCCTTTCTTCAAATCCACCTCTCCTCTTCAAAGATAGCCTTCAAAACCCTCTTCAAATCCATTTGTGGCATAGTTCCTTTGTTGGATTCCTTATCTGAGAGGAATTCATTGGGCCTCCTTCTTAGGAGTAAGCCCCAAATTACAAGTCCTCTTAATATCAACCTCCTCCTCAGGAGTAAGTCCCAGTATTAATTTCTTTTGATTTGTGCATCCTTCTCAGGAATAAAACTCAATCATAAGTCCTTCTTAATTTGGGATTCCTTTTCAGGAGTAATTCTCGGGTTAAAATCCCAAATCTCTATAAAGTACAAATACCTTTATGGACCCTGATCTTGGGCAGTCATACATACGTAAGCCCCACATAATTTCTTATGATTGCATCTTTTTTGGTACAATCGTTAGTTTTACTGATACCTCTTGTTTATCACACTGAGCATGACTCACGTGAGCTGAGAGTGTAAAAGTAATTACGACATCTCTCTTTGGGCCATTAATCATGCATAAACATCATACTTCTTCACCTGAACTACGTGTACTTTGATCTCTTCCTTAAAAGTAGAGTACGTAGGAAGCCTTTATAAGGTTCAAGCCCATATTTCATTAATTATTTTTCATCTCATATGACATTAAACTATATCCTTATTATTGAACTACGTGGGTTCTGATTACTTTATTTTTAATAAGGATACGTAGGTATCCCATCTGTGGGTACAATCCCAACTCTGAAATAATCCTATCTTTTTGAATGACAATAAACTTCAAGTGCCCCACTGAGTGGATTTAAAACCAGTATGGTCATCATAATGACCAAGATATTTCTATATAATGTGTGGAAGGATACCATTGACTAATAATCTCTAAATCATATGGATGATTCTCTATTGATGAATAACCTTAAATACATATAAAAGACTCTCTAAATTCCCTACATATCAATCATTTATTGCAAGATCTAAAGGAAAAACTCATTTTCATGCTTGGTAAATTAATAAGGATTCATGAACATAACTTAAATCTATAAGAGAGTCCCGGAGTAGACAATAATTCCCCCAAAAAAGGTGTGATGAGTCTAAACTCTCATCCTCTCGACCAATGCAAATTCTTAAGCCTCATCAGTCCACAACTAATGGGTACCTACCTTTGGAAAGTAGGTCTAAATAGATATATAATCATTGGATGTTTCCGGTTCTACGAATAAACCCGTTAGAAACCGATTAGAAATTTTGAACCTTAAAACAAACAAGGTCATCCCCATTTCCAGGAGAAACAAAAAATTGTAAACCCGACATGAATCCTTAAACAAGTTAAATGATGTTTTAATTATTTGTTAGGCCCCTATTTAACTCAATGTGAGGGCCAACAAAGCAATCAATAACATATGTGCTCATCCAAAAGATGTAGTCTGGTCAAACTTATCTTGATTATGTATGTTATATCAAACAAGCACTCTTTTCCAATATCTTTTTGCAATAAAGAAATGGATTCTTTAAAGTTCACACCTTTGAATGCCTTGGCCGCTACTCCTACTGGATCCTCGTCCGCTCTGAGGATGACATCACCTACTCAGCATCTTCAACGCTGGATCTCAAATGCATTGGTTAAGGAATACCATCAACACGGTACCATCCCAACTCTGGAGACTGCTCAAAAATCCCTCCAAGTTAATAACTCACCCTGGTTGTCTGGACAGTGAAGACCAGTGGTCAAGAAGCAGGTGGTTCCAACCACTGTCTCTAACTGTTTCGGGTCGTTATCCCCGGAACGCAATCACCAGTCTCTCCCATATTATAGGGAGGTGAATGAAGAGGTCACCCAAGGCCTCAATTCAAGAAGACAGGAGTCCTTTATGAGGTCTCCCATCAGAAATCACCACCAGACTCGTGCGGTAGTGCACCCTCAACATGATGAGGGTATCGCCTTTAGGGGTTCAACTCAGGTTCCTCATACCCGAGCACGTAAGACGAACTGTTAGAGGCGAAATTCGGATAATAGGGAGCAAGTTTTTATTTCTGCCCCCTTCAGAGAAGTCCATCAATCTAACTTGATGGAAAACAATGAGCAGGCATATACACCCATCCTTCCTGATTTTACTTCCCAGAAGACTCGTCTGGCAGTAACACGCCAATCCCGCTAGGCAATTGCGATGGAGTATTATAGGCAGGCATATACACCTGTTTATAATTCATCATCTAGTCAGCAGGCTCATCTGACTGCAACCAAATAAACTTGCCAATTAAATATGGTGGAGAACAATCAGCAGGCACATGCACCTGTAATTCATCAGGCTAACCAACAGTCTCGTTTGGTAGCACCCGGAGATGTCAATTGGAAAGATCCAATGACAAGCATGAGGCAGACATAATTTTCTGCCCCCACATATGAGTACTGTCAGGATTCACTGACAGGAAAAGGAGAACAAGAGCAGGAATACACACCTACTCCAAGCATGTAATAGACGTATATTCATGTTCCGGCAGCTAAAGTCACAAAGAACATTCTGACAATAGTGAAAGAGTAGAAACAAATCCCTACCCATATTCTAGATACCTGTCAGAATATTATAAAAACTTCAGCAGCATCACAGGGAAATAATCATGGATCTATCCCTATCAGTGGAGTGACTCATCAACATATCACTCCGGAGCAGATATACACCTCTGTCCCAGTCCAAGAGGGTTGCGGGGAATACTCCCCCATGTCATACGGACAATCAAGTCAGGCACATACACCTGATTTGAATGGAGATAATCAGCCTAACCTAACCATTTCTCCTGAGCAGGCACATACACCTGCCCATAATAACCAATTTCGTCAATAATTGGTTTCCAAAGTGAGTAAGAAGACGTCTAAGAAAAAAGACTTGTCTAGCACAGTTGAGAAATCAAGATCCAATATTCAATAAGGCCTTTCTCTATGCTAGAGTTCTTGAAGACCTAAGATAATTATCTGTTACAACTCAAGATTATACTCTCTCATTTCTAGATTCTAGAAGTAACAACAACAATTCTGAAGGTCTTCATCATACATTTCCTCATGAAGGTTTTCTTTATGACAATTCGGTCGATCTAGAAGTATCATCCTCAGATGAGAGCCGCAATAACCCTCTGCATGGCCAGAAGTCCAAGGAGAAAGAGGTTTCATCTTTTATTATAACCCACCATGGTGGTCCTCCCCATGATGATGAATTTAGATTTGAAAGTCCTCTCTGCAGTAATAATTCTCATTGCCTGGAAAATTCTTCAATGGACAATGTAGTAACGAGAAAGCCCTCTTATCTTGAGGCACTTGAAAATGTGAAGTCAGTCATGTTTAATGCTTTACCGCTAGCAGGTGAAATACTTTCTCAATCAGAAGATAGCCCGGGGTGTAGGTCATTCTCTGAACCACCCCTGGGTCATTCATCTTCTAATTTGATAAATGAATTCTCTACCAATCTTGTTGAATCTGATGAAACAACAAAAAAGCACCAGCTTTGGTCTAATCAGATAGAATAATCTTCATTGAATGATAAGGAGGAAGTGTTGAATATAATAAAATAACTGGCGAAAGGTGAAGTACCAGTCATGTTTTGGCCTTTGGCTGACTCTCAGTATGATATTACAGAAATTTTGACTGAAGATTGTATTCACGATGTTCGTCTTAACATGTGAAAAACTCTTTGTCACTTAAAAGAGAAAATATTACCTTATGATGAATATCAAAATCATGTTAAGGTAATAGAATGGTTGCAATGCCAAATTGACTTGGCATCTCTCTCAGTTTCTCGATATCCAAAGGTTGAAAAGCAGTAGAGAGCCCTTCAGTGTGCATACTTTGGCGCACTAAAAAGGTTGTGCCAGTTAATTACCAATGCCCCATCTGGTATTCATATTAGAGGATGGGGTGTTCATGGAGCACTGCATTTCACTGTACTCTCCAGCCAACAAAGCCCGCCAAAAGTGGTCTCATGCAATGTTATTTCCCATGGATGGCCACATCTAGCTGGTTTTGTGCGTAATCAAAGGCTTCCCAAGAACATGCCTCAACTAGTTCTTCCCAAAGTTAGGAATATAAAGAACAAGTTGTCGAATTAATCTTGAATCAAGAAAATGAGAACATCGAACAGGCTTCTCGTTTAGAGCATGCACATCATCAGGTGACAGAAGTGTCAGAAATAATCCAACGGTCATCCGAGCCAGATGATTTGAGTGGATGTAGGATGATGCATCCAGCTAATTTCTAGACTAAAGTCTGCAAAATCAGGAGAGATTTTAAGAAAGTTTTAGATGTAGCAGCTCAAGAGCCACCTTATCTTGCCAGACTGGGGACTCTTTTAATCCAACCCTCGAGATCAATAGATAGGATTTGAAGAGTTGAGCAGGAACAGCCCCAGTCCACCGGACTGGGGACTTTTTCAAATTCTCAATCTTTTCCTCAGCGAAAGTTGGTCTTTTATCGATTAGCGAAGAATCCACAAGAGGAACATAGAGACGAATTATTAGGAGATTCCCTCCAAATTACGGTTCATCAAGAAGTTATTAAGGGATCAACTCAACAGGAAATGTCTTATAAACGACATGGAAGAAGACAGTATCGCAGAAATGCAGACAGAAGGGATGCAATGCGTTATGCATCGATAAATGTCATCAATGCCATTGTCACTAATCCCCCAGAACATGAGGTTCACTCAAAGGGATCAGATGAAGAAGTTCATGTTCAAGAAGCCTTACACACAGAAATAAATGAAGAAGGTGTGCGTACGAGAAGCCAGAGGGCTTCCCAGAGGTAATATATTCCTTCGAGTAATTCCCTTGAATATTCTAGAAAGGAACATGCCAAGGAAAATGTTAAAAGTTAGGTTACATCCCACCCTACCTCTGTAGAAGGCCAATCACTCTCATTGGAGGAGAGGTTTTCACAGCAGGAAGAAGAAATGAAGGAGTTAAGGAGGTTAAATGCAGAACTACTTCAAGGTAGTCTTCCTCCTAAGCATACTGGAGTTAGTCAGTCAAGGGAATTTTTTGTAGCTACTAGGATGGATCAAGAATATCCTCCTTTATAAGTACACCCTCATAGGTCCAATCCTATGGGTCATGCGCGACAAAAACCGGTAGTACTACCCTCAGTTGCAGTACCAGTCACCACACCCGTCCAAACTCCAGTTATTTCACCTGCTCAAGTCCAAGCTCAACCAGATGTTTTTCAAAAATTAATATCTACCATTAAGTCATTAACAGCTCGGTTGGAAGCTATGGAAGGAAAATGTGCACACAAGTTCAACTAGAAAATAAATCTTACCCTAAATGGGTTGATGCAATTCCTCCCCCATCAAATTTTTTGAATACCACATTCCCAATTTTTAATGGTTCGGGAGATCCAAAACAACACTTAACACATTATTTTTCTCATTGTGATCCTATGATGGTAACTCCTCAACAACAAGAAGTAGTTAAGCTTAGGTGTTTTGTGCAGTCTTTACAAAGGCCTGCTTTTTCTGGTATACAAGTTTGCAGTCTCAGTCAATTACCGGGTGGAAAGATCTTTGTCAAAGATTTATTCTTCAATTTAGCTCAACGTTTCCAAAGATGATAGTTTTTTATCTTACAAATTATAAGAAAAGGGAAAATGAAATAGTTTCATATTTCATTTCTCGATGGAAGGGATTAACATATTCCTTAAGTTTGGTACTCCCTCAAGAAGAATTTTTGCCAATCTGTGTGGAAAATTTGTGTGATAAATTACACACACCATTGATCCCTATGAAATACACAGGAGGGTTTCGAGACCTTACTTAAATCACTTAGCAGATCAAAGACTCTCTTACAAAGACTAAGGCTAAAACTCATGTAATTCCAGCAGTTCTAGGAAGGAGAATAGGGAAAGCAGAGACTGCTATAGTTACACTTAAACAAGCACCTGTACCTGCTTCCACTTCAAAACCTTCATCATATCGAAGGGCTCCACCTCCTGAGCATCAACAACAACAGTCTCCTCATAAAGATGATCAAAGAGATCAAAGGCGGAAACAATTTAAAGATTTGAAGAACAAAGTTTATTCTTTCTGGAATGAACAAGTTCCTGGATACTTCATCTCGGCTCTAGAAAACGATCTGGTTCAGTTTCCGAGGCCCAAAAGGCTGAACAAGGAAGGAGATGAAGACCTCACCAACTATTTCCCATTTCATCAGATGTTGGGGCATCCCATTCAGGAGTGTTTTGTATTCAAAGACCTCCTGCAAAAGATGGTGGACTCTGGATAGGTAAAACTGAAAGGTTCTTCAGCCCAGTTAGTATGTGTTATTGCTACTAATATAGAGGAAGAAGGCAAGTGGCATGAAGTCAAAAATAAAAATGTGCATAAATATGATGATTGGATGGTCAGGAAAATGATCAACCGAACTAATTCCATTTTATGAACACAATTGAATCAACCAATTGTGTATTTTGCTATGAATGCCACAGAAAAACCCCCTTTATCAGAAGGAAAATCTTCAAAAAGGTGGCATAATTCGAAGAAATAAGAGAAGTCAGAAGAAGATGAGCTCATGTAAAAGCCTAATTTTTCTTTGACTCTGGCAGATTTTATGTCATCTGCTTCCAAAGAACGAGCACTGCCCCACCAAACGGCACAGCCTGAACTGGCTAATCAGGTAGAATCTTCATCAGATGAAGAGTTGATCTTTGGTTCTATTAACATGATTCATTTAATGGATCCTTATTCCAGTCACAGTTTCGATCTTGATGAGCCTGATTTCCCTGTATCAAACAGATGAATTAGAAGAAGAGATAGAGGTATAGGATACAGGGAAAGACATGGATATTCCAAAAGCCACTATTTCAATCCTACCCCTGTTAGAACTGTATAGGCGGTAAAAACCTGTGCCAAAGCCCTTCAGAGGGCTCAACAGGAACAAGAAAGTTCTTCCACACATGGTAGATTCAGTCCTGGCACAATTGTTTTTGAAGATCGGTTAGAGGTTAAACCTTCTTCCTCTCAGCAAATAAATAGAACTATTCGGTCTAATCTGTCGAAGCCAAGAATATTTCCAACTCCTACCCCGATACGAGATGCATCTACTTCCAAAGCATCAACTTCTAAGGCACCTACAAAACCACTGTTTCCTGTTGGGAAACGCAGACCTTTGGACCAAAATTATGATGTCTTGAAACATTTGGCCCAAGTACTGGACAAGTTATCAATTCTGGATGCCTTGAATCTATCAAAAGATATTTGGGAGGTTCTTATTGAGGCTTTGTCAAGTCCTCAGGAATTCGAAACTGAAATTGTTGCGGCTGAAGTCTACCATATAGATAATGATCCTACATAATTTCATGCAGTGATATATTTTACAGATGAAGATGAAGATGATGTTGTACATGGACATATTAGACCTTTGTATTTATCTGGCAAGGTCAATGATGTAGACATCTGATGAACTTTCATTGATAATGGTTCAAGAGTCAACCTCATTCCTATTCGTACACTTCGTCGATTGGGCCTCACCGAATCTGATTTATCTCCTTCTACTTTGAAGTTGTAAGGATATGATAAAAATGAACAAGAACCTCTGGGCGAGATTACACTCAGAACTTAGTTTGGTGACCTTGTATCTAATTCAGATTTCATGGTTGTTCGTTATGACACAGCCTTCAACATTTTTCTTGGAAGACCTTAGCTACATCGACATGTGGCTATACCTTCATCATACCATCAATGTCTCAAATATTTGTTTCAATGGTTAAATTGGGACATTGTATGGAAATAAGTCCCCATTCAGAACATGTGAATCTCAATACATTGAGGCAGAATTCTATCACATAGAGGGAAAGGAGAAATCCATGACAAAGGAGGTTACCAAAATTAATGCTCCATATGGTTTGGAAAAGATTCCAGTAAACCCATTCATACATGTGAGTACAGATTATGTGTTGTCTATCAGTTAAATTGACGGGATAGACCCAAATCCAAACACTCTTATGGAAACTTACATAATGTCAATTACAGTAATTGAGCCAGATAGCATGAAAGAAATTTTTGATTGGCCAAGCAATGATGAAAGCTTAAATGGAGATGTATTCATTTCATCCTTTGAAATCCAGCAATTCTATAATTCATCAACCAATCCAGAAGAAGTTATAGCAATGTCAGAGGAGAATAATGATGTCAACTCTCAATCCATCATTTCCTCTCTATCAACCTAGGAAGACCCTTCATCATTAGTAGAGTCATAAATGGTAGCCTCTTCTTCAAGATGTTCAAATTTTAACTTCTCCCTTGATTATGGAAATTCAGCTTCATCATCTACTATGCAAGTAGAAAAAAAAATGAAGTAACACATATTGAAGAAGAAGATGAGGATCTCCGGGATGCTCCTCCAGCATTTAAAGAAGGTATATCTACTACTGTGGATGAACTCAGAGAAATAAATCTTGGTACAAAAGAAAATCCATGCCCCACTTTAATTAGTGCGTCCATGACTCTTGAAGAGAAAGAAATGTATATTTCATTTCTAAAGTAAAATTGAGATGTATTTGCTTTTAATTATACAGAAATGTCGAGGCTTGATCCTGATGTTGCTACTCATCATTTGGGTTTTCTAGAAGAACATCGAGGATTCAAGCAAGCCACAAGAAGAACACACCCAACTTATGCCTCCAAAATTGAAGCTAAAGTGGATAAGCTTATCAAGGATAACTTTATTAGAGAAGTTCAATATCCCAAATGGCTAGCTAATATTGTCCCTGTGAAAAAGAAGAATGGACAAATTAGAGTTTTCATTGATTTCAGAGATCTTAATCGGCATTGTCCAAAGGATAATTTTCCAGTTCCGATCACATAACTCTTAATTGATGCAATAGCTGGCTACAAAGATCTTTCCTTCATGGATGGTTGTTTTGAGTACAATCAAATACGAATGGCCCCGGAGGATGAGGAGTCTATAGCTTTCAGATCCCCTCAAGGTGTTTTTTTCTATCAGGTAATGCCCTTTGGCCTGAAAAATGCTGGTGCAACGTATCAACGTGTCATGCAACATATCTTCAAACCCTTTTTAGGGAAATTTATTGAATGTTATGTGGATGATTTGGTGGTTAAATCCAGACAATGTTCTAATCACTTGGCTGATTTGGAAATCATATTCAGCAAACTTCGACAACATAATTTGAAGATGAACCCCTTGAAATGTGCTTTCAGGGTAACCTCAGGAAAATTTCTCGGCTTTTTTGTATGCCATCGTGGTATTGAAGTTGATCCTGAGAAGAAAAAATAAATCCTTGGTATGTCACCTCCTTGAAATTTTAAAGAATTAAGAGGAATTCAAGGACACTTGGCCTATATTCGGTGTTTCATTTCTAATTTGGCAGGCAAATGTTTACCCTTCACCAAATTAATGAAGAAAGGAGTCACCTACCAGTGGACTGAAGAATATCAAGAAGCATTCGATATTCTCAAGAGATATCTCTTGATTCCACCAGTATTGATGCCACCCATTGAAGGAAGACCACGTATTCTCTATGTGAAAGCTTTAGAGCGATCATTGGGTGCCTTCCTTGCCCAAAAGAATGATGATGGGAATGAAAACAACCTTTACTATCTTAGTTGGACTATGCTTGAGGTAGAAAATCGATATTAAAGTATTGAAAAGTGTTTCCTAGAATTAATATTTGCAGTTCATAAATTGAGACACTACCTGCAACATCATGAGGTCCAATTGGTATCTCGCAATAACCCGCTCAAATTTATCCTTAATTGTCCAATCCTTACAGGACGTCTGGAAAGGTGGGCAGTTATTTTGCAGTAGTTTGATATACAATATGTATCTCAAAAGGTAATAAAGGTCCAAGATATGGCTGATTTCCTTTTTGAACACCCTTCAGTATAAGATACATCTTTAGATATTGAACTTCCTGATGAGGAAGTCTTATCTATTCAAGATAATCCTCAAACATGGGAAATGTACTTTGATGGTGCTTCCAGAAGTCCAACAGGAAAGAAAATGGAAGATCCTAAATTCAAAAATGTTGGGTTAGGAATTGTGCTTATTTCCCCAAAAAAGGCAGTGCTACCCTATTCCTTCTTATTGTTGAAAGGTGGTACAAATAATAAAGCAGAATATCAAGCTCTCATCATAGGATTGGAGTTGGCTCTTTGGGCATAGTTAAATCACATAAAGGTAAAAGGTGATTCAGATTTGGTAATAAAACAAATCAATGGGGACTATGCTATCATAAAAGAAGAGTTAATCCCTTTGTATGATTATGTTAGAGAGTTAATGGAGGAATTTCCTTCAGAACCGGTATTTTCTTATGTCCCGTGATCACAAAATTCCCAAGCTGATGCACTGGCTAATGTAGCCACAGCCCTGGCAGATCCAAACTGGGACGAAACAATCATCAGTATTGCCCACTGTTGTACAGTTTCACCTTATGTTCAAATAATAACAGAGGAAATCAATGAAATCAGTCCCATTTCTGAACCATATGGTCATACTACAGGATGGATGACACCTATCAGGGAATACCTTTAAAATGGAACACCCCCACCTGATAGAGTCGGGAAAGAACAAGTCCGGCAACATGTGGTCAATTTTACTCTTTGTGATATCCCAGATCGCCAAAAAATTCTCTACAAGTGAGTTTTTGATGGAATTCTCTTCAGATATATTGATGGTGAAGAGACAATGGCTATCATGAATGAAGTACATGCAGGAGTTTGTGGTACCCACCAGTCTGGACATAGACTATCTGATCAAATTCGAAGGCTTGGATACTTCTGGCCTTCAATGATACAATATTGTGTTGATTTCACTAAGAAGTGTCATTCTTTCCAAGTATATGCCAATTTCATTCATCAACCCCCAGAGTTGCTTCATACAGCTAAATACTTATGGTCATTTTCCACATGGGGAATGGATGTTGTAGGACCTTATCCTCCAGCTACATCTAAGCAGTTTAAGTATATTATTACTGCTACTGACTTATTTTCCAAATGGTAAGAGGAAATACCTCTCAAATAAGTTATTTCTAAAGTCATTGTTAGCTTCATCAAGTCTAACATCATTACCAGATTTGGTGTCCCTCGTACCATATTGACGAACAATGGCACCAACTTCTGTTCATCCGAGGTAAGGAAGTTGTATCAAGAATAAAAAATGAAATCCAACCATTCATCTCGGTATCATGCAGCGGAAAATGGCCAAATAGAAGCCTTCAATAAGACTCTTTCAAACATACTGCAAAAGATGGTGGATAAAGATAAGAAATCATGGCCTGATAAACTTTTTGATGCTTTATGGGCTTATCAGACCACCACCCGCACTGCTACGCAGTCAACTCCATATTCATTAGTATATGGAATAGAAGAAATCTTGCCCATTGAGGTTCAATTACCTTCGCTTAGAGTATCCATTTGTGATCAGTCATCTATAGATGAAAAATCTCAAAAGCGATTGGATGAATTGGAATGATTAGATGAAAAAATATTGTGCACCCTACACCACTTGGAAGTCTATCAGAATCAAATATCATGGACTTTCAACAAAAAAGTCTGTCTTCATGCATTCATTCAAGGAGAATTGTTATTGGCCCTCAAAACTCCAATGATACCAGGAAACAAACCTCCAAAGCTTGAGTCAAAGTGGGAAGGACCTTACTCAATACATAAGGTCTACTCCAATGGAGATTATTATTTAATTTCAATGGATAGAGAACTCATAACAACTCCAACAAATGCTAGATTCTTGAAGAAGTATTATGTGTAACACAAATACACCCCCTAGTCCTTTCTGTAAGACTTTAAACTGCATGGTCCCTTTTGTCCTTACTGCAGGACATTAAACTGCATAACCCCTCTATCGTCCAACATGACGTTAAACTGTTCGTCCGAGCTGCAAGACGTTAAACTACCAAGCACCCCATGTTTATGACACATTTCATTTAAACTATGAAACAATCCCTTATATGTACTACATGACGTTAAACTGTGCATCGTTAGGGTTGTTTCTACCTCTTGTTTCTCACACCGAGCATGACTCACGTGAGGTTAGAGTAAGCTTTAATCATAACACCCTCTCTGGGCCGCTAACCACACGTAAGTCCCAACACCATCTTTAGGTCGTTGTCCTCAAGTACAACTCGATCACCAATTCATTCTTCAATTGAACTATGCAAACTTTGATCCTTTCCTTCTAGGCTGGGTACATAGGCAACCTCCTAAGGTTCAAGCCCAAAACCAATATCTTCACATTGGTTCACTGTCGTCCTTTCTATATGAAATTAAACTATACAGTCCCCCATTTTCCTCACTGCAAGACATTAAACTGCATATCCATATGTCCTAGCTACGTGACGCTAAACTGTGCAGCACCGGTCCATGCATATGACCTTAAACTATTCGCACTTTTGTCCTGTACGACAATAAACTGCAACATTCTTTGACACCCTCACCTAAGAGGGAATCATTATTGACATTGATTTCCAATCATGTTATATTCCAAAGACTACGTGCATACATGGAAATTCACGAACCTTTAATCTTGGATCCAACCATCATTGCACTAAAGTCCCCTTTCACCCTTCACATGTACGAACCAAATATGTACAGAGGGTATTTCAAGAACTACGTTTGGCTTGGTTCCCATCCTTATGGGATACGTAGGAACGTTCGAGCATCCCTCGAACCTAGCCCAAAGTCTTTGGTCCTAACCCCAAATTCCACTTTCAGTCCCTTGGCTGAAAAGTCCCCCTGTGAGCACATGAATGTGCTATGAAAACCCTGGTCTTTATTCAGATCAGGTTTATAACAAACACACAATGTTTCTCCCTCATTATGGTCCGAACTCTATAACCCTAAACTAAGATCTCCTACGCTCTCATCCCACATGACGTTAAAATATATTTTAAGAACTACGTATGGCTTGATTCTCATCCTAATGAGATATGTAGTGAAGTCCAGCATCTCAATTCAGGACCCATCCACAACATGATTATGGTCAGTATTGGTCTATGTATCTCCTTCATGCATTGGACAATACCCATTTTCATGTGTCATACTCCTAGACTTAAATACTTCCAGATCTCCATAACCCTTTTGTTGACTTCTGGTCATAAAATGTCTGATACCTGGGAATTATTTTTCCTGACTACGCAGCACGTGCTCTTAGGCGGCCTTGCATAAGTAGTCTACATAATGGACCTGTCAGCCAAAAGATGATATTATTTGACTATGCAGCCAATGCCCTTAAGTGGACCTGTATAATTCAAACCCCCTAATGGGTTTTTCAAATAGTGGTAACTTCATTCTTGGGGGGGAAACCTCTTTTGTCCTTATTGATCTTAACGACGATATGTAGGGATCCGGTCATACTTAACATATTTGTCTCATACTCTTTTTCATGATCTGAAAGTATTCAAGTCTATGGTTTATATTTCCCTTCCCTACATTTGGTTCAGACCTTAACAGGAGTGACATTCATCCAATTATTTGATAATATTGATTGGGAATATTCTCTCTATATTCAAGTACCTCTCTCCATATAGCATACTCTGTTCTTTGGAAATTTTGAATCTCCATAAACTTCCACTGGCTTTTAGTAATAGAAAATTAAAATTTCTGAGAGTTCTTTTGTCTGACTATGTAGCATGTGCCCCTAGGTGGCCTTGCATAAGTAGTCTACATAACGGACCTGTCATCCAAAAGATTATATTATTTGACTATGCAGCCAATGCCCGTAAGTGGCCCTGCATAATTCAACCCCCTAACGGGTTTGTTAAATAGTGGTTACTTCACTCTTATAAAATACTTCCTCTAATGCCTTTTAGCCCTTTTTTCATATCATCCCTCAGATTCAAAATTTCTTAAGTCATAGTTTACATGTTTTCCCTCATACTTGAATGTGGTAATATGTTTTCAAGCAAATTATCAAGGAATTGAGTCAATTTTAATCCATTTGGTCAAAGATATTCAACCTTAAACATTATCCTTTTTATGTCCGACATGCATGACTTTAAACTGCCAACAAAAGACAGGGTACTCATTAAATTGGGAACTTGTAAAAGGAACTCTGAAAAAAAGTCGAGTCCAAGCTCTCTAAATGTACATATTGTATGATTTAGGAAATATTGAGCAATAAAAGATGCAAAGTTTGTGGGTTTGTTTGTATAATCCTAGCACAAATAAAACTATGCTTTTACTAGGCCCATTGGCTTAGGTAAAAAATATATATAAGTAATTAGCAATAGAATGCAGGTACAAAGGATTGAAGATGAAATGTCTTTTTCATTGATGCACAAAATTAGAAGAACATCCACAGATTGGATTATCTTCTCTTTTTCAAGAATTACAAGAGGCTTTCAACATAACTCTTCGTTTGATTTATGGCATCCCGACATTCATCAGTAGCCACTTGAAGTTCATTCACTCAACCAGCTTCACTCTTTTTAGCTTGATGGAGTGATTTCTTGGCATCTGTGATGGCTTTTATACCATTCATTTGGACTCCTTCCAGTGAATTGTTAAGCTGGTCATGTTCCCCAGTAACGGCATCTAACTGTTGCTGAAGATGCATATGCTGGACAAATTTCTCCTTGATCTTATGCTTCATCTCCTTCAAATTTTCAGCATGATCAGCCTCATCTCAGGACACCACAGCCTCTAATTCACCAATATTGGTCAACAGCCTCGCTCTGGTCAGATCTTGATGACACTTTTTCTTCTACTCCCTCTTTAAGATGACTTGTTTCACTACGACATGGATCTCTTGATATCCAAAACCACCAAGTCCTAGCATGACGAACAAGGATTACAGTCGCGGGATCTTCTAAGACAGCTCTTCAAGAGGAACTTCAGATATGATCTTCCATATATTCTGCCATGCCTTGAGACATGAGAATTGGAGTGCCTTTTTCACCTATGGGTATGATTCAGCATCACTATTATAGGGGGAATATTGTTCGGGATTAATTCACTTAATGAAGTGCCATGTTCTTCTCCTTCCCCCCTGACCCTTGGTACTTCACTTTCTACTCTCGTTGGGGCTGAGGATGAGGCTTCACCTCCATATTTAACCACTGAAATTGATGGCCCTGCATAGTCAATTGAAAGCTTTGGTTAGTTTCAAAGGATAACAAAATTTGTTTAGTTGTCTTGCAAATTAAGTACAGCCACAAATATTATCATCTCTTACCCAACGGTAGATCAGCAGCGTGAGAAGGCTCCCCCCATCTTTCCTAGCTTCAACAAGATTTTTAGGACGGATTTCAGGAATCTCGGCTGGGTTAAGCTCCACTTGAGCTAGCGTATCTGTAATGATAGGGTTGTCTCTACCCCCTTCAGGCATTGGCAGATCAGCACCTTGCTCAGAAGGAACTGCACATTTCAACCAATCATGGTCATAGATGTAATAAGAAATTTTCAACAGGACGAAGGATAACACTCACATCCAAAATCTTCTAAATTACATGGTAATTTAACATGATCTAAAATTTCTTCAAAAGATGCACCAAGTTTCATCATTTCATCCAGTGATATCTTAGATTCCCAGTTAGTCTCACTAGTGGGAGCATTTGATGTGTCTTCTTGACGACCCTCCTCCTGCGACCTCTAACCCCGAACAGTTTCCACAGAGAAAATTATAGAGTCAGTTGCAGTAGTCGCCAAATGTTCTGGTGCAGGTGTTGAACCTAAAGCATCACAAAATGGAAGTCAGTTGATGTTTTTATTCAACATTCTATGAAATATTGTTAATTTACCAGAATCAGGCTCTTCTCTCCTTACAGCAGCAACAGGAGCAATACTGGGAATAAATGATGGCTCTTCTTCTCTCACTATTTCTTCAGGAGTAGCTAGGTCAGCATGAATTTTCGATTGTTTACCAGAACCCTTCGTCATCCTCAGAGGAGGGTCAGTCCTCTCCCTTAGAGGAGAAACCGAGGAATCCCCTGCAATCCCAAGAAGTATGAGCAATCTTTTTATAAGTTAAGGATTAATGACTATTCGAAGGACTTACCACTACTGATGAAGTGTTTAACTGTGGAATTATTCCTTCTATTCCTTTGCTTCTTCAACCTTTTGGGGGTGTTGAAATCATCACCTCCAAATACAGGTATTGGAGAGTGAAAATCCCTTTCTAACTCCTCGTCCATGGCTTGCCGACCTAGAGATACCTCGCCCAGCTCACGAGGAGATTCAGTGGCTCCAAGAGAGGTTTCACCAGGGTTGTAATGCGGTGAAGGGACCTTAGTATTTCCTTTATTAATAAGCTGCAGGATGAAGAAAGTAATTTCCTTGAGTAACAAATCTTTGACTGAAATCAAGTTGCAAAGCAAATAAGGAAAGAAACGTATATCTTCAGGAGCCATGTAATCGTGCCACTCTTCATCTACTGAAGCACCAATCCCCTCAGTAGTGCCACGATTCATCGTTTACTTCACCTTCTTGGTAATAGGAATGGAATCATCAGTGGCATATATGAGCATTTCCAGCTCTCTGATGCAAGCCTGCACTTCATCGGGGTTATCCTCAAAGCGGATATCAGTAGAATCCTGGATATTCTCCACTCTAGGGATATGTAGCTCTTCGCATAAGTCCATCCAGGTGGTTTCAGCATCACAATATAGATTATTCCATGTATGGACAGACTTTGGTCGTAAATATTCAGCATTTGCACTAGAAGGCTGCGAGGAGGGTCCTACAATCTGGGACTTCAACTTCTTCCCAGCTCCTGCAATCACAGATAAAGGATAAGAAAATGAAACTTGTTACTCTATAAAATAGTGGAGATTAAATTTCCTCAATGATATAACTCACCAGGAGTCGATGGAGTAGGTCTCTTGACTCTGGCAGAAGGATTATATCTGGAACGAGGCTGCTTTGACGCATGTCGTGCCTCATCATCCCCATCCTAGGAATCCAATGAATTAGCCCCGGGTGAGGAACCCGGTGAATCAGCTCCGGGTGAGGAAGAGTCACCTTCCAGACGAAGGTTTTCTTTCCTAACAATTCTCTTTTTTTTCACTCGAGGAACCGGATGATTTAGTACCCCTTCAGGGTATGATTCTACCCAGTTCTCAACATACCATGTAGTCAATTGACTCGCTACTCCAGCAACCGGTAGATCAAACACTGCTCCAGTTTTCTCCATAGTTGTCAGAAACCATAGTTGCCGGGAAACCATTGGATGCTGATCTGACCTGACATGCATGGGAGGGGATACAACAATCTCCTGCAGACACTTGAATTGGCATGAAAATCTATATGGATCATAGGCCTTGCATATAATCTCTCTGTCAATTCTAGTGGCCAATACACCATCTTTGCAAGCCAGCATGTATGACCTCAACTCCAGGCTAGTTGTTTCATCATCAACAAACCGCCCGGTTGGCGGGTTTCCATAAGGAAAGAAATGAAATTCCTTGAACATGCTCAGCCTCACCTTCAGATCATAAGGATTGAGGGAAAATGGAGAAATTCCAGAAAATGTCTGCACCGATGGCCTAAAAGAACTTCTAGGAACCTGTACTCCACTTTGTACAGCGTGTGTCCTAAAGTGAGTGGCGATCCATCCCCACAAAACTTGGAATGGTCCCACTATTCTCAAAGGAGACTTACCCATATAGACATGGAGTAAGCTCCTGTGAATCTTCTCCAAAATTGAGGTGGCCAACCTAACCATTTTTCTCTCAACCAACTTGGATGCAACAACGAAGGTCCCTGGCCTGACGCCTCCCTTTGAATACCTAACTGGCAGAAGATAAACACTGAGCCACAAAGCTAAAAATCCTACCAGATGGGTCTTCTCTGGGATTCTTTGATCCACTTCATACCCCCACTTTTCAAACTCTCCCGCTTCCAGAGTTGGCCAGAATATGCCAAGAGCACCCCTCTTCTCTATTCTAGGGTAGCTGGTAGGACGAGTACAGGTGGGGCCCTTCTCCTTCTTCTTGATAAGAAACATATCCATTCACTCCTCTGGATGAATATCCTTTCTAGAATGAGTTTTGGTGGACTTTTAATTCTTGATCTTGTGGAAAATTTTCAATAACTCTTGATCCAAATCTGGAGTCTTCTTTGAATCATTCCAGGTCACCTTGGGGGGAATTAATTCATCATACATATCACCCAAAATTAGAGCCCCCGAGATCTTGTAGGAATCCCACAAGCTGATGCCTACTTCTCCATGAGTCAGATGGAAATAATTGGTTTCTGGGCTCTAGCGGCTGATTAGATCCGGCACAAAATTATCATTCTTGTAGACATATGTTTTTCCATACCAGATGGCTTCATATATTGAAGCTCTCTTCAGATCCTCGACAAACTCTGCACAGGTTTTTCACACCCAATATGCCCACATCCAAGTCAGCTTCACACCTCCTCCGGGATGGAAATATCAACTCTTTTTCCATCCCTTGGATTGATCCATTTGAGAATTTCGGAAAATAGAGGGATAGAAATGCGGATGCAGCTCAGGCTTGTGAGGTTTCAGATCTGGAGTACATGGGCTATGATGCATTATGTATGCCTTCTCCACTGTTCCAGCATTGAAAAATGATCCTTCAACTGAGACATTTGCTGAAGAAAAATTGGTGTAAGTATGAAACCAGGAATGAGGAATATAATTCTTTACATCTGGAACGTTGACTCCTTGCAGATGACCATGGCCATATAAAGGCAGGTAAATGCTTTGTGAGAAATTAACATGATACTTATTCAAGTACTTGGCCAAATATGGTAGAGTAATGTCACAGATATCATAGTATTCATGGACAACGATATTCATCATATCATCAATTATCTTGCTATCCAACTCATCAGCCAATCCAATTCTTTTGGGAGCCATTGAATCTACACAAAGATCTAATAGTTAACTTTTAAATAAGTCTGTTTTTATGAAATACTTGTGAAGAAAAAAAAATTTCTAAGGCATTAAGGCACGCAAGTGTGGTCGTGCTAGTGTGGTCACGCAAGTGTGATCGCGGTAGTGTGGTCGTGCAAGTGTGGTCGCGCTAGTGTGGTCGCGCAAGAACTTTCGCGTAAGTCAAAATCTTACTAGAAGAAGCACGACACAGAAAAAAAAGTGAGAAACCGAAGAGATGAAGATACTTGCACAGAGAGAGCTCAAAAACTTGGAAGACAGGATGTTTTTCACAAAGTGACACCCATATATACAGGCGATCCCGCAACCCTGCGTGTCAGAACCTGCGCACCTACCACCTTCACGCTGCCTAACTCTTGTTTATCATTTTCCTCAGAGTCAAATCCTCTTTCCTTTTTCGGATCCAACTCTGAGGGGGTACTTTTGTTGACGCTACTTTCCATCACAGATTCTAATGAATGGAAAAGGGGAATACCTTAAGCACAAAGAGATTCATCCTTTGAAGAACATCAAAAATTGACAAAGGCATGAACAAGGAAACCTTTAAGAATGGGTTGCACCAGTTTCCTTTTGGTCGCACAAGTCACTTGCGTGACATATTTGGGTCGCGTAAGTCACTTGCACGTACCCTATTCCTTTTTTCTCCCAAGGTGTTTAGTGGCCTATAAATAGCCCCTGTGGGCCCCCCATTTGAGAGACAAATTTTCCAAAACTCATATTCAAGATCTGGTCACCCAAGTCTTTGTCTGACATCTTCCAAACACTTCTAAGGTAATTCTTTACCTAGAATGGATACTCTAAAGAGGAAGAATAATTCCTAAGTATTAGAACTCATCAATACTTGAGCGCCTAAGTGTCCAGCCCTTAAGGGAAGTGAAGACACTTGTGTGTCGCCTTTCCCTCTCAAGGGAACTTGTGCGCTACCCTTCTGGAAGCCTCTAGGGATGATACTAAGGGCATGAGTTCAAAGTCTCCCAAGTATTACCCTATGGATTATTTGTTGCCCAAGGTGACTCATGTCGTGCAAGTATACTTGCGCGGCTAGGACTTGCACGCCAGAACAATACTTGCATGCCTTCTTACTAGTCACCTCCTTTCTTCAAATCCACCTCTCCTCTTCAAAAATAGCCTTTAAAACCCTCTTCAAATCCATTTGTGGCATGGTTCCTTTATTGGATTCCTTATCTGAGAGGAATTCATTGGGCCTCCTTCTTAGGAGTAATCCCCAAATTACAAGTCCTCTTAATATGGGCATCCTCCTCAAGAGTAAGTCTTGGTCTTAATTTCTTTTGATTTGGGAATCCTTCTCAGGAATAAAACCCAATCATAAGTCCTTCTTAATTTGGGCTTCCTTTTTAGGAGTAAGTCCCAGGTTAAAATCCCAAATCTCCATAAAGTACAAATACCTTTATGGACCCTTCTCTTGGGAAGTCATACATACGTAATCCCCACATCATTTCTTATGATTGCATCTTTCGTGGCACAATCGTCAATTTTACTAATACCTATTGTTTCTCACACCGAGCATGACTCACATGATCTTAGAGTGTAAAAGTAATTATGAAATCTCTCTTTGGGCCATTAATCATGCATAAGCATCATACTTCTTCACCCAAACTACACGGACTTTGATCTCTTCCTTAAAGTAGAGTACATAGGAAGCCTTTATAAGGTTCAAGCCCATATTTCATTAATTATTTTCTGTCCCATATGACATTAAACTATATCCTTCTTATCGAACTACGTGGGTTCTGATTTCTTTATTTTTAATAAGGATACATAGGTAGCCCATCTACAGGTACGATCCCAACTCTGAAATAATCCTGTCTTTATGAATGACAATAAACTTCAAGTGCCCCACTGAGTGGCTTTAAAACCAGTATGGTCATCATAATGACCAAGAGATTTATATATAATGTGTGGAAGGATACCATTGACTAAGAATCTCTAATTCATATGGATGATTATCTATTGATGAAGAACCTCAAATACATATAAAAGACTCTCTAAATTCCCTACATATTAATCATTGATTGCAAGATCTAAAGGAAAAACTCATTTTCATGCTTGGTAAATTAATAAGGATGCATGAACATAACTTAAATCTATAAGAGAGTCCCGGAGTAGACAATAATTCCCCCCAAAAAGGTGTGATGAGTCTAAACTCTCATCCTCTCAACCAATGCAAATTATTAAGCCTCATCAGTCCACAACTAATGGGTACCTACCTTTGGAAAGTAGGTCAAAATGGATATAGAATCATTGGATGTTTCTGGTTCTATGAATAAACCTGTTAGAAACCGATTAGAAAGTTTTAACCTTAAAACAAACAAGGTTATCCCCATTTTTAGGAGAAAAAATCTTCCTCTCTGATTTCCCATCAGTTTGTGGGTGGTAAGCAGTACTCAATCGAAGTTTGGTATCCAAAGATTTCTGAAGACTTTTCCAGAATTTCAATGTAAATCATGGGTCATTATTAGACACAATTGAGAGAGGTGCTCCATGAAGTCTCACAACTTCATTGATATATAGTCTTACTAGGCACTCTAGTGGAAAATCCTCCCTTATAGAGAAGAAATGTGCATATTTCGTAAGTCGAACAACAATTACCCATATCACATAATTCTTCCTTATAGTTTTGGGTAATCCAGTGAAAAAATCCATGGTGATGTCATCCCATTTTCACATAGGAATAGGTATATATTGCATGACTCCTTTTGAATATTTCCTTTCGGCCTTCACTTGTTGACAGACTAAACATCTTGATAGGTAATCCATAATTTCCCTCTTCATGTTATCCCACCGGAAATGTTCCTTCAAATCTCTATACATCTTAGTGCTACCAGGATGTATGGAGAAATTAAAACTATGGGAATCATCCAATAACTCCCTTTTTATCTCAGGTACATGTGGAACGCAAAGTCTCTTCCCAAATTTTAGAACACCATCTTCACACACAAAGTCACCCATCTTCCCATCATTCACAGCATTAATTTTCTTTTGAATGTTCTTGTAATCATGATGATAAACTTTAATTATTTCTAATAAATATGGTTGGGAAACCATTTGAAAAAGTAATAATTTGTCACCTTCTTTGATAATTCCCATGTCCATCCTTACTATATCCATGTACAAAGGATCCTTGTCAATCCTCATTTTGTTAAGAACTCTATGATCCTTCCTGCTTAATGCATCATCTACCTTGTTTAACTTTCTAGGGTGGTAGTGTATGGTGCAATCATGATACTTGAGTAGTTCGAGTCATCTTCTTTTCCTCATATTGAGTTATTTCTATGAGAAGATATACTTTAGAATCTTGTGATCCGTATATATCTCACACTTTTTTTCATAAAGATAATGTCTTTATATCATCAGAGCAAATATTACCGTTGTAAACTCAAGATCATGAGTGGGATAGTTTTGATAGTGAATTTTTAACTACCTTGATGTGTAGGAAATAACTCGATCATTTTGCATAAGGACACAACCAAGTCCTTTATTTGATGCATCATTATAGATCACAAACCCATCATTCCCCGATGGCAGGGTTAGGATCGGAGCATTCACTAATCTTATCTCTTCAAAACAGTCCTCACATTCTTTTATCCATATGAACTTAGCCCCTTTACATGTAAGATTGGTCATTGGGTTGTCTAAATGGGTGAAGTTTTTAACGAAACGCCGATAACAACCTACCAAACAAATAAAACTACATACCACAGTTATGTTCATTGGAGTAGACCATTCTTGTACAGCATTTTTCTTTGCAGGATCAATAGATATTCCAACTTTAGAGACAATGTGTCCCAGAAAGGAAACTGATTGAAGCCAAAATTCACACTTGCTGAACTTCCCATATAATTCATTTCTTCTAAGAGTCTTCAGAATAGTGCGCAAGTGATTTTCATGATCTTCGTAGCTTTTATATTATATCAAGATATCATCAATAAATACCACCAAAAAGTCATTAAGATATTCCTTGAAAACTATATTCATTAAATTCATGAAAATAGAGGGTGCATTAGTCAATCCAAAAGGCATTATTGTAAACTCATAATGCCCATACCTGGTTCGAAATTCTATTTTTGGAATGTATTCCTTCCTCATAAGCAACTAATGATATCTAGAAATAAGATCAATCTTTAAAAAATATTGGGATCCATGAATTTGATCAAATAAATCATCAATGTGAGGTAGGGGATACTTTTTATTTATTGTTATAGCATTGATCTCCCTGTAGTTAATGCACAACCTCATAGATCCATCTTTCTTCTTAATGAAAAAGAATAGAGGCTCCCCATGGAGAAACACTAGGGAGAATAAACCCTTTATCACTCAATTACTATAGTTGTTTCTTTAGTTACACTAATTCCACAGTTGTCATTCTATAATGGGTCTTTGATATGGGCCTTGAACCAAGAATTAATTTAATATAAAACTCAATTTCCCACTTTGGAGGATGTCTAGGTAAATCCTTTGGAAAGATGTTAACATATTCTTGCACAATAGGTACATCATCTATTTGAACATTCTTCTCCTCACTCATAGTTATTGAATTATCTTCCTCCACAATAATTGAATTAAGTAGAGCTACTAGGTGTGGATCTAGATGAGAATTAGATGGTGATGTTTATTCCCTAAAGATAAGGGATTCCACATCATCCTCAAAAATTGTAACCTCCTTCTTGTAATAAATTTTCACATCATGGTTTGAAATACAAACCATACTAAAGATTATATCAAAGTCAATCATGGGTATGACAATAAAATTAGTAGATAAAGCACATTTATATGCCATAATGGGGACTGACTAACACAGCTTTGTTGCAATGATACTTCCCTTAGGAGTTTTTACTGATAACTCCCTTATTAAATCAAATTGGAAATATCTTATTTTCTTGGAAAACTGGTAAGATATGAAAAAATGCAATGATCTAGAATCAAATAAAGCATTGGATAAGTTTGATGAAATGATTAAAGTACCTACCACCACTTTGTTAGGAACTTCAACCTCTGTAGTTGTGACCACATAAGATTGGCCTTGCTCCCTTGGACTCCTTTGGGGAAGGTTTTCCTGATGCTTAGGACATTCATGTTCATAATGTCTCATCTCCCTGAAATTGTAACATTGAACATTGGTAGTTTATTTCTTCTCCTTACAATCCCAAGATAGGTGGCCTTTTCTCCACACTTCTAAAAAACTCTCATTCACTTCAAGAAAGTTCCAGGGTGTTTCTTCCCACAATTACTATAGGATAGGTGTTCAATTATTCTCTTCTTCCCCATTTACCTATTTCCTTTTCTAGAGTTTTTGACATCCCTCTTCTTCTTTTGTTTTCCTTTAAAGTCATAAGACTTAGAAAATTAATTTTCTGTCTTGATAACACTTGAGTCTATATCTTCATATGATGAGAAACTTTGGGAGACTAGAGCCCTTAGGAGGAATGGTTTTAAACCATCAAAGAATCGATCAATTTTTCTCCTTGGATTACGTATGTAGTTTGAATCATGCCTTTACAGCCTTATAAAGTTGGATTCATACTTGGAAACATTTTCATCCTCTTTCTGCCTTAGATTCAAGAATTTCCTTTCCATATCCACTCATTGTTCACGAGGAAAATATTTCTCTAGAAATATTTCCTTAAATTCCCTCCATTCTATCTCTTTTATCTCTTCCTCCTCCTTTGTGTTTTGGATTAATGACCATCACTGATTTGCATCTCTCGATAGACAATACACTGCCATGACAACCTTCTCTCTTTCGTTACATCCCAAAGAAAAAATATCTTCTCTAGGGAACATATCCATTGCTCAGCTACAAACGGGTTTTTAGTCCCATTGAATGATGGAGGTTGTTGTCGCATAAAGTGATCTAACATAGCTCCTTCACATGGTGGATCTAGATGTTCCATACAGGTAAGGTTATTATTAATAACCTAAGTCAGCTATCTCAGTATAGTTATAAGTTGTTCAGCACCAGTCATAGCACCAGATCCAACATCATTATCTTACATCGGAGGGAAATCCCTACATGGGGCACGTGCATTCATGTAGTTTCCATTCCTTCCACTAAGCACCATTTCTAGATAATTTCATATACTAAATTAGCCTATGAATCCTAATGTATAATCTTAACTTAGAAAAATACTTAGCATAAATTGAAATTCTATATATAGGTAATCTCATAATCATAAACATGGTTTCTTTGAGGAAAAAAATTTACATTTAAATCCTTCATAATGTCTTATAAAGAAAATGTGAATTATCCTAAGCATATCCCCTAGGAGTTTCAAACTAGGTGCACAGTAAGGTCCGTTGTTGTATACCAAGATACCTCAGGTCAAGCCCGAAACTCTTTATCGGAGTTTTCACTCCTAGGTGCATTTGTGCAAGAACCACGTCCACTTGTAGTATCCAGAAAGGGATTTATTTTCTAGAAATATCCACATAATCCATCCCTTACCAAAATACCAGGATTCCCTTGTATACTTATCATCAAATACTATCTTAGGGATTTTTTACCTAATCTACATTTTCTAAATCTAGTTTCCAAGTTCTCTACTAAACTTCCTTTGATACCAAATGTAACGACCCGGCCCTAGTTGCCCTGAGAAGGGGCCTTATTTGATTAAATTGGTATATAAACAAGGAATATGAATCCTGAAGGACCAAGTAGTTTAGTATTATTGGAAATAAGATAAATACATAAGTTCATCATTACAACTTGAAATGAAAAACAAAATAGAAATTTCTTCAGCAACATTCATAACTCCTAGGTTATTTCAGCATGTCATTCATAATAAAATTCTTCATGTCCTGATAAAATGAAACATAAGAAAGGGGTGAGACAAAACACTTAGTAAAGGTAAGCAATACAGTAGAAGATATCATAACATAAACATTAGGCATGTAGAATAACAAAAAACAAATGCCTTTAACAATAACTTGAACACATTATGGCAGAAATAAGAGTTGAATAAATAAATCCATAATAAAACATAATCATGGGTATTCTACTAGTCTAATAACCACATGAACCATAAATACTATTTTCATAATGAGGAAATTCATAATGTGGGACAACATAACCATACGTTCAAGGCCTCGTGCCAAGACCATAAAAAATCATTTTGTCAAGACCTTGTGCCAATACCATAGTTTGTCTCATGAGACCTACTAATGCACTGAGGGGATATAGAAGGCCCCACCTGACACTTACTATGTCCAATGAATTCCTCATATGAATTATAATAAACATAAATAACATATACATTCATATTGAAACTAATATATTAAATCAAAATAACTTTTCCCAAACATTAAGCATAAACACTGACCATTCGGAGTAAATTGGTGAATGGTTTTAAGATATCACATCCACAGTCAAAACATTGGGGATGATATCATAAAACATTAACCTCATTTAAACATAAGAATCAAAAAGGGTGTTGAAATGGGGGAAAATAATCTTTTAAAATCATTGAGTAATTCATGTTATAAAAACCCTTTTACTTGGAAAAGAAGAGTTCTTTTGGAAAATTCTTTGTATAAAACCATAACTAAAGTAAGATAGTATTTTCATAATAAAATGAGTTATTTTAGAAATATAATTTTTGCTAAAAATAGATTATAGTGTTCCCTTGAAATTAGGTAAGAATTTGAGAAATTCCCTTGAATCGGGCTTGTATTTTGGAAAGAATTGTGTAAGTTACTTTTAAAACGTGTAACTCCTTATAAAATAAAGAAAGATTATGGTTGGTAAACATATATAGTGCACTCAAATATAATTTATGAGTATTACATAATAATACATAATAATTTCATTGAGGTAAGTACACAATAAAAGTAACCCGAATGAAAATAGAGGTTCGGGTGGAAACCCCTTACAACTTTGTAATCAATTGATTTGTATGCCCCAAAATTAATAATATTCAAATGATACATTGGAAACCATGAAAATAAAAATATTCATGATATGTTACATCAAAGGTCTTGTCATGAACCAACCTAGGTCGACCCTAAACTAGTCACCTGAGCCGGTCCGCGACATGGCCCGAAGGGCGTTCCTGATCCCCACTGGCTGGCAACTAGTTTCGGGCATCAAAATAAACTAGGTGGGAACAATTTGACACATAACAAAGATAAATAAACATAAACTGAACAAGAAGATAAATAAAGGGAAAAAATTGAACAACTTGGCATCTAAAAAAAAGAATAAACGATGCAGCGTGACATACCTCAGGTGACCCCATGGGTCACCACAGAACGTAAAATACACTCTCTCCAAAATCAATCCAAGACTGAAACCAGAAACTGAAAAGTAAATTAGGCTTGAGCACCGATATGCTCAGTAGGAATTCCAAAATATAACCACGTCCTATGCCCCTGCCTTTAGTAAGAAATCCAATCATGCCAGTTTGAAAATAAGATATAATAAAATAATGTTTTCCTTCTTTCCAAATTCAAGTAACGAGTTTTCATTTTCAAGTAAATCATTTCTCTCCCACTACATTTTCAAAATAGGTTTCAAGAATGCATTAATGTTTCAAAATGAAAAGAAACCATTTTGGATTAAAATATGGTTTTCAAAAATAAGACATCGAGTATGAAACAACTGAAAAGAAAATTACATCACAAGACGCATATCACAAAATGAGCACCATGGGTAATCCATATGGGTAACTAGCACAAGTGGGACCCCATAGACCTCGTACCTTAATGAAACATGGCTTAGAAATCACAACCCTCATAAGACATGACTTAGAAGACCACGACCCTCAGAACACGTGGCTTAGAAGACCACAACCCTCAGAAATAAATATGTTTATTTAGTGTTGTTGCGTCAATCCTTCTAGAATAACTAGGGAAAACCCCTGTTATGTCATCTAGCGTACTAGTCCTAGTCACCCACCTAGATACCCAGGTTTCCCATTGTGCTCTATTCCAAGTGGTGGTGAGTTTTCTTTATCAAGCAAACATGTATGTACATAACACTTTTTTTTCTAAAACCAAAGGGGCATGCCTCAGGAGATGTTTTTATTTTATACAATTAACTGACCAAAAGTCCAAACACCTTTAGAAATACACATTACTAATTCAAAACCACTTAGAAAACCAATTTTTTAAGAAAAGGTCACTTGAGACCGATAGCATTAGAAATACATTTCAATTTCCAAAACAAATGCATAATCATTTCAAGCAACCACAAACTAATTTCATAACATTTGTATATAGCATAAATGTAAAACATACTTTTAAAACAAGCAAGCAATTATGAAATTCAAATTAAAGGCATAGGAAAAGGGGATCTGCCTCAAACTTTTCACTATTTGTCGATTTCTACTCGAACCGACACTTGACGCATACGCACACATGCATTTATACATATATATATACACACACCCCTGGCTACATTGCACATATTCCCTGAACCATGAGGGAATATGTACAAAGAGGGCATATATATATATGTCTTACCCTATGCATGTATATGTAGGATACCTCGACACCCGAAGCCCAAAACCATTGTAACGAGGTCCAACACACTCCACACATAATTTAATAAAACAATTTAAACACTTAAACAATATACAGAACATTTCAAAATAACGCATCAAGGGTTTGCACCAAAAGAAAAACATTCAAAATCCCCTTTTTAAGGAAAATTACCCAACAATACCACACGAAACCATATTTCGCAGCCTTAATGTCCTTAAATAAATCAATCCCAGAAGTCATAAAATAACCATGAATGATGAAACATAGGACACACTTTAGAAACACCCAATCTTGTACTAAACTACAACTCTAAAATTCTAACACTTCATCAATGCTATAAAAAATGATTTTCACGCCACACAAATAATATAATAAATCCTTTGAGTAGTTTGTAAAGTGTTAACAAATGACACGACAAATGTTTTCTCTAAAAATACACCCAATTTCATTTTAAATTTCTGCTCTAGAACTAACCATCCGACACAAACGCATAAAAAATGATTTCACCACCAATATCATTCAATAAAACATTTGACAATTTATAAAAATAGACCAAAGAAGCACTACATGGCCTTACGTAAAAACACACCCAAATTCCTATTATTTTTAAAATTAAATACACACTAAAAACCACTCCAAAAATCATTCGCATCACTTAAAAAATTTAAATAACTAATTTCACGATTTATGAATTAACATCAAATAACACAACATGATTTTTCCTCAAAAACACACCCCATTATATACAAACATGCTATAAAATATCAAAGGCATACTAAACTTCTTTAAAACTAATTTCGCACCAAACGGATCAGTCACATAACACCAAATTTATTTAAGAAAGTAAAATAATTCACCAAATAAACACAATTCACACTCAAAAAATTAATTAAAGAACATCCTAAATTAATTAAACAAGCAAACTAGTTCATCAAACAATTTTTGTACACGAACTACCTACCTTAATGTAGAAACTCCAAAATTTGGTGTAAAATTCCAATCCCATCCAATCCGCACCTCAAACAACTCAAACGAACCCCCTAAAACAAGAGGTCGAACCAAAAACATCAAAACCAAACCAATTACAACATGAAACCCTAATCTGAAAGCCTATCAAATGGAAGAAACAACTATACGAAGTAGAACGCACCTACGGCTGGGGTGCGGGAGGCTAGCCAGAGCTTGAAGGAAGCTATCGGAGGTACGCTGCACCGGGTAGAGCCTTGCTGGAAGGAGGGCGCGGCCAAGGGGCAATGGTTGTGGGGTGTTGGGTGAAGGTTGTGCAGCGCCCTGTAGCAGGAGTGGCGCGAGGCGAGCTGAAAGGGCGGAACAAGGGGATACAAGCGCGGTGAGGGTGAGGTCGCGGCTGACTGGAGGTCCAGCGGTGGCTGGGTCGCACAACCGGGAGAGGGGAGGTCGGCCGATTGATGCTCGCCAGTGAAGGAGGGAGGTCGGCCCATGCGCGCCGGTAAAATGAGGGAGGTTGGTCTGGGTGTTGTCCGCCGGAAGGGAGGTAGGGGGATAAGAGGGTGTTGGCTGCTAGGGGGTATGATTTAGGGTTGGGGGGGAGACCCTGTGTGTGACGCCACTAAGGTCAAGGGGGGAAACAATAGAAAAAATAAAAAAAGGGAAAATTAAAATAAAACCCCCTTAAAAAATGAATTATAAACCAACCCATTAGTAATTATAACTATAATGAAAATATTAACAACAATAGTACTAATGATATTAATAAAAATCTTTCTTAAAATATTAATAATAATGAGAAAATTATTAATTAAATTATATATTTATTTATTTATTTAACTTTATTTTATGCTCACATCATTATTCAACTCATTAATTAATTAATTAACCGCACAACGGGCAGGCCACCTGGTAATTTGACGAAGCCAGATGGCTTCAACCGTGCCCTGAATGCTCGTTTATTAACAAAAGAACAAAAACAATCCAACCGGGCCCAAGCTGAAATCAAAACGAGGATTGAAATAGTGAAAACAAATAAATTAATTAAATTCTTGTGGCCAGGGTGTGACAATTCTCCCCACCACAAAAACTTTTTGCCCCCAGAAAGTCACCCAGCTAGATGAGGAATCAAACTTGAGTTCGAAACTGAATGATGCCAACAAAATCACGAACTAGGTGTGACTTTTCACTCCATTAGTCACACCCAACCAATGTTAAGGGAAATTGAAAAGAGAAGAGCCCTAAATAAATGAGGAGGGTTCTCCCCACCACAAGAACCCAACTAGCACAACCAACATTGAGACTCTCAGCACATGCTAACTCTAGAATGACCGAAATGAACCAAAGCGAAAGCCCGCCCAACTGACTGGCTTAGGCCAATTAGCATGGGCTGACACAAGAAAACTAGCACAACCGACCCATGAACTCTCTGCCTAAATCAAACCCCCACCACATGGATCCCTGACGAAAGACCCCAAACCGAATGGCGGACCAAACCCCTATTCATTATTGCCCAAGATGCATGTGTCTCCCAAAAGGAGCACATCCTAAAATAAGAGCGGGCCACCAAAGGAGCTAGCCACACAAGAGAGACAATCATCTTGAGACTTACATCCATAAAGATACAACCTTCAAAACTCATATTTGAGGAGGCACAACCACTTAAATTACAAGAAAATGAGATCACCATGCCTTCTTACAACCAAAGTGGGGGGTATTCAAAAAACAAGGACCACAACGAGAAATAGAGGCCTCTATGCCACTTATAGCAGGACAGAACCTTCAAAAACAAGGGAGCTTGAATAGAGAAATTTAAATTGTCCCTATTTAAAAACTAGAGACAAAAGTTAGACCAAGGTGCACTACACCCCATGATTCTTGACTACGTGAAAGGATTCACTCCGAGACTTGTGGATGGAGCTCTGATGTCTTGAAACATCTACTGCCTCGTGGTCAGGAGCTGACATCGGTCGAGACTCCTTCTGATTATGTCACTAGCGGAACCTATCCAAGTGTCCCAAACGGACACACTGGCGACAAGCCTCTAGAGGATAATGATAAGGCGACTTAAAGTACCCAAACCGGCCACACCAGAAGTGAATGAGAGAGTGGCCCGACTAATGGAATATGGAATTGACAGGAAGACTTGTATGAGACTGGTTTCTCTAGTTCTCTCTCCTCACTGGATGGGGAACCTTCCCGAACACCAAAAATAATCATCCCCGGAACCCTGAATGAAGACCCCACACAAGAGAAACTTCAACTGATTCCACAACGCTACCTCCAGAGAAAAGGGAATCAACCCCTCGAAATACCCGACGTAAGCCTTCACTATTTTTTGGCCTCGCTAGACACTCACGAGCTATGACACTTTCTTCACTTTCACCTCCTTAGGTATAAACCATCAGATGGAAGTGTTCTAAACACCTTCCAGGACATCCCATCATGCAACGACGCTGGGATTTTCTCCCACACCAATCCAAAGTTGAACCCTAAAATGAACTCGAACCAGCATAGACTCGCATAGCTTTGGGAGTTTCCAATAACCTGAAAACACCAACAATCTCACCAAGCTAGTCTGATACCTTCGATAGATCATGATCACCATAGAATATGGAAAAAAAGCGAAAAGAAATCAATTCCACCACTCCTCTAAGATTCTGGGTATAACCAACAACTAGAAGAGACTCACTAGAAACCTCTGGGACTTTTCTAGGTAGCATACTCAAAAACAAGAGGCACAAATCCAAATCAAAATTCATCATAAATCAAAATTCCACACCTTAATCACAAACTAAAGCTCAAACTCAAATCACTATTTCAACCACAATTCAATATTTCAAAATCCAAGATACCACAAAAAAGAATGCCAAACACAAAAAGAAAACACTAAACAATTTCTTACCTTTAAAAACATTTAAATTACCTTTTTTAAAACCATTTTTCAAAAAACAAAACAACTTAAGTATATTCCATTGGTATCCTGTGAAGTCTCGCATATACATACACTTTTGTGATAGCTCATGAACCCATCCACACATACCACCAATCATCCCTGTGCCACATGTGCACATCTATATATGTGATCCTTCATAGGAATACCAAGGGTCAATTCAAGACACTTCTCATTTTCAAAACAGATCATTCAGCATAAAGCACAAATTCCCAACCAATTTGAAAAGGTCACTTATCATTAAAGCAATACATTTCCAAATTCCAAAACATTTTCTAATTCACATTCCAAAAAGTGTTACTGAGATCCCAAAACAACTTCCAAAACACCTCCCATTTTTTTCCTCTGAAACTGCATATTCCATTAAAAGAAAACAATTTCCATTTCAAAAACACTTTTACACTCCAAAACCACATTCCCTTTTGAAAAAACCTTTTTCTATGAACCATTTTCATTTTTGAAATCCACTCAAGTCACTCAAAACTAATCCCAACATAACTCACATCAAAACTTCCAAAAATAAGGGACTAGTGGCCATGCCAACCCGATAACATGGCTTAGCAGATGATGCTCTGAGTGAGCATTAACCATAGGAAGTACCTTGAACCGTGCACTCAGGTTGTACATGGGTCGCTACTCCATGAAAGTCTACCAGGTAACACTGGCTCACTTCCTTTTTCATCCCTCATCCACACATACCAATCCAAATAAGAAAATTCAAATCCTGGACTACCCCTGGAAACTCGAGTCTCAGGACGGGAAAGGGTTCATGACGTCCTTTCCACACCTACCTCTCGAGTCCCGATACACCTAATCACAAGATACCTGACACCCCAAATAACAAGGGCCCCTATGATACCATTTTGTCATGAACCAACCCGGGTCGACCCTGAACCGGTCACCCGAGCCGGTCCGCGACATGGCCCGAAGGGCGTTCCCGACCCCCATAGGCTGGAAACTAGTGTCGGGCATCAAAATAAACCAGTTGGGAATGATTTTTCCCATAACAAAGATAAATAAAAAAACTGAACAAGCAGATAAATAAAGGGAAAAAACCGAACAACTTGGCAGCGAAAAAAAGAATAAATGATGCAATGTGACATACCTCAGGTGACCCCATGGGTCACCATGGAACATAAACTACACTCGCTCCCAAAAGCGATCCAACACTACTGGAAATTCGGGCTATAGCCACGGTTATAAACCGTGTCTATAGGCCCTCAAACCGTGGCTATAGGTAATAGCCACGGTTCCTCGAACCGTGGCTAAGTTTGGAGTGGCTATAGGCCTAGACCTATAGCCACGGTTCCAAACCGTGGCTTTAAATCTATAGCCACGGTTCAAACCGTGGCTTTAGGTATACAGCCACGGTTCAAAATGTGGCTGTATACCTATAGCCACAGTTGAAACCGTGGCTATACTAAAGGCCGGACAAAATATATTTCCACGGTTTAAAACCGTGGTATTATGTCTATAGCCACGGTTAAAAACCGTGGATATAGGGTGTCCAAATACATAAAAAAAATACCCCCTGGACACCCCCTGGACACCCCCCTGGACACCCCCTGGACACCCCCAGGACACCCCCTGGACACGCCCCTGGACACCCCCCTGGACACCCCCTGGACACCCCCTGGACACCCCCTGGACACACCCGGGACACCCCCTGGACACACCCTGGACATACCCTGGACACCCCTTGGACACCTCCTGGACACCTCCTGGACACACCCTGGACACCCCCCAGACACCCCCCTAGACACCTCCTGCAGACCCCCCCAATGAGTGCTACATGAGATGAGGGAATTATGGAAGGAATTTCATCTAAAATAGCCAAAAGAAGACATTGAATTTCCATCACAACAGGCTGATCCGGTTCAGACGACATGTGCAGAGGATGAGGATGATCTGGTTCGGACAACATGTGAAGAGGATGAGGAAAAAAGAGAATTACCGAACAAATATTATGTGATACATTTACAATAAAATATGCCAGACAATTCCAAACCAATGTTTTCAGTTGAATTGAGCTTTTGTACCACCTGCTATGCACGTTTTGTGGAAAGATGGATGAGAGGCAGCGCTAAGAGGAGATATAGTTTAGGAATGAGGAAATACAAAAAATTATAGAGCTAACCATTCAATGTTTCTCTAAGGAGGAGTAACCGCCACAGGGTGTCATCCTGGAGCAGGGCCAAATCGCGGCGTGACCGCGGCGTGACCGCCGCAGGGTGTCGTCCTGGAGGAGTAACCGCCGCAGAGTGTCGTCCTGGAGAAGGGCCAAATCACGGCCTGACCGCAGCGTGATCGCGGCGTGACCGCGGCGTGATCGCGGCATGACCGTGGCGTGACCACAGCGTGACCGCAGCGTGACCACCGCAGGGTGTCATCCTGAAGGAGTAACCGCCACAGGGTGTCGTCCTGGAGCAGGGCCAAATCACGGCGTGACCGCGGCATGACCGCGGTGTGACCGCAGCGTGACCGTCGTAGGGTGTCGTCCTGGAGGAGTAATTGTCACAGGGTGTCATCCTGGAGCAGGGCCAAATCACGGCGTGACTGCGGCGTGACCGCGGCGTGACCGCCGCAGTGTGTCATCCTAGTGGAGTAACCGCCACAGGGTGTCGTCCTGGAGCAGGGCCAAATCACGGCGTGACCACGGCGTGACCGCGGCGTGACCGCGGCGTGACCGCGGCGTGACCGCGGCGTGACCGCGGCGTGACCGCGGCGTGACCGCGGCGTGACCGCGGCGTGACCACGGCATGACCACGGCATGACTGCAGCATGACCGCAGCGTGACCACAACGTGTTGGCCTGGTCCAGCAACATCCGCAGGGCAACATCTTCCACTTAGTTTCAAATAGGATGATATGGATGGCATGAGAGGATGTTTTCTCAGAAGATTTAAAGAAATGAATGCTAATCTGTGATGACTAGAGGATTGGATGACCCCTGATATACCTAATTTGGTGAGGTTTGGAGATCTAGAAATGTGTAGGAATACTTAGAGGAATACCCCATGGGATTAGGAAAATCACAGGTTACATAACATGTAATCTGACATTACTGGTACTGTGGGACCCCTGGGATGTGGAACTGGGCTTTTGGTTGGATTTAAATATCACATGCCATGTGACATGGTCACACAACATGGGACCCATCTTAAAAGTCTAACGGCACTTAAATATTGTCTTGGTTTAAACAACTGTTTTAATAAAAAGAGGGAAACCCTCTACAGGGATATAAAAAGGTTCAAGTACGATGTGTGATTTATGACTAACAATGACATCAAGTATAAGGAAAACATCAATGCAATAATGTTAATCAAGGTATACCACTGTGAGTTTTCGCAGACAGCGCACCTCCGTTGGAGGGGTTTTATTACAAAACCAGGACTTATTTATCAAACGAAACAATTATCTGAACTAACACTTATTCAAGAATTGAAATTTAATATAAACATGAAAAATTAAGAAGGCAACTAAATGCAATTTAAAACATTCTCGAATTAAATGGGCTAGGAGAGGGACCCTACCTCAACCTCAAGGCGCGTTTGCTTTTGACGACGACAACTCGAATCTTCCTTTTTTCCGCTTGAACGCATATGCAACTTAACATATATGTAAGGACACCTAGCCCCTATGTACATATTTGCATGGCCAAATATGCACAAGGGGGGCCTTAGATATATATGTTTATACTTGAATTTACCCCTTTATACTTACACGCGTATGCATTTTTCATATCTATATATAAGCACACCTAGCCCCAATATATATATTCATGCTGCCATGAGTGAATATATATAAAGGGGGAACTTATATATGCATATTCCTACCTATGCATACACATGTAAGCCTTCTTCAACGGCGATTCGAATCCACCTCAATGAAATCCAAAACACACATCAAAAATATAAAGAACCCAAGCCCTGGACACCCCTGCCAGTCCCCCCCCCCAGACCCTGGACACCCCTCCCCCCTGGCTGGACAGCCCCTCCCCCTGTTGGACACCCCTCCCCCTGCTGGACACCCTTGCCCCTGCCCCCTGCCCCCTGCCCCCTACCCCCTGCCCTCTGTACCCCACTGGACAGCCCACATTCCCCACTGGACAGCCCCACTGGACACCCCCTGCACCCCCTAGACACCCCTCCCCCCTGCTGGACACCCCCCCTGCCGGACACCCCTCCCCCTGCTGGACACCCCCCCATGCCACTGATAAGTGCAGAATTGTACAGAAATTATGCAAGCCATCCTCTATTAATACTTCGTTGAAAGATGCTCTGAAAGGGAAAAATATTAATACCAAACACTATGTTAGAAAAAAAATACAAAGAAGGTTAAAAAGAGGTCACCTGGGGTACCAACAACCAACATACATGAATCAAGAAATAGAAAATAGATTGTTCCCAACATTTTTTACACAACTAGAACATGTCTAGGACCATCATTACAGACGTCACCCTATAGGTTACACATGACATATACTAATAGGGCTGCCACATTTTACTCTACCTGCTGTTACACCTATTCATGCTCCTTCTCAGCTAGACATTCCTCAAGGACAGCCCCTCCCCCCTGCTGGACAGCCCCTCCCCCTGCCTGGACACCCCTCCCCCCTGCTGGACACCCCTCCCCCCTGTTGGACAGCCCTCCCCCCTACTGGACACCCCTCCCCCCCTGCGGGACAGCCCCTCCCCCCTACTGGACAGCCCCGCCCCCTGCCTGGACAGCCCCTCCCCCTGCTGGACAGCCCCTCCCCCCTGCTGGACAGCCCCGCCCCCTGCCTGGACAGCCCCTCCCCCTGCTGGACACCCCTCCCCCCTGCTGGACACCCCTCCCCCCTGCTGGACACCCCTCCCCCCTACTGGACAGCCCTCCCCTGCTGGACAGCCCTCCCCCCTGCTGGACACCCCTCCCCCCTACTGGACAGCCCTCCCCTGCTGGACAGCCCTCCCCCCCTTGCTGGATAGCCCTCCCCCCTGCTGGATAGCCCTCCCCCTGCCAGACAGCCCCTCCCCCTGCTGGACACCCCCTCCCCCCTGCTTGACACCCCTCCCCCCTGCTTGACACCCCTCCCCCTGCCGGATATCCCGCCCCCCTGCCTGACAGCCCCCCCCCCCCCTGCTAGACAGCCCCGCCCCCTGCCTGGACACCCCTCCCCCCTTCTGGACACCCCTCCCCCCTGCTGGACAGCCCTCCCCCCTACTGGACATCCCTCCCCCTACTGAACAGCCCTCCCCCCTGCTGGAAAGCCCGCCCCCCTGCTGGACAGCCCCGCCCCCCTGCTGGACAGCCCCCCCCCCCTCCCGGACACCCCTCCCCCCTACCGGACACCCCCCCCCCCTACCGGACACCCCTCCCCCCAGTTGGACACCCCTCCCCCTGCTGGACACCCCTCCCCCTGCCTTGACAGCCCATCCCCCCTGTCGTACACCCCTCTCCCCTACCGGACACCCCTCCCCCCTGCTGGACAGCCCTCCCCCCTGTTGGACAGCCCTCCCCCCTGCTGGACAGCCCCTCCCCCTACCTGGACACACTTCCCCCCTAATGGACACCCCTCCCCCTACTGGACACCCCTCCCCCTACCTGGACAGCCCATCCCCCCTGTCGGACACCCCTCTCCCCTGCCGGACACCCCTCCCCCCTGCCGGACACCCCTCCCCCTGCCTGGATAGCTCTATTGGTACTCACACAATTTTTGGGAAATTTTCTCAGTCGTGGGGAACTCAATTTGGTTGGATATACATACCGATAACCCAAGGTTTGGACACTATGTGATAACCCATGTGAATGTGGACATGTATATAATGATTCTAGAAGAATTAGTCTTAACTAACTAGATGAATATAGAGACTTTCTGATCCAATATGAAAGGAAACCACAGTTCTACATGAATTATATGTTTTTTCCATCATTCTCCATAATGTAATAGGGACAAGGAGTGTTCTTTTTACAATATGAAGGGGAATGATGTCTCTAACTATGAAAGTTGGAACGGTAAGATGAATATTCCAATCTATGACTTGGAGAGAAAATACACTACTGTCCCTTATAATGTGGATAAGATAGGGGTTATATCAGTGTAGAAGGATACTGGGAAAACTACAGACTTAATCACTTCAACATCACCTTAGGATGGTCCTTCTAATGAAAAAAACATGGATTATTCTCAGTGTGTTGTATTTACTCTAGAGGGCCCACCCCCGGGAAAATCCTTGAATGAGGACAATGTACCCTTTCCTGATAGAGAGATAAACATTGGATAGAACATCCAGTTCGAGGGGCATGTATTTTGGGGGCACCTTTCCCTGATGTTTTGTACAGATCCAAGGGACTGTAGGTATTTGCAACTTTGTAGGAAAGCCTAATGTAAATACTCACGAATGGGAAAAATAGGCAGAAAGTCAATGTGGACCTCTATAAAAATGTAGCTGGTCTTGAAGAGAGTACTTCAAATGAGGCAACATTTGATGGCATGCCTACATAGAGGTGTTGCTTTTAGGATGATTTACCTAACTTGATTGCATCTCATGATTCTCAAGTGGTGAAAAATGGGAAAAAAATCTTGCAGGTTCCTACCTATCATTAATTGATGATGACACATTCTGAGGGACCCCTCATGCATGTTTCATACATAGCTATCTAGGAACAATCCAGGAAGGAAACCTCACCAGGTTCGCTGAATATGAGTACACCCAAGGATCATCAAAATAAGTTGCAGCAGAATCCCTTACCTGCTAAAAATAATGATCAGTATGGGGTTTCACGAAAGTACCTACTGCAATGATTACTAAGAATAAGGCCTCCATAGAGTCACAATCTTATCCTAGATAGTATATGTATAAATTTACACACTTAAGTCGTGTATTATGGTATGATGATGATGAGGAAATTTCAATCAGTTAGAAGGTTATCATCACCTCCAATATGGTAAATGAAGATGAATATCCAAAAGCTAAATACATGTATGATAAAGGCATGGGTAGTGACCCAAAATTAAAGAACAAGAAAAATAATTGGAGTAATGGTATGGAGAAACTGCCCCTGCCCCCTGCCCCCCTGCCCCCCTCCATCCTGCACCCTACCCCCTGCCCCCTGCCCCCCTCCACCCAGCCCCTTAGCCTGCACAACACCCCCTGCACCCCCCCTGCACCCTCCCTGCCCCCTGCCCCCCTCCACCCTCCCCCCTGCCCCTGCCCCCTGCCCCCTACCCCCCTGCCCCCTACCCCCCTCCACCCTTCCCCCCTGCACCCCTCCACCTTGCCCCCCTCCACCCAGCCCCCTATCATACTTCAATACATCCCGAAGATATTATCAAAAACACTTTAAGACATAAAATGAATATTTTCAACAAATATAACAAAAGACCAAAATATATGATGCAAGAACTACAAATCAAAGACCCCTCTCAACATACATGATGTAGTATGGTAAAAAGAAATAAATGAACTTACCAAAATGTTACCATCATACAAAATGGTGCCTTAAGAGTACTTTGGGTGCATATTTCTTTTTCACCCTAAGCCTATATTTTACCTACAAGAAATAAAGAAAAAAAAGATCAAAATAAATCAGAAGTAATTATGTAGAGAATAAATAATTGATAAGAAATATATTTGTGTTTATGTGCCTGAATACAAACATGTATCCTACAAAAATAGTAGATGCAAGAACCACAAATCAAAGCTTACTTGAGAGGAAAATGTTTTTTTTTTGAAAAGTTCAACTATTAGAAATTAGAGCTTTAAAATTTTCATCACCAGTTGCACACTATCTTCATCAAACTGTAAAAGGTTTATGGAAGAAAGAAGGTGATACAATCATATCGAGCACAACAATTGAGTACCGTAGAATTCAGCTCATAAAAAAGATTTTAGAATTGGAACCATAAAACTATGATTAAATTTTTATTTTATGTTTGTAAAACTACATGGGAACAAAATAATATGTTAATATCACTCTAATCAAAACCAATAACTGAGAAGTGAAGTTCACATAGATGCCCATTACCAAGAATGGATGTTCCCCCTTTCTTGTCGGTTGCATGCCAACGTGCCCGCATTTGAACCAACACCAACCACCTTGTCCTATGGTAGAAATGATTAATTAGATATATGCATCAATTTGTAACAATAAATAATTTTTTTATCTAATTACAAACAAAGCATATAACTAATATATTAAAAACAAAAGAAATGAAGAACATAGATTTCAAACAATCACACAAAATGCATGAATGATACCCACTAGTTACTATATTAACAACTTCAACACATATTCACGGATTTTAATGTAGATGCATGTTAATATTTGAAGTTCAAAAATGATTTTTAGTAAAACATTAAAATAAGCATACACACCAGAATTTCAATACAAAAAATGAAGTAAAAAAGGAAGCAACAACCAACAGATTTAAAAATATGATTTCAGCATACAAAATTTATTAAAAGGCAACTTCCAACCATTTATTTCAACTAAAAAAAAGAAGTGAATTTTCAAGTTTAAGTAGAAAAATCACAGAATTTAAACTATTAATCCCATGGTGTAGATGCTCTATTCATTTGAGATCATTGGAAAAAAATTCCCTTCTTTTCTTGTTGAATAAATACCTTTGGTTTCCAAATTTTCATCTCCTATAAGTGTAAACATATACATTAATTTATAAAATTTAAAGTTCAAAACAGAACAAAACTAGAGTAAAAACTAAGGTAGATTGGTTCAAAGTTACTATGAAATATAACTTCTCTAGATCTATAAAAATCGTTGAATCTATACTTCAATAGGATGTGAAATTATGCTCACCAAAGTACTAAAAAAATAGAAATTATAACGTACATTCACTTATTCTATGTTAATAACATAATTTTTTTTAATAAAAATCAATAAAAAGGAATGTTTAAACAATGATTTAGAATTATAAAATTTAGGATTAGAAAAACATTGTGTACCCTTACCTCACACTTAATTTGAATATATAATAAGAATTTAAACTCTTAAAAATTTAAGGGTGGAAGGAAACAACCTGAAAATTTTCTTAGAGTGAAAGAAGTTACTCAAAATGGGTTGCCATGTGAAGTGACCCACCTAACTTCCTACAAAAAAAGACCTCAGTCAAAAAAACTTTATTAAAGAAGGTCAAATAAAAAAAACTAAAAAAAGTAACAAGATAATCTTGGGTTTATCCCCCAAGGGGTTCTATATTTAGATTGCTCACAGTTGAAAAATCATTGATTCAACCCCAATTAGATGGAGGATGTGTCTTCTTACTTAAGAACTAGCATAAAATCTTCTTTCTAGCTATAGTAATCAACTCAAATAGTTTTTTAACACCCCATTTTCATATACTTTTAATTTCACCACTTTGAAATTATAACTTCCTAGGAGTAGTGGAAAGGGGGGAAAAGGGGGTATATTCCCTCTTCTTCAACTTGAGGAGTGATGTGCATAAATAGTAAAAATTCAATTCTTGGATGTGATTTTTCATCCGATTCAATATCCTATATAAATTCATTATTAAAAACCACATATGTATCAATATCCACTTTTTCATTAGTGCGCAACTTCAAAATATCCTCTTGCTCTTCGACCACTCCCAAACTTTGAATTACAATTAGATTTTTTGAGTTTCAAAAGTTTCTCATCAGGTGTATTAATAACCTTCTCATGTACCTCTAGTAAATCATGAAGTTCACTTGAATCTACACAAAATACATAGGGAGAAGAGAAATCAAAATCATACACACAAAAAATCACAATAATATAAAAGAAAATCTTGTTCAATTAAATAAAAAACTTCATTAATTTGGTCATCTTGCTCTTTTTAAAGAAAAAACGGTGATCCTAGGAGTGTTTCTAAGTTAGAAGTGATTTATTCAACCTCCTCCAACCTCTTATCAAAACAAAAATCCTCAATTTTATAATTTTTCAAAGTAAAGGAAAGGGTATCTTTAATTGGTTCATCATCTTATGATTTCACAAGAATTTTGAAAGGATTATCAGGAATATCCCAATACTAAAAGACCACCTTGGAGAGGTGGGTTACATTCCTTCTATTTTTCCTTTGACATATTCATAGACCTATTCCCCATTGGTAGAGAAAAATATGAGTAATCCCTTTTATCTTTCTAGTTGACCCTCCCTATCTTACTCTTCTCATACATGGATACATTTAATCCTGAACCTCATCCTCTAAATCACCTAAAAAGTGGAAATAACATTCATCACATGACCAATTTTCAAGGACCTGCTCCTCTCCAACGGTTCTGACCAGGTATTGTTCAAAATTCTGGACTAGTTCATCATATGACAAAAGATCAAAATGGTTATCCATCACAATACCTCCCACTTCTGTAGAACTCTTCATGAATGTGGCCTCACTCCCTTAAACCTATTCTAATACATTGCTGCTTGTTGAAAATGAGAAAACGGAGGGATTCTTGGGACCACCCTCATCCATATTCTTCAGTTCCATAACCGAGTAATACTCACTGACACCATGGAGAGGAGGGCGCGGCGCGGAGGGCGTGGCGAGGAGGGCACGGCGAGGAGGGTGTGGCACGGAGGAGGCGTCGGCAAGGAGGCGTCGGGGAGGAGGGCCTGGCGAGGAGGCGTCGGGGAGGAGGGCGCGGCGAGGAGGAGGGCGCAGCGAGGAGGGCGCGGCGAGGAGGGTGCGGCGAGGAGGGCGCGGCATGGAGGAGGCGTCGGCGTGGAGGCGTCGGGGAGGGGGAGGGCGCGGTGAGGAGGAGGAATTGTGAGGGGGAGGAGAAGGAGCCCGATGGGTTTGGGAAAAAAAACGGGGCTGCTGGATATAGCCACGAATGAAATAATTAAATGTGATAGTATAAAAGATATAGCCACGGACCTATAAAACCTTGGATATAGGTCCGTGGCTATAGCTCAGATTTGTAGTAGTGCAAGACTGGAACCTACAACTGAAAAGTAAAGAAGGCATGAGCACCAAGATGCTTAGTAGGAATTCCAAAATATAACCACGTCCTATGCCCCTGCCTTTAGTAAGAAATCCAATCATACCAGTTTGAAAATAAGATATAATAAAATAATGTTTTCCTTCTTTTCAAATTCAAGTAACGAGTTTTCATTTTCAAGTAAAGCATATTTATCCCACTACATTTTCAAAATAGGTTTCAAGCATGGATTAACGTTTCAAAATGAAAAGAAACTAGTTTGGATTAAAATATGGTTTTCACAAATAAGACATCGAATATGAAACAACTAAAAAGAAAATTACATCACAAGATGCATGTCGCAAAATGAGCACCATGGGTAATCCCTATGGGTAACTAGTACAAGTGGGACCCTAGATACCTCGTACCTTAGTGAAACGTGGCTTAGAAACCACGACCCTCAGAAGACGTGGCTTAGAAGACCACAACCCTCAGAAAATGTGGCTTAGAAGACCACGACCCTTAGAAATACATATGTTTACTTAGTGTTGTTGCGTCAATTATGCTAGAAGAATTGGGACTAACCCCTACCGTGTCATCTAGCATACTAGTCTTGGTCACCCACCTAGATACCCAGGTTTCCCATTGTGCTATATTTCAAGTGGTGGTGATTTTTCTTTATCAATCAAACATGTATGTACATAACACTTTTTTTCTAAAACCAAAGGGGTGTGCCTCAAGAGATGTTTTTATTTTTTATAATTAACTGACCAAAAGTCCAAACACATTTGGAAATACACATTACTAATTCAAAACCACTTAGAAAACCAATTTTTTAAGAAAAGGTCACTTAAGACCTATAGCATTAGAAATACATTTCAATTTCCAAAACAAATGCATAATCATTTCAAGCAACCACAACCTAATTTCATAACATGTGTATATAGCATAAATGTAAAACATACTTTTAAAACAAGCAAGAAATTATGAAATTCAAATTAAAGGCATAGACAAAGGGGAACTACCTCAAACTCGTCGCTATTTGTCGATGACTACTCGAATCGACACTTGACGCATACACGCACATGCATTTATACATATATATATATATATATACACCCCCAACTACATTGCACATATTCCCCGCACCATGAGGGAATATGTACAAAAAGATAATATATATATATATATGCCTTACCCTATGCATGTACATGTAGGATACCTTGACACCCACAACCCAAAACCATCATAGAGAGGTCCAACGCACTGCACACATAATTTAATAAAATAATTTAAACACTTAAACAATATACAAAATGTTTCAAAATAAATCATCAAGGGTTTTCACCAAAAGAAAAACATTCAAAATCCCCTTTTTAAGGCAAAGTTACCAACAATACCATACGCAACCAGATTTCACAGCCTTAATGTCCTTAAATAAATCAATTCCAGAAGTCATAAAATAACCATGAATGATGCAACATAGGACACACTTCATAAACACCCAATTTTGTATTGAACTACAACTCTAAAATTCTAACACTTAATCAATGTTATAAAAAACAATTTTCACGCCACACAAATAATATAATAAATCCTTTGAGTAGTTTGTAAAGCGTTAACAAATGAAATGACAAATGTTTTCTCTAAAAATACACCCAATTTCATTTTAAAGTTCTACTTTAGAACTAACCATCTGACACAGACACATAAAAACATGATTTTCACCACCAATATCATTCAATAAAACATTTGACAATTTATAAAAATAGACCAAAGAAGCACTACATGGCCTTACGTCAAAACACACCCAAATTCCTTTTCTTTTTAAAATCAAATGCACACTAAAAACCTCTCCAAACATCATTTGCATCACTTAAAATATTTTAAATAACCAATTTCATGGTTTATGAATTAACATAAAATAACACAACATGAGTTTTCCTAAAAAACACACCCCATTATATACAAACATGCTATAAAATATCAAAGGCATACTAAACTTATTTAAAACTAATTTTGAACCAAACAGATCAATCACATAACACCAAATTTATTTAATCAAGTAAAATAATTCACCAAATAAACACAATTTGAAATCAAAAAATTAATTAAAGAAAATTCTAAATTAATTAAACATGCAAACTAGTTCATCAAACAATTTTTGTACACGAACTATCTACCTCGATGTAGAAACTCCAAAATTTGCTGCGAAATTCCAATCACATCCAATCCACACCTCAAAAAACTCAAACGGACCCCCTAAAATAAGAGGTCGAACCAAAAACATCAAAACCGAACCAATTACAACATGAAACCCTAATCTAAAAGCCTATAAAATGGAAGAAACAACTATACGAAGTAGAACGCACCTGCGACTGGGGTGCGGGAGGCTAGTCGGAGCTTGAAGGAAGCTATCAGAGGTGCGCCGCACTGGGTAGAGCCTTGCTGGAAGGAGGGAGCGGCCAAGGGGCGATGGTTGTGGGGTGTTGGGTGAAGGATATGCAGCACTTGTAGTGGGAGTGGCGCGATGCGAGCTGAAAGGGCGGAACAAGGGGATCTGAGCACAGCGAGGGTGATGTCACGGCTGGCTGGAGGTCTGGCGGTGGCTGGGTCGCGCAACCGAGAGATGGGAGGTTGGCCGATTGATGATTTTCGGTGAAGGAGGGAGGTCAGCCCATGCGCGCCAGTAAAATGAGGGAGGTTGGTCCTGGTGTTGTCCGCTGGAAGGAAGGCAGGGGGATAAGAGGGCGTTGGCTGCTGGGGGCGAGATTTAGGGTTGGGGGGAGACCCTGTGCGTGATGCCACCAAGGGTAAGTGGGGAAACAAGAGAAAATAAAGGAAAATTAAAATAAAACCCCCATAAAAAATGAATTATAAACCAACCCATTAATATTTATAACTATAATGAAAATAGTAACAATAATAGTACTAATGATATTAATAAAAATATTTCTTAAAATATTAATAATAATGTGACAAATATTAATTAAATTATATATTTATTTATTTATTTAACTTTATTTTATGCTCACATCATTATTCAACTCATTAATTAATTAATTAACCGTGCAACGGGCGGGCTGCCTGGTAATTTGATGAAGCCAGACGGCTTCGCCCGTGCCCTGAACGCTCGTTTATTAACAAAAGCGCAAAAACAATCCAAACGGTCCCAAGCCAAAATCAAAACAAGGATTGAAATAGTGAAAAATAATAAAATAATTAAATTCTTGTGGTTAGGGTGTGACAGTTCAGTATACATACTCCATACATAAGTATTATTAGTGAATACAGAAAATCTCACAAAAATGGAAGTGAGATGAAGAAACCCTTAACTTAAGTCCGAATGTGTTCCGCTCTTGAACTTAAGATCCTAGAATATGAAATTAGACTTATTAATAACTTATTTAAGAACCTGTTATACATGTATTTAGTTTATCACAATTATTATTAGTTCATTTATGTCCTTATTGATAAGTTATTATATTGAATTTTTTCATTCCAGAGTGTTCGTTTTCTTGATTTTCGTAATTGGTTCACTTGTTTTAAAGTAATGGAGTTCATGTGGAATGGATGTAAATATTAATAATTGAAATTACATATTATTTATTAACATACATAAGTTTTAATGGTCATTTATATCATTTGGTTACGTGGAAAGAGGATGAATCATTAGATGAAATATTAATGACATTCACTTAGATTATTTTAGCGGTATTTTGATTATTAGGAATTAGTTTGGTCATATGATTTAATAATATTTACGTATACTAGTTCCTGAATATTAATTAGGTTATAATACATATATTATAGTCTATTTAAACCATAAAAATAGTTTCATGACCAGTAATGAAGGAGAAATTGAAGAATGAAACTTTGTCGTCCACGAAGGTTATAAATTGGAACCTCATGGACGTTGATTTCGTTTATAAAATAAAAGGGAGAGAGTAATGATATTGATGATGGTTATTCCTTTCACATGATATGATTCCAGTATATAGATGATTATGGAGTTATAATGGTCATTTGGATAGAGGAGGTGGGGAGAGGATAACAAAAGAAGATAAATTGAAAAGAAACTAAATGAAAAAGAATGGTGTTTTACCTCTTGAAATAACCTCCTTGAGAACCACCTTAAGGGAAGGGGTTTGGGTATTTTGGAAAGACCAAGAGTTTATTGGACGTGGGAGTGACTAGGGAAGGGTATTTCGGCAGAACTTTTAGTATATTCAAAGATTAGAGGACTGGAGAGAAGAGGGAGAGAGGGGGTTATAGTGGAGGAGAGGAGTAAATTTTGAATATTTTATTCATTATTTTATTATTTCCCTCAAGACAACCAATAGTGTTGTTTCATGTGACCCCTAATAGTAATAAGTGCATGTGAGTTCAAACCAAGTGGCCTTATATCACTTATGATGTCATAAATAGTGTATTTAACTAATAATTTGTATATACGGTGTTTTGTTGTATTTCACTATTCATCAAAAATTCAAAAATTTCATAAAAATCCCAAAAATTCACCCCAACCATTTTTCGACATGTAGAATTAAAAAATGACCTCCATTTTTCAAAAATAATTTTATAAATATTATTAATTTAATTTTTAAATAAAATCATAATTAATTTGAAAAATAACAATTTTAATGGTATAATTAGTTTTATATCACATTGAAAAATTAATTAAGATTACATTATCTTGTTACCTTAATAAAATAAAATAATATTATTATTTGTTATTCATAAGGGTCATATTACCATGCATAAGGGTATGTTACTATTCACCAAAAATCAAGTTTGTTCTATCAGACTCCAAATGACTTACTGTTCACAACTCTAGATGACCGTTTTTTTAAATGAAAAACATAGAAGAGGCAAAGTTGTGTTTAACAACTAGATTATAAATTTTTTTGTTTTTTAGGGACTTAGTGTTTCATGCATTCAATATTTATTTTCAAAACATTTTAAAATATTTGGTTTGAATTTATGTTTTTATTTTGATATTTTTAAAAGTCAAAGTAATGAATAGTGTTGAAATTGACATTAATAATATTTTAAAATAAATAATATTTTATTAGATGATATAAAATCCCTAAAAACATTATATTCGTCTAAATAATCATCATAAGGTTTAAAATTTAATCCATGATTCATTTTTGGTTCGTTTGGTATTTTATAGTAACAATATTGACCCTTAAATAGTAAAAATCTATGTTGTCATGATAAGAATTAAAGGGGTTAAATAAGTGTTAAGACCAAAAATAAGGGTAGATATTTAGTCAAACATATCTAATTTTTATTTTATGAAGGTATATCAACCCATCATCATCTTATCTTTAAAATTGATAAGTTTGGAACCATTTGGAATTGAAAATTAATTTATATTAATTTAATATTTTGTGAAATGTCAAGAGTACCCCTCCTCTCTCTTATAAAAGAGAACCTCTTATTCTCTTTTCTTAACACTTAAAGACCCTTTTATTTTGGTCAATATATACCCAAAACCCTTCCTAGAATCTCTAAACTCATTATATCATCCTTAGTTTAGGCATAACACCACCCTTAGTAGTCTTAAGGTGTTAAGAAAAGGTGATCATCTGAAAAAGAGGTATCGTTTTTAATCAAGTGAATCTATTTTTTTATTCTTACACATCTCTCAAACCTTATTAAACCATTATAAAATAATAAATAAAGTATCATCCATGTAATTATATGTTATTATTTTATTATCATGACCCATTGATAAAAACAATATTTTATTGAATATTTTATTGATAATAAATGATATAATTTCCTCACATTGTGTTAAATATGTTTAATTAGAAAGTATTTGGGATTAGATCATTCATTTGAATATTTGATGAAAATTCCAGATTTACCCTTTCAAAATCACAGTAGTATTTCAATCATAAATATTTTTATTTGAATTATTTGAACTTAATATTTTGTAACTATGTTCCTTACTTCATGGGATACAGATTTTATTCAGGACACTAGATAAAAATAATGCATTTCGATGGAGTAATTGGGCCATAAAGTCAAAAGTGGGCTGGACACGCCAGAATGGAGAATCTTCTGTATTTTAGTCATAACTACTTCATCTGTGACTTTATTAAGACTAAATTTTTATAGGAGATAGATGACTCATATCCTCACATATTATCCATCTGGAAGACCGGCCAATTCACACGTTTTGGTAGTCAAATGGGCGGTGTAAGTTAGAATAAAATATTTGGCCTAATTTCCACATTCACACTTGAAACCACTTGTAACCTCTCCTCCCCTCCCCTCTATAAATTAGAGTTTTTCTCATTTGGAGGGGTTGGAACGTGAATTATGAAGTTCAGGGTATAGGAGAATAGGTTACACTCCATTTATCTAAGCAATTCAATAAGGGTATCTCTTGAAGCAAGGATCCCTTCGTCGAAGCCCTATTCTTCTTCCTCATGTTGTAATGTTTGTGTTTTCTCAATAAACTTCTTTGTTATTCTTTTATTTATTCTCTTTTCTTCTGTTTTATTTAAATTTATTCTTCTCTTAATCTTCCTCTTTGGTCTGGAACTCAAGAGTAGAAGCGTGATTGGGTTATACCCATTCTAAACCGTTGCAAATGCAATTCGCTTCTACGATGACTACACCGCTCATGGAAGAGTAGTTCTTTTTAGTAATCGATCTACCTCTCACCTTATTCATTCATTTATTTTGAATCAATGATCTATTGTAATTCACTAAACATGATCCATTAATTTAGTTTTCAAATTAAAAGAAACTAAGTGAGCAATTGAACAATTAACACAAAACGCGCGAGGTCGGGATTTGTGTGAATTGTGAGAGCGTGATTTTAATCGGTAATACAAGACCACACGGGATCAATTTGTAGAGTTAAAATACAATACCTAAACTCAATTAATCCTAATTTCTAGAGTGGTTATGTGCCTTAATTTACCACTTACCATAATCTAATCTTAGAACATCAATCAAAGTAGGGTGTTGCGATTGCATGTTCTGAAGTTAGCCTAAGGTTAAATTCACTTCATCTTCGTGGTAAAGTTAATTATCTTAGGGTTATGGATTTAACAAATTAAGGGATCATAATTAAGTGAATATTAATTTAAATGATAATGATTAATAAATGATTGAATAGGTAGAGTTAGATCGATTATGTCTTTTAAATATTGTCTAAAAAACATCTTTTTGTTGTGTCATTTTAATCGAACTTCATTTCAAAACTAAAAACAAAAAAAAATACAATATTCCTCCAGCAAACTTATTCTAGATTCATAAACTATAACCAACCCCCATCCCTTCAAGTAGTGTTTTTATTCTATTTTATTTCATTTTTATAATACCTTTAAAAAGTTGTTTTAAATCTACTTCCTCCTTTGAGAGACGACCTTGGTCAGCCACTCTACTGCACCTAAGTACCCCAGAATCACATTAATCATTTGAGGGCGCCCACAACAGCGCTCTTTCAAATTGGCGCTGTTTCCGGGGAGGCAAGTAATTTATTCAACCATTTATAGGTATTTCTTTTATTTTTCATTTTATTATTTTCTTCACCTCTCTCTTTGATCTTTCCCCTTTCTCAAGTTTTCATTTTTTTTCATCCTCTTCTTTTCTTTTTGGACCATCAACTCAAACTTCTAATTTTTATTTTACTATGTTACACTTTCTTTCTTTTCATTTTTATTTGATTTATGACACAAACTAATCCTGAAGATCTCTTAGATCCTGACCCTGAGATTGAACGTAGTCTTAGGTCTCAAATCAGACATTCTCAGTCTACGGGAAGTTTCAATATTCAACCAGTTGGTGAATTCCTCTCTTCTAGAAACATTAAAATTGGAAGCAATTCAAATTCAAACATAAAATAGGAACCAATGGCTGGAAATAATGGAAATTAAATTAATAGAACCATTCGAGAATTGGCTACACCGGATATTAACTACCAACCAAATTGTATTGCAACCCGAACCTCGAATCAGACTTTGAATTGAAATCTGGGTTAATTCACCTTCTTCCAAAATTTCATGGCTTATCTGGTGAGGATACCAACAAACACCTTAAAGAATTTAATGTGGTTTTCTCAGCCTTGAAACCAAGAAATGTTTTTGAAGATCAAATCAAATTAAGAGCATTCTCATTCTCACTTGATGGAGCTGCAAAAGATTGGATGTATTATTTGCAACCTGAAGATGTAACATGTTGGAATGATTTGAAATGTCTTTTCTTGCAAAGATTTTTTCCAGCATCAAGGACAACATCCATTCGAAAGGATATATCGGGGATCAAACAAGCCCAAGGGGAGTCAATGTATGAGTATTGAGAGTGATTCAAGAAGTTGTGCGCAAGCTGTCCGCATCACCAAATCAGTGAGAAACTCATCATCCAATACTTCTACAAAGGACTCACACCCATGGAGAGGATCATGATGGATGTTGCATCTGGAGGAGCATTGGTGGACAAAACACCAGTAGCTGCACGTGCGTTGATCGACAAGATGGCCCAAAACTTCCAACAATTTGGCGATAGAGGTACACCACATGTCAGGGGATTACATCAGGTAAGTCCTTCTTCTCTTGAAAGTCATTTGATTGATACCAAGTTAGAAGAATTGACCACTATGGTGAGGTAGATTTCTTTGGCTCAAAAGACATCCCAACCCCCTCCTTCAAGGCCTTATGTCATTTGCACTGAGACAAGCCACCCAACTGACCGTTTCCCACAACTACAAGAGATAGAGGATTGTGCAGCAGTATTCCTAGGGAGACCATTTCAGCAGCAACAACAGCCATATCCCCAAAATAAGTTTGATTCATTTTCTCCAACATACAACCAAGGGTGGAAAGATCAACCAGACATAAGGTATGGCTCTGGACAATAACAAAGGCCACCCTTTCAACCAAACTTCCAGCAGCCTCCACCTTACCAACAGGGTTTCCAACAACCCCAAAGGAGATTCGAAGCTCAAACATCAACAAGTCAGCAACAAGTGAATCTCCAACACAAGGTAGACTCTAACACTGATGATCTTTTAAAACAAATCGTTCTTAATCAACAGAATGAGCTGAAGAGTCAAAGTTTGGAGCTGAGGGAGTTGAAGACTCAAATGAGCCAGATTGTCACCGCCCTCCATGAACTTGTAAGTAAGAATTATGGAAATATATCTTCCCAACCCACTCCAAATCCAAAGGGTAATGTTAGTTCCATCACATTGAGAAGTGGGAAGCAAATGAACGATACATCTGTACCTACCATTCCACCGGGATTCATCTCTACTCTAGAGAATCCGCATTCCATACCAACTGATGAGCAATCCAAGGAGAAAGATAAAGGTAAGAAAAAGATTGATGATGTTCCTACTAAACCCCTTCCTTTTCCAAACAGGGTTGTTCAAACCAAGAATATGGTTTAAGAAGCAATTCAAAAGGAGTTTTTGGACACATTAAAGCGTATGGAGATCAACATTCCTCTACTTTAATCCATTAAGCAAATCCCAAGGTATGCCAAATTATTAAAAGAACTTTGCACCAATCGAAGAGGGGGAAATGATAGGATCAACCTTGGAAGGAATGTCTAAGCACTCATTACACCAACTATAGCAATGCCAACAAAGTGAAAGGATCCCGGGACATTCACCATCCCATGTACCATAGGGGAGTTTCACTTCTCTGATGCTCTTTGTGATTTAAGAGCTTCAATAAATGTGATGCCTCACTCTGTATTCTCTTCCTTGAAGGTTGGTGAGTTGAAGCCAACAATAGTAATGGTGCAATTAGCAAATAGAGCTACAGCATATCCAGCGGGAGTCCTTGAGGATGTACTTGTCTGGGTAAGAGACATGATCTTCCCAGCAGATTTCTATGTGCTTAACATGGAGGACGATCAGGTAAGTTCTCATGCTCCCATAATCTTAGGTAGACCCTTCCTCAAAACTACAAAAACTATCATAAATTTCAATGAGGGTACACTTTCCATGGAGTTTGGAGATGAAGTTATGATATTTAATGTTATGGATTCCATGAAGTACCCCTCAGAGGATCACTCTGCATTTGTTATCTCCCATTTTGAACCACAAAATAAAAACCCCATGGAATTTTATTATTCTATGCTTAGGGAGATTATGAGTATTGGTTCTAGTTTGATGTCTAAGAGTATTTCCACACCTATTTCTAATGCAAAAGACTCTATTATATTTGATTTTGAAATGGAATCATACTCTGATTTTGATCATGTGAACTCTGATTATGACATGGCTGTTGAGTATACTGATGGATTTGATGCTTTATTCTCTGATTTTGATGATGTATATTCTGATACTGATGCTCTTTGTGCACATATTTCAGTTCCTTCTATGTATCCATCTATACACCACCCCCCTACACTAGAACTCAAGCCATTGCCACCAAATCTAAAATACTCATATTTTTTGAGTGGTGATAAATTACCTGTTATCATTGCTAACAATCTCCCTTTTGAACATGAAGAAAAACTTTTGAATATTTTGAGGGAGAGCATTAGGGCAATTGGGTGGACCTTGGATGACATATCAGGTATTAGCCCCTCTATTTGCATGCATAGGATTCTTTTAGAGGATGGGGCTAAACCGGTGAGGCAACCACAAAGGAGACTCAATCCAACCCTTCTGGAGGTTGTTAAAAAAGAGGTTGAAAAATTGCTCGAGGCAGGTATAATCTATCCCATTTCAGATTCTCAGTGGGTAAGTCTTATTCAGGTTGTGCCTAAGAAAAGTGGTGTTACTGTTGTTAAAAATGAGAAAGATGAGTTAGTTTCAATGAGGGTACAAAACAGTTGGTGTGTGTGTATTGATTATAGGAAACTAAATCTATCCACTCGTAAGGACCATTTCCCACTTCCATTCATTGACCAGATGCTTGAGAGACTAGCAGGTAGGACACATTATTGCTTCTTAGATGGTTTCTCTGGCTTTTTTCAGGTTCCCATTGCAGCAGAGGACCAGGAGAAGATGATATTCACCTGCCAATTCGGTACCTTTGCTTACCGAAGGATGCCATTTGGACTTTACAATGCCCCAGGTACCTTCCAGAGATGCATGGTGAGTATTTTCTCAGATTTCATTGAGACCTTCATGGAGGTATTTATGGATGATTTTATAGTTTATGGATCCTCATTTGATGAATGTCTCTCTAGTTTGGGTGATGTGTTGCATCGTTGTATTGAGAATAATCTGGTCTTAAATTTTGAAAAATGTCATTTGATGGTCGAAAAGGGAATTGTCTTAGGTCATATAGTATCACAACATGGAATTGAAGTTGATAAATCTAAGATAGACATTATTTCATCCCTTACATATCCCACATGTGTGTGTGATGTTTGATCATTCTTTGGATATGCTGGATTTTATCGACGCTTTATTAGGGATTTTAGTAAGATTGCTCTACCCTTATCTCGATTACTTCAAAAAGATATTGACTTCAATTTTGATGATTTATGCAGGTTATCATTTGATGAGCTAAATAAGTGTCTGACCACTCCACCGATCATACAGCCCCGTGGTGGGACCTTCCATTTGAGCTTATGTGTGATGCGTCCAATTTTGCGACTGGAGCTGTCTTATCTCAGAGGGAGGAGGGACGTTCACATGTGATTTCGTATGCATCGAGGACATTGGATTCTGCCCAATCAAACTACACCACAATAGAAAAGGAGTCTCTTGATGTTATATTTTCTTTAGATAAATTTCATTCATATTTATTGGGATCTAAAGTAGTTGTTTTTTCTGACTATGCAGCTTTGAGGTACCTCCTAAAGAAGCCAGATGCAAAGCCACGACTTATCTGTTGGATGCTCCTTCTTCAAGAGTTTGACATTGAGATAAAGGACAATAAGGGGTCAGAGAATTTGGTGGCAGACCACATGAGTAGGCTTACTCACACACTAGAGGATGACACCTTGGACCAGGTACCACTTCGGGACACTTTCCCCGATGATCATCTTTATTCCATATCAGGTACGCATCCTTGGTATGCAGATTTAGTTAACTACAATGTTGCCTCTTAAATCCCTGCAAATTTCAAGAAACATCAAGTCCAAAAATTAAAAATTGAGTCTAGGTTTTATGTGTGGGATGATCATTACCTCTGGCGCATGTGTAGAGACCAAGTCATTAGGAGGTGTGTTCATGATCATGAGTTTGAGTCTGTTTTGCATTTTTGTCATACACTTGCTTGTGGTGGACACTTTGGACCCCAACGGACAGCTAGGAAGGTTTTGGACTCTATATTATATTGGCCTAGCTTATTCCATGATGCCCATGTGTTTTTTAATTCATGCTCTCGTTGCCAACACACTGGGAACATTTCTAGGAGACATGAGATGCCCCAACAACCCATACTATTCTGTGATATTTTTGATGTATGAGGCATTGATTTTATGTGTCCTTTTTCTAGTTCATTTGGATTTTTGTATATTTTGGTTGCTGTTGATTATGTGAGTAAATGGGTGGAGGCCAAGTCCACCAGAACTGACGATTCTCATGTTGTAGTGGATTTTTCAAGGCTCAAATTTTCTGCAGGTTTGGAGTACCAAAGGCCATCATCAGTGACCAAGGGACACACTTTTTCAATAAGAATTTTTCTTCCCTCCTTCAAAATTATGGGGTGACACACAAAACAATAACACCATACCACCCCCAAACAAATGTCCAGGCTGAGGTTTCAAATCATAAGTTGAAACAAATCTTGGAGAAAACTGTGCAGCCAAATAGGAAAGATTGGATCAAGCACTTGGATGATGCATTATGGTCTTATAGGACAGCATACAAGACCCCCATTGGTATGTCCCCATTTCGGATTGTTTTTGGGAAAGCATGTCATCTCCCAGTGGAAGTCGAGCATCGGGCATATTGGGCTATAAATAAATGCAACATGGATTTGGCCCAAGCTGGAATTCAAAGGAAGTTGCAAATTCAAGAGCTTGAGGAGATTCGATTGTCATCATATGAGAACTCAAGGCTTTATAAAGAAAAATAAAAAGCATCTCATGATAGAATGATCCAACAAAGGGAGTTTCATGTTGGAGAGAAAGTCCTTCTCTACAGTTCACGACTGAAGCTGATGCCTGGTAAGTTGCGTTCTAGATGGTTAGGTACTTATATTGTATATAATGTTTTTCCTTATGGTGCAGTGGATATCACACAAGAGGACATTGTAAGGAGCTTTACAGTCAATGGGCAACATTTGAAGAGATACATTGAGGGACTTCCTACTAATGTAGTGGATTTTATCACACTGCATGACCCCATCATCACTTGATCAAATCAGGTTGTTCCCAACCCTTTCACTTTTATATTATTTGTCCTATTTAAAAATTATGCATTTCATGTGCATATATCATCTCATGGGTTCACATTGAGAACAATTCAATATTTTAAGTTTGGGGGAGGGAACCTTTTAGTTTAGTAATTTCAATTGTTTTCCTGTTTAAAAAAAACAAAAAAAAAATTGTGTGTTTTTCAAATTTTGTGTGTTTATTTTTCATTTTTATTTGTGTTTTTGAAATTTTTGAGTTGAAATGATTCTCATCACAATTTTGAAATTCATATCAATGAGTGAAAAAATTTATCCCATGAAACTGAGCTTAAATGAATGCTGAAAATGACTTTGTTTCAAGTTCAAATATTTAGTAATTTCATGAAAAGTACACTAAATTTTGAATCTCATGCCACATCTCACTGTCTTTATATTTGAAATCACTTTCCTGTAAGGTTTCTGAACCATTATTTTTATATTATTTACATTCATCTCACTTCTTGAGAGAACCAAACCATGCTTGATTTAACCATAATTTGATATATTCCTGTCAAAACTTGAGGGTTTGAGGTACTTATGTTTAAATGATTGAGGCATTTGTTTGGTATTAAAGCCCCTATTTCAAAGAATCATTTTTTATGGCCTACCTTGAACATTTAATCCTTGTATCCCTTAGAAGCCATGAACAACCTGTTAGGTTAGCCACATTACAAGCCAATTTTCCCTATCCAACCAACTCTTGAAGTTAAATTGCATAATCTAGTTGAGCTTAAGTGTGGGGGAATCTATGTTGTGTTGTGATACCACATTATGTGATACTTTGGGTGGAAAATTAAATTCTGAAGAGATGTGTTTGTTGCTGAAGAAAGTTATTATATTGAAAGTTGTGCCTTTTCTGGAGATTTCATGACAAGTGAAGTTGTGCCTTTTCTGGAGCTTCTAATTGAGGTGGAAAGTTGTGCCTATCTGGAGCTTTCAAGAAAATCATTTTTGAGAAGATTGACATTTTTTATGCTGAAATGATGAATGGTGTAAAATTTTCATGAATTTTCATGATGATGGAGATGAATTGATACTATGGGGGTTGAGGAGAAGACCATATTTAAGTGAAAATTAGATTAATGCAATTTTGCTTCAAAAAGAGTCAAGCCCTCCTCATTCAGCCTCAGAGTTTTTCACATCTTAATCCTACCAACCGAAAGCCACAGAACAACCCTAAAAAGTCCTCATGATAAACATATGTCCTTGACTCACATCGGGTAGCGATATAAGAATTTATCAAGCCTATGGTGACCCTTGTATGAGTTGGATGAGAAATACATTGCAAAAAAATTGACATTTGTGTGATAAGAGAAAATTCAAGCAAGGTAAGTGTTTTGTGCATGGGAGAATAAATAAAGTGGAAATATATTGAATGATATAAATGAAAAACTTGAAATAATGGTATTTTATAAGGCATGATACCTTTTTTTTCTTGGTGTTTAATTGTTTTATCTCAAGGATATGTGTTTTAAAATTGGTTTTGATTTGATATTGATGTTTACTTGATATGGGGTTTTTCTCAGGAGTGCAAAAGGGTAAGTGTGGGGGAGTTGATAAAACACTATTTTATTGAATATTTTATTGATAATAAATGATATAATTTCCTCACATTGTGTTAAATATGTTCAATTAGAAAGTATTTGGGATTAGATCATTCATTTGAATATTTGATGAAAATTCCAGTTTTACCCTTTCAAAATCACTGTAGTATTTCAATCATAAATATTTTTATTTAAATTATTTGAACTTAATATTTTGTAACTATGTTCCTTAATTCATGGGATATAACTTTTATTCATGACAATAGATAAAAAGAATGAATTTCGATGGAGTAATTGGGCCATAAAGTCAAAGGTGGGCTGGACACGCCAGAATGGAGAAGCTTCTGTATTTCGGTCATAACTCCTTCATCTGGTCCTGTATTAAGTCTAAATTTTTATATGAGATAGAGGACCCAAATCCACACATATGATCCTTCTATAAGGCCGGCCAATTCACGCGTTTTGGTGGTCAAATGGGCAGTTCAAGTTGGAATAAAATATTTGGCCGAATTTCCACATTCACACTTGAAACCACTTGTAACCTCTACTCCACTCCCCTATATAAATTGGATTTTTTTCTCATTTTTATGAGTTGGGACGTTCATTAGGAAGTTTAGGGTAGAGTATAAGAGATTACACTCCATTTCTTCAAGCAATTCAATAAGGGTAGCTCTTGAAATAAGGATCCCTTCATCGAAGCCCTATTCTTCTTCCTCATGTTGTAATGTTTGTGTTTTCTTAATAAACTTCTTTTTTATTATTTTATTTATTCTCTTTTCTTCTGTTTTATTTAAATTTATTCTTCTCTTAATCTTACTCTTTGGTCTGGAACTAAAGAGTAGAAGATTTATTGGGTTATACCCATTCTAAACCATTGCAAATGCAATTCGCTTCTACGATGACTACACCGCCCATGGAAGAGTAGTTCTTTTTAGTAATTGATCTACCTCTCACCTTCTTCATTAATTTATTTTGAATAAATGATATAATGTAATTCACTAAACATGATCCATTAATTTATTTTTCAAATTATAATAAACTAAGTGAGTAATTGAACAATTAACACAAAACACGTGAGGTCGGGATTTGTGTGAATTGTGAGAGCGCGATCTTAATCGGTAATACAAGACCACACGGGATCAATTTGTAGAGATAAAATACAATCCCTAAACTCAATTAATCCTCATTTACAGAGTGGTTATGTGCCTTAATTTACCACTGATCATAAGCTAATCTTAGAACATCAATCAAAGCAGGGTGTTGCGATTGCATGTTCCGAAGTTAGCCTAAGGTTAAATTCACTTCATCTTCGTGGTAAAGTTAATTCTCGTAGGTTCAGGATTTAATAAATTAAGGGTTCATAATTAAGTGAATATTAATTTAAATGATAATTATTAATAAATGATTGAAGAGGTAGATTTAGATCGATTACGTCTTTTAAATATTGTCTAAAAAACATCTTTTTATTGTGTCATTTTAATCGAACTTCATTTCAAAACTAAAAACAAAAAAAAATACAATCTTCTTCCAGAAAACTTCTTCTAGATTAATAAACTATAACCAACATCCATCCTTTCAAGTAGTGTTTTTATTCTCTTTTATTTTATTTTTATAATACCTTTAAAAGGTTGTTTTAAATCTACTTCCTCCTTTGAGAGACGACTTTGTTCAGCCACTCTGCTGCACCTAAGTACCCCAAAATCACATTAATCATTTGAGGGAGCCCACGAAAAATCTCTTTCACCCATATAAATATCCACTTATATCAAATGGGAAAAGAATTTATCATTCGTGTGGACGGTGGACCACAGCCTCACAAACCGATGAAATTCATTTTCCATCATCGTCTCTCAAGAATGGTTATAATTATTTAATTAAAAGTGTATATATTATATTCATGGAATATTTATAATTATTAAAAGATAACATACAATTTACCTTCTTACCTTTACATGCACAGAAAAATGATAATATCATTCGTGCGTATGTGTAAATTATCACCTCCATGGAGCGATGCAATTCGTTTTTTATCACCACATAACATAGATGATATATATTAGTATATTTAAATGATTAATATGATATTAATTATATTATTATCACTCTTTAAATATAAAAGTATCCTTAACTTCTTTTCATAATGATAATTTAAAAATAGAAACGTTGCTTATGCGTATGTACATTTTTTCGTCTCCATGATTGTAACGTAGTTCATTTTTCATAACCATAATTAATAGATGGATTTAAAAGTAGAATTTATGTATAATAATGATTATTATTTTATGAATATTATTCTGGATATATTGGACTAATGACCACTTTGACTATAGACATCATACCAAATTCATTTTGGACTCAAGTACCGAATATCGTCAAAAAGTCCGATGTGAACTTAAATAATTAAGTAATTGTTATAACATGATAATAAGTGATATAAAAGGAATAATAAAATTGAAAAGATTATTGATAAAATAAATAGTTAACCTAAGTTTATTATTCAGGAATATAGAGAATGTACGTGATGAGTCATAATTAAGGTAAGAGACTTTTTAATTAAAAACCCCGTTTAAAATTTTTTAAATATTTATTTTCTAAGTCATTCTCTTTCATGTACATGTTTTTTTTAAATAATTGTTATGAATGTATTTATATGGAAATAAATGTTTTAAAATATGAATTTTTTAATTTATCCCAATGTTTTTAAAAAGTAATTTTTCAAGTTTTTATGTAAAGGACTTTCTTTCAAAAACCCTCTTTTAAAGTTCATTTTTCAACTCTTTTTACAAAGGTTAAAAGAAATGTTTGTTTACATATATGGAATGAACAGAATTTATCACTTTCATTTTCCTTAATATTTTGAATCTTACTTTACAATTTTATATGTTTACTTTCAAAGAAAATTTTTTCCATTATACGTGCATAGTTTTTAAAAACAAGTGATTTCAAATGAAAAGTTTATTTTCTTCAAAGAGTGTTTTTATGATGCAATATTTCATGATTTATGTTTATATTATGGTACTTGGGCATTGTTTGTGATTATGAGTGGTTACATTATAAACCAATGATGTGTGGTTATGTGACAATATAATTATGGGTGGCTACATTATAAACTCATGACGGTTGGTTCCGTGATAAACCAAGGATGGGTGGTTACGTTATAACCTCCAATGCATTGGGTAATCTAGAGTTACAGGTTGACCATATTGGTTAATCCATTTGTAAGAGTGGTATGGAAAATGATGTATTAATTTACCTATTATATCTTATATGTTCACTTAGTATTTTTTTATGAAAATTACATAAACTTCAAAAGGTAAGATAATGATATTTTTGAAAAGATGATTCCTTTTTTAGGGTAAAAAGGTAAATTTTAAAGAAAATGTTGTGGATTTTCACTAGACTAATAGTTTCCTTTCTTTTATGTCCCTTAATAAGATTTTTTTACTCATACCACATTTTAAAATGTTTTTCATAGGGTTTTAAGGAAGAGTATGGACAAGGATGAGGTCAAGATCAAATTTTTGGAGATATGTTAAGAAATGAAGACATGTTTTATTTTTAAAAAGGGTTTCATTTGGTGGGAAAAAATGGATACTGAGTATAAGTTTCAACTTATAATGCATGGTTTTACAATGTAAGAGTTTTTACTAATTTTTTAAAACTCTAAACCTAAAAGATATTTGGGAAAATAAAGTGATTTATAGTTTTAAAATAATTAGAATATGTATTGTTAAGGCTGGGTCCTTACAGTTGGTATCAAAGTAGGGTTTAGAAAACTTTGGAGATTAAGATGTTTTCTTAATATTTATGAATATTATCATGGGTTTATAATTTCCAGGTTGATCGTAAGTTTGGTGTCTTAAAAACCCCTTTTGAGGCTTTAAGTTATGAAATTTTAAGATGACTAATGGTATTTTTGGAGACATTTATATTTGATGTAATTATGGGTTATTACATTTTGGGATGAAAAATGAAAGGTATGAGATAACATTTGAGGTTAAAACATAATAAGGTTATTTTTTAGGATATTTATCACATTTCTAGGAATGTTATAAGAATTATAGTTTTAGAAAAAGGATAACCCGCAGATCATGTGGTAACTCGTTGTGTCCAGAAAATCTGTGGGAATTGAACCTACAACCGAAGGGAAACAAGGGTTCATCGCCTACCACTGGCCTATATGAAGTCCTGGTTAGTGTAACTTATTCTTTTTAATTGAATTATTTTATGGATAAAGAATAAATTGATTTTGGTAACATATGTTTCATTGAATAGATTTCCATGAGATTAGAAAATTATTTGGTGATTAAGTGATTAATGTTATTTCGGAAGACATTCGCTATTTTGTGAATCTTATAAGATTAAGGTAAATATAATATTATGTGATTTTGTTTGAGGAATAAAATCTGAATTATATTTTGGAAGAATATATAATTTTATTGTGGATTTATGGTGATTCGGGTTATTTATGAAAATTATTAGCATACTTAGAGATTATATGACTAGGAAAATTACATTTTTTATGAGACTTTAAGAGTGATTGGCATTATTTGAAGATATATGTTAAAAAATATCTTATAAGATTATGTGATCAAATTATTTTTGGGTTTCAATATTAGTTTAGAATATTTTTGAATAATTTTAAGGATTGTTATATGTTAAATGATCTATGTTGAACTTTGGGTATTAGTATTGAATTTTGAAGATTAAAAGTAGTTTTTCTTCTTTTGAAGGTTCATTAATTTTGGGAATTATTTTATCTTATCCTACCCATTTTGATTTTAGTTAGTGCCTAAAGACATTAATAATGTATTTTTTTTCTTTTTTGTATTTTACGATCCCTATAGGCTGATTCTAATGCTTCAGGCATGAAAAATTTTACTCATCATTTGGAGAAAAAGATGAGTTTATGGTGGAAATGGATTAAAGGATGAAATTCTTCTTTTTAGGTAACTATATATCCATGTGTTCTTAGTAAATATGGTAAAGTAATTCCTCAAATCTAGGAAAATAATATTTAAATAAAAATGTTATTCATTTACTTTTCTTACTGAGAAATCAATGACCTTTTAACCCATCACAGATTTATGGTTTTGTGATGGTTAACTTTATAATAACCATGTTTTCTATCACTCTCCATAAAAACTTGATAGTTAGTTTTTTCCATGTCCATGTTTTTATAAATGGAATACTAGTATGTGTTATCTCACGTGACCTTCGTACATTCCTTTCTCTCTTTTCAAATGGAAGTTTTATTATTATTTTCCCAATGTGGGATTTCAAAAAAGGTATTTTGAAAATTCAAAATTCAAACCTTAGTTACCGAGTCGAATTCAAAATTGTGAGAATGAAATTTTTAAATGGGGGAAGAATGTAACATCCTGATATTTTAATAGGAAAGACAATGTTTGATAGCATACAAGATATATAACACCAAGCTTAAATGAATAATGAAATCTTATTATTTAAATGTGATTTTTATAACCTAGCCGTTAAATTGGTGAGAATGAATAGTATTAAAAAATTATGAAATATTTAATGGACTTACTAATTTCTAATTTATTAATTAATTCTTTTTAAATAAGTACTATATTTTTATAAAAGTCATTTTATTCTTCAAAAAATACATTTTCTTCAAAAATAATTTTTATTACTCTTTATGTACCAAAAATATAATTAATTTCTGGAACTTTAAGAAAATTTATTTGATAAAATTAAATTTATTTTTTAAATCATCATATCAAAATTTTCCAATGGTGAAATTTTGATAATTTTCTGAAAAGTTTGATTTTTCAATGAATAGTGAAAATATTAATTTTTATTCAAAATTATATTTTTCAAAGTATTAAAATGTCAAATTATATTTTGGATTGGTTTTAAATTTTTATTAGTTTGTTTTGATATAAAATAATCTAATTATGTTTTTTAAATGGATTCGATACTTTGATTTAGTATAAAAACATTTTAAATTTAAAAATGGTGTTTTTTCGAAAAGTTGTTTTTCGTTGTGTTTTTTCAGTTTAAATTTAAATTAAATTCTAAAAATTTTATGTTTTAAATTTTGAAAAATTGATTCCATGTTTTTATTCATAAGGTCTAAATTAATTAAATAATTCCCTTTTATTTTTGGTTAATATGAATAGTAACTTTAGTAATTTTTGTTACCACGGTAAAGAGTAAATCGATTAATCAAGAGTAAAACTAAAATTATAAGGATTAAAAAATGACTCTAACACTTGAACCAATTTTATTAGATGAGTTATGTTCAACTATAATCATCCAAGTATCAAAATTATAATCTTTTTAAGCCACTTGGATTAGATTATGATATTTATAATATTTTATTTAAAGAAAAGTCAAAGATATAATACTCGTGTTTTTAATAACTATAAAATTTCTAATATAGGGTTATTCAGTATATATATTTAACTATAAATATTCATTTAAAATATAAAAGATTTATATTCATCATGGAAATTTATTTTTAATTTTTAGTGAAGAAATAATTACCTTAAATAATTATACAACATTGATGCAGTAATTGTTTCATTAAAGGAAATGTCAAATAAATGTTATTAAAAATATTAAAATAAATAAAATTTTAGATACTTAATATCATACATGAATTTTCTATATTACCTTTACATTTTATGGATTTATTAAAGAATTTTTTTCTAAGTTATATTGTTTTTTTTTAATAATTTTAAAAGTCAATGTAATGAATAGTGTTAAAATTGACATTAATGATATTTTAAAAAAAATTATTAAATGATATAAAATTCCAAAAAATATTATATTTGTCCAAATAATTGGTATAATGTTAAAAATATCATCCACGATTCATTTATGATTTTTTTTCATTTTATAGCAATAATATTGACCCTTAAAGAGTAAAAATCCATGTTGGCGTGGTAAGAATTAAAGAGGTTAAATAAGGGTTAAAACCAAAATATAAGGGTAAATAATTAGTAAATATTTATCTAATTTTTATTATATGAAGTTAATTAGACCCATAATCATCTTTTATTTTAAATTTATAATTTTTTATCCATTTGGAATTGAAAATTAATTTATATTAATTTAATATTTTGGGAAATGTCAAAAGTGCCCCTCCCCTCACTAATAAAATAGAAAATCTTATTATCTTTTATTCACACTTAAAAACCCTTTTAGTCTAGAAATTATCAAAAAAAACTATTCCTATAATCCCTTCACTCATTCTAGAAGCCTTTTTAGCCATAACATCACCCTTAGTGGTCTTGAGGTGTTAAGAAAAGAAGATCATCCAAAGAATAGGTATCGTTTTTAATCAAGCGTTTATGTTTTGTTTATTCTTCCACATACCTAAAAATTTATTCAACCATGATAAAATAATTACTACATTATCCTCCATATACTTATATATTATTATGTTAGTATCATGACTCATATCAATCTCAACTTCCATCAAATAGGAAAAGAAGTTATCATTCATGTGTACGACGGACTACCGCATCGTGAACCGATGAAATTCGTTTTTCATCGTCATCTTTCAAGACTAGTTATAATTATGGAATTAAAAGTTTTTATATTATATTCATGAAATATTTATAATTATTAAAATATATTATATTTTTTACGTTCTTACCTTTTCATGTACATAAAAATGGTAACGTTGTTCGTGCATATGTGTGAATTATCACCTCCATGAAGCGATGTGATTCATTTTTCATCACCGCATCACATGAATGATATATAATAGTATATTTAAATGATTAATATAATATTAATGAAATTTTGATCATTATTTAAGGATAAAATTATACTTACCTTCTTTCCATAATGATCATTGAAGAATGGAAACATTACTCGTATGTACGTACGACATATCGTCTCCATGATTGTAACGTAGTTCATTTTTCATAACCATAATTAATGGATGGATTTAAAAGTGTAATTGATGTATAATAATGATTATTTTTTTCATTAATATTATTATTTATATGTTGTAATAATGACCACTTTGACTATAGACATCATACCAAATTCATTTTGGACTTAAGTACCGAATATCATCAAAACGTCCGATGTGAACTTAAATAATTAGGTAATTATTATAACATGATAATAAGTTATATACAAGGAATAATAAACTTGAAAAGTTTTATCAATAAATTAAATAATTAACCTAAGTTTACTATTCAATAATATAAATGATGTATGTGACGAGTCAGACTTAAGGTAAGAGAATTTTTAATTAAAAATCTCATTTAAAATGTTTTAAAGATTTATTTTCTAAATATTTCTCTTTCATATTCATGTTTTTTTTTAAATTATTTTTATGAACGTATTTATATGTATATGGATTTTTTAAATTTTTAATTTTATAATTTATTTCAAATGTTTTAAAAAATTAATGTTTTAATGGTTTTATGTAATAGACTTTCTTTCAAAAATTCTCTTTTAAAGTTCCTCTTTCAGCTCTTTTTACAAAGGCCAAAAGAAGTGTTTTTTACATGTATAGCATGAACAGAATTTCTAAATTTCATGTCACCTTAATATTTTAAAGCTTACTTTACAAGTTTATATGTTTACTTTCAAAGAAAATATTTTCCATTGTACATGTACAATTTTTAAAAATGAGTGATTTCAAATGAAAAGTTCATTTTCTTCAAATAGTGTTTTTATGATACAGTCTTTTATGGTTTATGTTTATGTTATGGTTATTGAGCATTGTTTATAATGATGGGTGGTTATGTGATAAATCAATGATGGATGGTTACATGATAAACCCATGATGGGTGGTTCTGTGATAAACCAAGGATGAGTGGTTACGTTATAACCTTCAATGCATCGGGTACTTCAGAGTTGGAGGTTGACAATATTGGTTACTCCATTGGTAAGAGTGATCAGAAAAATGATGTACCAAGTTACCTATTGTATCTTATATGCTCTCTTATGAGTTTTTATGAACATCATATTATTTTCAAATGATAATATAGTGATCTTTTTGAAAAGATGATTCATTTTTTGAGGTAAAAAGGGTATTTTTAAAGAAAATGTTTTTATGGGTTTTCACTAGACTAGCAGTTTACTTTCTTTTATGTCCCTTACTAATATTTTTGTGCTCATACCACATTTTAAAATTTTTATAGGGTTTTAAGGAGGAGTAGGGAAAATTATGAGCTCAATATCAGATTTTTGAAGATATGTCATGAAAAGAAAATATGTTTTATTTTTAAAAAGGGTTTCCTTTGGTGAAAAAAATGGATATTGGGTATAATTGTACACTTATAATGTATGGGTTTACAATGTAAAATTTTGTTATAATACTCTAAAAATATAAACCTAAAAGATCATTGGGAAAAGAAATTTATTTCTAGTTTTAAAATAACTAGAATATGTATTGTTTAATGTCGAGTCCTTACATCCTCCCTCTTAAAACTGAGAGAATGAGAGATAAAAATTCTTCAAGACTAAAGGAATTCTTGTTGTGATCAACGAAGAATTATACAAGACAATTGATACCTCTATGCTAGCACTCGGAGTTCCATCAGTGTTATCTGAGATTTGTGGAGTGTGTGTGGAAACTATTAAAAGAATTATACTTTGAAATATTCTATGTAAAGATGGTATAATAAGAAGGTCAACTGAATTCATCAACAATAGAAGAAATATCAAGACGAGTTAATTATTATTATAAATTAAATATAAATTGTATGTGAAAAGAGTCTCTCTATGAATATTTTAGGGTTGTGTTTTTCTAGTTCTGAATATTTATTCAAAGAAACTGATGTAAACCATTACTGGGCATGAGCCCAACTGCTTTTGCTATGCTTCAGAACCTTCACCTTCCCTCCTCAAGTAACCCTCGTAGTGTCTATTCCATCACACTCAATTTGGAAAAGTATGGATTTACCCTCATCTATCGAGTAACCCTTACACATGACTATATATTGCAAAGTAACCCTTGTATATGACCCTTGCATATCCACCTTCACGCATTATAGGGTAACCCATGAATCCTTACACATAAACCCTTACGCATCAGATGGTCACCCATCAACCCTTATGCATCAACCCTTACACATTACAGGGTAATCTATATATATTATAGGGTAACCCTTACATATCTGGTACTTTATTATTTCCTGACTCCGGCGTATCAAAGTAACCCTAACATATCATCCAGATCAACTCTTACGTATCATAACCCTTGCGCATCACAGAGTTAATCCTTGCGCATCACAAGGTTAACCCTTACATATCATAGAGCAAATATGGTGCTTTTTCAAGTATCACAGCCTCCTGAGTACTCTTACATATCCAGGGTACCCTTACATATCATGGTGATTTTCAACACTTTGTCAATTTTTCAAAAGAGTCGTGTACTCTTATGTGTGAGAACATAACCTTACGTAATAGTATCCTTACACATCGATACTTTAACATTTTCCATGAACTTGAAACTTCCCAAATTTCAGTTATAACCTACAATATCACCTATATCATAGCTTACAACACAATAAATCACACACGAGCACCCCCCTCCCCATGACACAATGCCTAAGTTGCAGTGTAATACATCTCAAGCTTAAAAAACTCAATCATATGCAGAGGGTTCACGGTGTTGTCCCTTCCTCACGATGTGCCCCTCACTCTTGAAATATTAATCTCATGAAAAATACACAATGTTGCAACACCCTTGGTTGCGACGTGATTTGCCGCCGCACCCGAGTGACCCTGACCCTACTCAGACACTCACTATAGCACCTGTATCACCTCTCAGGTCTCTCATCACATCCAAAAAGACCTTTCAAGGATGTTATGATCAACAGAATTCTGATATGAATCCCAATTGTCGAAATATCTTTTGATTGGGATAAAAAATTGAAATTTACACAGATTTTTACCAACTCATAGGACACAGGTCATTCAATGTTAATGTGAAATAATGTTAGATAAGTTGTGGATAATGACTGCATGTTGATGATGAGACTAACAATGATCGAATGTAATTATGATAATTATATGGTGTATGATAATTGGGTTTCCCTTGAAATTTGACAATCACTAAAGATGGTATTAGTGACTTCCTTAATAGTCATTGTGCTTAGAAAAAATTCCCACTCCCTTTCTCCTTCCCACTTTCACAACACAAATTGCAACCCCTAACCTCCATCGTCATGCACTCCCACACTTGAAACCCTTGTAGTTGGTGAGTGATAAAACAAATTTTTATTGAATATTTTATTGATATTAAATGATAAAATTTCCTCAAACTTGTGTTAAATATGTTTATTTATAAAATATTTGGAATTAGATCATTCATTTGAAAATTTGATGGAAATTCTAGTTTTATCCTTTATAGCACACTATAGTATTTAGAACATAAATAATTTTATTTAAATTGTTTAAAGTTGATATTTTTTAAATGTGTTCCTGACTTAATTTTCTAAAACTTTCATTTAGTACATCGGAGCTAAATCATGCATTTGGTTAGTTCAAATGGGCCATGAAGTCAAAGTTGGGATGAACTCACCAGATTGGACATGGGTTCTGTATTTGGGGTATAACTTCTACATCCACGCATGGATTGAGCCCAAATATTGAGATTAGATCGACAACCCAATTTATCATAAATTATCATTCTTAAATAACTGTTGGTTCATGTGTTTTGAAGGTCAAATGGGAAGTGTAAGTTTGCTTAAAATATTTGATTGAGATTCCCCATTCACACTTGAAACCACTTTGAACCTAGCCTCTCTACCACTCTATAAATTGGTATTTTCTCTCTTTGTGATGGTTGGTTGAGAAATTGTGAAGGTTTTTCTGAAACTGTGTCTCTTGGGAGCCCCTCACAACTCTTAGAAGAAGTGAGGCTTTGTAAAAACATCTCTTCCAAAAGGCTCTCCTCTCCCACCTCCTCTTGGTATTTCTTTGCTTCCATGCTTGTATCTTGAAATTTTCTTCAATTAATATTCTTTAGTTTTCCCTTTTCATCTTATTATATTCCTATTTGGGATGGAATTAAATAGTGGAGATGATATTGGGTTATACCCTTTCAATCCTTTGCTCATGCAAAACGTATCCACAATGACCACACTGCCCATGGAAGAGTAGTTCTCTTAGTGATTGATCTATCTTCTACTCTCTTCATTTAATTATTTTGAATCATTGAGATAATTAAATTAAATTAATATAATATATGAATTGAGTTTTTAAATTAGAATAAACTAAGAAATCAATTGAACAATTAACACAAAAAGATGTGAGGTCGAGTATTGTGTGAATTGTGAGAGTGCGGTCTTAATCGGTAATACAAGACCACATGGGATAAGTTTGTAGAGTTAAAATATAATACCTAAACTAAATTAATTTTCATATCCAGAATGGATATGTTCTCTAATTAACCATTGACCATAAGTTAACCTTATAACATCAATCAAAGTAGGGTGCTACGATTGCGTGTTCTGAAGCTAGCCTAGGGTTTAAGTAATTTCATCTTTGTGGTTAAGTTAAATCTCGTAGGGTTCAAGAGTTAACAAATTAGGGGATCATAATTAAGTGGGTATTAATTTAAATTATAATTATTAATAAGTAAATTAATAGGTGGATTTAGATCGATTACGTATTTTAAAAATATTTTCTAAAAAAAGTATCTTCTCGTTGTGTCTTATTAATCAAACTTCATTTCAAAAAAAAATCTTCTTTTAGAAAAATTCATCAAGGTTTATAATTTGTAAATAAATCTCTCATCCTTTTTATGTAGTGTTTTTTCTTCTCTTTTATGTTTTTTTCATAATACCATTAATAAGTTGTTTCAATTACTGCCTCTTTGAGAGACAACCTTGGTCAGCCACTCGGCTGCACCTAAGTACCCCAAAAACCATTAATCATTTGAGGGCACCCACATCAGCGCCTTTCAAATTGGCACCATTTATGGGGAGGCAAGTAATTATTAAAACCAATTAGAGTTATTTATTTTATTTTACATTTTATTCTCTTTTTCTCTTTTTTCTTCCTTCTTTACCCAATTTGAATTTTTTATTCTTCTATTATTTTCTTCTTCTTCTTTTTTGACCATCAACTCAAAATTCACATTTTTATTTTACTATAGTCCACTTTACTTCTTTTTAGTTTTATATGATTTATGACATGAACTAATCCCAAGGATCTCTTAGATCTTTAACCTGAGATTGAACACAACCTTAGGGCTCGAATCAAACATTCTCAATCTATGGGAAGTTTCAACATTCGACCAGTTGGAGAATTTCTCCACTCCAAGAACATTGAAATTGGAAACACTTATAAGTACAACTTAAAAAAAAGAACCAATGGATGAAAATAATGGAAATGAACTTAATATAACCATTCGAGAATTGATTTCACCTAATATTAATTATCAACCAAATTGCATTGCATAGCCAAATCTCGAATCAGACTTTGAACTGAAATCTGAGTTAATTCACTTGCTTCCAAAATTTCATGGTCTCTCTGGTGAGGATCCAAATAAATACCTTAAATAATTTAATGTGGTTTGATCAACCCTGAAACCAATAAATGTATCTGAAGACTAAATCAAACTAAGAGCATTCCCATTCTCACTTGATGGAGCCGTGAAAGATTGGATGTATTATTTACAACCCGAATATGTAACTTGTTGGAACAATTTGAAATGTCTTTTCTTGAAGAGATTTTTTCCAGCATCAAGGACCACTTCCATTCTCAAGGAGACCTTTGGGTTTAAGAAAGCACAAGGAGAGTCAATGTATGAGTACTGGGAGCGATTCAAGAAGTTGTGCACAAGCTGCCCACATCACCAAATCAGTGAGCAACTCCTCATCCAATATTTCTATGAAGGACTCACATTTATGGAGAGAATCATGGTGGATGATGTAGTTAGAGGGGAATTGGTAGACAAGACACCAGTAGCTGCACATGCTTTGATCGACAAGATGACACAAAACTCCCAACAATTTGGCGATCTAGGTACACCACATGTCAAGGGAGTACATCAGGTAAATCCTTCCTCTCTTGAAAATCATTTGATTGATACTAAGTTTGAAGAATTGACCACTATGGTGAGGCAGATTGATTTGGCACAAAAGACATCCCAACCCCCTCCTTTAAGGCCTTATGGAATTTTCACTGAGACAATCCACCCAACTACAAGAGACGGAGGATTGTGCAACAGTGTTTCCTGGGAGACCATATCATCAACAACAACAACCATATCCCCAAAATAAGTTTGATTCCTTTTCTCCAACATACAACCAAGGGTGTAATGATCAATTATACATGAGGTATGCATTTGGACAACAACAAAGTCCCCCCTTTCAACAAAACTTCCAGAAACATCCACCTTACCAACAGGGTTTCCAACAACCCCAAAGGCAATTTGAAGCTCAAACATAAAAAATTCAACAACAAGGGAATTCTCAACCAAAGGTAGATTCTAATACTGATGATATTTTGAAACAAATTTTTCTTAATCAAAATAATGAGCTGAAGATTCAAGGTTCAGAGCTGAGGGAGTTGAAGACTCAAATGAGCCAGATTGTCACTCCACTCCATGAACTGGTAAGTAAGAATTCTGGAAATCTACCTTTCTAACCTACTCCAAATCCCAAGGTAAATGTCAGAGCCATCACATTGAGAAGTGGGAAGTAAACAAATGATACATCTTCACTTATCGTTCCACCAGGATTCACCTCAACTTCATAAAATTCTCATTCCACACCAATTGTTGAGCAACCCAAAGAGAAAGATGAAGGTAAGAAAAAGATTGATGATGTTCCTCTTAAACCACTTACCTTTCCAAATAGGGTTGTAAAGACCAAGAATATGGCTGAGGAGGTGATGAAAAAAGAGGTTTTGGACACATTCAAGTGTGTGGAGATCAGCATCCCTTTATTTGAAGCCATTAAAAAAATACCAAGGTATGCCAAATTCTTAAAAGAACTTTGTACCAATTGAAGAGGGGTCAAGGGAAATGAAAGGATCAATCTTGGAAGTAATGTTTCATCACTCATTACATCAACTCTAGCAATTCCAACAAAGTGTAAGGATCTAGGGATATTCACTATCCCATTCACCATAGGGGGGTTTCACTTTTTTGATGCTCTTTTTGATTTAGAAGATTCCATAAATGTGATGTCTCACTCTGTATTCTCTTATTTACAGGTTGGTGAGTTGAAGCTGATGAGAGTAATGGTACAGTTGGCGTATAGAGCTACGACATATATAGTGGGAGTCCTTGAGGATGTACTTGTTTAGGTAAGAGACATGATCTTTCCAGCAGATTTCTACATGCTTAACATGGAGGATGATCGGGTAAGTTCTCATGCTCCCATTAACTTAGGTAGACCCTTCCTCAAAACTGCAAAAACTATCATAAATGTCAATGAGGGTACACTTTCCATGGAGTTCGGAGATGAAGTTGTGATATTTAATGTTATGGACTCCATGAAGTACCCCTCAGAGGACCATTCTGCATTTGTTATCTCCCATTTTGAACCACTAAGTAAAAACCCCATGGATTTTGATTGTCTTATTCTTAGGGAGATTATGAGCATTGGTTATAGTTTGATGTCTAAGAGTAATTCCACACCTGTTTATAATGCACAAGACTCTCTTATATTTGATTTTGAAATGGAATCATATTCTAATTTTGATCATGTGAACTCTGATTATGACATGTTTGTTGAGTATGCCGATGGATTTGATGCTTTATTCTCTGATTTTGATGATGTATATTCTGATACTGATGTTCATTGTGCACATATTTCAGTTCCTTCAATTTCTCCATCCATACACCACCCCATATACTGTAACTCAAGCCATTGCCACTAAATCTCAAACACTTGTACTTGTTGAGTAGTGAGAAATTACTTGTTACCGTTGATAACAATCTTCCTTTTGAACATGAAGAAAAACTTTTGAATCTTTTGAGGGAGAACATTAAGGAAATCGGGTGGACCTTGGCTGACATATCAGGTATTAGCCCCTCCATTTGCATTCATAGAATTATTTTGGATGATGGGGATAAACCAGTTAGATAGCCACAAAGGAGACTAAATCCAACTCTTCTGGAAGTTGTAAAAAAAATAAGTTGAGAAATTACTCGAGGAAGATATAATATTTCCCATTTCAAATTCTCATTGGGTAAGTCCTATTCAGGTTGTGCCTAAGAAAAGTGGTGTTACATTTGTTAAAAATGATAAAGATGAGTTAGTTCCGATGAGGGTTCAAAATAGTTGGCGTGTGTGTATTGATTATCGGAAACTAAATCAGTCCACTCGCAAGGATCATTTTCCCCTCCTATTTATTGATCAAATGCTTGATAGACTAGCTGGGAAAACACACTATTGTTTCTTGGATGGATTTTCTGGATATTTTTAGGTTCCTATAGCTCCGAAGGATTAGGAGAAGACTACATTCACATGTCTCTTCGATGCATTTTCCTATCAGAGGATGCCATTTGGACTTTGCAATGCCCCAGGTACCTTCCAGAGATACATGGTGAGTATTTTTTATGGTTTTATTGAGACCTTCGTGGAGGTATTTATGGATGATTTTACAGTTTATGGATCCTCATTTGATGAATGTCTAAGTAGTTTGGGAAAGGTGTTGAATCGTTGTATTGAGAAGAATCTAGTCTTGAACTTTGAAAAGTTTCATTTCATGGTAGAGCATGGCATTATCTTAGGGAATGTAGTTTCAAAACATGGGATAGAGGTTGATAGATCTAAAATAGACATTATTGCATACTTACCCTATCCTTCATGTGTGTGTGATATTAGATCTTTCCTAGGGAATGCAGACTTTTATTGGCACTTCATCAAATATTTTAGTAAGATTTCTCTTCCTTTGTCGCGATTACTTCAAAAGGATTATGATTTTGTGTTTGATGATTCGTGCAGGGTAGCATTTGATGAGCTGAAGAAGTGTATGGCCACTCCACCAATCATATAGCCCCCACAATGGGACATTCCTTTTAAGCTTATGTGTGACGCCTCCAACTTCGTTGTTGGGGTTGTCTTATCTTAGAGGGTGGAGGGATGTTCACATGTGATTGTCTATGCATCGAGGACACTAGATTCAGCCCAATAAAATTACACAACCATGGAAAAAGAGTTTCTTATTGTCATATTCACTTTAGATAAATTCCGTTCATATTTATTGGGATATAAAGTAGTTGTTTTTCCTGACTATACATCTCTGAGGTATCTCTTAAAGAAGCCAGACGCAAAGCTCATACTTATCTGATGGATGCTCCTTCTTCAAGAATTTGATATTGAGATAAAGGATAAGAAGGGGTCAGAAAACTTGGTGGCAGACCACATGAGTAGGCTTACTCATGCACTAGAGGATGACACATTGGACTAAGTACCACTTTGAGACACTTTCCCTGATGAGCATATGTATTCCATCTCAGGTACGCATCATTGGTATGCTGATTTAGTTAACTACCTTGTTACCTCTGAAATTCTTACAAATTTAAAGAAACATCAAGTCCAAAATTTAAAGAGTGAGTGAAGATTTTATGTTTGGGATGATCCATACCTATGGCGCATGTGTAGTGACCAAGTTATTAGGAGGTGTGTTTCTGATCATGAGTTAGAGTCTGTTTTACATTTTTGTCATACACTTGCTTGTGGTGGACACTTTGGACCCCAACGGACAGCTAGGAAAGTTTTGGACTCTGGATTATATTGGCTTAACTTATTCTATGATGCCCATGTGTTTTGTAAGTCATGATCTCATTTCCAACACACTAGGAATATTTCTAGGAGACATGAGATGCCCCAAGAACCCATACTATTTTGTGAGATTTTTTATGTATGGGGCATCGATTTTATGGGTCATTTTCCTAGTTCCTTTGGTTTTTTGTATATTTTGGTTGTTGTCGATTATGTGAGTAAATGGGTGGAGTCTAAGGAAACCAGGGCTGATGATTCTCATATTGTAGTGGACTTTGTCAAAACATAGATTTTTTGTAGGTTTGGAGTACCAAAGGTCATCATCAGTGACCAAGGGACACACTTCTGCAGTTGGAATTTTGATTCCCTCCTTAGGAAGTATGGGGTGACATACAAAACATCAACACCATACCACCCCCAAACAAATGGCCAAGTTGAGTTTTCAAATAGGGAGTTGAAACAAATTTTGAAGAAAACTGTGTAACCAAATAGGAAGGATTGGAGCAAGCGCTTGGATGATGCATTGTGGGCTTATAGGACAGCATACAAGATCCCCATCAGTATGTACCCATTTTGGATTGTTTTTGGGAAATCCTATCATCTACCTGTGGAAGTTGAGCATCGGTCTTATTGGGCTATAAAGAAATGTAACATGAATTTGGCCCAAGCTGGAATCCAAAGAAAGCTGCAAATTCAAGAGCTTGAGGAGATTCGATTGTCTTAATATGAGAACTCAAGGCTCTATATGGAAAGATCAAAAGCAGCTCATGAAAAAATGATCCAGAAAAGATAATTTCAAGTTTGAGACACTATAGGAAAACTGCCTATTAGCGGCGGTTTTTTTTCATGTAGCGGCGGTTTAAACCGCCGCTATATGGTTTGGCGGCGGTTTATAGAAACCGCCGCTAAACTTGGCGTCGACAATCTATTAGCAGCGGTTTTATGCATTTCGCGGTGGTCAAAGAAAAGCATCGTAGTACCTCATTTCGTGGCGGTTTTTGGTAAATTTAGCGGCAGTTTTAAGGGCTATTTAATTAGCGGCGGCTATAATCGCCGCGAAATTCAGGCGTGTCATACGCCTGCTTAGCGGCGGTTAAAACCGCCGCTAATTCCAACGTGATTTCGCGGCGGTTTTAACTACTGCTAAGTGTATTGTCGATTACATTTAGCGGCGGTTAAAACTGGCGTGAAATGCTGAACCGAAAAAAAAATAGCATTTCTACTTATACTACACCACTGCCCTGAAAAACGAACCAAACAAGAAACCATTTATCATGCCAAACATTCTCAATGGGAAGGAATCCATCAAATGTTTCCACTAATAGAAGTATTCCCCCAAGCTTAAAAATATTTCATAGGCTAATTTCTACCTCACCATGGGCTAGATAAATAGTTTTGGTTCCTAGAAACCATCAACTAATCAACTCACTATGGAATTATGGTTTATGGTAAATGATAAACTAAAAAATATATGTCTCCTCGTAATAATGAATAGCATGCACAACTATCAAAGAAGAGAAGGTTTGGTGTTACACCCAACATGGTTAACATCACTACCAACACATGTACTAAAAACATTCATGGTTTTAATCACACCCAACACAACTATCAAAGAAGAGAAGGTTTGGTGTTACACCCAACATATATACATGAAGATAACAATGGTTAACATTACACCCAACCCATATAATAAATAATAACAATAGTTGGAATTACATTCAACCCATGTAACTAACAAGAACACTAGTTTTAATTGCACCCAACCCATATAAGAAGTTATAGGAATATTTGGAATTAATCCCAATCTATGTAAAAACCAAGATAAATTGTCAGAATCATGTATAACCTACATAACCACAAAAATTTGGTTGGAATCACACCCAACCCATATACCAATAAGAATGATAGTTGGCATCTTATACAACTTATTATAAAGTGTTCAACATGGTTAAAAAATATCCAACCTATATAGCATGCCAAAGAAATGTTTAGCATTATGCCAAACCTAATTAACAATATAGAAACATCATTGGAATGAAACCCAACTAAAGTACCAAGTAATAATAAGAATTTAATTACACCCAACCAAAAATATACATCATTTTACTCAAGTCACTCTTACTTGGATAAGATCTCCACTATCAATTATGTTGTCTATAATTCACCATCATTGAGGAATTTCTTTAAATAACTTTTAAGATATTATCATTTCACATTAATACATACCCCTCTTGGTTATCATTCCAAGTTCCACCACTAATTTCAATTTAATTCATGGATGTACATGATTAATAATTATAAACCAGAGGACCTTACACAGCCCTAACAAACCTTTCCTGAATCTCATCTATGAGGAAATCTAATTTTGTTCCATCCTGATCCATTGTTACCTTCCCTTTTACACTTGTGCATCAAACAACACATACAACATATATATAATAAGGAGAAAATTTATGCACCACCTACGCAATATTCATAAACACCCTTTCATTTAATGTTGATGAAAAAGTTGATCCAATTCAATAAGAATACCTAAAGCATACAAAATACCTAAAATTATGGATTTAGAATGAAACACAAGATAACATCAAATGAAACAAGAGATTGGGGGTCACATGGATTTATACTTATAGTTTAGAGATGATCAAAATTGAAAATATTTGATTCCATAAAGGATTAAAGTGCATGGATCAAAATGTGCCAAAGAAGAGAGGGGAGGGATCACTACTAGTCGGTTGTCCTATAAGGAGGAGGAATGAGGATTAAATGGGTTGATGTTCAGTCAGAATAAGAACCTTTAAAACATCATTGTTATAAAATACTTTGTATCGATGATTAACATTATGGTTCCATGAAATAAGGTCACTCCAGTCTACCACATAAGAAGACATTTGAGAAATAGAGGACATATTTAAAGAGAATAGAGAATAGAGAATATATTAGAAGATATGTAACCATTAAGAGAGAATCAGTTGTGTTAATCAAACAAAATAAGTGCACAACATGGAAAACATTACGTGGACCACATGATCCATTCTAGGTCACGAAAATCACATAACCCATAAAATATCTTTTGATCACATGATTTTTCTTAATACATATAATCATGTTACCATGTAAAGGTCACATGAATCACATAAAGATTAGTAGATCATGAAAAAATCCTCAAGAGACAACCGAATCACATAAGATAGACTAATGGCCAAGGGTGTGCATCAAAGTTCAAATAAATTACCATTGATTAGTTCATGGATTGATTAAGTGAGATATTTAGACAAGGTGATCACACAAAGAGGTCAAGTGACATGATCACATGATTAGGTCTCTTGTATGGTTCCTGTGATGAGGTCATGCAAAGTTTCCTTGCAAAACAATCACACGAGAGAGGAGGTTTTGAGAGCTATGGAGCTTCATGTCACCTGTCAAATGACCAGCCTCTCACCCCCTATTTATAGGGAACCTCAAGGAATATGAATGGACTTATAGAAGACCAAAAGATGTTTTGAATTCCAACCAGATAAAGCATAAGAGACTCATGAAGTCATTTCCTACCTCATAACTGAGTCCTTGTTCCTTCGAACATCACTTTTGTGGGGGGGGTATTTTTTGACGCTAGCCAAATGAGCATTGTATATTTTAGGAACAAAGAAATACCCAAAGCATAGGTATTAATATATACCAAAAGGAAAGAAAATTATAGCATGAATACATATAGATTAATCACCTAGGTCACAAGAACCATGTGAACTTTAATGAGGCTCATAATCACATGACCCTAGGAACATCATGCAAAGGGGTTATGCAATTCATGTGATTTGTTCCTGATCATGTGAAGCCCCATAAAATAGCCCAATTAATCATGTAAAACCCCTCTGATTATTCTTTTTTATCATATGACATGTCATCTAACAATCTCCCAATATGTTCATAAAATAAAAGTTAGAAAAGAGGGAAGCTTCATGGGAAGGGAGTTGCATTGGTTTTCATGTGATGTGGTTACGTGCCTCATAAAAACTATTAATGATCATGAAAATCACCTCAGAAAACCATCTTGATCTAGTGATATCCATTCAACATGGCTGTTTGGACATGCAACACCCTAATGAGTCCAATTCCCAATGTTGAATTTACAATAGAAACATCAAAGAGCCTATTACCATAGATCATCTAACCAATGAAACAAACACATCATTCTCTTTACCACCTGAGGTTATTGTGATCATTCAAGGTTAGCCACTGAAGCTCCTCCAAGACCAATGGTTTTTCAAAGGTTCCATACACCACACATGTTATATATACAAACCAACCTTTCCTATATTTGTTCAACACATCAACAATACTACTCATGGTCCGATGATGCATCGTCACCCTATCCACCTCCATCTCCTGCTGCCACCTGTAAGAACATTATATTGAAAATTAAATATTGTTGCATATTTATAATTAAACTTAAAACCAATAAAAGTTTTCAAACTAAATGATTTTGATTTTTTGTGATTTACCTGCTCACCACCACTCGGTGCACTACCACTGGGGGAATATCTGCTCATCTGCTGATATAAATCAGTCAACGCTTTCTGCATAGCGTATATCTGAGCCCCTTGGTCTTGAATTTTGGCTCGTAGAGAAGAAATCTCCCTCTGATCATCTTCAGGTATGGGCTGACTATAACCATGAGTAGATGCAGCTAGAATCCCTGATGGCCTGCTAAAGACCTCAGATGGTACGGGTCCCAAACTCATCCCGCACACTCTACCAGGATGCTCCTTCCCAAGGACTTGAGCAACCGGGTCATCCTGGGAGACTGAGTAGGACTGCCCAGGATTGGCATCCCATAGTTCTTTAATTTTTACCTATAAATCAAATATCAATACATATTAACACAGTAAAAACTGATAATAAGTTATTATAATAAAAATTTGACTTCATACCCCAACTTATTTGGTAGGCTCATTAACAAAAGAGCCATCTGATTTTCTGTGAACATCCAACCACAGTTCAGTCCGGGAGGCTTCGTGCCCTAAATTTTGTGACTGCATTAAGCAAAGATAAATCAAAAATTCAATATATTAAATAGATAATATTGTATTATAAATATTTAAACTATTTAAAATATTACCAATGACATTCGACTTCTAGAAAATCTTTTTGAGCCCGCCGTGTGAGGGATGACTTGCTTCACCCTGTTTGATGCATTCTGTCATGAGAGATCCTGAAATAAATAAAATGCAATTTAACAGTAATGTATCCAATGTCATCTCCTCTTCATATACATGTATTAATGTAAAATGAGGATAATATAATAATATATATTTCAATACCATCCGCTTCTCATCACGATGCTTGTCAACAAAAACTTTCCACTGCTCTTTCGGTACCCCACTGGGTAGCTTGTCATACATTTGTTCCAAGGTTAACAAAGTATCGTTGACATCACACCACAATCTCCATTTGAAATCTTTCCATTTTTTACCGAGATTTTTCAAAGTCCACTTCTGTGATATCACATCAGCAACTATGAAGTGGAAGAACATTTGTACACAGAAATTCATTTTGAACATATTAGTAACATGACATTCAATTAAACCATAATGTAATAAAATTACCTTTATTTGAGAATCAAAAACTTCATTTTTCCAGTTTGGAGGTGATTATCCACAAAATGAGGCTAATATTCATTGTTAATATATTTAATATTCATGTTCTTTATTATTCATAAACACCATTTTAGTGCATTTTACACTTTGAACATCATTTCACATTATGATTGTAATATCTTCTTAAAATGCACTATTATGTGGTACATTTTTGAACATCATTTGAAGTACCCAATGATTCATCTAATTATACATATTTTAATTTGATATTTTTGGAAATTTATCTAAACTCCAATATGAACATGTTTCATTCAGGGATCAACGGAGAATTCATGGAGGATGATGAAGATATTTGGCAATGAAAGGAAGCAATTCTGAAGAAGGCAGATTGGACACCATCCCACTGATGAGACTGTGGGGCCCACAATACAGGCCCAATTAATCCCAAATTTCGTGGTATTCTAGAATCCATGTATAGGAACAAATAACTATTCATTAGTTAATGCTAATTCTTTCTCCATGGTGGTCATTTAGGCGGTCCAAGTTAGAGATAAAATTCTGGGCCAGATTTTGTGGCCCAGAAAAACATCCCACTAATATGATCATATCTCGGAATACACAACTCCAAATGGGACCAAATTTTACATGTGGTTAGAAGACATCCGGGGTTACATTTTATTTTTCTATTACCCACTCTTATTAGTCCATCTAGAAGGACTTACAAGCGCGTCTGTTCGGTGGAAGCAAGCTGGCTGCCACCTCGGGTCAAGGGTGGAAAAGTCTCTTCTCCCTTACTTTCCACCACCCTAGGCCTACCATACTCAAGTGGGGTCCTTTGTACTTTTTGAGGCTCGACCCAAGGCTCCCAAAATACCTATTTAAGGCAGTGGTGGTGAAGGAGTTTGGAATCTTTGGTGCTTGGTTTCATTGTAGTGTTATGTCGCCGCTTTGTGGTTGTAATCGCATTTCTTTCTCATGTAAGTTGTTTAATTCACCTTAGTTTCTTAATAAAATTTCTTTGTTTACTCTTATTATATTCTTATACTTATCACGTTGATACCTTTGGTTTAAGGTGTGAATTTATTCACACCATACTTTGTGATATTTATCATACAACGGAGGAGTGATCTTTTTTTGTTGTTGTTGTTTTTACTTCTTCAATTCCACCTTTGTAAGTCTACTTCCCGTTTCCGTTGAAGACATGTCATCAATGGAGGGATAACTATTTTATGGGTTGATCCAAGGGAGTAGAAAGGGTCTGGATTGGATGTTATTTATCACTCCATTAATGGATAATCACTTCTTTTAAATGAGATTTTTATTTGATGATTTTTAAACTCCATCGTCCTTGTTGAATTTAAGGCCACACACATCAAGTGCTAATACGATCCTTTACCTTGAAGTGCTAAAAACTTTGATCCTTCAAGTTTATAGGTGATTAGTATTAAAGGGTGTAGGTATTAAACCAGTAAGTGATGATGTTGTTTTATCTCCTTAAATAAACCCATCTCAAATATAAGAAATTGAAATCATTAAAAAGAAAATACGTCCAATCCACCCCGAGCGATAACCTAGGATCAACTCATTATTTTAAATTGAATTCACTTAAATCTGTTAGTTATACTTTAAAACCATATAAAATCAACCCAATTTGGCCACTTCATAGCCAAAAACAGTCCATAGAATGTATGTGTCTATAGGTTACTTCTTAGGTCTCTGAGGATTCGACAACCCAAGCTAAACTACAAGGACCGTCTTACCTTCTTCTCTTGGGTAAATTTGAGCGAGAATAAAATTTTGGCGCCGTTTCCGGGGACCCAAGTAAGTCATCTAAACACCCATTATATTCTCCCCCATTTCTTCTTTTCTCATCCAAATTCTCTTATCTTGTCCCTTTCTCATTTTTTTTTCTTTTGGCGCATGTCCGCCTACACCCGCGATCAATCAAACCGTCTAGTTAGGGTGGATAGTCCTGGGGTTGGGGATTCAAGTACACCAAGGGAACTCATTCCATTAGATCATAATCTTCCTAATACTATAGAATACAAAATTGAGCCAATTTCAATGGAAGGTCTTCAAGGAAACCAACTCATAAACCCGGGTGGAAACCAAAATGGAAACCCAAATGAGGCAGCCCTAAACTTGGGGAATGCAGTTGATCAAACCATGAATGACTACCTCACACCTTCCAGGACCAATGCCCCCTCATGAATTAGACACAATTACCTAGGAGATTCCAACTACATCTTTAAACCTCATGTCCTAAACCACCTTCCCACATTCCATGGAATGGAGTCCGAGATGCCATACCTGCACATTAAGGAGTTCAATGACATTGTAGAAACCATGTGTCCCCCACATCAACTAGAATCATCTAAGATGAGTATATTTCCTTTTTCTTTAAAGGATCGAGCTAAAAATTGTCTAAACAATTTGAGACCATCATCCATAAATTCTTGGGACCAACTACAAAGATAATTCTACAAAAAATACTTTCCCCACCATAAAACAATTTCACTTAAAAAGAGCATCCAAAACTTTTTTGAAAAAGAGGGAGAGTCATTCTATGAAACATGGGAGAGGTTCAAAGACACTCTAAACATGGTTCCACACCATGGTTTTTCTATTCCTGAACAAGTGAGAATTTTCTATGAAGGGTTGGGTCCGGGAAACAAACAATTCATTGACATGATGTGTAATGGAACATTTAAAAACAAAGCCCCAAATGATGCTTACGAGTATCTAAAAAGCCTTTCTGAACAAAACCAAACATGGGGAACTTCACCTTATTCTAAAAAGCCAAAAAGAACTACTGGAATTCATACACTTAGAGAAGAGGAAAGCCTTAGGGCTAAACTCGCAGCACTCTCTAGGAAGGTTGAAGAGATAGACCTTAGGAAAGTCCATGAAATCCAAACTGTTGACACTGTTTGCACAATTTGTGACAAACATGACCATAAGACAGACAACTGTCCAACCATTCCATCCATCAAGGATGTTATTTTAGGAGGACCCCCAGCGGAAGTAAATGCCTTGAACTTTCAAAAGCCTCAATACCAAAACACCTTCAACCCAAGGTATAACGACCACCCAGGCTTCCGCTGGAAAGATAACCAACAACCTAGCCAACCACAGGGACAAAATCCTTACCCCCATCAGAACTACCAAACCCATAACTAGTTACAAACCCAACCTATCCAATACCAACAGCCACCGGTCCATTTTCAACAAACCATCCCACCTCCAAAATATCCCCCTGGGATAAACCAACCTACTCAAGCACCCACCCAAACTGTTCCACAAAGCCTACTAGAACAACTGTGCAAACAAATGGAGAGGATGAACTCGGAGGTATCTTCCCTAAAACAAGAACTTCAAACCATAAAAACTGGAAAGGCACTCATGCCTACTAAGGCGGTGCCATCCTCAACTTAAAGGGGAGAGTCAAGTTGCACTCAAACAACTCATGGACAACTAAAGGTTGTGACTGTTTTAAGAAGTGGGAAATCAATTGAGAAACCTGAACAACTAATTCAAAACCCACCTGAAGATTCAAAAAAGGATGAAAATTCAAATGAACCAAATGATCAAACTGAGGAAACTGATAACATTGTTAAAGAAACAACTCTTCAACAAACAACCCCACAACCTGCACCATTTCCTCAACGCATGAGGGGGAAAACCAAGCCTGAACTGAGTGAAACGTTGAGAGAAATATTTTCACAAGTCAAGTTGAACATACCCCTTCTCGATGCAATCCAAACCATACCTGCCTACTCAAAGTACCTTAAGGACTTGTGCACTTTTAAAAGAAAAATTTCACATAAAAACCAAGTCCTTTTGGCTGCTAATGTGAGTACCACCATTCAAGGGACCATTCCTCCTAAGTTTAAAGACCCGGGTTGCCCTTACATCAATGTTGAACTAGGAGAGAGCAAAGTTGTCAAGGCCTTGTGTGATATAGGTGCTAGTGTCAATCTCATCCCCTATGTTGTGTACTGCCAGTTAGGCCTAGAAGAACTCCAACCCACATTTTTCACACTTCAACTTACTGATCGTAGCATTAGGGTTCCAAAGGGGATTTTAAAGGACATTCTGGTAAAGGTTGAAAACTTCATCTACCATACTGATTTCATTGTCCTTGACAACCATACAAACTTAGGAAATAAGGAACAAACCCCAATCATCCTTGGACGTCCTTTTCTTGCAACAATCAACTCTGTTATCCGAGTCTGAAATGGGAACATGACCATCACCTTTGGGAACATGAGTCTAGACTTGAACATCTATAATGAAAGCTCACAAATAGGGGATGATGAGGACATTCATGAAGTAAACATGATAGGAAGCATTGATAATGAATCCATGGAACATCAAGGAATATTTGGTGAATGTTTAAGTCAGGATGAGATTGATTTCCTTTGTTCATATGAAGGAAGTTCATCTCCTTGTCTTGAATCATTTTCAAATTGCTCTTATGATGAAGTCTTAGGTCCAACAATCAGTGAAACCTTTCAAGAAACCACTTTCATGGAGACCACTCCAACTTCCTTCCCTAAATCTGATCAATCCAATCTAGTAGCTGAAACTTCTACATGTGGGGAATCAATCCTATCTGAAACTCTAAAAAAAGAAATTGAACTTGATCCAATGTCCCAATCTTCTGCTGAAATTCTGAACCAACCTGATCTTGAATTGAAGGAACTTCCCTCTACACTCAAGTATGCTTTCCTAGGGGACAATAAAACACATCCTATTGTCATTTCTTCTTATCTTGAAGTCAATCATGAGAGGATGCTTCTAAATATCCTTAGGAAGCATAAGAAAGCCATTGGTTGGACCCTTTCTGATATTCCTGGGATTAGCCCACTTATCGGGACTCATAGGATTGTTCTGGAATCTGATTCAAAGCCATGTCGTCAACCCCAATGGTGACTCAATCCTAATCTCATGGAGGTAGTAAGGAAGGAAATTCTGAAATTGTTAAAAGCTGGTATCATATATCCCATAGCTGAGAGTGAGTGGGTGAGCCCAATACAAGTGGTTCCAAAAAAGGTTGGAATCACGGTGATAACAAATGAGGATAGAGAGATTCTTCCAACAAGGGTGAGTAGTGGATGGAGGGTCTGCATTGACTATAGGAAACTAAACTCATTCACCAAGAAGGATCATTTCCCCTTACCATTCATTGACCAAGTCCTTGAGAGAGTGGCAGGTCATGCCTTCTACAGTTTCTTAGATGGGTACTCAGGGTACAATCAAATTGAGGTCTCCCTAGAGGATCAAGGGAAGACTATATTCACATGTCCTTTCGGCACCTTTGCCTTCAAACGCATGCCCTTTGGTTTATGCAATGCTCCTGGAACCTTCCAGCGGTGCATGATGGGAATCTTCTCAGACATGGTAGGGGATTTTCTAGAGGTCTTCATGGATGACTTCTCTGTGTTTGGGGATACATTTCAGGGATGTCTGAGGAATGTAGAGAGAGTCTTGTCAAGATGTGAAGAAAATAATCTAGTCCTAAACTGGGAAAAATGCCATTTTATGGTTAAAGAGTGACTAGTTTTAGGCCATCTGGTCTCAGGTAGGGGGATTGAAGTTGATAAAGCCAAGGTTGACATCATTCGTCACCTTCCATCACCCAAAACTGTCAAGGAAGTGAGGTATTTCTTAGGACATGTTGATTTCTATAGAAGATTCATCAAGGACTTTAGCTCAATCTCCCGTCCCCTTTGTGCTCTGCTAGTAAAGGATGCTCCATTTGTTTGGACCGAAAGCTGTGAGGGTTCATTCTCAACCCTCAAATCCTCTCTCACCTATCCTCCCATTATGAAATCTCTAAATTGGAACCTTCCTTTCAAACTTATGTGTGATTCCAGTGACTTTGTTGTTGGAGCTGTGTTAGGACAACGCTGTGATAAAACACCTTATGTCATTGCTTATGCAAGAAAATCCTTAAATGATGCCCAAATAAACTACACCACTACTGAAAAGGAGTTACTTGCTATTATGTTTTCCTTAGAGAAGTTTAGGTCCTACCTCTTAGGATCCCCAATCATTGTGTTCACTGACCATTATGCACTAAAATACCTCTTCCAAAAACAAGATGCTAAGGCTAGACTAATTAGGTGGGTCCTTCTCTTACAAGAATTTGACCTCACAATCAAGGATAAAAAGGGAGTTGAAAATGTTGTAGTTGATCACCTCTCTATGATGGAATTCAAAGACAACTCAAATCACCTTTCTGTGTCTGATTCGTTTCCTGATGAACTCCTATACTCTGTGAGTGACTGCCCTTGGTATGCTGACATAGAAAATTTCTTAGTGACAGGATTCGTTCCAAAATTCTTAGGGACTCAAGCTCGAAGGAAATTTCTTTCTGATGTTAGACATTATGTGTTTGATGATCCATACCTCTATAAGTTCTGCCCTGACCAAGTCATTAGGAGGTGTGTTCCAGAATCTGAACAAGAGTCCATCCTTAAATTCTGTCACAGTGAGGCATGTGGAGGTCACTTTTCCTCTAATAAAACATCTGCTAAGATTCTTCAATGTGGTATTTTCTGGCCCACCCTCTCAAGGGACTCCTACACATTTTGTCAAAGTTGTCCTAGGTGTCAACAAGTAGGGTCCATCACAAAAAGGAATCAAATGTCACTCACTCTCATCTTAGTGGTTGAAATATTTGACTGTTGGGGAATTGATTTCATGGGTCCCTTCCCAAAATCTCGGGGATACCTCTACATACTCTTAGATTTTGATTATGTCTCAAAATGGGTTGAGGCCATTCCCACTAAGTCCAATGATCATCAAGTTGTTATTAGATTTCTGAAAGAGAACATATTTTCTTGATTTGGAATTCCTAGGGCTATAATCAGTGATCGAGGAACCCATTTCTGCAACCGCCCATTCTCTTCACTCATGTCTAAGTATGACATTTCTCATAAAGTTTCCACTGCATATCATCCTCAAACCAATGGTCAAGCTGAGTTAGCGAATAGGTAGATTAAGAAAATTCTTGAAAAGACTGTCAACCCCTCTAGGAAAGATTGGTCTGAGAAACTCTTAGATTCTCTTTGGGCCTATAGAACCACATATAAAACCATTTTAGGAATGTCCCCGTATAGGTTGGTTTATGGTAAAGCATGCCATTTTCCAGTGGAGATTGAACATAAGGCCTTTTGGGCAATCAAGAAAATGGATTATGATCTCTCATTGGCCGGAACAAAAAGGAAATTAGATCTCAATGAACTGGAGGAACTAAGGATGGAGGCTTATGAAAATTCAAGGATCAATAAAGCTAGAGTTCAAGCCTACCAATCTAGGAATATCAAGGTCAAAAATTTTGAACTGGGAAAACTTGTGCTCTTGTATAGTTTAAAACTTCATTTACATCTAGGGAAGTTAAGGTCTATATGGTCAGGACCTTTCATAGTGCATCATGTATTCCCCCATGGGGCAATAGAGATTCAAGATCCCACAAGTGGTTACATTTTCAAGGTCAATGGTCAAAGGTTAAAACAATTCATTGAATCATTCAATAAACAGGAAATAGAGGTTGAGTTAACTGAGCCAACCTATGAACAAGGAAAAAATTGATAGATTTAGGGTCCATGTCGGGCTAATGACGTTAAACAAAGTGTTGCATGGGAGGCAACCCATGGTTTTCAAGTTCCTATCATTTTGTTGTTTTAATAAACTTTATATTTTAAATAGGATTAATTAATCATTTTTATATTTAAAAAAAGACTATTGACCTATTCTTCTATTATGAGTATGGATGGGTATGAAAGGGGAGCATCGTATTCATCTGTGTCATGCGGTGTGATCCCTGAGTAATATCTTACCCAGAAAATTAAAAGAAGACAATGTATCATTAGTTTGATTTAAAAAAAATAGAAAAACAGGAAAAACCATAAAAATGATGATACTTGGAATTAAATAAGTCGTTGTGTTGTTTGTTTTGTCTGGTTTGTTCTTATTTTTGTTTAGGTACTATTTTGGGTGATACATGTTCAATCAAAGAGGTGCCTACATCCCCCAAGAGATCAAAGGACTAAATTGGAGAAGCAAGAACTTCAACTTCAACCACTAGGTGACTTCATTCCATGACCCTCATTTTCAATTTCCTTTTTGAACTTTCATTCTCTACCTCTACCCCCTTCTAAATTTTCTTTTATTTAAACACTGGGGACAGTTTTATTTTAAGTTGGGGGGGGAGATAAAATAAAAAATGCTTTTGTGTCAAAAAAAATGATAAATGATTTAAAAAAAATTATGAAAATGGAAGGAAAAATTACTTTAACTTTAAACATGGTAATACACATTGCACACTTTGAAACTGAATATCAAATAATTTATCATACCCTGATTCTAATTTTAATCCTTGTATAATTTCATGAGCATTGATTTTGGAAAGTGTGGTTGTCCAATGTGATATTTCATCGTTTATATTTTCATCCAAAAAAAAGATCACAATGCACGTCCTTTGGATAGTGGGGTATTAGTTTGAGTTCATGGGGTCCCCTAAATATATAGCATAGGTTTGGTGATCATTTTAGTTTAATATGAGTATTCAAAAAAATTATAAAAAAAAATTGTGTGTAGAGCAATGAAATGACCTAATGCGTGGCTTTCGGCACTTGGGGATCGTGACTCCATAGTTGTCTGGCCCAGAGTTAGTAATTTTATCTCTATTTTTGGTAATTTGAATTTGTTTTTGACTGAGTTAACTTGAGATGATGCCTGAGTATGTGGTCTTCACTTGGTTCCCTAAGGTCTTTGAGCCTGGGAGTCATCGGCAAAGTCTCGCTACAGGGGTTGACTCATTTGAGTGCAACTTCAATTACCATGGAAAAATTGCAAAAACAAAAACAAAAAAAAATTATACAAAAAAAATGAATACTCATCTTAATATTGAAATGTGATTCCACCTAGCACTTCCGTAATTTCCCCCTTGAATAAATATGAATCCCCATGTCTATTGTGATGCACAACACATCCTCATACTTAATTGATATTGGATGAAATATGACAATGAATTTGAACAAAGGAATGGGCTTGGGATTGTGATCTGCTTATGAAACTATCTTGTATTAAAATATTTTGATGGGTTTCATTATTTTTTGGTATAATGTTTTTTGGTGATCATTGTGTATTAAAATTTTTTTGGAAAAGGGAATTCGAATTTCATATTGTTGAGATATATTTTGCTCGGGACTAGCAAAACTCAAGTTGGGGGGTGTGATTAACCACTAAATGAGGATAATATTAATTCTTAATATATTTAATATTCATGTTCTTTATTATTCATAAACACCATTTTAGTGCATTTTACACTTTGAACATCATTTCACATTATGATTGTAATACCTTCTTAAAATGCACTATTATGTGGTACATTTTTAAACATCATTTGAAGTACCCAATGATTTATCTAATTATACATATTTTAATTTGATATTTTTGGAAATTTATCTACACTCCAATATGAACATGTTTCATTCAGGGATCAACGGAGAATTCATGGAGGATGATGAAGATATTTGGCAATGAAAGGAAGCAATTCTGGAGAAGGCAGATTGGACACCAGCCCACTGATGAGACTGTGGGGCCCACAATACAGGCCCAATTAATCCCAAATTTCGTGGTATTCTAGAAGAAATTTATAGGAACAAATCACTATTCATTAGTTAATGCTAATTCATCCTCCATGGTGGTCATTTAGACGGCCCAAGTTAGAGATAAAATTCTGGGCCAGATTCTGCGGCCCAAAAAAAACATCCCACTAATATGATCATATCTCGGAATCCACAACTCCAAATGGTCCCAAATTTTACATGTGGTTATAAGACATCTGGGGATCCATTTTATTATTCTATGGCCCACTCTGATTCGGCCATCTAGAAGGACTTACAAGCACGTTTGTTTGGTGGAAGCAAGCTGGCTGCCACCTCGGGTCAAGGGTGGAAAAGTCTCATCTCCCTTACTTTCCACCACCCTAGGCCTACCATACTCAAGTGGGATACTTTGTACTGTTGGAGACTCTACCCAAGGCTCCCAAAATTCCTATTTAAGGCAATTTTGGTGAAGTATTTTGGAATCTTTGGTGTTTGGTTTCATTGTAGTGTTATGTTGTCGCTTTGTGGTTGTAATCGCATTTCTTTCTCATGTAAGTTGTTTAATTCATCTTAGTTTCTTAATAAAAGTTTTCTGTTTACTCTTATTCTGTTATTATACTTATCACGTTGATACCGTTGGTTCAAGGTGTGAATTTATTCACACCATACTTTGTGATATTTATCACACAACGTAGGAGTGATCTTTTTGTTGTTGTTGTTGTTTTTACTTCTTCAATTCCACCTTTGTAAGTCTACTTCCCGCTTCCGTTGAAGACATGTCATCAATGGAGGGATAACTCTTTTATGGGTTGATCCAAGGGAGTAGAAAGGGGCTAGATTGGATGTTATTTATCACTCCATTAATGGCTAATCACTTCTTTTAAATGATATTTTTATTTGATGATTTTTAAACTCCATCGTCCTTGTTGAATTTAAGGCCACACACTTCAAGTGCTAATACGATCCTTTACCTTGAAGTGCTCAAAACTTTTATCCTTCAAGTGTATAGGTGATTAGTATTAAAGGGTTTAGGTATTAAACCAGTAAGTGATGATGTTGTTTTATCTCCTTAAATGAACCCATCTCAAATATAAGAAATTGAAATCATTAAAAAGAAAATACGTCCAATCCACCCTGAGTGATAACCTAGGATCAACTCATTATTTTAAATTGAATTCACTTAAATATGTTAGTTATACTTTAAAACCATATAAAATCAACCCAAGTTGGCCACTTCATATCCAAAAACATTCCATATAATGTACGTGTCTATAGGTTACTTCTTAGGTCTCTGAGGATTCGACAACCCAAGCTAAACTACAAGGACCATCTTACCTTCTTCTCTTGGGTAAATTTGAGCGAGAATCAGGAGGAATATGTCTCCAATCATCATATGAAATGGGAAGGGAAATGGGCTCCGCTGCCAACTGACCTATAATCTGGCCAAGTAACCCCACGGCATCATCCGTAGGGACCCCATAAGAATCAAATGACACGACTATCTTTTCGTCATTCAAGTTCCAAACATCTGAGATTTTTAAGTGTTTCTCCACAGTTTTATTTTTGTCATCTTCAATGAGCAAACAATTAGTATAAACAAAATGCAATAAATTTATTTAATTAAAATTTATACCTATGACTGTGACCCTCCAGTGTGTCCGGGATGAACTGGAAGGGGTCTGTCGCCGCCCAACTGATGAGGCACCTGTAGGGGGAGTCGACGACTCAGCCTCTAATGGGAGGCCCTCTGATGGTGTGAGAGATGGTGCAGGGGGAGATGGTGCGGGGGTGTAGGCAGCTGGTGCCTCAGATGTCGTGGGGAGTGACCCAGATGGATCGACATCCGTCGCAGAACTAGAAGAAATAGTATACCGCTTCCTCCTTGGCATTCCTGTCATTTAATCAAATAGAATTAAGTTCAGAATATATATTTCAAAAAAATTATGCAGAAAAAAAAATTAAAAATGATAATAGATGCCCAGTACTAAAAAACAAAATATATATAACAATGATAATGAATGACTGCAGAAATGAAACAAGTGGTTGCTGCATGAATGAATAATTGTACATACAATCATTTTCCCCTTCAATCATGTCAGTTTCCTGCTCCATTGCTTCATCCACTTCATTCATCCTTGCAAGACTAATATTTTCAATATCATGATGGACAAATAATTCTGCTTCATGTTGTTGATGACATTCAATTTCAGAGGTCAAATCTTCCACTTCATCACCCATATCATACAAATCTCTTTGTATTACATGAGTAACTACACTCCACCCTTTATCCACAACATCATTCACATAATATACCATTTTTTCTTGCGATGCTAAGATATATGGATCATGCATTTCACAATCACCAATATCCATCAAACGAGAGAAGTTCACAGAAGTAAATTGCAATGAATCTCTTTTAACACCTCTGATAATATCAACCCATTTGCATTTGAATAAAACAACAGAAAAATGTCCATGGTAGTTTAATTCAATAATATCATGCAACTTTCCATAGTATCCCACTTTAGAAAATGTAAATATACCACTATTTTGTGTTTTTAAACCCACTTCTCGATCAACTGTACGAAATCTAAATCCATTCACATTATAAGTGTCGAACTTTCTAACTTGTTTTATAGGACCTCTAGCAAGAAACTTCAAATCTTCTAACAAGTCTGCTCGAGTATCAGTATTCATGATCTAAAAAAAGAAATATAATTTAATAGATTTGCAAATTGTATGTGTCAAACTAATATTCTTATTTATTGCAATATTTATGAACTTACACGTCATGAAAACCATTCTACAAGATCTTTATTCACAGCTTTTGTTATATCTTTCTCATTTCGTGTTCGGCCTCTCATTCATCTCTTTGTTTATATCCTCAACTCTTCAATAAATGGATCTACAATTTCACTATTCAGCAGCACATATCTATGTGCCTGTAATAATTCCAATTCTGTCAGTGTCACATTTGAGGTCCTCCCAACTGATCGGCCAATAGTAGGAAATATTTTTGATTTCTGATGCATTTGAGATTGAGTTGATGTGTCATCAACACGTCCAACTTGATTAAATCTTGTCTCAATATCATCTAAATACCTGGAACAAAAGGTAATACATTCCTCATCCAAATAGCCTTCAGCAATAGAGCCTTCTGGTTGAGCTTTATTTCTCACGTATGATTTCAAATGCCCAAGATATCTGTGAAATAAAATAATAATATTATGCATTTATTTAAATGTAAAAAATTGTTTACTTAACTGGAAAACATATAAATAAAATACCTCTCAATTGGATACATCCATCGATAATGAACGGGGCCTCCTAATCTAGCTTCTTCAACCAAATGCACAATTAAATGCATCATGATAGTAAAAAATGATGGAGGAAAGATAATCTACATTGCACAAAGTGTCAATACAAACCTCTCCTAGAGGTTGTCAAGCTGAAATGGATGTACAACTTTCTCACATAATTGCCTGAAAAATGTGCAGAATTGGAGTACAACAGCAATAACTTTTTCAGGTAATAATGTACGCAATGCCAATGGTAGTAACTGATGTAACAAAATATGTGAATTGTGACTTTTCAATCCATGTAACTTACGATTCTTCAAGTCAACACACCTCGAGATGTTACTCGAATACCCATCAGATACCTTCACATTCTTTAAAATTCAAAGGAACATATCTTTATCCCTATTTTTCATTGCGAAAATGGACGGAGCATACTTTTCATTCTCATCTGTCCAGAGATTGCGTTTTATGTTCATTACTTGTAAGTCTTTGCGATCATTAAGATGATCCTTCGACTTTCCATGCTCATTAAGTAATGTGAAAATCAAATTATCACAGACATTCTTCTCAATATGCATCACATCAAGATTGTGGCGCAACAAATTAAATTCCCAATACGAAAGTTTAAAGAATATACTTTTTTTCTTCCATTGTTGCATTCTGATTTCACTTGACGATGCACTTCGGACCCGTTTTTCGCTATCATTCAAATGATGAACCTTCCCAAATTCTGTTTCAACATTTTCAAGCTGTGTCAATATTTCAGAACCGGTTAACAACTTTGGAGGTGGTTTACGATCAATGAAACCATTAAATTTTGATTTGTTCAGCTGAAATCTATGAGATGCATCGAGAAATCTTCGATGGCATAAGAAGAACCATTTTCTACTGTGAGGTAGCCGTTTGGGCTCAAAATCTAAGTTACAAATGGGACAAACCAAACCCATATAAGTGTTCCAACCAGATAAATTCCCAAGCCCAGGGAAGTAACTAATGGTCCACAATAAAGCAGCATGCATTTTGAACATTGTTTTAGAAGAAACATCAAATGTCTCAACACCGTTACTCCATAACTCCTGCAATTCTTCAATCAAAGGCTGCAAGTATACATCAATATCATTTCCAGGAATTTGTTTTCCAGGAATAATCATTGAAATGATAAAAGATGATTGTTGCATACACATCCACGGAGGCAGATTATAAGGGATCAAAACAACTGGCCAAATTCTATAACTTGTACTCAAAGTCCCAAATGGGTTGAATCCATCGGCAGCCAATCCCAATCGAACATTCCTAGGATCAGCTGAGAAATCTGGATGTAATGAATCAAATGTCTTCCATGATTGGGAATCTCGTGGATGTCTCATTAACCTATCATTGTTATTATCTACAGAATGCCACTTCATGTGTTCGGCGGTTTTTGATGACATGAATAATCTTTGCAATCGCGGCTTCAAAGGAAAGTAACGCAAAACCTTTGCAGGTGTGTTCATTTTCTTCTTCTTCATGAAATTATGTTCAGTCAGACTTCCAATATCACCCTTTGACTGCCATCTAGAAGAAGAACATTTATTGCAATTCTGTCTACTTGAATCCTCTTCCCAATAAAGCATACAATCATTGGGACACGCATGTATTTTTATATAATTCAGACCAAGCTTGTTAACAATTTTTTTCATATCATAAAAAAGATTCTGGGATTTTTGCTTCAAGAAATGCATCACGAATCAATTCTAATATCATGTACATTTCCTTATTTGTAATTCCACATAGACATTTGATATGGTACAACTTCAGCAGAAATGAAAGCTTTGAATATTTCAAACACCCACTATACAACTCTTGATTTCCATCATCAACTAAATCATGAAACGCATTTTTCTCAGTGAATTTTTCCATTACATTTGGCTCTACAGATTCAAGAGGAGGATCCAATGATATGTTCCAATTTTGATCTACTTGTGTTACAGTCTCAAAAACATCACTTGTCACATTGCAATTTGTAGCACCCTCTTCTGGTTGTTCTGATGTGTTTTGATGCTAATAGTGGTGTCTTGCAGTGCTGAATGCATCATTTATGAGGTTTTGTATTTCATTTTCCATTGTCGATGAACTTGGGACCTCATTCTGTGGATTAACATCAGTGCTCAATCTTTCTGTATTGTTCGATTCTCCATGCCAATTCCAACACAAATATTGACCAGGGAATTGCTTCAGTATTAAATGTTCATAAACTTCATCTCTCTTCAACCATGTTCTAAATTTACATTTAGTACATGGACATCTTATTCTCCCTTCAACGGATCGATTAGAAATCGCAAAATCTAAAAACTCATTCAAACCCTTAACATACTAAGGTGTGTTCCTCGGTAATGTGATCCAGCTTTTATCCATGTATATCACAATGTGCCTACACAAAATATACGATAGTGTAAGATTGCAGAATCATAATATAATAAAGATGACAAATTGATCATAAAGTATGACTAATATAATAAAGATGATTCATTGATCACATTTACCACTTACTTAGCATGCCCAGACAAACCAAACAAGTATGGTCCTTAGGAGACAGCGTGAACACCTCATTGAGGAGCAGTAAGAATATCGGGATACACAATTATCATAACACTGTCAATCACACATTTATGTTGCCTCAAACAATTTATATCCCCACTACATTAATGAGATACATTGGTCCACTCAGATTACTTCCACACCCAAACAAAAAATACTACAACTTTCCTGAACATCTCATATACTCACATGCTTGGTCATCTCAATTAAATGTTTTATTTTATTTTCCATATCTAGAAATGGGATACCAGTCAGTATTTATAACATCCATCCAAAATCACTAATATAGAATACCAATGCATGGGTTCCCATTTCTAGAGTTTCCCTTAATTGGATTATGTTTAATAATCATTACCTTCACTTATCAATATTATAGATCAATAAAAATAATATGGAATATTTTTTTACCATATTTAGTTTCATAATTTGAACAATGTTTTTGATACTTGTTTATAAGCCAATGAATATTCTTCTCACTAGATCCAACACAGTGATAACACATTATGATAATTCCCCCACTTAATTTCAATGTTTTTTCATCTATTAACCATTTATTTAGTAAGATACCTAAAACGGTGAAGTCAGATATTTGTTGTACTTTCATCTTTAACCAGCTTTTTCTACATGATTCAAAAGTCTTTCACACTGTATAACTAGGTTACACATCGTGTAACTATTACTTGATACAAGTCATGATTCAAAAGTCTTTCACATACAACATTCTAGTCTACGTTAACATAAATATGGGTTAGTTATCATGCATAAGAGTATAAGTCAAGTTCCCTATCTCACAAGTTATAAACATTCCTAACAATACATCACACTTACCTTGGAGCCTCAGTATAGGTAGTTCCATAAAATTCAACCATTAGGGGTATAGAGAATTAGTTCGACTCCATAACCCATGCATTCTTGGGTGGGGTTAGAGCATCAGTCCAAACCGACCTATGGAAGGAGCCTCAATCCTTTATCCCACCACCAAGCCATGTGCACATGCTTATTTATCCATTTCCACACACACACACACACACCATATCACAACCATACTCGAAACAATACACATAAGAATATCAATCCATAACAATCAATATATGAATTAATATTATTCCATAACCCATTAACACATTTTCCATTTACATTACATAGCCAATTTATCCAAATTTCCATTCTCATGCCCCATCCAATGAGGCATATTCAATAATTCCCTTATATTAACCCTTTTAACATATTCATGAATTACCTTAAGAAAATCCATTTAACATATTCCTCAATACATAATCCATTACCAATTTAACATATTCATAATTTTGTATACACTAATCCTCTTAGGAATTTCAATGTATTTCATAAGTCAATTGGTACAATCTTAATTAACTCAATTAATCCCATTTTCATGTCATTACCAAACAATCCATTATGTAATTATCAACCCTAGGAACAACTTTTAGTATTCCATTTTTAACCCAACCAACCACATTAACATCTTTATCATGGGGTCTACATTATCACATGTCAACTCCACACTTAAACTTACAAATATCTTTGTTTGGGAATGTTGGTTCACCCCATGGGTGGCCTTAAATTAGTGAAATCATCCTCTATGCATCCCATAAGGATCATGAGGTGTTCAATTCATCATTTAGAGACCCATTTTACCAAATATCACTAACAAAACCAAAAGAACAACTAAGGGGAAACAAGAACACAACCTTATATGCACAAATATACTTAAAAACTATGAGATATAACTTATAGACCACCAAAATAAAATATGATGATGAATACACACCTAATAGTGGACTTATATTAGGATTTGAGAACCACTTGAAGCCTTAACATAGAATCCACCAGAGAATAAGGGTTTTATAGATTAGGAATAAGATAACCCAAGGTACAGGCTATAATCCAGAAAAGAGAATCAAGAGAAATATTAGACTTACCCAAATCTTAGATCCAAAACTGACAGTGCTCCAAACGACCTATAAATGAGGGAGATCAATCCTTGGGATATCTTGAGGGTTTTATTTCGTCACTAGGGCTAGAGGTAGGAGTAAGGTGGGGGAGGGGGGACTGGGTGGAGACTTAAAAATTCCAATATGGAAAAAATGTAATTTTTTCAACTTTTAATGGGTTTCAAGGTTTCCCCGCACAGTTCTCAAAACCATGCATAAACCATGCACAATAAAATTTATATGTGAGGCCCAAGTCACACAGTTACTTAGGGATTCCACACATTTTGACGAAACGTGTGCCAATCATGTGGAATTCCTTTATCCATGGTTTCATGGTTTGACCACCCCCTCACACGGTTTGCACTAACCATGATACCTGGAAAAAAAAGACCTGATTTTCCTTTCTCTCATGCCCTCACCCTCGGGACACCCCCGATCTTCCTCATACACTTTTTTAGAATTTAATTAATGGGTTTTTAGAGATTCAAACCAAAATTTAAATAAGAGATTAGCTCTATAAAAACTAGGATCTTGTACACTATATCCAGTTTACTAGTCTGAACTCAAGGAACCATCTTTTACATTCAAAAGAAATAATTGATGGGAATCCAAAGTTAATTCCCAAGGAATTCAATCCAATTAGGTTGAGATGAATTTAGGGAGACCATCTTGAAAAATTAAACAAGGGTACCCAAAAATAATCCACAACATTAATCCATGGCATTCGATAAGTAAGAAATTACCCGAATCTAAGGGAAAGCCACACCAAGGTATTCACAGTGATGAATCTAAGTAGAATCCAGAGGCCTTCTCAAGGAATTATATAGAATCGACCCTTAATGAATCCAAGGGTTTCATCAAACCCTAAAATTCATCTAATCCCCCTATTAGAATCCAAGTTTCACTCACAACATTCCACATCAATAAAATCTATATGGAAACCATGGAAGCTCTCAAAGGCCTTCTTAAAAATCACAAAAAACAAGAAGGAAACTCTATCCATTTAATAATATTAACTCATTATTTAGTTTCAACAGTAATAACATCCCTAATTGACCACATTCCATTTACAACCCTGGTTTTATCAGGCAACCAAGTCTAGTAGATCCCATTTACCAACCTAACTTTAATGCCAATAATAATTTCCAAATATATCACCCATTTCATCATCATCCCAAGGTTCACATTTAATCTTTCAATATTTTGACAATATTACCACATTTAAAATGCTAAATTAAATAGGGTTACATTCACAAGTTATAAAGAAAAATGAATTATATGTTAATGACCCTCTATTTAATCAATATTATCCTCTAAAAATATAAAAAGAGCATTAAAAATTATTTCCATTTCAAAAAAAAATCAATTTACTAATACTAAAAAATAATTTATAAGACAATTTCCTAATAATACCATTTCTATTTAAAAAACCATTTAATTAGTCAAACCTATAGTCAAAATTATTACTAAGTTTTTTTACTAGTAATTTCATTAAAATAAGGATTTATACAATACAAGGGGTATTAATAAGACAATTTCATATTTAAAACATTTAATAAAATTTTCCATGGCCATAAGTGAGAAACAATGAGACAACTGTCACATGAACTAAAAAGGTTAAAGTAAGACTATGGGTGAATTTAGGGACCACTAACATAGTATAATTTTCCCCATTTAACTATAGCCCGAAAACTTGCCACTTGAGCTTCTTAAAGACCAAAAACCAACACTAGAACACATAAAACCCTATTTTACATCCAACCAATAAATATTAATTAATTATAAGGACATTAAAATTAATTAATATATTCCAACAATTATCCATGATAAAACCCTTAGGAATATATAATAATTTACTCACTATATACTCTCTCTACACCAAAACTGAGAGAAATGATCTTCCTAAAGTTCATGACATGATACCAACACAAACTTAGGAAAAATACCTATAATTACTTACCAAAAACATAAGATACAATATTTTATTTTTCTCAAAACACTAAAAAACTCACATTGTGACACACCTCCAACAAAATGATGGGTGACAACATACAAACATTATTTCGAGATGTCCTTAAGCAATGTAGCATGGAATACCTTTAATCCTAGGAAAATTAAACCATCCTTAAATGGAAGTTCCTTTCAAATTCCTAACTAGACAAATAAAAAATTATAGATACAATGAGTAGAGGAGAGGAGAGGAAATCATTGGAAGTAGAAACTTACCAAAGATCGCCAGGAAATGGAACCCAGGCCATCCCACGTAAAGGGTGAACTAAGAGAAGGGAGGATGGGAGATCAATGGTCCCTGAATGAAAATAAAAAAAGGGATATGGTGGTTTTACCTCTAAAAAATAAAGGTAATACATGTAATTATACCCATTAAAAACCCCGTCAGTTGGCTAGTGGATCCCTTCCAGCCTACAAGCCCTCTGGCCAGTCCACCGTTGGCCGATGGATGTAGGATACATCCACAACCACATGATCTATCTTATGAGGCTTCCTGTTACCTTTTTCAAATTCCCAAACTAAAAAACTCATCTAAAAAAACATTTTAGAGGGTTCAAAACCTCTAATATACTCAAATGAACCCTAATTCTTGAAACAACATAACTAGTAAGCACCTAGTAAGTAGGTCGCCGGAGATGGAGGTCGCGGGGTCGCTGGAGATGGAGGTCACGGGGTCGCTGGAGACGGAGGTCGCGGGGTCGCCGAACGGTGGGGGTCGAGGGTTGCGGGTTGTCGGGGGGGGGGGGGTTTGGGGAAGAAGGGATGGCGGGGGTTTGGGGGAACGGTCGAGGTGGGGGGGAAGGGTCGGGCTTGTTGAAAAAAATACGGGTTTTGCGGCAGTTTATTAAAAACCGCCGCGAAACCTTTCGGAGAAAATGTTTAGCGGCGGTTTTGTGAACCGCCGCCCCAAAACCGCCGCTAAACCCGGTTTTTTCCGTAGTGAGAGAAAGTCTTGCTCTCTAGTTCACGACTAAAACCGATGCCTAGTAAGTTGCGTTCCAGGTGGTTAAGTCCTTATGTTGTGACTACTATTTTTCCTAATGGCGCAGTGGAGATCACACAAGAAGACACATGAATGGGCTTTACAGTCAATGGGCAATGTTTGAAGAAATACATTGAGGGACTTCCTACTGATGCAGTGGATTTCATCACACTGCATGACCCCATCATCACTTGAGCATATTAGGATGTTCCTAACCCTTTCACTTTTTTATTCTTTGTCCTATTTAAAATTATACATTTCATGTGCATATATCATCTCATGGGTTCGCATTGAAGACAATGCAATATTTTAAGTGTGGGGGAGGGAACCTTTTAGTTTAGTAATTTCAATTGTTTTCCTGTTTTTCAATGATTTTCAAAAAAAAATTGTGTGTTTTTCAAAATTTGTGTGTTTATTTTTCAATTTTTTGTGTGTTTTTTAAACTTTTGAGATGAAATGATTCTCATCGCTATTTTGAAATTCATATCAATAAGTGAAACAATTTATCCCATGAAACCGAGCTTAAATGAATACTGAAAATAACTTTGTTTCAAGTTTAAATCTTTAGTAATTTCATGGAAAGTACTCTGAATTTTGAATATCATGCCACATCTCACTGTCTTTATATTTGAAATCACTTTCCTATGAGGCTTTTGAACCATTCTTTTCATATTCTTTACATTTACCTCACTTCTTGAGAGAACCAAATCATGCTTGATTTAACCAGAATTTGATTTATTCCTATCAAAACTTGAGGGTTTGAGGTACTTATGTTTTAAATGATTGAGACATTTGTTTGGTATTAAAGCCTCTATTTCAAAGAATCCTTTTTATAATGGCCTACCTTGAACATTTAATCCTTGTATCCCTTAGAAGCCATGAGCAGCCTGTTAGGTTAGCCACATTACAAGCCAATTTTCCCTATCCAACCAACTCTTGAAGTGAAATTGCATAATCTAGTTGAACTTAAGTATAGGAAAAGTTGTCTTGTCTTGTGCTACCACATTTTGTGATACTTTGGGTGGAAAATTAAATTCTGAAGAGATGTGTTTGCTATTGAAGAAAATCATTATATTGAAAGTTGTGCCTTTTCTGGAGCTTTCATTATATTGAAAGTTGTGTCTTTTCTGGAGCTTTCATGATAATTGAAGTTGTGAATTTTTGGAGCTTCTAATAGAGGAAGAAAGTTGTGTCTGTCTAGAGCTTTCAAAAAAAACATTCTTGAGAAGATTGACATTTTTACTGCTGAAATGTTGAATGGTGTGCACATTCATTTGTTTTTCATGATGATGAACATGAATTGATGTTATGGGGATCGAGTAGAAGACCATATTTAAGCGAAAATTAGATTAATGCAATTTTTCTTCAAAAAGAGTCAAGCCCCCTCATTCAGCCTCAGAATTTTTCACATCTAAATCCTACCAACTGAAAGCCACAGAACAACCCTGAAAAGTCCTCGTGATAAACATATGTCCTTGACTCACATCGAGTAGCGATGTAGGAATTTATCGAGTCTATAGTGACCCTTGTATGAGTTTGGATGAGAAAGACATTGCTGAAAAATTGACATTTGTGTGATAAGAGAAAATTCAAGTGAGATAAGTGTTTTGTGCATGGGAGGATAAATGAAGTGGAAATATATTGAATGATATAAATGGAGAACTTGAAATAATGGATTTTTATGAGCCATGATAACTTTTTTTTCTTGGTGTGGAATTTTTGGATCTCAAGGATGTGTGTTTTAAAATTTGTTTTGATTTGATATTGATGTTTACTTGTCATAATTTTTCGAAATACGTGATATGAGTTTTTGCCCAGGAGTGCAAAAAGGTAAGTGTGGGGGGGTTGATAAAACAAATTTTTATTGAAAATTTTATTGATATTAAATGATAAAATTTCCTCACACTTGTGTTAAATATGTTTATTTATAAAAAATTTGGGATTAGATCATTCATTTGAAAATTTGATGGAAATTCCAGTTTTACCCTTTATAGTGCATTGTAGTATTTCAAACATAAATAATTTTATTTGAATTATTTGAAGTTAATATTTTGTAAACATGTTACTGAATTAATGTTCTACAACTTTTATTTAGGACATTGGAGCCAAATCATGCATTTGGTTGGTGCAAATGGGTCATGAAGTCAAAATTGGGCTGGACTCACCAGATTGAACATAGGTTCTGTATTTGTGTCATAACTTCTACATTCGTGCATGGATTGAGCCCAAATGTTGAGAGGAGGTCGGAAAACCAATTTCACACAAATTATCCTTATGGAAGAACAGTTGGTTCATGCGTTTTGAAGGTCAAATGGGCGGTGAAAGCTGGCTTAAAATATTTGGGTGAGATTCCTCATTCACACTTGAAACCACTTTGAACCTAGCCTCCCCACCACTCTATAAATTGGTGTTTTCACTCTTTGCGATGTTCGGTCGAGGAATTGGAAAAGTTTGTCCAAAAGGGTGTCTCTTGGGATCCCCTCACAACTCTTGGAAGAAGTAAGGCTTTGTGCAAACATCTCTTCCAAACAGGCTCTCCTCTCCCACCTCCTCTTTGTATTTCTTTGCTTTCATGCTTGTATCTTGAATTTTTCTTCAATTAATCTTTTGTGTTTTTCCCTTTTCATCTTATTATCTTTCTCTTTGGGCTAGAATTCAAGAGTGGATATGAGATTGAGTTTTACCCTTTTAATCCTTTGCTCATGCAAAACGTCTCCACGATGACCACACCGGTTATAGAAGAGTAGTTTTCTTAGTGATCGATCTATCTTTTACCCTCTTCATTTAATTATTTTGAATCATTGAGCTACTGTAATTCACTTAATATGATTCATAAATTGAGTTTTTAAATTAGAATAAACTAAGAAAGAAATTAAACAATTAACACAAAAACACGCGAGGTCGAGTATTGTGTGAATTGTGAGTGTGTGATCTTAATCGGCAATACAATACCACACGGTATAAGTTTGTAGAGTTCAAATATAATCCCCAAACTAAATTAATTCTCATCTCCATAATGGATATGTGTTCTAATTAACCACTGACCATAAGCTAACCTTAGAATATCAATCAAAGTAGAGTGTTGTGATTGCGTGTTCTGAAGCTAGCCTAGGGTTTAAGTAATTCCATCTTTGTGGTTAAGTTAACTCTCGTAGGGTTCAAGGGTTAATAAGTTAGGGGATCATAATTAAGTGAGTATTAATTTAAATGATAATGATTAATAAGTAAATGAAGAGGTAAAGTTAGATCGATTACGTCTTTTAAAAATATTTTCTAAAAAAAGTATCTTCTCGTTGTGTCTTGTTAATCAAACTTCATTCCAAAAAAAAAATACAATCTTATTCCATCAAACTTCATCAAGGTTTATAACTGGTAAACAAATCCCCCATCCTTTTTAAGTAGTGTGTTTTCTTTTCTTTTGTGTTTTTTTTCATAATACCATTAATAAGTTGTTTCAATTAATGTCTTTTTGAGATGCGACATTGGTCAGTCACTCTGGTGCACCTAAGTACCCAAAAAACCATTAATCATTTGAGGACGCCCACGACAGTGCCTTTCAGTGAGCTCAACTGATGCCTCACACCTATCATCATCCTTAACAATGACCTCGACCAGTGCCTTGCACCCCTGTAGTTGTCGACCGTTGTCGCGCCCTTGCCTCGGCCGCTACTTGCATCCACCACTAAAGGTCACAGACACACGCTTGTGACATTCGACACCCGTAATCGCTGTTGAATGCTTGCTGGGTTCATCTTCCTTTAATGACCATCCAAAAAACGATCTATCGTTTGGCAAATGCAAAACAGTTGCTAAGGAGCTTTAGTGGTCATTTTTTTATGATTGACAACTCTCTTCATTTTCATAGTGTTATTATTATTAAATGTTATTGTTGTTTTATATTATCATTAAACGTGATTAAATATATAAAAAAATCATTATCAACAACAATGTAATTATAATTAAATGTAATTGTCATTTTTAATAATTGTCTTTTTTATCATTAATATACGTTTATTACTGTAAAATAATGACGATTGTTTTAATTTGATAACATTAAGTATTTGTATTTAAATATTCTTAAATTAAATATTCTGAAAACCGAATAAAAATAATTTAATGATCGCGCTAAAATGAATATTGGTTAGTAAAAAAATTACTTGGTTGATAGTCGCGACATTTGATTGGTTTTGATCATCATTTCTAATAACCATCAACCAAAAAAGTAACGAGATTTATAATTTTTTATTTTTAATTGATTCATTATTCTAAATGACCTACACAAATCATCTACAAAAAAATATCTTTGTTTACAAATCTATGTTTGAGTTAAAATAATTTTCTTTTTTTATAAAATCCAAGGATTCATTTTGGGTTATTGCCCAACATGGTTAGAGTTATTTATTTTTTTACATCATAGTTAACTGAAAACCAAACTAGAAATAATTGAATGACAAGGAAAACAATAACAAAAAATGAAAAAAATAAAAACATTTATTGGATTTGGTTATCAATGACATAAAAATCACACTTTTGGTTATAATCGAAACATATATTCCCTCTGAATTCTAAAAATGCTTCTCTATTTGAAGACTTCTCATAATATTGGAAAAATAATCATTTCATGAAATAATTTTTAGTAACTATTACCGTGCATGTTATGAAGTCGATGACATAGACAATGCACATACCATACATATTGGAGTGATCTAACATGCGAAAACAACAACAACCACACTTATAAAAGCGGTAAAATAAGAAAAACATAGAAAAATAGAAGTTTTATTTATATCATCACCTTAGATATCAATAGATGATGAATGATTTTAAAACAGAATTTAAAACAAACTTTTAAAACAGAATTTAAAACAAACTTTTAAAACAAACTTTTAACATCCGAAGCATATTTTTGCGAGCCACCGCCTTTATCCAATTTTCTAGGGCTCAATCCAATCGTGGGCGGAAATATAACGCTCCTTTATTCCAAGCGGGCACATACAGTCTTTCTCACTGCCTTTCTCAACTCACGCGCCTCCTCCGCTTTCTCTCTCACTGCTCGTCTCTCCCTGGTTCCACCCATCCCAAGGTCTGTTCACGACTGCTAATCTGGAAACAATAGAAAGAAAGAAAACTATTGAAAGTTGTTTCTGGGGCGATCCTTCGCTGTAAAAACATAAGATGCGTTTTTTTGTCGATATCTTCGTCCTCTATTTATCCCTCGGTGGGTGATCCGAGGCGACTATTTCGAAGAATTCGAATTTACGTTTGAAATTTCTCTGGTTTTTTTGGATTATGTTTTGTTCATAACGACACACACCCACATGTCTGCAGGTACATACTTCTAACACAAATGCAACCGCATAAGTGATATTTTTTTTATAAAACACTGCTGCCTTGCTTTTCTGCAGATTCACAGTTGCAAGTATGGGCTTCAAATCAGTTTACAGGGTTTTGTTCGAAGTATTTCCGCAGGTTATCATTCGCCAACTCCTTTCACAATATTAGCTCATTAATTGCCCATTAATACACACACATATACATTAATCTTGTTTTGTTTTTATTCTATCTCAATTCATTCTTCATAAAAAAAAATTATGAGTTGGTGCGATACATGATTTTTTTCTGCATTTAAGTTCCGAAGCAAGTATCAATGGGATTTAAAACTACTGATTGTCTGGAAAACATCCGTCATTCTTTGAGCAGATGACTGCGAGCAATGGGTCGTAATTTTTTAGCACAGGAGCCTGTTAAACACTTCTGGTTGGTAAAAGAAGAGAGCAAAGGGGAAGAGAGAAATAGGAAGAAGAGAAAACTGCTTGAAGGAGAAAATGTCAGAATCTGTACTCAATGTTTCATTTGAAAGAAGTCTGTATTCAGAGGGCTGAATTCCAAATACAATCTCTTGTGCCCCCAGACATGCCAAACCTCTTGTATTCCTGCATATATATTTTTTTTAAAAAAGTGTAGACAGTGTGTAGATCATGGGTGATCAGTTATCCTTCATGGCCATCATGATTTGTTTCATTTCCCCCGTGCAGGAATGCTCACCTGGCTGGCCCAACTCCTTTCTATCCTGTGTTAATTTTTCCTGGAATAAGTCAGAAGCGACTAACTAGTATGATTGCTTACTTCTTGGAAGTTAATATCATCCTCAAGGCGAAACAATGGAAATCGTCAAACCATCAAGTTAAAGCCTTCCCCCCGTTGCTTTCACAATGGGTTGGTTTTGAAATTGCACTAATAGGAGAAAGGGGTGGACAAGAAAGAGTTTAAGCCTAAATAGATGGGGTTCAAAATATATCAAGAGTGGAATATGAAGATAGGCGAGCTAAGAGATTATGTTTTTCTTGTTGTTTTAAGTATGGACTAGCACAGAAGCGTCCTGAAAAGCGGGGCCCCGAGTCTCGATGCACTAAACCTATGTTGTTGATGGGTAGCGTTGAAGGTGTTCCAATACTGGTCTTGATTGAAAATGGAGCCAACCATAATTTCGTTTCTACATTTGGTTTTGGGTGCTTGGTTGGAAACTCCCGGCTATGTTATTTCTCACTGGAAGAAACTTACAATGAGTTTTGATTATTAATGGAAGAGTTACTCTTTAGGGGGTTGCAACAACGGCAGGAGATACCTTTGTCTTTGCAAGTGCTTTTGGAAGGTTGGAAAGTCTATGCTCAATGTCTTCAACGGGACACTGGTTTGGCTCTGGTAGTAGGAGGCTCAAATTTGCAGCATGAGCAGCTGGAGAATCTGCAGAATTTGTTTATTCAGTATCAAGAGATATTTGAAGAACCTAAAGGGCCGCCAGCCTATAAATCTATCGATCATGCCATCAGGTTAAGGCCAACAACAGAACTTGGTATTAGGGTAACTTATAAACTTGCCCATCATTTGAAGGATTGAACCAGAAAGGCAATTTTGGGAACTGCTTGAGCCAATGTGTCATCAGAAATAGTATTGGTTCTTATTCTAGACCTATAATTCTGGTAAAAAAGGATGGTGTATGACGCATGTGTGTGGATCATCGAGCTTTGAATAAGCTTACAATACCAGTCAGGTTTTCTATACTTGTAGTTGAGGAGTTATTGGATGAATCGCAAGGGGCTTGACATTTTATGAAACTTAATCTTAAATCAAGATTCCATCTTGTAAGAGTGAAGGAAGAGGATGTTGGGAATAAAACATTTTGGACTGAACACTTGGTGCATTTAAACGTGGTTTTAGAGATACTACAGAAGAACAATTTGCACCACTGGGTGCATGGGAGTGTGTGTTGTTTGGTTGCTTGTAATCCTCTCTGCCTATAATAATAATAACAACAACAAAAGAAGCATGTTGTTGTTGGTGAATTCCCCTTACCTCAATGTGAGGTGGAGACATTCTTTTATAGATGAGTAAAAATAATTACAAGGAGGGTAAGTCCGATGTGAGACTCAGAAATACCCATTAAACTTAAATGGGGTCCAACGCTCCCCCTCAAGCTGGACATGCCCAGATTGGATTGAGCCCCACAAAGAAAAAAAGATGACAAGACACAAAGACCATCGCATACTCCCCGTCAAGCTGGGCCATGGATGTTGTGAATACCAAGCCTGGTAGTGAGAGAGTCAAGGCGAGCTCCTGGGAGGCCTTTGGTGAAGATGTCGGCAAACTGATCTGCCGTCGGAATATGGTCAAAGCTGATATGTTGCTGCTCGAGATGGTGGCGAAGAAAGTGGCAGTCCACCTCGATATGCTTCGTCCGTTCATGGAAGACGGGATTCGAGACAATCTTTGTGGCTGCCTGATTGTCACACCAGATATGAGCAGATGTTTGTGCCGGGAAGCTGAGCTCATGGAGGAGATGACGAAGCCAGAGGATCTCAGTGGTGACCGTGGCCATGGTGCGGTATTCGGCCTCTGCACTCGATCTGGTGACGACAGTCTGCTTCTTGCTGCGCCAGGAGATGAGGTTACTGGCGAAGAACACGGCGAATCTCGAAGTAGACTTGCAGGTAGCGAGACAACCTGCATAGTCCGCATCACAGAAGGCCTCAACATCCAAATGAGCATGATGTGAGTACTGAAGGCCACGTGCAGGGTCTTTCTTGATGTATTTGGCAATGCGGAGGACAACATCCCACTGAGATCTGGTTGGATGCTCCATGAACTGGCTGACTTTGCCAACGACGCAGGCAATGTCTGGTCGCGTCATGGTGAGGTAGTTAAGTTTACCCACCAGACGTCGATAACTCTCGGGATGAGGAAATGGTTCCGAGTCGGTATGGATAGAGCGTTTCCCAGGCTCAAGAGGAGTGTCCACTGCAGTTGTGGTGCTCAAACCTGCATCCTGCAAGATATCAAGAGCATACTTGCGTTTGCAGAGAGAGATAGTGTCCTTCGAACGGGAGACCTCGATGCCAAGGAAGTAGGTGAGGGGACCAAGATCTTTGGTGTGAAAGTGGTGGTGAAGATGCGCCTTGAGGTTGACGATTCTTGTGGAGTCGCTTCCTGTGATGATGATATCATCCACATAGACCACCAAGAGGATACAACCAGCAGGAGTCGTTCTGTAAAAAACTGTGTGATCCTTCATACTTCGAGAGAGGCCAAAATCAGTGACAACAGTGCTGAAGCGGCCGAACCAAGCATGAGGAGATTGCTTGAGGCTGTACAGAGAGCGGCGGAGTCGACATACTTGAGACTCGGCGCCGGAGGCACAAAAGCCGGGTGGCTGTTGCAGATAAACTTCTTCCTCATTAAAGCCATGGAGGAAGGCATTCTTGACATCCAGTTGATGAAGATGCCAACGATGATGTGCCGCCAGAGAGATGAATAATCGGACGGAGGTCATCTTAGCCACTGGAGAGAATGTATCAAAATAGTCCACCCCGTAAGTTTGTGCAAAGCCCTTAGCCACAAGGCGGGCTTTGAGTCGATGGAGAGTGCCATCGGGATTTAGCCGGACAGTGTAAATCCATTTGCTGCCAACTGTCTGTTTGCCTGCTGGAAGGGGGACAAGTTTCCAAGTATGATTTTCTTCCAGAGCCTGCAATTCATCCCGCATTGCTGCTAGCCACCCCGGGTGAGATTTTGCATCACCAACGGTTCGAGGAATCGATACTGTCTCCAGAGCTGACAGACTCCTGTATGAAGATACAAATAAAGGTGTACTCTGGCACGAACGAGTACCTTTCCGAAGTGCAATGAGCAAGTCGTCTGGAGCCGGGGCAGGAGCATCGGACGAAGCGGGGACGATGGTGTCCTCAGCCGGGACAGGGGGTACAGGCAATGAGCGACGAGAGTAGACCGCACCAAAATGGTGATCAACAACAGCAGGGGGAAACACTAGTGGAGGGTGGATGATGAGGGGAAGACAATCATCAATGTCAGTGTCTGGATGGGGAGAGAGATATGAAAAAGGAGAGCTCTCAACAAACGATACGTCAGCAGAGATGATATACCGCCGTAGGTCCGGAGAGAAGCAGCGATATCCGCGCTGAGTACGGGAATAGCTGAGGAATATGCAACGGAGGGATTTAGGAGAGAGTTTGGAGAGACCGGGTCGAGTGTCACGGACATAACAGAGACATCCAAAGACACGCAAGGGAAGAGAGTGAGGAGGGAGAGAGGAGAACATAGTCCGAAAAGGAGTCGCCTCCTGAAGGATAGAAGAAGGGAGACGGTTAATGAGGTAGGTAACAGTTAGGATAGCATCACACCAAAAATTGAGAGGCACCTTCATGTGGAATAGGAGGGCACGAGCAGTCTCCAGAATATGGCGGTGTTTCCGCTCGGCCACTCCATTCTGCTGAGGTGTATCGGGGCAAGATGTCTGGTGAATAATGCCTTTATCCTATTCCCGTCCATTGTCGGAGTAGAGACATTTCAGTGAGGTTGAGAATTGAGTATGAATTTCATTGTAGAAGGTCTGAAAGGTAGAACACAGTTCAGACCGATCACGAAGAAGGTATAACCAGGTCATGCGGGAGTAGTCATCAATAAAGGTAATATAATACTGGTACCCGGGCTGGCTAGGAACCCTGCAAGGACCCCATACATCGGAATGAACAAGGTCGAAAGGATTCGCGGCACGCGGGTCTAAGCGAGGTACATATGTCACCCGATGATGTTTTGCAAACTTGCAGGGTTCACAATGGAATGAAAGATTAGGACTAAATTGGGGGCAAAGTTTATGTAGGACGGAAGTCGGCGGATGACCAAGGCGAGAATGGAGGTCAAGGGCACGGGCTGAGGTGGATGGACAGACAATAGGGTGTGGGATATCGAGTATGTACACCCCGGCCTGAAGATGACCTCGACCAAGTTCCCGATTCGTCGATCGCTCCTGAAACACAACACCAGAAGATGTAAAAATAGCAACACAATTTAAATCTTTGGTGAGTTGGCTGATGGAGAGAAGATTAAACTGGCTGTGAGGAACGTGAGTAACGGAAGACAGACTAATAGACGGGGTCAAAAGGCATGTGCCAAAGCCCACAATGGGGATTGTTGATCCATCGACAACAGTGATTGGAGAACCACTAGTCGATTGAAGGTAGGTAGTGAACATACCAAAATCTCCTGTGAGATGTTGAGACGCACCAGAGTCGAGCATCCAGACTGACGGTTGATGAGATAGGCAGGCGGTGGAGCTATCAGTCTGAGCAATGGTGGCTGGATAAGAGGGCCGATGCTCAGGATGGGGTCGGGAAACCGCTGGATGCGGACCGAGAGACCGCATCGGATGCAGGAGCCGAGAAGCGTCGGGAGACTGTCCAGTCAAACGTTGCCGGGAGTGCCGCGGGAGGGCGGGGCCGGATGACCGCATTGGATCCAGAAAACAGGAAACTCCTGGATTGCGGGAGGAAGCACCGGACTGGAGGACCGCAATCGCCTGGAGGGAGTCACGCCTGGACAGAGGCGGGGCTAGGGGGGTCGCCTGGCGGGAGGACGACTAGAGGCGCCGCGAGGTGAGCGGCCGGCCTGGATCTGCTGCCGGTGGCCGCGGGCAAACCTGGTGCTGGTACGACCGAAGGAGAGCGCCGACCTAAGGGGCACTCGGCGAAGCGGCTTCGAGCTGGAACGCCAGGGAGCTCCGGCGCTTGTCGGAGGTCGCGACGGGGAGACACGGGCGGCGCGAGCGGCTGGGCGCTGCGCTCGACGGGGAGGCGCGCGGGTGGGATGGTTCGCGGGAGACTGAAAGGCGGAGCCGAGATTTTGCTGGAGGGCGCGTCTGGCTGTAGCGGAGGTGCATCAGACAGAACCGAGAGGAGGGCGGTCGGATGAGGCATCGCCGGGCGGGGCTGGCGTTGACGGGGCCGATGCGCACAATCGGGAGGAGACACCGGGGCGAGGGTGCCGGGAGCCGCGTCTGGAAACAGCGATGGCGGGAGGCGCGGTATGGAGGAGCGCACAGGAGAGGGGCGTCGGGGAGCCACCTGAGGGAGATCGGGCCGCCGGGAGCCGGGGCGAGGGCGCCGGGAGCCGCGAGCGAGGGCGCTCCTGGGTGAGGGCGCTCCTGGGTGAGGGCGCCGGGAGGGGAGCACCGCCTGAGGGAGACAGAGCTGGGAGCCGCGAGCGAGGGCGCTGCTGGGAGAGGGCGTCGGGAGGGGAGCACCGCCTGAGGGAGAGAAGGCTGTCGGGAGCACCGCCTGAGGGAGAGAAGGCTGCCAGGAGGATAGTCGTGGGCAGAGGAGGGAGGCCCGTTGGGAAGGGCAAAGTCAGAGGGGAGAGAGGCGGGGCCGGACAGAACCAGGAATCCGCAGGAGAGGGAGGGTTCGGGATTAATTTCCCTCTGATACCATGTTGCTGGTGAATTCCCCTTACCTCAATGTGAGGTTGAGACATTCTTTTATAGATGAGTAAAAATAAATACGAGGGTAAGTCCGATGTGAGACTCAGAAATACCCATTAAACTTAAATGGGGTCCAACACATGTCAATCAAAAAAAGTGTTTATTTGGGTGGAAAACCATAGTCTTGGGCATATCATTTCCCAAGACGGGTGTGTCTATGGACCTAAGAAGGTGTCTAGTCTTGGGCATATCATTTCCCAAGACGGGTGTCTATGGACCTAAGAAGGTGTCTAGTGTTCAAGGGTGGCCTACTCCAATAAATGCCAGACAAGTTAGATGATTTTTGGGGCTTGCAGGGTATTATAGAAAATTCATTAAAGAAAATGGGAAGGTTGATCGCCTTTTAACAGTTCTTATTAAGAACAATTTGAAGTGGAATCCGGATGCTCAACTGGCTTTTGATGGGCTTGATGACCGCTACTATTTCGCAATTTTCGTACTTCTCCAAAAACTTGGTTGTGGAATCTGATGCCCTTGTAGGAGGGGGATGGAGGTTGTTCTCATGCATGAGGGTAAACCTCTAACCTATTTTAGTAAGGAAGCTCTTTCTGATTCTAATTTTGCCAAATTGGTCTATGAAAAAGAATTGATGCCTTTCGTTCATGCTGTGCAACATTGGAAGCAATGACACTTTCTTGTACAAACGGATCATAAAAGCCTTAAATATGTTGATTTGGTGCATTCAACAATGTTAGCACGCAAAGTTGGGAATTTACTTTGAAGCTGTATATAAGCTAGGGAAGATTAATCGTGAGGTAGATGCTTTATCATAGGTGATTGAGGAAAAGGTTCCGCAGCAGGCTGAATCTAAACCCTTTTGGGTAGAAATGCAGTAGGTGAAGGTGGAAGCTAGCCGGGATAAGGATATGTCTACCATTGTTGCTGTGTTGCAACATAATTCAGCTACCAAACTAGGATTTTCTCTCAATAGTGGTATGCTGTTTTTCAAATGACTTGGCTTTATCTCCTTTGAGAACGCTCCGAAGTGTTTTCCACATTCCAGACATTTTACAATGAGATTCAAAACCAATTTTCCATCTCTGTAAAGTGTCTTCGCTCAGATAATGGTCGTGAGTATCTCTCCACTCCCTTTCGGCAGTTTCTTCAGACAACAGACATCCTTCATCATACCTCCTGTCCTGATACACCCCAGCAGAATGGTGTGGCCGAGCGGAAATACCGACACATTTTGGAGACTGCTCGTGCCCTCCTCTTCCACCGACAGGTGCTTCTGCATTTTTGGGGAGATGCCATTCTCACTGCCACCTACCTCATAAACCGTCTTCCTTCCTCCATCCTTCAGGGGGAGGCTCCTTTTCGGACGTTGTTCTCCTCTCTCCCTCTTCACTCCCTTCCCCTTCGAGTGTTTGGATGCCCCTGTTACGTTCGCGACACACGTTCTGGCCTCTCCAAACTCTCTCCTAAATCCTTTCGGTGCATTTTTCTTGGCTACTCCCGCACTCAGCGCGGATATCGCTGCTTCTCACCCGACCTACGACGGTATGTCATCTCGGCCGACGTCGCATTTGTTGAGAGCTCTCCATTCTCCCTTCCCTCTCCTCATCCTGACCCTGCCATCGATGATTGTCTTCCTCCCATCATCCATCCTCCATCGGTGTCCACCCCTGTAGACACCCATTTTGGTCATGTTTACTCCCGTCGTCCATCAACTGTGTCTCCCGTCCCGGCCAATGACATCGTCGTCCCCGCTTCGTCCGATGCTTCTGCCCCGCCGCCCGAGGACTTGCCCATTGCCTTACGGAAAGGTTCTCGCTCCTGCCAGAGTACTCCTCTATTTGTCTCTTCACACAGGGGATTGTCCGCTCTGGAGACGATGTCTATTCCTCGCACAGTTGGTGATGCTAAATCTCACCCCGGGTGGCTAACAGCAATGCGAGATGAATTGCAGGCTTTGGAAGAAAACCACACCTGGGATCTTGTCACCCTTCCCGCAGGAAAGCAGGCGGTCGACAGCAAATGGATTTACACAGTCAGGCTGAATCCCGATGACACTCTCCATCGCCTCAAAGCTCGCCTAGTGGCCAAGGGCTTCGCGCAGACTTACGGTATTGACTACTTTGATACCTTCTCCCCAGTTGCCAAGATGACCTCCGTTCGACTATTCATCTCTCTTGCTGCCCATCATCATTGACCTCTGCATCAACTGGATGTCAAGAATGCCTTCCTACACGGCTTCCTTGATGAAGACGTTTATCTGCAGCAGCCCCCCGGTTTTTGTGCCTCCGGCGTCGAGTCTCAAGTCTGCCGACTCCGCCGCTCTCTTTATGGCCTCAAGCAGTCTCTCCGTGCTTGGTTTGACCGCTTTAGCACGGTCATCACCGACTTTGGGCTCTCTCGCAGCATGAAGGACCACACTGTGTTCTACAGAACAACCTCCGCTGGCTGCATCCTATTGGTTGTTTATGTGGATGATATCATCATCACTGGCAGCGACTCTGCAGGTATCATCCATCTCAAGCGGCATCTTCACCAGCACTTCCACACAAAGGATCTTGGTCCTCTCACATACTTCCTCGGCATCGAGGTCTCCTATTCTTCGGACACCATCTCCCTCTGCCAACGAAAGTATGCGTTGGACATTCTGCAGGATGCTGGGCTGACACATGCCACTGCTGTCGACACCCCTTTGGAGCCTGGGGAACGATCTCTTTATGCCTCTTCAGCACTGTATCCACATCCAGAGCGGTACCGTCGACTCGTGGGTAAGCTCAATTATCTTTCCATGACACGTCCCGACATTTCCTGTGCTGTTGGCAAAGTAAGTCAATTTATGGAGTATCCGACCACCTTACATTGAGATGCTGTCATCCGCATCGACAAATACATCAAGCGAGATCCTGCCCGTGGTCTTCACTACTCCCAGCATCCTCATCTGCATATTGAGACCTTTTGTGATGCGGATTATGCTGGTTGCCTTGCTACTCGACGATCTATTTCTGGGTTTGCCATATTCTTGGCAGACAACCTCATCTCTTGGTGCAGCAAGAAACAGACTGTCGTCTCCCGATCCAGTGCAGAATCTAAGTACCGTGCCATGACCACCGTCACTACGGAGATCCTCTGGCTTCGCCAACTCCTCCAGGAGCTTGGCTTTCCTCAGCACACTTCTGCTCACATCTGGTGCGACAATCAGGCAGCCACCAAGATTGCTTCGAATCCCGTCTTTCATGAACGTACGAAGCATATTGAGGTAGACTGCCACTTTCTTCAACACCACCTGGAGCACAATCATGTCTGCTTTAGTCACATTCCGACGGCGGACCAGCTTGCTGACCTCTTCACCAAAGGTCTCCTAGGGGCTCGCCTGGCCTCGCTCAGTTCCAAGCTGGGCATCCACAGCATCTGCAGCCCAGCTTGAGGGGGAGTGTGTCTGATCTTGTATGTTGTCATTTTTTGTGGGACTCGTTGTCCAAGCTGGGCATGTCCAGCTTGAGGGGGAGTGTTAAACCCTCTTTTTTATTCTTTTTATTATTATGGGTATTTTCGAGTCCCACATCGGAATACCCACTTGTGTATTCCTCTATCTCAATCTATAAAAGAAGGCCTCTTCCTCACCTTGAAGGTAAGGGGGTTTTCCCAATCTACAATTTTTATATCATATTTACGTCTTGGTGATATTATAAAAGATACCGTACTTCATAAAAAGTGCATTTTTTTTACTATTCACAAAAAAATTAACTTTTTCAGAAAAATCTAAAAAATTTATGCCATGATAAATTTGACTTGTTGAATTCAAAAATGAAGTACATTTCATCAAATTAAATTCTTATAAGTGACAAAAAATATTTTTAATATAAATGCGTAAAACACAACGAAAAACAGTTTTTGGAAAAATATGTTTTTAAGCCCAAAAACGAACTTATACAAAAAATCAAGTATAAAGCTATTTCCTATGTAATTAATTAGATTTTTTCGAACTAAAAGTGACTTAGCTTAATATTCGTATCCCTCATCGGTGTGGGTTATCTGTTGTATTCCTTTTCTCATCTATAAATTAAGCACCCTACCTCGTTGTGGGGTATGAGTTTCCATTCTAACATGGTATCAGAGGGATAGGTTAAGGCGTCGCTCCTCCCGCATGATGCACCCCTAACGTGCCACTCCCCCTTTCACAGACGTCACGCCCGACCTCGCCCCTGGAGGCCATCCCCTGCTCCCGTTGGAGATCTCTCGTGGCTACCCGCTCAACGCCGATGGCCCGCCTTCCCTGCGCGACGACCTCCTGCACGTCGACTCTTCCCCGCGCGACGACCCCCCTGCACATTTGCTCCTCCCCGCGCGACGACCCCCTTGCGCACTGCCCCCCTTTCCCGACTGCCCCTATGCGCCACACCGATGTGGGATACTAATATTAAAAATATCTAATACTCTAATACTCTCAACACTTCCCCCTCTAGGTGAGACATATATTTATCATGCCCAGCGTGTTACACAAAAATTGGACACGTGGTCCAGACACTCCTTTTGTGAGAACATCTGCAACTTAATCAGAAGGTGATCTTCTCAAAGTTTTCTCGAATGAAATGACAATCAATTTCAATATGGTTTGTCCGCTTATAAAAGACTAGATTTGTGGCAATCTTGATGGCAACTTGATTGCCACACCTGATATATGCTGGTTTCTTAGCGGCATACCCAATCTCTTAGAATTTGTTGTGCCCAAATAATCTCTGCAGTCACATATGCTGTGGTACGATACTCTGACTTTGCACTTGATCTGGAGGTAACCGTCTGCTTCTTGTTTCGCTATGAGATCAAATTTTCTCCCAAATACTGCAAAACCAGATGTAGATCTCCTAAAAGAGAAACATCCAACATAATCTGCATCACAAAATGCCTCAATATCTATGTGCCCATGATCAAAATATAGAAAACCTAAACTTGACTTCTTTTTCACATATCTAACAATGCGAAGAACAACCTCTCACTGTGTTTTTGTTGGAGATTCTATAAACTGACTCACTTTGCTAACCGCACAAACAATATCAGGTCGAGTCATCTTCAAGTAGCTAAGCTTCCCAACAAAGTCATCTATATTTATCGTGTGATGAAAATATCTCACTAGGTTCGAGGGGTGAGTCAATCGAGTCAGTTCGAGTCATGCCGGTCTCCTGTAGTAGATCAAGAACATACTTTCTCTGAGATAGAGAATTTCCTTTATTATATCTAGTGACCTCAATTCCCAAGAAATATCGTAGTGGACCCAAGCTTTAACGGTGCAAAGACGACTTAATCAAGCACGTGGCGACTGCTTGAGTCTATACAACGATCGACGAAGGGACAAACCTTGAAGGATTCTCCGTGATCAACAAACCCGGGTGGTTGCTCCATATAAACTTCTTCATTAAGAAAATCACGAAGAAAAACATTTTTGACATCGAACTGATAGAGAGGCGGCCAATGAGAGGAGACAACAAGAGAGATAAGTTGGCGAACTGAGACCATCTTTGCCACTGGAGAGGTCAAAATAATCAACTCCATATGTCTGCGCATAACCTTTGACAATAAGGCGAATCTTGAGACAATTAAGAGAGCCATCGGTGTTGACGTGTACTTTATAGATTCATTTGCAACCGACCACCTGCTTACTTGAAGGAAGAGGTACAAGATCCCAAGTATGGTTGACGTCCATAGCTTGAAGCTCATCCTGCATAGCCTGTAACCTGTCGGGATGAGATAAGGTCTCGATAACAGTGTGAGGTGTCGAGTGAGCAATAACTCGTGAGGTAGTCAGAGATAATCCCTGATAAGACTGACAAGGAGCGTGAGCCTTTGCGAAGCGCAATAGGCAACTCTGGTGATGGAGGATCAGGAGCAGGTGAGTCGTTGGGTGTGGTAGCAACATTAGGTGTCGGGGTGGTAGGAAATAAATAATGGAATGGTTTCTCCCCGAAGAACTAATGAGGGAAGTCTGTTGATAAGAGTCGGTGACTCTGAGAATGACATTGCCCAAAAGGGTTGGAACTTTCTTTTGAAATAAAAGTGCATGAACAACTTCTAACAGATGACAGTTCTTTCATTCAACAACACTGTTTTGTTGAGGTGTGCTAGGATAAGAAGTCTGATGGATAACGCCATGGTCATCTACAAAAGACTGGAATGGTCTAGATAAATATTCACGACCCACAGTTATCAAATCGCGCTGTAGCGCCCGCGATAGCGCTGGTGTGGTGCACCGCCGCTCTAGGCGGCTGAGTCGCGTCCCATATGCTATCGCGCGGGTCGCGTGCGACCTTGGGTGTCGCGGACGCATTGCGTTTTTGCTTGCAAAAAAATGAGTTATTTCCCCGCATCCTGTGCGCCGCCGACCCCTCCTCCGACTTCGAGGCCAGTCAGACTTTCTATTTTTCCCTGTGTTACGTCTCTGCTTTGTCCTGCCTCCACCACCCTTTGCGCCCCGCGTCAGGGCCACTGTCCCATGCATTTTTTTTAATTTACATGTTAGTTAAAAAGTTCCATTTTGCAGCCTTTTTTTTAGTTTTTAATTATCTTGTTATTATATATGTATTTTTTTATTCCGTTTTATATTTTATTTATCATATTTTAATTTTTCAGCATATATGTGCTTAGAATTATATAATTTAAATTATATTAATTTGCTTGTGATTGGATAAAAAAGCGGCCGCGACTCGATCCGCGTCGCTTCTCTCCCGCTATAGGACCCTGCCACGTCACGCTGTGATCCGAGATTGACAACTAAGTCACGACTATTGTCAGAACGAAAACAGTGAAGTTTAACGTGTAACTGAGGTGGTGATTTTTTGATAATAAGAGCGAAAAACGATAAAGATTTCAAAACTATTTTTCAACAAATAGACTAAAGTCATTCGTGAAAAATTGTCGATGATAGTAACAACATATCGATAACCCAGTTTAGATGAACTATGACTGCGCCCCCAAATATCAGAACGAACCAAATGAAAAGGAGTGGATGCACGGAAAATTGCTCGGGGAACATAGGTGACCCGATGATGCTTTGCGTAGTGACATGATTCACATTCAAAAGGAAGAAGACCTAACTTCGGAAAAAGTTTTTGAATAATGAAGGCAGATGGATGACTAACGCGATAGTGAAGCGGGAGAGCATGACTCGAGCTGACTCGGTTGACTCACCCCTCGAATATGGCGAAAGGTCACTTCACAGTGAGATACTTTCATTACCCAACAGATATAGACAACTTGTTGGAAAGCTTAACTACTTGACGATGAATCGATCTGATATTGCCTGTGTGGTTAGTAAAGTGAGTCAGTTTATGGAATCTCCAACAAAAACGCAAAAACGCAGTGGGAGACTGTTCTTCGCATTGTTAGATATGTGAAAAAGGAACCAAGTTTAGGTCTTCTATATTTTGATCATGGGCATACAGATATTGAAGCATTTTGTGATGCAGATTATGCTGGATGTCTCTCTTTTAGGAGATTTATGTCTGGTTTTGCAGTATTTGTTGGAGGAAATTTGATCTCATGGCGAAACAAGAAGAAGACATTTATCTCCCTATTAAGTGCAGAGTTGGAGTATCGTGCCATGACATACGTGACTGCAGAGATTATTTGGGCATAACAAATTCTTCAAGAGATTGGGTATACTGCCAAGAAACCGGCACATATCAGGTGTGACAATCAAGCTGTTATCAAGATTGTCACAAATCCAGTCTCTCATGAGCGGACAAAGCATATTGAAGTTATTGTCATTTCGTTCGAGAAAACTTCAAGAAGAAGAAGACCACCTTCGGCCATGTTCACATCTCTGAACAACTTGCATATGTTCTCACAAAAATGGTGCGGTCCATGTCCAATTTTTGTGTAACAATCCGGGCATGATAAATATATATGTCCCAACATGAGGGGGAGTGTTAATAGTATTAGAGTATTAGATATTTTTAATATTTGTATCCCACATCGATGTGGGTCATCTTCTGTATTCATTTTCTCTAATCTACAAATTAAGCATCCTACCTCATTTTGATGTATGGGTTTGTTGCGGAAACGTTGGGAGTCGCAGCGACAAAAAAAAAAAAAAAACGATTCAGAGAAAAGTAAATGGAAAAAAACAAAAAAGAAAAAGATCCTGAACACAAAGATTTACGTGGTTCGGGATCCAATCCCTACGTCCACAGAGAAGCAAAAATTTCGCTATAGTCGGGAGCATAAAATTACAAGGAGTTTCAGGGTTCTCAATCACACACAAAACCCTATCCCGAAATGGACTAATAAGGATGACGAAATATTATTCCACCAACCACACAGAAAGTCCGCTGTGCTGCAGTAAAAGGTGGTTGGAAGTTTGCATCGTTACAGTGCCGCAACCACTCAAGTGTAAGGTGCTGCAGTGGTTGGCGGCTGGAAGTCCGCGGGGCTACAATAGTCGTGCCAAAGGTCTGCGCTGCTACAATGCCCTGTCGGTATCGGTCAGTCAGCTCTGCTACAGTTCGGTCAGAGTTGCTATAGTGCCTAGACATTGTAGAAGTGTAGACCTTTGACACGATTATTGTAACTCCACGGACTTCCAGCCGCCGACCACTATAACACCTTGGACTTGAGTGGCCGCGACACTGTAATGATGCAGACTTTTGACCACCTTTTACTGTAGCACAACAGACTTTCTGTGCTATTGGTGGAGTAGTGTTTCGTCCTCCTTATTAGCCCATTTTGGGCTAGGGTTTTGTGTGTGATTGAGAACCCTGAAACTCCCTGTAATTTTGTGCTCTCGACTATAGTGAAATTTCTCCCTCTTCGTGAATGTAGGGATCATTTCCCGAACCACGTAAATTTCTGTGTCCTATATCTTCTTTTATTTTTTCCCTTTTATTCTTTTGTGAATCGTTTTTTTTAGTCATTGCGACTCCCAACGTTTCCACAATAGGGTTTCCATTCTAACATTCACTATTTACTAAAAAATCAGTCTTTTCAGAAAATCCTAAATTTTCACCCTCAGCTAATTTTGATATGTTGATTTCAAAAATGATATCATTTTTATCAAATACAATTTCTAAAAGTGATAGAAATTATTATAATATTCGCTCACAAAAAACAATAAAAAACATTTTTGAAGAAAACGTATTTTTGAAGAATAAAACGACTTTACTAAAAAATGAGTACTTATTTTCTAAGCATTAATCAATGTATTTTTATTGAGTAGGACATATATATATTTCACAATGCAGTTAATCCTATTCATATTCGCCAATTTAACGGCTAAGTTATAACTATAATATTTAAATAATAAAATTTCATGGTTCGTTTAAGCTCGGTGTTGCTTGTTGTATAGACTATCGAATATAGCGTTTTTTTAAAATCTCGGGATATTACATGCCAAGTCTTCTTTGATGATATACTAGTATATAACAGTGGATGGAAAGAGCGTTTGGAACATTTAGACCAGGTGTTGGTGGTTTTGCAAAACAGTCATTTGCATGTTAATGGGAGAAAGGTGGTTGAGTAGCTGGAGCATATTATCTCCCAAGAAGGGGTGTCTACGGATCCGAAGAATCTTAAAGCGGCTAAGTACCTCGGGCGTATTATCCCCCAAGAAGGGGGTGTCTACGGATCCTAAGAATTTTAAAGCGGCTGAGTACCTCGGGCGTATTATCCCCCAAGAAGGGGGTGTCTATGGATCCTAAGAAAGTGGTTGAATACCTGGGGTATATTATCCCCCAAGAGGGTTGGGGGTCTATGGATCCTAAGAAAATATCAAGTGTACCTAATTGGCCAGTCCCTAAGAATGTTATGGAAAGGTGGTAAAACTTCTTACTGCCCTCACTAAAAAGAGTAATTTTAAGTGGGGGAAATGAAGCCCAACTAACTTTTGAGGCCCTAAGGAAGTGCATGGTTACCGCTCCTGTGTTGGGACAACCTGATTTTTCTAAGGATGTGACTGCGGAATGCTATTCTTTGCGAGGAGGGCTAGGGGCTGTTCTTGTGTAGGTAGGAAGGAAGACCGTTAGGCTATTACAGCAAGACCCTGTCAAATTCAAACTTGGCCAAGTCGGTTTATAAGGAGTTTATGGCATTGGTGCATACAGTTCAACACTGGAAACAGTAAATGGAAATACATTTTGTTGTGCATACACACAACAAAAGCCTAAAACCCTTGTCGAGTCAATGGATAACTTTAATGGACCAACATTGTTGGCAAGCGAAGTTGCTGGGCTTTGATTTTGAAGTTGTGTATAAACTTGGAAGGGTTAATTGTTGGGTACCACATCGGATTCCACCAAAGATGGTGGTTCACATATAAGTTTGGATGATCAATTCCTCCTATCACCCATAGGTTTTAGGATGGAACCCCAGAATGGCCTATGTGTCAGGCCTGGAAGACCTAAGGCTGGAGGAAATCGATCCTGACAAGTGGTATCAGAGCCATGGTGCAGCCCAGGTGTGATGTTAGGTGGAGTATCCTCCAAACCAGTTTGACAATGATAGCAGTTGCTCATTTGAAGCATGTGAATCTATGACGCCTTGTGTCAAAAGTCTTCCTGATAAATGGTGGTTAGGCGCTGAGTCTCAGTGATGAGAAAACAACGGTGCAAGATGGTTGGATATGACGCATTATCGTTGAAGGGGAGACCCAATTGTGTGGTCTTTGGTTTGAGGGGAGGATTGTTGGGTACAAACCCAAGTCCCACATCGGATTCCACCAAAGATGGCGGTGCACATATAAGCTTGGATGGACAATTCCTCCTATCACCCATGGATTTTAGGATGAAATCCTAAAAGGGCCTATGTGTTGGGCCTGGAAGACCTAGGGCTGGAGGAAATCGATTCTGACATTAATGGTCTGCTCTTTCAAGAGTTCAAGAGTAATGGAAGATAAGACTTCGCTGATCGCAGTTTATGAACCATTTTGGGTCGAGATTCTGCTGGTAAAGGAAGAAATTCTTAAGGATAAGGATTTGAAGTCTATTGTGGCTGCTTTAGAGCTACATTCTGATACTAAAACAGAAATTTTCCTTCATAATGTAATGCTGTTTTTTTAAAAGGGAAGTTAGTATTGTCAAAAGACTCAGCTGATTCGAAAACTGCTCCATTATTATCATACATCTCCAGCGGGAGGGCATGAAGGATTTTTTCTAGAACATGTGGCTGCCAAAGAAACAAATATCGGAGTTCTTATCATCACCGTACTGATGGACAGACATAGGTGGTTAACAAATGTCTTGAGATTTATTTGCCATGTTTCTCTTCAAACAAACCTTGAAGACTGGGTTGGGTGGTTTTCATGGGCTGAATTTTGTTATAACACTTCTTTCCACATTTCAGCAGGAAAATTCCATTCCAGGTTGTTTATGGGAGGAAACAACCTATGTTGCCTCATTATACCAAGGGAGAAACTGCTCTATAATCAGTGGTCGCTGCTTTTGTCGATCGGGATCAAGTAATACATCAACTAAAATCGAAATTGTTGGCAGCACAACAGACCATGCAACGATCAACAAATAAGAGGGAAGCCGAATTTCAGGAGGGAGATTTGGTGTTTGAAAAGCTCAGATTCCAGCAACCCAATTTAACTTCTTCCAAGATCTATCCTAAGCTTCTATAGGCTTTTTCAATTTAACAGTAGAATTCATCCGGTGTTCCATGTTTCTCAACTTAAGTTGGTTGTTGGTGATCAAACTATACAAGACCCACTGAAGCATTTTATTTAAGGAATTGAAGATCAGGTATTACCCGATGCTGTCACGACAACGATAGGCAGTGGTCACGGGAGTAACAGCTTGGCTGCTGGAGGCTACCTATGTTGGATGGATGAAATGATTTTATTTTCTTAGCCTATCCACCACCAGCAAGATCCATGATAAAATCAAGCGACATGTCTTCCCAAAAACAATTGGGTATCTGAAGCGGTACCTAGCGTAGCATTGATCTTTATTCTGCTGGTAAACTAATCAATTCTGCACATGCCCGTTTGGCATCCCTTTTCATGTGTGACCAGTAGGAATTTGTAGTGTGGTTCTTGGGTGTTTGTGAGGATATCCGCTGTGACCTCCTGCCATGGAATCATGGCATCCAGACATAGTTTTCTTTTGCAAATCTGATTACTTTGGAATGACCAGGCGATATATGAAATTATATTATCTGCTAAATAAAATCCTAGTAGAGGGGTATTTCCCACCTGGCGTTCCAAAAATTTGCTCCATGAAGTGGGCTCTTTATTTCTTGGCAGCCATTTTTCCACCGTCTGCGCCTGCATTCCATCTAGCCACGTGGTTTCCTTGCCAAATCGCCCAACGGGCGTTTCTTCGTACTGGGCCATCTTCAGCTGGTTTTTCCTCCATCTCAGTGCTATTGTTTGGCTGCTGTTGCCACTGTCTGGGACTCCTGTTGGTCCTGTGTTTGGGTCCTGCCACTGATGCTGATTGCCCCTCTATTGCCACTAAGCCTATCCTCGTTGCTGCCGTTATCCCGGGGCACTATTTTTCCCGCATCCAACCCTCCACCGAGGCCCCACCACTGACCATAATCCTTTTGAGTTTGCAAGTCGGGTGCCATTTCACCCACCTTTTTGAGTCTGCAAGACGGGTGTTGTTTCACTCAACCTTTTGGGTCCACATGACGAGCGCCATTTCACCCTACCTTTTGGTTGTCGTTTCACTTGACCTTTTGGGTCTGCAAGACAAGTGTTGTTTTACTTGGTCTTTTGGATCTGTTGGAGTATGTGTAACTTCCTGCCCCACTTCTTTTGTAACTTCCTGCCCCACTTCTTTTGTAACTTCTCTTTGTAACTTCCCTTTCTTTCTATAAATGAGGGTCCTCTCCTCACCTTGAAAGGAGTGAGGATTTCTGAATTTACATGGTATCAGAGGGATTCCGAACCTCCCTCCAATTTTTGCCCCCCCTGTGCGCGCTGCTCCTGTGCGGCCCTCCTGTCCAGTTCGGCGGCAGCCTCCTTCCCGGCGCCCCTCTCTTTTTTTCCACGGCGTCGCTCCCCTTCCGCTCCGCGCGGCTCCCCTCTCGGCACCCTCCCCAGCGCGGCGCAGCTCTCCTCCCGGCGCCCTCACCCGCGCGAACCCCAGTCCCGACGGCTCTCCCCACCGGCGCGGCTCCCCTCGCCTCGCGGCGCCCTCGCCCTCGACCTAGCGGCGCCCCTCCCGGCCAGCTCTGAAGTGCGCACGCCTTCTGCCTGGCGCGACTCCCACCTCCCAGCTCTCCGACGGCCCTCCTCCCTGCCGCAGGCTCCCCGCGCCCCGCCTCCCGCTGCTCCCGTGCCTCCCGCGCGCTCCAGCAGCTCTAGCTCCGCGGCTCCCCTCACCCAGCGCAAATCGTCCCGGCACCCTAGTCCCGGCCCCCCTAGTTTCGCCCCGGCAGCCTCTCCCGGCAGCGCGCTCTCGTCTCGGCAGCGCACCCTCGTTCCGGCAGCGCGCCCTCGTCCCGGCAGCGCGCCCTCATTCCGGCGGCCCTTCCTGCACGCGCACGTCCTGCGCCAGATCACCCCACCAGCCCGCTCCATCAGCTACCCGTCGCTTCCATGGCAGACTCCTCCCCTCTGCTGCCGATGATCACCGCTTCTACCCGCCTTGTGGATGACCGATTGGACTCCACAAATTTCTCCATCTGGCGAAAGACTGTAGTGATGTCCCTCACCGGGATGGACCTCGATCATCATCTTGAAGATCCTCCCCCGACCTCGACTGATCCCAAATATCGTTCCTGGAAACTTGCTGACAGCAACATCTTCGCTCTGCTGGTCAATTCCATGGAACGATCGGTCAAAGATGTCACCCGCACCGCAAATACCGTCAAGGAGCTCTGGGACTCCTTGAATATCATGTACTCCGAGACCAATAACCTCGCTCGGGTGTCCGATCTCCTTCAGCGACTGTCCCATGTTCGACAGCAGGACCGATACTTTACAGCCTACTTCATGGAATGGAAAGGGCTGTGTGATGAGTTGCAGGAGTTGTGGCCCATTCCGCAAACACCGGCCGAAGCTCAGACCCAGCGGGACCAACTCTGTCTCTTCACTCTTCTCAACGGCCTCGCTCCAGAGTTTGCCACAACGACAACCGAACTGCTCGCTAGCTCGTCGATGCTGGAAATCCCACAGGTGTATCACCGGCTCAGCAAGGCCCAGCGGGCTCTTCCTTTTCCCGCCCCCGTGATCGACCCCTCAGCTCTCGTCGGTCATGGCGGTGGCCGCTCATCTGGTCCTCGTGGACGTGGTCGTGTGGACAGTCGTCCACGTCCCCCTCTGTCAACACTGTGGCAAGGTTGGCCACACGATCGACAGATGTTGGGTCCTGCATGGACGTCCATCTCAGTGCCCGCGGCAGGGACAGACAACGGTCCAGGAAGCGCCATCGGCCGTCGCCACTCTTCCCCACTCTCTGGACCTTTCAATGGCCGACATCCGGCTGGCTCATGATCCTCGGGACTCTGCCGAACCCGGCCCATCAGCAGCTTCTATAGCCCATTCTGCTCACTCCACTGCCTTTGTCGGCCGTCGCTCCCCTGCCTGGATGTTGGACTCAGGTGCCTCCGACCACCTCACCGGTGATGCTGGTATGTTGACCTCTTACTGCCCTTATACCGGTTCCTCGGCCATCACTGTCGCTGATGGATCCACTATCCCGATTGCGGGCTACGACGCATGCTCTCTGACTCCGTCGATTCACCTACCCATTGTGGCACATGTGCCCCGCAGTCCATTTAATCTTCTTTCCATCAGTAAACTGACAAAAGATTATAACTGTGCTGCCATATTTACCTCATCTGGTGTTGTTTTTCAGGAGCAGACAACGAACCGGGAACTTGGTAGATGCTGACTTCGGGTCGGGGTCTACATGTTCGATGCACCAGCACCCATCGCTTGCTCCTCTACCTCTTCTCGAGCATTGGATCTTCATTCCCGGTTGGGACATCCGCCGGTATCCACCATTCATCAGCTTTTTCCAGAGTTTCGTCGGAGTCTTTCTTTTCAATGTGAGTCCTGTACTTTTGCGAAACATCATCGCACTACATACCTTCCTCAGGTGGATACACGGGCCTCAAACCCTTTTGATCTGGTTCATTCAGATGTTTGGGGTCCTTGTACCATTCCGAGTCATTTGGGATATAAATATTATATATCTTTCATCGATGATTATTCGCGAATGACTTGACTTTACCTCCTTCGAGAACGCTCCGACGTGTTTTCCACCTTCCAAACCTTTTATGTTGAGATTCAGAATCAATTTTCAATCTCGGTCAAATGTCTCCGCTCGGACAATGGGCGTGAGTATCTCTCCACTTCCTTTCGGCAGTTTCTCCAGACGAAAGGCATCCTTCATCAGACATCTTGTCCTGATACACCCCAACAGAATGGCGTGACCGAGCGGAAACACAGACATATTCTAGAGACTGCTCGTGCCCTCCTCTTTCACCGCCAGGTGCCTCTGCAGTTTTGGGGCGATGCGATTCTCACCGCCACCTACCTGATTAACCGTCTTCCTTCCACTATCATTCGGGGGGAGACTCCTTTTAGGACTTTGTTCTCCTCTCTCCCTCTTCACTCCCTTCCCATTCGCGTGTTTGGGTGCCTCTGTTACGTTCGCGACACCCGTCCCGGTCTCTCCAAACTCGCTCCCAAAGCCCTCCGCTGCATCTTTTTAGGCTATTCCCGCACTCAGCGCGGATATCGCTGTTTCTCCCCCGACCTACGGCGGTATGTCATCTCGGCCGACGTTGCATTTGTTGAGAGTTCTCCATTCTCACTTCCTTCTCCTCATCCTGACCCTGCCATCGATGATTGTCTTCCTCTCATCATCCATCCTCCACCGGCGTCAACCCCTGTTGACACCCATTTTGGTCAGATCTACTCCCGGCGTCCATCGACTGTATCCCCTGTCCCGGCCAATGACACTGATGCTCCCGCTTCGTCCGCTGCTCCTGCTCCGCCACCCGCGGACTTGCCCATTGCCCTTCGGAAAGGTACTCGCTCCTGCTAGAGTACTCCTCTATTTGTCTCTTCATACAGGGGTTTGTCCGCTCTAGAGACAGTTTCTGTACCACGCACGGTTGGTGAGGCCAAATCTCACCCCGGCTGGCTCGCTGCAATGCGGGATGAATTGCAGGCTTTAGAGGAAAACCATACTTGGGATCTTGTACCTCTTCCAGCAGGCAGACAGGCAGTGGGCAACAAATGGATTTACACCGTCAGGCTGAATCCCGATGGCACTCTCCACCGCCTCAAAGCCCGCCTTGTTGCCAAAGGATTTGCACAGACGTACGGTGTTGACTACTTTGATACCTTCTCACCGGTTGCCAAGATGGCCTCTGTCCGGTTATTCATCTCTCTCGCCGCCTATCATCAGTGGCCTCTTCATCAATTGGATGTCAAGAATGCCTTCCTCCATGGCTTCCTTGAGGAAGAGATTTATCTGCAGCAACCACCCGGATTTTGTGCCTTCGGCGCTGAATCTCGCGTCTGCCGTCTCCGCCGCTCTCTTTACGGCTTGAAGCAATCTCCCCGTGCTTGGTTCGGCCGCTTTAGCACGGTCATTAGCGAATTTGGGCTTTCTCGCAGTATGAAGGATCACACTATCTTCTACAGGACGAGTGCCCGTGGCTGCATCTTATTGGTCGTATATGTGGATGACATCGTCATCACCGGCAGCGACTCTGTGGGTATCACCCACCTCAAGGCCCATCTTCACCACCACTTCCACACGAAGGATCTTGGTCCTCTCACCTACTTTCTTGGCATTGAGGTTTCCTATTCCTCGGACACCATCTCCCTCTGCCAACGGAAGTATGCATTGGATATATTACAAAATGCTGGGCTGACTCAGGCCACTGCGGTTGATACTCCTCTAGAGCCTGGGGAGCGGTCTCTTTATGCCTCCTCCGCACTGTACCCACATCCCGAGCGGTACCGTCGATTGGTGGGTCAACTCAATTATCTCACCACGACTCGACCCGACATCTCCTGTGCAGTTGCCAAAGTCAGTCAATTTATGGCGCATCCAACCACCTCTCAGTGGGATGCTGTCATCCGCATCGCCAAGTACATCAAGCGCGATCCTGCCCGTGGTCTTCACTACTCCCAGCATCCTCATCAGCATATGGAGGCCTTCTGCGATGCTGCTTACGCTGACTGCCTTGCCACTCGGAAATCTACATCTGGGTTTGCCATATTCTTGGCAGGCAATCTCATTTCTTGGCGGAGCAAGAAACAGACGGTCGTCTCTCGCTCCAGTGCCGAGTCTGAGTATCGTGCTATGGCCACCGTCACTACCGAGATCCTATGGCTTCAACAACTCCTCCAGGAGCTTGGCTTTCCTCAGCAGACTTCTGCTCACATATGGTGTGACAATCAGGCAGCCACTAAAATTGCTTCGAATCCCGTTTTTCATGAACGCACAAAGCATATAGAGGTGGACTGTCACTTTCTTCGCCACCACCTGGAGCACAAACATGTCAGCTTTAGCCACATTTCAACGGCGGACCAGCTTGCTGACATCTTCACCAAAGGCCTCCCCGGTGCTCGCCTCGCCTCTCTTAGTACCAAGCTGGGGATCCACAGCATCAGACGCCTAGCTTGAGGGGGAGTGTTGTGGTCTTTTATTGATTTGTCTGTTTTTCATTATGTGTCCAAGCTAGGTTCACCTAGCTTGCGGGGGAGTGTTGGAGTATGTGTAACTTCCTGCCCCACTTCTTTTGTAACTTCCTGCCCCACTTCTTTTGTAACTTCTCTTTGTTACTTTCCTTTCTTTCTATAAATGAGGGCCCTCTCCTCACCTTGAAAGGAGTGGGGATTTCTGAATTTACAGGATCCATACTATGGGTGCCCGCCCTTTCACCCAACCTTTTGGGTTTTTATGACACTCATCGTTTCACCCAACCTTTTGGGTCCACAAGACGGGCGCCATTTCACCCGATTGTTTGGGCCCGCTTGTTAGGCGCCGTTTCACCCAACCATTTTGGGGCCCCTTGACGGTTGCCGTTTCATTTGGCATATTCAAGTACTGGTTGTCATCGGCATAGGAGTTTGTCGGTTGTCCCATATTCTTTAGCAGTGACGACAATTTTCCTACTTCAAATCAATCATTTTCATCATGAGGGGGAGCTCACCTAGAGGGCGGACTGAAACAATCTATTGGCGTATATGGTTGTTGTGTATTTAGAATATTTAGATATTGGTATGATTAGGTCAATGGTTTTACTGAGTTGATCGTCAATGATTCAACTTGTATCTTTTTTGTACATCTATAAATATGAATAACTCGACCTCACTAAGAGGTACGGATTCTATGTCTCTCCTTTCACAGAGGGAAATCTCTTATGCAACTAAGCCCAATTCTTAAAGGGTGCGGAAATGCTTGAAACATCTCTCAGTTGCTCCTAGATTTTTTCCAAGTGTGGCGTGGAAGGGATATCAGCCCAAATCATGAGAATTTTCCCCGCCTTCTTACTTGTCTCCCGTGTCTTCTTCTATAATCTCTCTAGATAATGTTGCCTTGCATTGATTTTCTGGTGTAAATTTGTCATCTGAGTTTTCATTCTGTCTCACATGTGTTAGTCGCAACCATTGGTGCAGCTGTTTAACCTGAGGTGGTCGTGTAACATTGTGACGAGGAAGGGACTGTTCTTGCCTCTTTGGCATGTTTGGGTTGGGGATGGGGGTGGTAAGGGGGATCCCTGGCAGGGTTTACTTTAGTAATTATTAGCCCCCTTTGGAGGGAATTCTTGCTTCAAACTAAGGGCTGGGCTCATGGCCTTAGAGACGTTTCTGGGGTTGTGTATTCTTATATCTGTTCTTAAGTCCTTTACACCATTTTAAAAGGTTCCCATGTGGTCTTCTGGTCAGTCATGTACTCAAGCAAGTCTCCTGGCAAATCCTTTTCAGTTTATTTTTAATAGATTCATTTTTTTCAATGAATATAAATGTTTATCTGGATTTAGGAATTCAGCTGGACCAAAATTTTCTTGTAGGGCTTTTTATCAGCCTTTTCCAGAATAAAATTGGATTTTTGCTATTTATCCATGCAAATATTTCAAATCCGTTCCCCTTTAAACACATAGATGCAATTTCGACTTTGAACTCATCTGCGACTTGATAATAACAGAATTATTTTTTTGTTTTCAATATCCATCCACGGGGATCTCTGTCTTCATATTCCAGAATTACATTTTCACATGCAGCATTTTGAAACCCCCACCAGTTCTCACCATCATTATCTATTGCATTTACTGGCAGGCCTCGACCCCTTTTGCTGTTACCTAAATTTAATATCTTTGGCCTGCCCTTTCATAAGTTGCTCGATTTACTCTCTGCTTGTTGAGCTTTCATTGAGACTGACATGTCAAGAGCTTCTGGTCAACAAAAAATGGAATATAGTTGCTGATGTAGCACAGCGGGATAAATTTAGTCCTCAAGCGAGGAACTCGAAGAAACACCCGTGCAAGGCGAGGAAACTTTCCTTGGGAACTTTTATTGATATTGTAAAACTGATTACAATGGACAATCCACCCCTACTTATAGATGAAAACCCTAAAACAAGATTATATGACTAATATGCCCTTAAAAATATCCTAAGTGGGGGAAAACAATAATTAACCAATTGCATTAAAGACCATGTGCGGCGCTTGGCCTTAGGCGCTGCATCAATACTGATCTAGCGCAACGGGATAAATCAAGTCCTACTTGATAAACTCAGAGAAACACACATACAAGGAAATGAAACTCGCTCTGGGAACTTTTATTGATATCGCAAAACTGATTACAATGGACAACCAACCCGTATTTATAACCAAAACCCTAAAACAAAATTAAATGACTAATATGCCCTTAAAAATATCCTAAGTTGGGGCAAAATAATAATTAAACCAAAAGAATTAAAAGAAGCCCATGTGGGGCACTGGGTCTAAGGCGCTGCATCAATCTTCCCCACTTTGAAATGACTTTACCTCGAGTCTGAAAGAGGATAAAGTGGCTCCTTTAGTGTGAACATCTTCAAGTCAGCCACATTGAATATTGGAGAGATCTCCTACCCTTCTGGTAGTTTCACCGCATAAGCATCATCGTTGAGGCACTGCAAAACTTTGCAAGGGTCGATGTTCCTTGGTTTCAACTTGTCCTAGGTTCCCACTGGGACCGTTCCCACTGGGAACCATTCCCACTGGATGTGAACCGTGTCAAGATTCCTCTCTTTAAAAACAGCTCGCCTCCGCTTCATGTGACCCTCCTTTTGTACTTTGCATTTGAGCTTTTAATATGTTGAACCGCTTCAGCTTGGATGTCGTCAATGCGAGAGGCCAGGTTCTCAACATCCACACTATACCCAGGAAGTTTGGGTAACGAGATTAGATCAAGTGTGTGCTTCGACGGATGTTGGTACACCACTTTGAAAGTAGTTTTCTCCGTGTTTCGCTTTGAATATTTCGAACCACTTCAGCTTGGATGTTGTCATTGCGAGAGGCCGGGTTCTCAATACCCACACTATACCCAAGAAGCTTGGGTAACGAGATTAGATCAAGTGTGTGCTTCGACGCCTGTTGGTACACCACTTTGAAAGGAGTTTTCCCCGTTGTATGATTCTCTGCGTTGAACGCAAACTTAGCTGAGAGGAGAACAAGATCCCATTGCGTAGGATGATTACCACACAAGCAATGAATAAGAGTGTCAAGAGTGCGATTGATGACTTTCGTTTATCAATTTGTTTGGGGGTGGAAGGAGCTGCTAAAATTTAAGCATGTATGGAACATTCTCCATAGAGCACCCTAGAAATGGCTAAAAAAACGGGTATCATAGTCAAGTGCGATGGTCTTCAAAATGCCATATAGTCGCACAAGTTCTCGAAAGAATAACATAGCTGCATAAGAAGCATCAACCGTCTTTTTTGCAAGGAATAAAGTGTGTCATCTTTGAAAATCGTTCTACCACCACAAAGCCAGAGTCATGGGACTGTTGAGTATAGGGTAATCTCAAGACAAAATCCATTTAGATGTCTTCCCAGGGGGCCTTCGGAACAACATGTCCCTTGTTCTCTTGGTATGTTATACATCTTTTCATTACCTTAGTAACATCCCGTGTTGGTGCAACCAAAAGAATTGCTTGTCCACCATCTTAATGTTTGTCTTTCCCAAAGTGCTATTGCAGTGAAGCTCTGTAGCTATGCTCTCTCGTACCGATCCTAGTGGATTGCCCAAACGATTTTGAAGAAAAGAAATCCATCTTGCAACATAAAAGGGCTGACGGGTCATCCCTTGTTGGCCGCATGCCCAATCTTTGTTGAAATCCCCGTCTTTTGAGTATTGGTCTTATAAATATTCAAATCCCACAACCTCATTTTGCATGTTGACGAGGGCTTGAGCAGGTCTGCTTAATCCATTTGCCACTTGATTTTTTCAACCACTCTTCCGCTTAATAACAAAAGTGAATAATGCTGAAAGGTGACCCATCGTGTGTGCATCTCGCTGAGATTCTTCTGTGAATACATATATTTGGGAGCCTCATGATAGACATGGAGAGCGAATTGTCTCTGGGAAGGGTACTGCTCTTAGTGCTTCACAACTCATATGCGGCCCACTTGTTACGTGAGTCATTGAGCTTCTCATTCATAAATGCAATTGATTGTCCATATTGGGAAAGGATAACACCAATTCCAATAATATTTTTGTTTGTTTCCAACTTGAACGACTTGCTGAAGTCAGGCAATGCCAAGAGCGGAGCAGTGGAAAGCTTCTCCTTGACGGTGACAAAACTTTCCTTCGTTTCGTCTTCCCAAGGAAAATTTCCCTTTTTCAAGCAATCTGCGAGCATGCCGCAGTTGAGCTTAAATCTCAGTTGTATTTTAGATAAAAGGTAGCAAAACAGTGAAAACTTCGCAATTCACCAATATTCTTCGGTCGAGGCCATTCTCGAATGCCTCAAACTTTCTCCCCATCAACTTGAGTCCCATCAACTGATACTACATACCCAAGGAAGATCAACTTGGGAAGCATGAAAGTGCATTTCTTAAGGTTGACATCAAGCGCGTTTTCATGCAAAACTCAGAGTACGTCTTCCAGTTCTTCAAGATGAAGAGAAGTAGTCTTGCTATATATAAGAATATCATCTAAATAAATCGCAATGAACTTATTAATGAATGGCTTCACTAACAACTCATACAACCCCTCTTTGGTCTTGAAGGTCGTCTTCCATTCATCCCCTCTTTGGTCTTGAAGGTTGTCTTCTATTCATCCCCTAGTCGGATTCGATATTGGCGATAGCTTCGAAGGTCCAGTTTTGAATACACCGTAGTCCTTGAAGCTTATCAAGCATATAATCCAATTATGGGATTGAGAATCTACACTTGACAATGATGGCCCGACTGTTGACGCACATTCGCCATGAGCCATCATTCTTGGGTACCAATAAAGCCGGAACGGTGCACACGGGAGCTCATGCTCTCGCACGAAGCCCTCATCAATCATCTCTTGTACTTGCCCCTGAAGGATCTCGTGCTCCATCGAACTCATTTGAAATCCATCAAGCTCTTGAAGGGGTGGCGGGATGCCGGTCTGGTTGTTCGAGAAGGCTTGGCGCTTTGTCAATGGTGACCAAGTGCAGCGAGCTTTGTCCTTGGTGAACTCCATAGTGTTTGCTAGACCATTGTGGCGAGCATCGAGATCAAATTGCCACAGTCGTCCCAACTTAAGTTTGCAAACATCCATCTTTACAACGTTACACATCACAAGATCTTCGTAACGACCGATTGAGAACGACACACTGAATTGTACGGTCCCACAAATGTCTCCTATCGATTTTATCCATCCAATGCAATAGGGTGGCAGTGTTTTGTTGATTTCAGTTCCAGTTTGCGCCCCGCGTCTCGAGGGTTTAAATTCTCTTGACTTCCCACTTCAATAACGATTTCGAGCATGCATCCATTCACCCGACAACGGGTGCGAAAAGGATTGTGATGCTGAGGGTCCTCCCGTGCAGGTTCAATGGTCAACACTAGGCGTCGCATGACTTGGACCTCTCGCTCTTCTTTGACAATGTCTTCAGGATTAATAAAGCATCGTTCCTTTTGTTCATGATTAGTTGCTCCCTATTCTTTAGCATCCACTATTAAATTAACTAAGCCTTGATTATGGCAATTGTTTGATAAGTGCCATGGTTGTTGACGTCCATAACACTTGTCGCCAAACTTCTGGGCATATGGGTTGTTTTGCCGAAACTAAGGGTGTTGTCCAAGTTGATTGCGATTATTAGCAACGCCCACAACGGGCTGTCTCTGTCGGTCTCCACTACCTTTAACGATCGCTTTAGGGCTTTGCCTTCCCTTTGTGGAAGGGGCTTTAACCCATAGTTTTGATGCCTTTATGGGTCCCACGTTTGGGTCATAGAAGGGCCCAAGCTAGGATGCCGTTGCAATTGTGCCTTTACCTGTAGGGCTAGAGTAATGGCCTCATCCAGGCGGAACGCGGTGATTAGTTGAAATTTGTTGACCCTCTGTCCCTCAGAGGTTTTCCTTGCTGATAGCCTATGGTAATCTTAAGTTTATTACTCTACGGTATGGTCGCCTTGATGACAATCTTGGTACCCCTGATATAACACTTGATTAGAATCGTTTGGAAGGAACCTAAGGCATCCTTTATTCGACGCCAGGAATGAATGAGATCCTTGCCTTGTCGCTGACGATTATTCACCAATTGTTCCCATCTAGAAGCTCTATCATAGACCTTATATGCCATGTATTTGGTTCGAAGATGCTCCGATATATCCATAGAGTCAAAGTACTTTCGACCTCTATGTTTAGGTTGCCGTGGAAGGTTGGTAGACTTGCTTTAATTGGAGGAGTGTGTTGGGGCCTTGGTGTTTTGACATAATCGTCCCCAGAGTCTGAAACGTCCCCCCATTGAGTTGATAGAGCTTGAATTTGTGCACCAATTTCTTCATGCCCCGCGACGACTGATGGAGGTTCATAATAGGGTTCGACGTCTCGACGACGGGCCACTGACACCTGAGGTTGTGGTAAGGGTTCTACACAAAGGTCTCGTAGTGCCCTCATAAGTGGCTCATGTTGGTTGTGAGATTGGTTTTGCTTTTGGCGAAGTTGTTCCTGTTGGAAGGGATTAACCATCTGCCAAAACACTGCGCTCTTTTGGTACTTGTGAATATTGGAGTTGGCTTGCTTGGAGGAGGCAGTGATGCGACATTGAGCCCATGGAAACTGGAGCGAGGCAATCAAGCACAGGGGCGCTCGAGCACCTGGGATTGAGAGATAAAAAGGAGGGAGAAATCCCAAGTTTTATTTAGACTTTAATATCATGTAGAAAGAGAAGACCTAGTAAGCTTTCCTTTTGAATGAGGACATTACACTTTATTTATGGAGACAAATAGCTTGATACAAGAGCCGAGATAGATACGAAATACAAAATCCAAACTTAATAAAAATAGGATAGGATAAACCTAGTCAAGGCCCGTATACTGAATACTTAACTACGGTTAAACTTCCAGTGCAAAAAATCGGGGAGTATGTATTAATGGGTAAGAATTTAGGCTAACAATAGGAATTGAACGGAGAATGAGAGGAAGGAAAGAGGAAAAACTCCGAGGAGCTGTTGCTCTCCCGCCCAAGCCGCTTCACCGAAGTCTAATAGAAATGGTTCTCCCCTTTTCCTCTCCCCCTCGCGCTCCCACTTATTTCCGAAATTCCTTCCAGCATGTGGCCCAACCAACTGCCAACCTCTATTAAGACCCTTTTGCCCTTCCTAGCATACACCTTCCAATCCCCTGATCTATCTGGGGCTTTAACACTCGCCCCTCCTGAAAATCAGGCTTGTCCTCAAGCCTGAAGGGCGGAAATTGATTGCGGAGGGTGTAATCATCCTCCCAGGTTGCATCTTCAAGCAGACGTCCCTGCCACTGAACTAAACTCTGAGGAATGTTGAGCTGATTTGGTTGTTTGAACCTGTGTGCCAACACTGTTTCCGGTTCTGGCCAAGCTATGAAATCACTAACAAAGTCCGTTGGAGGGTGGTGTGGACCGTAAAAGGTCCATAAAACCGGGGATATATTTTTTGACTAATCCATTGAGAGGACTACTGTTTATGTGGGCGAAGCTTTAGGTACACCCTATCTTCGATCTGAAAATCCACTGCTTGCCTATGCTGGTCAACGTGCTTCTTCATATAACATGGTGAGCGGGCCAAATGGTGGCGGAGTTGCCGGAGAGCTCCATCCCAATCCCCTAAAGCAGCAACCACAACCTCAACCCAAATTTTAGAAGGTAGGTAACAAAGAAGTGTTGGTGCCGGGCAACCATAAACAATCTCGAATGGGGTGGTCTTGATGGATGAATGCCACGAAGTGTTATAACTGAACTCGGCTCACAATAACCAAAATGACCAGCTCCGGGGTTGTTCACCAGCGAAACATCGAAGATAAGTTTCAAGACAACGATTCACAATCTCCGTTTGCCCGTTTGTTTGCAGGTGATAAGCCGAGTAAGGTTGGGGCCAATCCAAAACTGCTCGGACATCAGAAGGATCCATAGAAACTCCCATTGAAGATATAACGTGCCCTAGATACTCCACCTCTTGTTGAGCAAAAAGATATTTCTTGCGGTTGGTGACAAAATGATTATCGAGCAACTGTAAAACAGCTTGGAGGTGTTGAACCAGCCAATCACAACTTTTGACCAAAAGGTCATAAAAAAATATCAATACAAACTTACCAAGGACGGGACGAAACAAATCATTCATAGTGGCTTGGAAAGTTGAATGAGCATTGGTCAATCCAAATGGCACAACCAAAAATTCATAATGTCTACTGTGAATACAGAACACTGTCTTTTCGATGACCACCTGCATACGAATATGATGGTAACCAGATTTCAAGTCAAGCTTTGAGAAATAAGCTGCACCCCCTACTTCATTGAGTAACTCATCCACAATTGGGATGAAAAATTTATCCGGAATGGTCTCAAGGTTGAGGGCTCGATAATCAACACACAGTCGCCATGTGTTGTCTTTCTTTTTAACCAATAAAACATGACTAGAAACTATGATGTATAATCCCCGCCTACAACATATTATCCACCCGCTTTTCAATTTTTGTTTTCTGGAATTGAGGATAGCAATAGGGTCGCACTGCCATGGGACCCTGCCCTTGTTCAAATCTGACCATATGTGCCTATTGTCAAGCTGGAGGCAAACCCCTTAGTTTAGCGAAAACTTCCCTGAATTCCAACAACATGTCCTGTAGGGCGGAATGTTGTTGACCAGACAGGTTCGTTTGCTCTTTGGAATCACCACAGCCTGATAACAACCTCTGTTGGCATCTAGGAAGGTGCTTAGAGGGTCGACTTCCCAAACGAGGAAGCTGTGTAGAAAGAACAACCAACTCGGAGGATATTTTTTTGGCCCTTAATGGTAAAATGCATTGTCAGTGCCGCCCAATTGATCGTTACCTCTCCGATAGTTCGTAACCAGGCAATACCCAAAATGAGGTTGAGTCCTCCCAGCTCAAGAAAGTGATCATCGATATTATAAGAAAATTCTCCTAGGACCAATGGTAACTGTTGGTGCAACCCTTGAGTTGCTATCCGGTGTCCATCACCCAATTTAACACCCATAACATAATTTGGTTGCACAGTCAAATCAAGCAATTGAACCAACTGAGGTGATATGAAATTATGGGTAGCCTCACTATTCAACAAAAGCAATATCGGAAGTTCCCCAAGCCGTCCCTCCACCTTCATAGACGCAGCTGCACTAGTTTGTATACCACGAGTGGAATAAAAAGGTGCCAAATCATGGTAAGCTACAACCGAACATTCTGTGCTGTCTTGGGTAATTGGATCATTCTATGACAATGCAGTGAGGCACCCTGTGTCGCTATCCTCCGGCTCAGAATCATCCTCACCCAAAAGCAGGACTCCTATTTTTGAATCAGTGCACTTATGTAGTGGGGTGTAAGGAAGTCCACACCGAAAACATAGGCTGTGTTTTCGCCGATCCTCCCATTCTTGAGTCGTTAGGTAACGAGTATCGCGTCCTCCCAGGTTCGTTTGTTTATGTAATTCGGACCGCAAACCGCCCATGATGCCCTCATCTTGATGGGCGGGTTGTGACAATGGCGCACCCTGCGAAGGAGGACCCAAACGATTGGGAGGTTGCCAAGGGTACCCTTCATGTAAAGAGTTGATAACGTGAGGAACTCCTCCACGATATGGAGTAGTCAAACCCTTGGAAACAACCAGTTCAACATGCCCTGCTAACCGCATAGCTTGGAGCCAAGTGTCAGGATTGTGCATGCGCACCCAGTTGCCTATCTCCTCCCGTAAACCATGTAAAAAATAACTAACATATTGTTGTTCTGGTTGCCGAGGAACCAAAGAAGCAAGATACTCAAACTGCTCAATGTACTCTGAAACTCTTGTGGACTGGTTCAACGCTGCCAATTCCTCGTAAGGATTTTGTATTTCAAGGCCACTAAATCTCTCCATGAGCCCCTCCTTGAATACCGCCCAGGAAGCATTTGGATAAACTTCATCAAGCACTGTAAACCCATGTATAACGATCCTTTCCATGCTAAACTGAGTAAGGGACACTTTTAAGGTCTCGAGAGTGCGATGAATTCGAAAATACATCTTTGCTCGAGTAAGCCAGCCGCACAGATTTGTTTCATCGAAAGTAGGAAGCAAAACTCGTCCAACTGCCCCCGCCCCCGCCCCCTCCCCCTGCGGAGCTTGCACCCTAATGCAATGTGGAGAGTGCTGGCTCCCCCGATGGCGGTGTGTCTTCGCATAGAGGCTGCCTCTCCAGATGGTGCACCATATAAAAACTGAACTCAGCCTGTGTTGAATCAATAAAGTTTTCCTTATGACTTTTCCATTCCTTCATACTTGGGGGAGATTGTTAAGTCATTAAGGTTGCCTTAGTGACTTTACCATTCCTTCTTGTTTTAAAAATCACAAACACCTTATCTCAAGGCAAATATTTTTTTACTCCTATGTTTTTCTTCTATAAGGAAAAATTTCCTTACCCAAGGAAATTTATCCTTATCATGTTTTCATTGTTCATATCATAATTTTTCTAAGTGTTAAATTTGGATTGAAACCAAAACCTCGGAATCCTATAATTACCTAGACATGAAGCATTCTATTTTAGGATCCGAATTCTCAGAATTCCAGTTACGAACTCTTCTGAGTTCTGACTCAGAATTCTGATTATGAATTCTGGTTACGAACTCTTCTGAGTTCTAACTCCGAATTCTGAATACGAATTCTGGTTACGAACTTTCTGATCCGAATTCTGAATACGAATTCTGGTTATACGAACTTTCTGAGTTCTGACTCCGAATTCTGAATACGAATTCTGGTTACGAACTTTCTGAGTTCTGACTCTGAATTCTGAATACAAATTCTGGTTACGAACTTTCTGAGTTCTGACTCCGAGTTCTCTGAATATTGACTCCGAACTCCTATGAGTTCTGACTCTGAATTCTCATAAACTCTGACTCCGAACTTTGTAAGTCCTGGTTCCGAATTCTTGTGAATTCAGATTCTGAATTTTCTTGAAATTCAGACTCCGGAATTCTATAGAGTTCAGGTTCCGAATTCCTAGAAAACAGAATCCGAATATCCTTGTATTATAGACTCCGAATTCAATTTTAGTTAGACTTCGAACTTTCATTTGCTTACATTCTGAATATCAGATTTTAGTTATGCTTACACTTGTTTTGTTATAAAACGATGTTGTGTTTTCAGTTACTCACTAATCGTTGTTTGAGTGACACATGTACAGGTCCCTCCGAAATTCAAGGAAAAATATGACCGTTGGAGGAGGGAACCGACCGTTGAAGCCGTGCCTATAAATAGGAGCTCATTTGAAAGAGCTCAGGACTTGGAATTTTTGAAACTCAGAACTTTCAAAAGTGATTTCTAGAAAGAGAGGCTTTTATAAACTCTCAGGTTTCGTGCAGAAAGTTTGAACGACTTGTTCAAACTTTGTTTCGTGCAGATTTGCTTTGTGCAACTCCGATTGTTGCTGTATACAATCGAGGGCTTCTGGGGATAGGAAGACAGAGGCGCCGACTACTTTGAAGCTGAGGGCTTGCGGGGATAGCAAGACAGACTCCGATCTTCGTATCGAGGGCTTACCCTGGTGTGGGTAAGACAGACTTTCTTGAAAGTATAAATCAATGTTGGATACCCTTCTCTTTGGGATAAAAGATTTATTCCTTGTTACTTGTTTTGTTACAAGTTTTCCGCTGCATTTGTATTGTTGAGGAAAGTATAACTATCCTATACTTCCTTATACTCGTACTCTGATTTAGTTAGATTCTATACGCTCTAAGGTAGAATCTTAGTTGTTGTAAACTCTTGTTAAGTTTCATTTCTGGAATCACTTTTCCGAAATCAAGCAAGTTATTAGAGCTCAGTGGTGTTGTGAATTTTGGTTATGCAAAATTTCCTTAGGGATTTTTAAAGTATATGTTGGTCGGAGTGGATACTCAAAAGGGGGGTGAATTGAGTTCCAATTTAAAATTTCTGTTTAAAACTTTGAGTTAAAATCCCTCAAATAGAATACAGAATTAAACTGTAGTGAATTTATATCAAAGTAAATGTTCTGTTAGGTTCTCAAGGGATTGATTAGTTCCCAGTTAATCAAATCAGCAGACTTGATTAACTTTTGAAACTAACTTACTGATTTACAACTAATATAAACACTTGCGAGTTTAATTATCAAAGTAGTTTTAAAACAATTTTGGTTTTAAAGTATTAACAGCGGAATAAAAATAACTTTGAAAATAAATATGCACATCAGATTTAACCAAGAGGTTCAGTCTCAAGCTGAGACTTAGTCCTCTCAAAACTTTATATAAAAGTGATCCACACCCTGGATCGGGGATAAACAACAATATACAACTGTCCAGGTCCAAGACCTCTACCACTGTTATCCGTGGGAACAAAAACAACAGCAATCAGCTGTCCAGGTCACGCATGACCTCTACCACTATCCCAGTGGGAAAAACAAAATGTAAGAGAGTTGAGTGAGGATTTACAAATCCTCTAGTTAGAGTACAGGAGACAACGTGTGTGTAAAATACAGCATATAACACACACTGCTCAATATGTAAAAAGATAAATCACAGAGCAAATATTTAGAGTTTAGAAATGACTCTAGTGATTGTCGTGCAGTTCTGGACTCCTTTGATTGATCAGAATTCGCTCTGAGTGTTTTTGTCTAGAAAACAGAGTATCGTCTGTTTCCTTGACTTCCAGGTGTAGAGACAGTCGATGAAGCTCTTCTGTTATGTTCTCGTTCTCAGCTCTTCACTGGTAAGCAGTGATGAATGAGTTCCTCATGTAAGTTCAGCCGTCTCTTTGCATTCACACTCGGTTGTTCTTCCAACACACCTTGTGATCTGTATATCTCTGTGTATTCGTCTATATGTCTCACACTTTGCAGTAGCACATCCTTCCTTTATTTAAAGCACGTGCTCCGGCAAAAGATGATTTGCTTTTTGCAGGTACGAGGTACGGTTCCCTGACATCCAACAACACACATTAAATAAATGTCAGTGTATTAAAATATACCTGATATGGCCGTTGGTTAGATTAAACAAAGATAAAGAAATTAAAGCAGTGTCGGGTTCTGTCTCTCGAACGGTAGCTCTTGATATCGGTAGACTTGTGTTACAGTAGGTGTCTGTATCGGTAAACTTCATTTGTAACGGTAGACTTTGTTTCGGTAGCTGCAACTGTAGACTTGATCACATCAGTAGCGGTGGACTTGTAACGGTAGCTTTCTATCGGTAGACTTTGCATAACAGTGGACTTCAGCATATCAGTAGCTGTCAACTTTGCTGTAGCGGTAACTGTCGACTTCATTGTATCGGTAGCTCTATCAGTAGACTTTGATGCAGCGATGGACTTTGGGTATCGGTAGCTGTACCGGTAGCTGTATCGGTAGCTCTCTTATAGCGGTAGCTCCAACATATCAGTAGACTTAACTGTATCGGTCGCTGTGAGCTGTAACAGTTGCTAGCTTGTAACGGTAGCTATATGTTCTGACGGTAGCTACTGTCTAACAGTTGCTCTACTCTGTATCGGTAGCTAGTTTGTAACGGTAGCTGAAAACTGTTTGAGCATTCACTTGGCAGAATGAGTTAAGTCATAGTAAACATATATCTGATAATTCAAAAGACTTAATTTAAGCATAATGAAAGTAACAACATATATTAAAGTATATTTGGAATGTATTAAGCATAATCAAGATATAAAGAAAGAATGAAAGAATGGTTGAGATTATCAAAACACAATAAAGCCACTTAATTCCAGAGGGTTCAACAGTATACAATTCACCCCCTCTTGTATTTGAGCATCTCATCTTTACATATTTGATCCTACAGCCTGATCGGTGATCTCCTTTTCCCACCGTTTCCGATCCAGGTTGGATTGTTGCCGGTCTTGTTTGGTGCTCTGCTGAGACTGTGTGATAGTAGCGACATAACTCACTAGCTCAGTAACTGTCGATTCAAAACAACCCAATCATTGCTCCATGTTGTCGAATCGTGTTTGATTCTGAGTCTCCATTTCTGATGAGGTATTCTTAGCTTGTGGGCGAGTCGTTGTGAGGTACTTCAGTGGCACAATTCGATGGGGAAGAGAAACAAGGTCGACAATGCATTCTCTAGCGACCAAATGTTAAACTTCCAGTGCAGAAAACCAGTGAGTATGTATTAATTGGTAAGAATTTAGGCTAACAAGAGGAATTGAACGGGGAAGGAGAAGAAGGAAAGAGGAAAAACTCGGAGGAGCTGCTACTCTCCCGCCCAAGCCGCTTTGCCGAAGTTTAACAGAAATGATTCTCCCCTTTTCCTCTCCCCCCCATGTGCTCCCACTTATTTCCGAAATTCCTTCTGGCACGTGGCTAAACTAACTGCCAGCCTCTGTTAAGACCCTTTTGCCCTTCCTAGCGTACACCTTCCAATCCTTTGGTCTGTCTCAGGCAACTACTCTGCAAATATATTATGTAATTGAGTTATTTAATTGACCTGATTGAAGGAGTTGAAGTTGGAACTAGCTATTGGTTTGATATTGATTATTCAACCTAATCTAACCTATCCCTTAGCCTGATATCAAATTAAATCAAGATTTAACAACTTAAAATTGAAATTTAGCATGGAATGTTTCAATCACCTCATGATCATGAATAAATTGAAAAATCGTAGCTATGAATGATTTTAATAATATAACATCTTAGCCAAATTCCCAAGTCATCTGATTATAAAAGTGTTAAAGTTAAATCACCGCTGAACGCAATTCAATCAAAACTCAATTAATAAATAAAGCATGGGTATTGCATATCTTTATCTTTAAATTACAACCTTCGGTACACTGGGAATTAGCCATTCATCAACTCAACAAATCATCTTAGAAAAATAATTGATACTAGGAGAAGATTGAATCAGCACATGAAAAATTAAATACGATGTGTCATCATTGAGCATGTGTTGAAGGCTCCCAAAAGACAATGTGTCCTCATTTGGCATGGTGTGTTGAAGGCTCCCAAAAGACAGCAGAGGCAGGGCTAAGTAAGTGAACACGACCACTTGACATGGAAATTGATATGAACTGGGGCTGCAGGGTGGCTGGCAGGCTGGTGAGGTGGGGCAGCTTGTGGCTGATGGGCTGGTGAGATGGGGCAGCTGTTAAATGTTTGGGTTAGCTACTGCTCAGGGGGGCAGTATTGTAGTTTGTAATAGAAAGTTGTTAGCTAGTAGGTTAGAGTTGTTAAAAGTGGTTGGGGCTATTAAATAGAGGATGACTGGTAGGAAAATGGGCTACAGATGGAATTGATTTTAGCAGCTTGGCTGTATCAGTGGGTTAGGCCACAGGCTTCGAGAAGCAGCGACTTCCGAGGATACCTTCTTCTCCAATCTTCTTCAATTCTGCTGTATTTTTCTATAGAAATCTACTGATTCTCTCTCTCTCACACCTATCAATTAATTCTTTCATTGAGAGTCTCGAGCGAGATCAAAATGTAGTTTCAAGACCGGGTAACTTAAGAAGAGGCTACCGAAGCAGATTAGGTCGCAGCTGTAAAAGATGACACGCAGCAGTGGGAAAAAAACATTGACCCGCAGTTCTTGATCGCAGTTTACGACGCAAAGAAGCCACGCAGCTAAGGAGATCGATTCTCAGCTGAGGAATCTTGAACCAATTTGCGGTCTCCCAACCGATATGCATGAAGCCGCCAGAAGCTTTGCTCAAAAAAAAAATGCGCGTTGGATTCTGAACGAATGGCGCAGGAAATTGCGGAGCTTTGGAAGCTGAACCGTGAGTCACTACTTGTACTGCAATGATTTTCAGACCAAGTTCGGCCAGAGGTAAGCGAGCTGCAACCACAAGCAACACCGCTGTTTCTTCAGGCGCAACCACCCGCTCCAGCTGCGCGTCCTGTTCATCCGTGCCGAGGGGCACTGGTGAAACAGCCGGAACAGCCAGATGAAAAGCCACGACAGCCTTAGGAGCTTCAGTCCGAGCCAGCACAAGCACAGTGGTGCAGGACGCCTAATGAGTAGCGGGAACGAGTGACGGAATCTGCTGGCTTGATGGTTTCTTTGGTCAATCCAGAACAGCAGCAGCAAACGACACCCTAGCAGCGGGCACAAGCATCGATGCTTTGTCGACCAGTGATCGCAGTTGTGCAGACCTTGGCTCGGGCTGTGCCTTCCATTTGATACGTGGACGCTGCGCATACCTGCGTGGAGCAGCTGCAACAGACCCCTACCTCAAACACTCTACAATTGTGAGAAATACCGAGGACTCATCACGAACAACCCTTGGCGATGCAGCAACTGACACCGGACATTGCCGAGCTTGTGAACACCAAGTGTTCGATGCTGGAACTGTGGAGGAAATTATTCCAAATATGGGTGGTGTAGCTGAGCTGCTAGTGCAGATTGCTGTTGCTGGGGTCTGCAGGGTCTACATAGGTGTTCACGAGCCACCTCATTGGAAGGAGGTTGTCCGCGGGAGGATTGCTGGTTCGTGGGCAGCATAGGATGGAGATTCTTGCGATATAACCACACTGCATTTTTGGCTGAATTGCCCTGGGATTGAGACTGCTGTTGGACAAGTTGTGTGGTTGCCAAGGCCACCGCCAAAGTCGCTCAATAATCACCTTGAGGACAAAGTTGTTTTTCAAGGAGTAGGGAATGATAGGAACCGGGGCTGCGGGGTGGCTGGCGGGGCAGGGCGACTGTTGAATGTTTGGGTTGGCTACTGCCAGGGGGGCAGTATTGTAATTAGTAATAGAAAGTTGTTAGCTAGTAGGTTGGAGTTGTTAGAAGTGGTTGGGGGTATTAAATAGAGGATGACTGGTGGGAAGGGGGCTACGGATGGGATTGGTTTTGGCAGCTTCGCTGTATCAGTGGGTTAGGCCACAGGCCTCAGGAAGCAGCAACTTCCAAGGATACCTTCTTCTCCAATCTTCTTCTTCAATTCTGCTGTATTTTTCCTATAGAAATCTACTGATTCTCTCTGGCACGTATCAAGAATTCAAGAATGACGTGAATATGGGAGCAGGATGGCTTCCTTCAGTAGGGTGACCTGTGAGCAGGCGACCTGTAGACGAACATGACATTCTCTCATTCCTTTTAGACTTCTTTAGTGGGTTTACCTTCTTTGAATTGGCACGGCATGTTCATGTGCAGCATGGCGTGCTCCCTTTGAATTTTCTACCCAAAAGTCACTAGAAGTCGACATGACCAACCAACACTGCGTGTTGATAGTTGTGACCACTCAAGTCTCTGTTGATGCCAACATTGCGTGTTCGAGATTTACAGGGTCCTGCATCTGTCATTTCACTATAAATTGCCTCATTTCATTTCAAAATGTGTTTCAAGCCTTTCTTTTGCCTAAAATTCCCAAGGTTACCTGAAATGTGTAAAATTAAGTCAAATTAAGTAAAAATCTAATCAAACTAAGTATTATAACTGTTGGAGTCTGCATCCCACATCGGACTTGAGGTCCGGTGTGGTTTTTAATATTCATTATAAATACACCTCAAGGGCTCCTTTAGAGAGGACCTTGGGGGTTCGGGTCTCTCCTTATTTTATCATTCTACATGGTATCAGAGGGAACCTAATCCCGACCCCCCTCCCATTTTTTTTTTAATTCTGGTCTAGGGTTAACCGCCCTTTTCCCCGTAAGGGGGGCGGCGGCCTCCATGGCCAGCTCTGCCGTCGCCCCTCCCCTCCCTCCCGAGCGCCGCTCGGCCTGCTGCATATCCGGCGGCTATCCCCCTCTGCCCCTTCCGGCTCTCCTCCCGCTGCAGATCCTCTCCCAGCTCTGCGGCTTTTCCCGGCGAAGCCCGGCCTCGCCTCCCATCCCGGCGTCCCGCTCCAGACCTCCCGCGCACGGCTCCGTCCCGGCTTCCGCACACCCTCCCGACGCTTCCCGGCGCTAGCGGCCCCCCCACGCCGCCCGTCGCGCATCCCGTCGCGACGCATTCCGACCCTTGCGCGGCTCTCGACAGATCTTCCCGGCGGCCTTCCTGTGCGCGCGCCGCGACCCAGGCAACCTTCCATCGCAACGACTCCAGCCATCCCTGCGGCTTTCCCCCCGCCGCGGCTCCAGTTCCCGGCGACTGCGGCTCTTCCCGGCGGAGTCCAGATCCAGGCTGATCCTTCCAGATCTGGGCAGTTCCGGATTGTTCCGGCCCGCCGCTCCCCGACGCCTCCGACAGCTGGCCTCCAGCAACCGGCCTCCACCCTTACCGGCCCCTCCACGCCGGCGGCCTCCTCCGGCTTCCAGCGCCGCCTCCCGACCTCCTGCTCCCTCGCCGGCCTCCTCCTGCGCTTCTCTTCCGGCAGCCAGCCGGCTCCAGTTTCTCCCTGCGGCTGCCCAACTTCAAGTTTCGGCTCTCGGGCACCTCCTGCGGCATCCCCGCCTCGCCGGCATCTCCCGACCACTCCAGGCATCCGCCTCTCTGTCAGCAGGCACACCTTCACGCTTCATCCACCGTGGCGCAACACCTTGACCGTCTTGGATTCGAGCCCTTTGGCATCGCCAGCCCCGCAACAATTCTGCGGAATCCCCGCCTCCCGTCGCCGGCCCCGCAAATGCGGTTTTCCCGGTGCTAGTTTGGATTTCCCAGCGTTTCATCGACCGGCCCCACTAGTGCGGCAGTCCTGGCGTTCCGTCAACCGACCCGGTCTCTGTGTGGTTCATCTGCTGCGTCCGCGACATCATCCATCCATCATCCTGCGCAGGAGCTTCGATCGTGAGGGGGAGCAGCAGCCTTTGCAGCGTTCTTTTTATTTCGTCTGGTTTTTTAATCAAGCTGGGCATGTCCAGCTTGAGGGGGAGTGTTAGTATCTGTTTTGTTGCTTTCTTTTCATTATGTGTCCAAGCTAGGCACACCTAGCTTGAGGGGGAGTGTTGGAGTCTGCATCCCACATCGGACTGGAGGAGACACAAGGCTTAAGATAGATCAGAGATACCAAATTCAAACTAGCGAGATAAGTGGATAGAATAGACTTAGTCAAATAGAATGAATCTTGGCACACCCACATCCTAGATGCATCAACAACACCCCCTCTCAACCTGGAGCATATACCAGCTTGTTCTACGAACTCAAAAGATGCCGGAAATGGTGGAAGAGATCCTAATTTGGGATAAAGACACCGGAGAACCGATGAAGATGAACTGCCTCCATCATGCATTTGGTTTGTCATTAACTCCTACAGTATTGGTGACATGATCAAAAGCATCAAATTCAAGAAATCACGTGTCTGGATGTTGAGATGATGAAACACATGGGAACCGGAGTAGGCAAACTCAGTACGCTGAGATTGCATATGATGATACTCCTCGTCAAAGATTTCCATCGTGTGTGGTGTAAGTCAGAAACTGCCCGCCAGTCAACACCAAAAGGGTGAATGATCGTGAATGATGGTCGGGACAATCATGAGGCTGCCAAGTAGTGTCAACTGTGTGTCCTGGTTTGCTGCAGTGAGTGCACAGTTGGTGAGGACGGCCATGATTACCATCACCAGAGCATCCTTTTCCATTGTCACCACCACGGGATTTAAAGACACTACGACATGAGAAGTTTATAGAAGCATTGAAGGTGGCATAAGGCCTGACCCCGATAAGGCGGTTTTGTGACGAATGCAAAATACTGCGCGTGACGAGCATCTCAGTCACAATGGCGGCGAACTCCAAATTCAACCATTGTAAAAGAGAACATGAAAAACTGCTCAGAGATCTCGACCATCATTGCCTTCCATTTACTGTAATGTAGTAAAATCATTTATGAACCTTGTCCGAGAGAGAGGAGATGTTGAAAGAGGTCAGAAACCCAGTACAAATCATTAGTCTTAGAGAACATGCGAAGCAAGGAGTCCCAAAACCCCTTGACAGCATTCACATTTTTTTTGTGATGTGTTTGTCAGACTTATCCATGGAATTGAAGATGAGAGCAAAGAATTTGTTATTTTTTTGCTCCCAAGAAACAAATGAGGAATCCTTTTGATCTGGAGGATGACTTACTAGACAAGAATATCATTTCATCACTTTGAAGGTTTAACCATCGTCTTCTACGCCATGATAACTAGAATAGAATATTGTTCCATTACTTTCAAGGGACAGCCACCGTCTTCTGCCACATGATGAAGTTGGTGGAATCATGGCTCTCATCTTACGAATCACGTGGATGGCCTGATCATTTTGGGCTTTGGAGAGAGTGTCGGAACGGTCATGGAAGATGGAGCTGTTGCCATAGCAGCAGGAGGGTGAGCAGCAAAGAACCCGATCTTAACTGAATGAAGATGACTTACATATGAAATTCACGAGAATAGAGAAAACTGTTGGGCAGCAATGAAAATTTACGGCAAGCAGCCTTGGTGTCATCAGGACATTCCAAAATGAAAGAATTTTGAAGGCAACACATGACTATGGATGCCCAATGAGAAGAACAGCGTGTACCCCAGAATTTCAGAATTTCACGGAACAGTGGCCATCTGATCCAAAGAAGATGCAGGAGATCTGGTAGGAGACCAAGCAACAACAAATTCAAAGCACAGAAGCAGAAAAATGGTGTTGGAGAACTGGCGAGGTGCTGGCGTGGGCAGGAGCAGTAGAAGGGTGCTGGCCCAGTCTTGGCAGAGGGCCCCTAAATTCACAAGTTTTTTTTCTTTTTTAACATGGAGCTTCATAGCCCTGAGGGATATGATGATGGTCTTATTCATAGAATGCGAACTAATCGAACACAAGCCAGTCATCTACTTCATTAGCATGGCTGCTGGAGGGGCCTGTTCGAGCGGCAGAGATGCCTTGGGCGGCAGAGGGGCCCTGGGCGATGAGCATCGGCCTGGGTGAGGTCCCTAGGTTGGGTGCCTGGCTGGGGCTGGCATTCCTGTCGTGGCCTGGTCTAGCATGTCCGGCCTTGATGGGGGGAGAGAGAGGGGGAGGGGTGGGGGGGGGGGGGGTTGGGGAACGAAATGAGAGAGACTTCAGGGTTTCCTGAGATACAATACCATATTGAACTTAGGATATTAGAAAGTAGTAACGCTTAAATGTGGCCAAAACTCTTTATTTATAGAGAAAGATAAAGAGATCAAAACTTAAGTTAGATGGAAGATACAAAATTCAAACTAGAGGGATAAGGGGATAGGATAGAGCATGGGGATTTTATTTTCTTCTTACATTTTTCATAAAATGTTCAAACTGTTTTTTTTGCGTGTATCAAATTGGTGTAATGTTGTCGAACTTGGTATTTCATGTTGATCAAATATTTATGCTGACTTGAGCTTAATATATTATCTTGTATAGGTTGATGCTCGCATACTGAAGGCTGTTGCTATTGATCATTCGAAAGATGCTGATTCAGCTGTAGAATTCATTCTATTGGAGGTGCTTCCTTTTATGTCCAAGCAGTCTGATGACCAGATTCCTTCCTTTGACTACAAGGGCATTCAAAGTCCAAAATCCAGAAAGTGTAATAATTCCTGAATTTAGTTTATTCTGTTTCCTCACTGATTTTGTTTCCTGTTTTATTTCACTACTCAAATCATTATTTCCCACTGTATATTTGTTTAATCAGAGCCTAGGGTTAGTTCATGGGGGAAAATCTTTATATGTATGGATTCCAGTAGCCAATTAATGAATCGATCCGACAATAATTGCTGGTTTGTTAATGGGCAGCTAAATTTTGGGCGGAGTGTTCATCTATGAATTCAATGGCTGTTGAAGAAGCTGTTGCTGGTCCCTCTTCCAGCCCGGGAACTGCAGTTGTTATGGGTACTGCTATTGTTGATCATATGGCTAATGACTTGTGTGGGGATTCTGCCTTGTTAGATGGGGATTCAGTGGCTTCTTCAATTTCAAATTTTTACAAGGCAAATGATAGCCATGATCATGTGTGTGGAAATGCTTGTAGTGGGGCTGGTGAGGATTCACTGTCTTGTCGATCTAACATTGTCAAAACTGCACCCAAACAGGGCTCTGTAGGATCTCCACTCTCCATTGTGCTGGGAAATTTTGAAGGCAATATCAACTTGAATGATTTGTGTACTGCTGTCTCTGAAGTAAATGGGTCAATGACAGTGAACCATGGGAACGGCCATACAAAAGAAACACCTTCAGATATCAACTTGAATGATTTGTGTGCCGCTGTCTCAGAGGAGTCAATGACTGTGAATCATGGAAACAACGATGCAGAACAAATCCCTTCAGATATAATTCCAGTGAAGCTAGATATTTCACAAACAGCTCAGTTTCCAGATTTTCCAGAATGCAGTCTTCAGAGAGAGGGTATGCCCAATAAGAACGCCCACGTTTCATTTGGTAATTGTGAAGATGTAAAGAATGGCTGCAGTGTAACTTTGAATAATATTTCACATGCTGATTTAGCACATTATAGTGAAGCTATGGCTTGCGGATTTTTTGATACAGCTATTAATGGAGACTCTGTTGATTGTTCACCCATCACAGATACTGGAAAACAGCATTTTAGTGTTGGTATTACTTCCGAAGATAACAACAGCAGCGGAGAGGATCACCTTGAGGATTCTGCTTCTGCCTTGAGCTCCGCAGTTTCTGGATCTAGTCAAATGTGTAGAAGAATTGGTTTTCTTGAAGATATGATTGAAGATTCTAAAAATAACAAGGTAGCATTGACTTTAATATTTTTTGTTTTTGGATCTTTTTGATGGAAAAAATGACAACATCTGCCTTTTTTCTTTCTGCTTTTATGTTTTTGATAAATGCTTCATGAATCATGGATGCCTTGTCTCTAGGAGTTTAGCATTCGGGATATTATCTTTAAAACTAAATATTATAATGGGCTTGTTTGGTTCCATGCCCCGAATCTGTTGCTTTTTTTGTTTAGCTGCATGTTATAACAATCATACTGTCTGGCCTCTTGTTTTTTTGGTTTACATTGCCCTGTTGAACTGCTTCTTATGGAATTTCCGTGCAATTTTTTTTTTTCAGAAACAGAACGAACACCACCTAGTTTTTCAAACTGCTTATCATATGTGATAAGCGCTATAAGCGATTTTCATTAAGTGGTGTCAAACAGACCCTTAGTGTGGCTGCATTGTCCCTCATTGGCCCATCTTTGTTTTTTTTCTCAGTTTGCTGCTTCGGTTGGATGATGACACACAAGTCAACTATTCATGGTTGTGCATTTGCTTATTTTTCATTATTTTTAGTGTAACTATAAAATTTCAATTATCCTTCAGTAGACTTCTTTGAGTTTTATACTTTTGTCCCTGCACCTTATTCTGCAGAACTTGAATTTTGAAAGTCCCTAGGGAGATTGAAGAGTCCTTGATGATTGGGAGTAGTTGATGAGTGTTGGAGTTTGGAGAAGCCCTTCACGATGTGAATTGACAATGGGGAGCTGTGTGTTGATTTGAAACATGCTCAAAATAACATTGATTTTACACGGAAAGTTGGAGTACTTTCACAAACACCATTCTATCCTATGGTGTGGTGTGTAGATAATCTTTACATCGGAGACATGCTATGATTAGTTTCCTAAGTACTTCATTCATGGTTTTTGGAAGTGTTTTTGTGTTGTTTATACTGGCAACATGCTCATGGATGGATTGGAGAATTTTTAGAGTTGAGAGAAGATGTAAACGAATGAAGTTCTGATGAGTTAAAGTGTATCACGACGTGAAGGGCACCGTTGCGCCGTGATGGGAGTGTTGCAGATGAAGAGTGTTGAACCCGGTTAATTGTATTTCTGAGTAAAGGGTATTTCCGAGTCTCACATCGGATTACAACACCTTGTAATCTTTATCTATCTATTTATAAAAGAATGTCTCTGCCTCACCTTGAGGTAAGGGGAATTAACCTTCTGCATGGCACCAAAGGGAAATTTCGAATAAATTTTCCTCCCTCCCTGTGCGATATCCCCGTCCGCCCTCCTCGGCGTGTTCCTGCCTGCCTTCGTCACGGTCTCCCGACCCCCCGCCCCTGTCGCGGTCTCCCGACCACCCTGTCCCCGTCGCGGTCTCCTGGCCCCCGCTCTTTTCGGCGCTTCCCGGTCCTCCTCCGTCGCGGTCTCCCAGCCCCCACCCTCCTCGGCGATTTCCGGCCCGCCTCCGTCGCGGTCTCCCGACCCCCGCCCTCCTCGGCGCTTCTCGACCCGCCTCCCTCGCGGTCTCCCAGCCCCCGCCTCGTGATCTCCTGGCCCCGTCTCCGTTGGGTCTCCCGACCCTGCCCTCCTCGGCGCTTCTCGGCCCGCCCTCCTTTACGGACTCCCGGCCCCGCCTCCTCCTCGGCGACTCCTGGCCCGCCCTCCCTTGGCGTTTCCCGACCCACCCTCCTCGGTGTCTCCCGACTTCACCACCCTCGACGACTCCCGACCCCCGCCTCCCTTGCGGTTTCACGGACCCGCCTCCCCGCATCCCCGTGTCTCTCCCCGCGCCGCACCCCCTTCCTTGCCTGTTGCTCCCGCTGTGCACGGCTCCTCCCTGCGCGCAACTCCCACACTGCGGAACTCTCCCCGCCGCGCCTCTCTTTCTCGGCCCGCCTCCCAGTGCGGCTTCCCGGCCCCGCCTCTTTCCTGTGTGGATGCTCTGCCCCCCCTCCTAGGTAGCAACCGCTTGGCTTCGCCGTCGATCCCCGACGACCACCGTCACAACAACGAATCCAGCAGCATCGACACCCCCCTGCGCGCCAGACCATACGTCTGAGCAAATCCCTTTGCCACAAGTCTGGTTTTAAGGCGATGAAGAGTGCTTCCAATCCCGTCTTCCATGAACACATGAAGCATATTGAAGTGGACTGCCACTTTCTTTGCCATCACCTCGAGCAACATCATGTCAGTTTTATCCACATATTGACGACAGATGAGCTTGCCGTCATCTTCACCAAAGGCCTCCCGGGAGCTCGACTGGACTCTCTCAGTACCAAGCTGGGCATCCACAGCACCAACGACCCAGCTTGAGGGGGAGTGTGTATGGTCTTGTGTGGTGTCTTCTTTCTTTTTTGCGGGACTCTTGGTCCAATCTATCTTGTGCGAGCTTGAGGAGGAGTGTTGAACCCGAAATGGCTTCACGATGCAAAGGAGTTGTTCACGCCACAATCCGATTTAGTTTCCATATCCATCAGTTTTGAGCATGGATTTGAGTATTACATCGCAAGAATGGTCTTCACGCCGCAATGCATGTCTAGCCTATAAATTGTAGGGTGTCTAACCGAACAAAGTTCACGTGACTATAACGAAACTTTGATTCACCCCATTCATGTCATTGAGAAATCTGATGTGGAATCGTCGGGAGACACAACGACAGAAAATGGGAAAAAACGAAAGAAAGAAAGCAGAGGACACAACGATTTACGTGGTTCGGGAAAAATCCCTACGTCCACAGGAGAGGCAGAAATTCACTATTTGGGAGCACAAATTACAGAGGGTTTTTGCAGTGGTAAAACCCTAGCCCGAAATGGGCTACATATGAAGAAGATGGTCCACTGTTCCGAATAGTAGTCCGCGTTGCAACAGTGATCGACGACTCACTTTGTCAAAAGTGCTACAGTGTCTGCCGGCTGGAAGTCAAAAGCAATACAGTGAAGTTGACCCCCAAAGTCCGCACCGCTAAGTTGCCCCCTGCAACCCCCAACGAGCTCACCGCGGAGCTCGACCCGCGACAGTTGCGGGCCACAAGCATTCGGCCCAACCGGATTGGGCAACACCAATCCAACAAAATCCATGGAGGGTTTGACTGAGGTTTGAGCATAAGAATATGGGTGTACATGAGATCCAAATTCTTGTGGCACTTGTGGTCTGGGAAGTGAAAATCGTTCGGCTCGTTGATGCTTTTCGTTCTTTCTTGTACCTGGGAGTTCAGGGCTCTCTCTCTCTGTTCCTTTTCTTATCGGCAATAAAATAGGAATGTGGGTAGTGGGATTGCAAGCATTTTACATCTGGGATGAGCCACTTGTTAGAGTTGGTGAACCTTGTATTCGCCTTTGTGTCGAGTGTGTTGACATGATGTAGGTATTCCCACGGATCTGAGTGTGTTGACATGATGTAGGTATTCCCACGGATCTGATTTGTTTTTTATTGATTATATCTTTGATCAACGAGATCTATGTAGTCCATGAACAATGTCAACAATAAAGGAGTTCATATGTTCGATGTCAAGAGATTCCATTTGTGGAGAGAGGATGGTTTCATATCTTTTATCGCTTGGCTTGGATGTCCTTGACATCACCGAGAATAGTTCATCTTCCCGAAGTCTGGACAACCTATACACTACTTGACAAGAAGGATATTGAAGCTCACTGGAGAGCATGCAACGTGTTACTTTCATCCCTCTTGGAGAAGGAATTGACACGAGACATGGGGTTAAAAACCAAGAATGGAATATGGAGGAAACTTCATGATATCTAGAGGGAGATAATAAAGTGAAAGAGTCATGGTTACAAACATGCCTGGTCAATTTTTGGATGAGAGAATATAAAATGGTGGACGAGTTCTTTGCTCTCGTGAACAAAATTGTAAGATTGATTTGAAGCTATGAAGAGATTCTTGATGATTCTACTGTAGTGAGTAGGTTGATGAGAATCCTGCTGGATTAATTGGATGCGAAACTTTCTGTCCTTGAAAACCAAGACTTGGATGAGTGGACAATTGATAAACTCAACAATGTTTTGATTGCTTGCTAGATGATGAGAGGGCCTGCCTTAGGCAAATATCCGGAGATGACTTTTAAAGCTGCAAATGGTTCTAAACATCTTGAGTCTAAAAAGTCCCATTAGGAATAAACCGATGTTGAGGATGATGTAATGGATTTCAGTGACTTATATATCGCTATTCTCAAAAGGCATGCAACGAGGCAAAGGTAAATACAAAAGGTAAACTTCCATTTAACTGTTTCAATTGTGGAGATATTGGACACTTTTCAGCAAAAAATTCCTTGAGTGGAGGAGAAGGGAGTAGTGAAGAGTAGGGCTGTAAACGAGCTCGTGGTGCTCACAAGCTACTCGCGTGGGACTCAACACTAATGACACATTTCACAAAGACAAAATGGTGAATAAGAATCGCAAGCCATTGGAGATCAAGACGAAGAAATCTCTTGAGTTGGTGCACTTGGGTGTGTGTGGACCAATGCGCTTGAAGTCATCCAATGAACATAAGTATTTTATGACTTTTGTTGATGATTTCACCTGTATGACTTATTTCTATTTTATGCCAAGTAAATCACAAGCTCTTGAGAGATTCAAACACTCCCAGAGAAATTTTGAGAATAAAATAGGACGTGCTATCAAAATATTTCGAACCGACAATGGTTTTGAATACAAGAATGAAGATTTCGAGGCATATTTTGAAAAACATGTAATAAGGCATGGATATAGTGCCCCATACAAATCCTTGCAAAATGGAGTAGCTGAGCGGAAGAACCAAAGTTTGATGGCATGGGGAGAACCATGTTATTGGAGCATGGCACTTCGAAAATCTTTTGCAGACAAGCCACAACTGCGGGTGTCTATATTCTTAACTGATACTTACTCCTACTGTATTCGACCATAAGCCTTATAGTTATGGTTTGGCAAGAAGCCATGCTTGAGAAGCTTGAAGGTATTTGACGACCCTTGTTATATCAAGATCAAACGTAAGCATTTGGACAAGTTCGACGAGAGTGCCCATGAAAACATACTTCTTTGATACATACTCGGTGGAAGAATTCGCTAGTGTACAACAAGAACCTGAGAAAGATTGTTGACATCTTTGATGTAATTGTGTTGGAAAATCAAAATCCTTCATAAACATCATTGCCTGTTGAGAATAACATTGATGAAGCCGTTGGAGAAGATGTTTGACTTCATGGTTGTATTCTGGATGCAGAAGCAGATTTTTGAAACTTTTACGATGATTCTGAAATATCCAACGATAAAGAAAGCCTTGAGCAAGCATGTAGAAGTTGAGAACATCCTCTGAGATAACAACAAAGGTGTTCAAACCCGGAGGAGTTGGAATTCCAATCATATCTGCTTGCTTTCTCAAGCAGAACCTGAGAGTGTTGAAGTAGCCTTTTAACATGAGGATTGAATAACAACAATGGAAGACGAGTTTAATCAAATTGAGGACACTTGGGATTTGATGCCACATCCCAAAGACAAGAATGTGATTGGGACGAAGTGAGTTTTCATGAGAAAGGAGAAGTAGCACAGAACAAAGCTCTCGTTTTTTTTATAAGAAATACTCTCAAATTTAGGGTATAGATTTCAATGAAACGTTTGCTCCAGTTGCAAGGCTTGAAACAATTCGAATCTTGCTTGAGATATGAGCTCGATAGAATTATAAAGTTTTCCAAATGGAAGTGAAGTCGGCGTTTCTCAATGTATTCTGGATGCACAAGCAGATTTTTGAAACTTTTTTGACGATTCTGAAATATCCAACGATAAAGAAAGCCTTGAGCAAGCATGTAGAAGTTGAGAACATCCTCTGAGATAACAACAAAGGTGTTCAAAACCCGGGGAGGAGTAGGAATTCCAATCATATCTGCTTGCTTTCTCAAGCAGAACCTGAGAGTGTTGAAGAAGCCTTTTAACATGAGGATTGAATAACAATGGAAGAAGAGTTTAATCAAATTGAGGACACTTGGGATTTGATGCCACATCCCAAAGACAAGAATGTGATTGGGATGAAGTGAGTTTTCATGAGAAAGGAGAAGTAGCACAGAACAAAGCTCTCGTTTTTTTATGAGAAATACTCTCAAATTTAGGGTATAGATTTCAATGAAACGTTTGCTCCAGTTGCAAGGCTTGAAACGATTCGAATCTTGCTTGAGATATGAGCTCGATAGAATTATAAAGTTTTCCAAATGGAAGTGAAGTCGGCGTTTCTCAATGTATTCTGGATGCACAAGCAGATTTTTGAAACTTTTATGACGATTCTGAAATATCCAACGATAAAGAAAGCCTTGAGCAAGCATGTAGAAGTTGAGAACATCCTCTGAGATAACAACAAAGGTGTTCAAAACCCGGGGAGGAGTAGGAATTCCAATCATATCTGCTTGCTTTCTCAAGCAGAACCTGAGAGTGTTGAAGAAGCCTTTTAACATGAGGATTGAATAATGTAGGAGAATAAAATGAGGTACCCAAACCCCCAAGTTCATCTCTAAAGGAGCCCTTGGGGTGTATTTATAATGAATATTAAAAACCACACCGGATCTCAAGTCCGATGTGGGATGCAGACTCCAACACTCCCCCTCAAGCTAGGTGTACCTAGCTTGGACACATAATGAAAAGAAAACAACAAAACAGACGCTAACACTCCCCCTCAAGCTGGACATGCCCAGCTTGATGACAAAACAAGACGAAATAAAATATTAAGCTGCTGCTGCTCCCCCTCACGATCAAAGCTCCCCCGCAGGATGATGGATGGATGATGTCGCGGACGCAACAGATGAACCACTCAGACCGACCGGTTGACGGAGCGTCAGGAATGCCGCACTAGTGGGGCCGGTCGATGAAACGCCGGGAAATCCAAACTAGCACCGGGAAAACCGCACTTGCGGGGCCGGCGACGGGAGGCGGGGATTCCGCAGAAGTGTTGCGGGGTCTGGTGGCGCCAAATGGCCCGGTCCGAGTCTGGCAAAGTGTTGCGCCACGGTGGAGGAAGCGCACGGGCGTGCCGATGGACAGAGATGCGGCTGCCGAAAAGATGCCGGGAGATGCCAACGAGGCGGGGATTCCGCAGGAGGTGCCGAAAGGGAGCGGATGAATCCAGTCGGAGGGAGGGCCGCCTTGCAGGAGGAGGCCGACAAGGAGGCAGGAGGCCGGGAGACGGCGCTGGAAGCCAGAGGAGGCCGGCTGTCGGAGGCGCCGACAGGGTGGGGAGACCGGCTGAAAAGGGAGGCGACGGTGCATCGGGATTGCAGCGGAGGTGCACGGGGACGGATCTGGCCGGAACTGGCCGAAAATCGCCAGATCTGGCCGGAGTAGCCTGGATCAGGCCGGAGCCGCCGGAGCTGTCCGGATCTGGCCGGAAATCTCCGGATCTGGCCGGATTCGGCCGGAGCTGTCCGGATCTGGCCGGAGATCACCGGATCTGGCCGGATTCGGTCGGAACTGTCCGGATCTGGCCGGAGATCACCGGATCTGGCCGGATTCGGTCGGAACTGTCCGGATCTGGCCGGAGATCACCGGATCTGGCCGGATTCGGCCGAAGCTGTCCGGATCTGGCCGGAACTCTCCGGATCTGGCCGAAAAATCCGGGAAGGGCGGAGAGACCGGGGAGAGACCCGCGGAGGGGCCCGCGGCCGGAGAGACCGGGGAGCCGGGAGCCGCGCCAGGCAGGATGGCCGGTTGTCGATCCGCAGGGGCGAGGCCGAGGGCAAGGCGTCGGGGCGAGGGCGCTGCGGCGCGAAGGGAGGGCCGCCGTGAGGGAGTGCCGCCGGGAATGGCCGCAGTGAAGGAGGCGGCGGGAGGGAGTCGTCGGGATGGGGTCGGCCGTGCGGGAGGAGGAAGCCGCCTGGCGCCGGGCCGTGCTGCGCGCACAGGAGGAAGGGCCGTGGGAGGGATGGGAGCCGCGGGGCGGAGCGAAGCCGTCGGGGAGGAGAGCCGGGCCGAGGCTGAGGGGGAAACGGGGAGCAACGGGAGGGCGACGCGGGGAGCCGGGAAGCCGGGAGCCGCGTCTGGAGAGAGGGCCGCCGGACAGGGGGGGTGACTGCTCGGGAGGGAGGGGAGGGGCGACGGCAGAGCTGGCCATGGAGGCCGCCGCCCCCCCCCCCCTTACGGTTAAAACGTACGTAAACCCTAGAGCAGAATAAAAGAAAGATGGAAGGGAGGGGGTCGGGTTTAGCGAACCTCCTCTGATACCATGTAGAGGAATAAAAAGAGAGAAACCCGAACCCCCAAGATGTCTCTCTAAAGGAGCCCTTGGGGTGTATTTATAATGAATATTAAAAAACCACACCGGACCTCAAGTCCGATGTGGGATGCAGACTCCAACAAATAACAATGGAAGAAGAGTTTAATCAAATTGAGGACACTTGGGATTTGATGCCACATCCCAAAGACAAGAATGTGATTGGGACGAAGTGAGTTTTCATGAGAAAGGAGAAGTAACACAGAACAAAGCTCTCGTTTTTTTTATAAGAAACTCTCAAATTTAGGGTATAGATTTCAATGAAACGTTTGCTCCAGTTGCAAGGCTTGAAACGATTCGAATCTTGCTTGAGATATGAGCTCGATAGAATTATAAACTTTTCCAAATGGAAGTGAAGTCAGCGTTTCTCAATGGTTTACTTGAGGAAGATGTCTACATTGAACAACCTGAAGAGTTTATTCTTAACTGAGATATGGGGGATTAAAAGTCTACTTCCAAAGGTGCATTCTTTATTAGAGGAAGATGCGTTGCATGACACTGAAGGTTCCGGGCGCAACCGAAGCGTGTGATGGGTCGTGCCCACCATTGATTTTTGTCATGATCGATGATTAATTTGAGATTTACACGGCGATAAACTTCGTGATCAACGAAATTGAATAAAAGATTATAGACAATTGATAAAAATCGGAATCGAAGCGCAGGATCATCACATATTATTTATAATTAATTTAAGCAATTAAAGAATTACCTTCTGAGAAATTATTTATTCGCTGATGGATTTGACAATGGATCTACGTCGTTCTATCGTTGCGTTGTAGGAATCAAGAATAGATTTCCTCTAGTGCTGATGCACATGTGTTCCACAAATCTCCGAACGTCGTTGTAGGAATTTCTGGGTGCCAGCACGGTGGATCCTATCGCTTGCGTCGTTCGCCTTTGATCGCGCCCTGAGAATTGCTTCCAAAAGATTCTTCTTAATCTCTCTAGACTCGAGAGTGGAAGGTGGAGGAAGATCGCTCTCCTGACTTGAGAGCCTTCTTGGAGAAGGGAGCTCTCAAGGGCTTCGAGATGATTCTCCGGATTTCGTTGTGCACAACAAATGAAATGAATTAACTCTCTCTCTCTCTCTCTCTATATATATATATATATTATTTATCACTGGACCTTTAAACTCGGCCCGTCATTTCTCCACAATATTTATCGAGCCTTGAATAATGACGATTTATTTAATAAATAAATATCACTGTATTATTTGCTAATAAATAAATAAATATTATATTCACTAAATAGTAAATAAATATTTATTAAATATTCCGATAACATAATATTATGGTGACGAAATATATGCGATCAAGCAAACATGAATAATTATTAAACCTCGTGCGGGAATAATATTATTCAACTTGTTAAAATAATAAATAAATATAATATATTATTTAATTGAGATTCTAGATACACTTAGTGTGCGTTCCTCTAGGCCTCTTTCTCAGTGGTATTAGTCGAAACAACGTAAAGTCCAAGGTTAGCGTCTAGCATGTTCCTCTTTCTCAGTGGTATTAGTCGAAACAACCCAAAGTTTATGGTTAGCGTCTAGCAACATGCCAAGGCACCCATAGAGAAAGAAGTTAATGGCACAATGACATAATATCTCATATAGACGCTTACTGTGTAATATAATTTCTTTATTGCAATATCTCTAATCAAGCAGGTTGCATACTGGTGCCATCAACCTATGTGCTCAATGTCTCTTTCTTTGACTTTTCGGAAATCGAACTTGCCGACACCATGTTCATGGATTTATTTAGGCTATATCATTTCCATCAAAGGGACTGAGATAACAATTTCTGTTAAAGAATAGAAGAAACAAATCCTTTCTCACATTACTCATTAATGAAATATTACTTGTGTCGCTCCCAACGTATCCTACCTCGCCGCGAACATATGTCTTCACGGTTTTTGTCAATACATCAAAGTACGTGACTTATAATACTCATTAATAATAATCTTATAGTTTAAGGATCAATAAACGCGTCCGCAAATAGGAACATCCAATGACACATATAAATGTGGATTTTCTACTGACGGGTCTCGTTCTCATAATATCTGATAAGAACCATGGCCAGAAACTGCACTTTAATATTTCCTGAGGAAGAAAAGAAGGGTACAACAAGGCAGTTGACACTTACAACAGCAGAATATACCTAGGTAAGCCGAAGCCCCACCTAGTCCATGCCCCCTAGCCGAAGTACCAAGTACTTTTCCCCCCTGGAAAACTACACCCCTGTGCTATTTATAGGATATTCTGGGGAATCTTCTACAGCTGGATGACAAACTCTCCAGATCCTAACAGACAGCTGGGACCACCACAACACAAAACAGAAAAGGGGACCACATGGTGGGTCATCTAACTGACTCCCTGTGGAAACCCAATAAACCCACGGCTAAACTGCCAGTGGAGACCGCTTACCCCTCAGGGTTGCAGGAAGGAAATTGATTCTGAAGGATGTAATCGTCCAACCATGTGGCGTCTACTGTGGGGTGATTCTTCCATTTGATAAAGCTTTGGGGTGTAGGCGCACTGGTGGAAGAAGAAGAATGGTTGGCCAGAATCTATTCCTGTTCGAGGACAGGGGTGGTATCGGCGTTTAGAGCAGGTGGTATGGGCTGCTGCATGGGGTGATCTCCAAGACTTTCTTCAACTGGGAGATGTGAAAAACGGGGTGGATGCGGCCTTCAGGTGGTAAATCGAGGAGGTAAGCCATGCTGCCAACCCGACGGAGGATCTGAAAAGGGCCGTAAAATCTAGGAGACATTTTTTGGTGGATCCGATGAGCCACAAATTGTTGACAATGGGGCCGGAGTTTGAAGTAAATGGTATCACCCGACTGGAAAGAAATGTCCCGACAGTGCTTTGTCCGCTTGATTTTTAATGTAACTATGGGCCTGAGAAAGATGACGGGGAAGCTGTTGGAGGGCTGTTTGACGATCAGATAGACCTGGATTTCGGAAGGCAGCCCGGTTACGAGGGCAGGGGGAGGGCGGCCATAAACAGCTCCAAAAGGTGTTGTTTGAATAGAGGAATGCCATGTGGTGTTGTACCAAAGTTCAGCCTAAGGAGCCAAAAGGACCAGTTTTTGGGGTGCTCACCAACAAAGTAGCTAAGGTATGTTTCTAAGCAGCGATTGATAACCTCGGTCTGACCATCAGATTGCAGGTGGTAAGAGGAGCTCATTTGTAGTTTGGTACCCTGCAGCCGGAAGAGTTGCATCCAGAAGTGACTGACAAATATCGGATCACGGTCACTGACAAGTGTCTTGGGGATGCTGTGTAGGCGAACGACCTCTTTGGAAAATAATTCGTCAATGATTGTTGCTGAAAAATGTTGCTTTAACGGAATAAAATGAGCGTACTTTGAGAGTCTATCAACAACCTCCATGATGACATCATAGCTCTTGGATATGGGTAAGCTGGTGATGAAGTCGGTAGAGAGGTCCTCCCAAATGGCTTTCGGGATAGGAAGCGGTTGGAGATGTCATGGGTCCTCTGGAGGGTATAGAGTTGCTGGCCGATGGAAAACTTCATGGTCATTGTCTGCCAGTTGGTGGGGACGTCACCCAATGTCCGCAACCATGCTATGTCGAGAATGAAATCAAGCCCCCCGATATCTAAGACATGAGCGTCAATGGTGCGATGATAAGAGCCCAATGCTAACTGGAGGTGCTGACAAAGTCCTGTAGTAGAGAATAAATGACCGTCGTCTAGTTTAACGGGTCTTATAATGTTGGATTGGACAGGAAGGCTTAGTAAGGTAACCAAGGTGGGGGAAATAAAGTTGTGGGTGACACAATTGTCAATCAGAACCAAGATGTTGGGTCGGAGAAAAACGGGAAGGATGGCAAGAGGGGGGGGTGAATTGCCTTTTAAAAAATGATTAACAAATTAAAATCAAAGTTGAAATGCAGCGGAAATAAAAGAGGCAATCACACAAGAAATTGTTAACGGAGTTCGGCCAAAACCCGGCCTACGTCTCCGCTCCCAACTAAACCGTTGAGAGATTCCTACCGCTTGCTTTTCAATGGTTTTAGCAAGAAACCCACTAGGCTTTGAGGTAGCACTAGAACCTATTACAGCTTGCTTTTGGTGGTTAAGCAAGAACCCACTTGCTTTTAATGGTTGAGCAAGAACCCACTAGCCTTCTTACAGGTGAAGGCTAGCTCACCTATGACACAAGCCTTTTAAAAGGAAAAGCTTGAAGAAACCTCTTCACACCTTAATGGTGATGTGAAACCCAAAAGAAAGGGGGATGAAGAAAGAGTTTGGGGTTTGTAGGCACAAACCCAAATTTAAAGCTCAAAATAAATAAAGCAAGAAAAACCGTAATTGAGGAAGACTTGGGCGCCAAAGTATGATGGAGTTGATGTAGCGTGCTCTCCCAAGCTTCTTGAGGTGCTCCTTGGATTGGAAATTGGTTGGAGCACTTGAGGATCCTTGAAGGTGGAGCGCCGGAGGTTCGCCAAATGTTCAACAATATGTCCGAGCGCTTGGTATATGATCCGGTTCGTGTCCGGGGCTTCCTCAGCCTTTATTTATAGGCATGGAATCCATTGGGGGCCTTCGGAGCCGTTGGAGAGGTCTTCGGAGCCGTTGGAGGCCAAAAGAGGGTTGACTGGTCAAAGCCAACGGCTAGTTTGACTGGGCTACCGGCTGGCCGGTGCAGGGCCACCGGCTGGCCGGTGCCTTGGATGTTGAGAAGGCCTTCTGCCCAGGCAGCACCGGCTGACCGGTGCCAGAGCCACCGGCTGGCCGGTGGGCAGACAGTAGCAATCACTGTTGCATCAGGTTGCCACCGGCTGGCCGGTGACAGAGCCACCGGCTGACCGGTGGAACCTGGCAGTGGGCAATGCCTCTGCCAGGTCCACCGGCTGGCCGGTGCTATCACACCGGTTGGCCGGTGGACTGAATTTCAGTCCACTTCTTGTCCATTCTTGGGCCAATCCTTTGACAATCTTTTGCCTATCATTCACAAACACTTCAAACAAAATTAGACAAAAAATAAGGTGATTGTGATCATGAAAATCAAACAACGATGGGAACGAGAGGTACAACACAAGAGGGGAACACCGCTGAGCGTGCCTTCCACTTTCATGGCTGAAAATACAACAGACTGCTGGTGGGGAAGGAAATAAGTAGTGGTATAAAAATCCAGGACCAAACATTCTGCAGGAGCAGGTGGAGAATCGTCTTGGGGGTTCGCAGGTGCTGGTGGGGTGGGAGTGTTAGCAGGTGGAGTGTCTTCATCATCGCCCAATAGGATTACCCGTAGTTTCGAATCTGGACATTTGTCCATAGGGGTGAACTACTTAGCACATTTGAAGCAGAGACCCTTTTTGTGCCGGTTCTCCCATTCGTGAGGAGTCAAGTGGCGAACGCCCCTTCTAGCTCGGGAGAGGTGGTGGAGAGGCTCCGTGGCTGGATTCCTTGGTTGCATCATAAGCTGCTATATTCTCGGACTCCGCTGTAGAATCAGTGACAACTGACTGCTTTGAACTCTTACAGCTCACAGCTCCTCCGTTGAGACAGAAAACATATTTTGACTGTGACTTCATATCATTATGATATGTTTGAAAACTAGCATCAGTATAACCCCTGATGACTAGCTTCTCGTCTCCTCCATACACCAGGAACATATCCGTAGTTCTTCTTAGATACCTAAGGATAGCCTTAACAGTAGATCCATGCTGTTCCCCTGGATCAACTTGATATCTACCTACCATGCTTAATGCATAGGCAACATCAAGTCTAGTACATAACATGACATACATGATTGATTCTATCGTTGAAGCGTATGAGTTCTTACTCATTCTCTATTTCTCATGTTGTGTCTAAGGACACATTTTCTTAAAAAGATGCATACCATGTGACACTACAATCAATCCCCTCTTGGATTGTTCCATACTAAATCTCTTCGGTATCTAGTTAATGTATGTACTTTGACTTAGTCCAAGCAGCCTCTTGGATCTATCATGAATGATCTTGATCCCTAGAATATAGGCCGCTTCACCTAAGTTCTTCCTGGAGAAACACTTGTTTAACCGGTCCTTAACAAATTGTAAGACTGGTATGTCGTTTCCAGTAAGTAATATGTCATCAACATATATTGCTAGGATAACGACCATATTCTCACTAAACCTCTTGTAAACACACGACTCACATTTGTTCTTAATGAAACCAAATTCTTTTATAGTTTAATCGAATCTAATGTTCCATGACCTAAATGCTTACTTCAATCTATAAATGGATCTTTGCAACTTGCAAATCTTTTTGGCATCACTTGGAGTCACAAACCCTTCTGGTTGTGTCATATAGACATCTTCCTGAAGGTTCCCATTAAGGAAAGAAGTTTTGACGTCCATTTGCCAAATTTCATATTCATGATAAGCTGCTATACCAAGTAGAATTCTGATGGATTTAAACATGACAACTGGTGAAAATGTCTCATTGTAGTTAATTCCTTGACACTGGTTAAACCCTTTAGCCACTAGGCTTGCTTTATTGGTATTTACTTTACCTTCCATGTCCAGTTTTTTCTTGAATACCCATTTACACCCTATGGGCTTTACATCAACTGACGCATCGAGCATAACTCAGACTTGGTTCCGATACATGAAATCTATTTCAGAATTCATGTCTTCTTGCCATCTTGCATCTTTTGAGCTCTCTACCGCCTCTTTGTAGGAGAGAGGTTCATCATTGTCAACCAATAATGAGTCACCTCCAAGTCCTTTGAGAAATTCAAAGTATTCTTGACATAGCCATATCTACTCAAGTCATCAGTAAAAGTTATGAATTAAGAATATTTAGCTATAGCTTCTATTGAAAATGGACCACACACATCGGTGTGTACCAATCCTAAAAGCTCTGTGACCCTTTCACCCTGACCATCGAATGGCGGTTTGGTAATTTTTTCTTGTAAACAAGCATGTCATATTTCAAGTGGTTGTAGTTAGTTTAGAAGAGTCTAAATAACCATCTTGACAGAGCTTTGTCAAATGCTTCTCATTTACATTACTAAGACAGTAATGCTATAACTAAGTGTTATATGAGCCGTGTGGACATGATTTGTTATCTGTTGCCAAAACTTGGTTTTCTTTAATTTAATAATTAAAGATCGTTATTTAAATTCGTCATACCATAACATATGTTGTCTTTATAAAAAAAACTTTTATTTCCAAACTTGTAAATAAAACCATCTGCATCTAGCCATGACAAAAATTATGTTCTTGGTAACACTTGGTACATAATAACAATCTCTTAAAACCAATATCATTTCCGTTGGCAATGAAAGGTGGTAGGTAGTCAACAATGACTAGAGCGGCCAACCTTGCACCATTGACAGTTAACAAATCCACCTCTCCTCTAGCAATCTTTCGGAATCTACTTGATTCTTGCATTTGGATACATATGTGAGCACCACAAGTTGTATCTAATACCCAATGTGTAGATATTGAAAGATTACACTCGATAACGAATGCACCTCTAGCTTCCCCTTGCTTCTGAGTGCGGTTCCTCTTCTAGCGGCCTTGCTTGCCACATGCAAAACATGCTGCCTCCTTTTCCTTTCTCTGTCTCTGGATCTTCCTCTTCTTGGAAGGACGATGCTCGGGAGCTTTAGACTTGTTAAAAGTCTTGGGCCCCTTCGCCTTGTTTTTCTTTTTTCTTATTCACCATAAGGACTGCGGGTTTGTCACACCCCATGTTCTTATTCACTTGGAGAATCAGACCAAGAAGTTCTGAAAGACTCTTCTCGTTATTGCTCATGTTATAATTAACAATAAAACTGGAGAATGTCTTGGGTAGTGAGGGAAGTATGAGATCTGTGCGCAACTCATTTGATAATTTAATCCTTAGGATTTCTTAGCGTTCAATGTAGCCAATAAGCTTGACTACATGAGGTCCAGCTGGCGCAAACTCTCCAAGCTTAGTTGTAAACAGAGCATTAGAGATCTCGTATCTCTCTTGTCTCGCCTTCTCTTGATAGAGATTCCGAAGGTGAGACATCATGATATACGCATCCATCTCCTCATGTTGCTTCAAAAGCTCATTGGTCATGTATGATAGCATGAAACATTGAACATATGAAACAGCATTCAAATGTTTCTCGTAAAGAGATAACTCTTCCTCACTAGCTTTATTACCAAGCGCATCAAAAATAGGTTCTTCCAGCATATACAATTTCCTTTCATAGCGTAGGATAACGCGTAAGTGTCTGCCATTTTTGGAAATTTGTGCCGGTGAGAAGGTTATCTTTCTCAAGTATGGATCGCAGTGATATGTTTGAAGTCATTTTATTGATGTTTTTATAAATAAGACGAGCAGAGTTTTAATACTTTGTCTGATAAAATTTAGACAAATAAATAAATATTATATTTATTAATCTCCTATTTTATTGAAACCCAATAGTCTTCACCATTGGCTTTGAAGTATCCTGTTGCTTGGACATTTTAGTGGCAAAGATCCATATTCCTCTTCTCATCACCCAAACATTGGCTAGTCAAGCAATTTGAAAGGTTTTAGGTAGTTGTTCTAAATGTCAATTGCATTAACTCACAGTTCCTTGATTTGTTGAGTGGACTCCTCAATCCTGAAATACTTAAATTGGATTTTCTTAACCCTTTTCTCTCAGTTACTCTAAGTCTTGCTTTGACAGTCAACCTTTGATGTGAACTAAGTTAAGTCAACCCAAAATTTCAAGTTATAATTCCCCAATAACTGAAAGCGTCCCAACTTTGGTTTTCAAACACTTTGAACTATGGTTCGAGTTTTAACCGAAGTAGTGGAGACTATACCAACTTAATGTATATAATTGAGGGATTTTATCTTTTATGTGTAAATTGTCAATTATTATCTTTATTAAATGATTGTTAATATTAAGTGGATTTATTTAAGTGATTAATCATGTCTTAGATAATATTTATGCATATGCCAATTTATTCTAGTTCTATCTTGCTTGCTTGTTAATTCATTAATTCATGTGATCACGACAAAACATCCATAATGAAATAACCATGCAACTTGAGAGAAATAAAATAATAGTGGTATGATCATGAGCTTTTACTAATGGTTAGTTTATCTAGCGGATGATAAACTAACCGTCGATCTAGGTGAAAAAACACCTTGAACCAATTAAGGTTCGTGTTGCAGCTTTTCACCTGTCTACCTATGTATCTCTCTTGGATTGGTTTCGCCTTGGCTCCAAACTTGAACCGCCTCCACTAGCTTGTGAGCTTTATCCATTACATATGCTTTTAGTCACATGCAGGTGAGGGGAACCAAAAGATTGGTTAAGGGATTTACATAAAAGAAGTAATGGGCACACGGACCCTTACATAATGAGATGAGAGATGACAGTGCCTCTCAAGTTCCTTCTCCCTTCTATTCTTCTTCTCCTCCTTTCCCTGCTTGCAAGTCTGGTTCTGCACTTCTTTTATATTCAAGCAGTCCACCCAAAGTGGATAGTTAGCTTGAGGGGTTCTGACGTTTACAGTTAGCTCGAGGGGTTTGGCCTTCTGGCTTGGGTGGACAGCTGGGTGGTTTGTTTGGAATCTCTCGTGGGAACTAGGGTGGAGGAGGCTGTTAAAGTGTGTGGGGGTGGGGAGGGGGACATTGAGAGATTATTCTGTTGGGGTTCAGCCTTTTGGCTTGGGTGAGAGAGTTGCAGTGCCTCTCAAGTTCCTTCTCTCTTCTCCCATTCTTCTTCTCTTCCTCCTCCTTTCCCCGCTTGCAAGTCTGGTTCTGCACTTATTTTATATTCAAGCAGTCCACCCAAGGTGGACAGTTAGCTTGAGGGGTTCTGACATTCACAGTTAGCTCGTGGGGTTCTATCAATTGCTTTGACCTGCTGGATCACTCTCAAAGGAGGGAAGAACTGCCGGATCGCTCTCAAAGGAGGGGAGCGTTGTCGGATTTATCGGAGGAGCGCGCTTGCTGGAATTCCTCACAGAGGAAGGGATTCTTCATGGAAACATGACACCATAGCTTGGTGAAGGCGGCTCGGTTGGAGGGTGTGGACCAGTGTCTGGGGCGCGTTGAGTCGATATTTTCCGCTTTGATTGCAACAGTGGGAAATATCATGCAAATCCAATAGTGGTGAGATCGGGAATGGAAGAAACAGGCGGACTTCTGTAATTACATCACTGGTTAGGTGCGCTGCTTGGAAATGTCGCCACTACGGGCTAATGAGTGTCGGCCGGTGACTATGGATTGATCGGGCATGCATTTTTTTTGGAATGGTGAGAAGGAGAAACAGTGCAACAAATGATCGGGCCGTCTGACTCGATCAATTTCGCATGTGAGCAGATACTCGTCACCATGTGTGTTGAGTTACCAGTGTTTGATGGCTCCGAGCCAAGGGGATGGATCACTCGAGCGAAGTTTTATATTCAGATTTATCAGACACCCGAGGAGTTGAAGCTCTTGCTTGTTTAGGTTAGTATGGAAGGGACCGCCATCCACCGGTTTAATACACTTTTAGAAGTCCATCTGAACTTAACATGGCAGGTGTTTTAATGAAGAACTCATGGAGTGCTTTGTTGGATTGGAAATTCAAGATCCACCTGGGGAGAAAAGGTTTCAGCAGAGTGGATCAACATGCGAAAACATTGAGCAAGGGGGTGGTTTTGGTGTGTGAACTAGAGGGGTGAGCGATTGGGAGATGCAGGAGTGGCATGCGACTGGGATGACGAATGCTGCTGGCATTGTTGGAACCTGAGTCTGTTCGCTCGGGGAGTGGAATTACCGGTTTTCAATAGGAAGGATCTTTGGGGATGACTCGCATGCTCTGAACTTTATTTCCGCATTCAGCAGATTCCTTAAGGATCGAGGGTACCTCTTATACAGGTAAGTATGGAGGGAGATTGTTCATCATTGTGATGGAGGTCCATCCAGTCTTATCATGGCCAGTGTTTAAAGAAGATCTCATAGAACGCTTGGGTGGAGTGGAAATTCAAAATCTGCTTGAGGAGATGGAGATTCAGCAGAGGGGAACAGCTCGCAAAGACACCGAACAAAGGGGTGGTTCGGGGCCCCCTGCGAAGTTAGGCCTTCACGATGAAGGACTCTTCTTCCGCTTGTTGAGCGAGACATCAAAATATTTTTCAATTCGAGGACAGACTTGCAGATAGAATCAAAAACGGAATTGCCTTGTCAACAGGAAGCTACGACCGATAGTAATTTGACGAAACAGCTCTGAAAGATTATACAAACACATCTGGATGAATTGTCAGTGAAATTGGAAGGGAAAGGAGTGGTTGGTTGGAGTTTGCCGAGAGAGGACACTTTGCCCATTGAGATTTCAAGTACGGGAAAAGCAGAGTTAGCGTCAAGTCAGCTTAATGTTGAAAGGTTGAAAACAGAGAGGCATGCAGATCATAACATAGCTGCCAATGCTACACAACGTAAGTTCAAATTGTTGATCAAAGTAGCTACCGTCAGTGATAGTGGAACTGTAGAATTTGACTTCTGACGGACATTGAACCCCATACTAATTTTGCTCATTCTCAAGGTTTCACTGAAGATGCTGTCGATGATGAACCACTTGAATCAATAGACCTTCAGGACATATGTCCATTGCAGACAGTAATGCTTATTGTTAGTGCAGGATTATGGCCATCGTGTTAGTTTGGCCACTCATTCAAATTTCAAGGACTTTGTGTTGACTTCAGGGATGGAGTTTTACTCAATGGGTGCGAACCAATAGTTCTTGCTGACTATATGATAAATGTAAAATAGGGAAACCCACTTACCTTCAAGGTGAGGTGGGACTCTTCTTTAATAGAAGGAGAAAGCGGAATGTACAAGGGAGTATTCCGATGTGGGACTCGGAAATACCCATAATAATACAAAAGAGGGTTTAACACTCCCCCTCAAGCTGGACAGACCCAGCTTGGACAACGAGTCCCACAAAAAAGAATAAGAAGACACCACACAAGACCCATAACAAGACCCATAACTACTCCCCCTCAAGCTGGGTGTCAGATGTGGCGGATCCCCTGCTTGGAACTAAGCGAGGCAAGGCGAGCACCAGGGAGGCCTTTGGTGAAGATGTCAGCAAGCTGGTCTGCCGTCGGAATGTGGCTAAAGCTGACATGGTTGTGCTCCAGGTGGTGGCGAAGAAAGTGACAGTCCACCTCAATATGCTTCGTGCGTTCATGGAAGACGGGATTCGAAGCAATTTTAGTGGCTGCCTGATTGTCACACCATATGTGAGCAGAAGTCTGCTGAGGAAAGCCAAGCTCCTGGAGGAGTTGCCGAAGCCAAAGGATCTCGGTAGTAACGGTGGCCATGGCACGGTACTCAGACTCGGCACTGGATCGAGAGACAACCGTCTGTTTCTTGCTGCGCCAAGAAATGAGGTTGCCTGCGAAGAAAATGGCGAACCCAGAGGTAGATTTCCGAGTGGCAAGGCAACCAGCGTAATCAGCATCGCAAAAGGCCTCAATATGCTGATGAGGATGCTGGGAGTAGTGAAGACCACGGGCAGGATCCCGTTTGATGTACTTGGCGATGCGGATGACAGCATCCCACTGAGATGTGGTGGGATGCTCCATAAATTGACTCACTTTGGCGACCGCACAGGAAATGTCGGGTCGAGTCATGGTGAGATAATTGAGTTTGCCCACCAATCGACGGTACCGCTCGGGATGGGGGTATGGAGCCGAGGAGGCATAAAGAGACCGTTCGCCAGGCTCCAGAGGAGTATCGACCGCAGTGGCCTGAGTCAGCCCAGCATCCTGCAATATATCCAAAGCATACTTCCGTTGACAGAGGGAGATGGTGGCAGAGGAGTAGGAAACCTCGATGCCGAGGAAGTATGTGAGAGGACCAAGATCCTTAGTGTGGAAGTGCTGGTGAAGATGAGCCTTGAGATGGGTGATACCCACAGAGTCGCTGCCGGTGATGACGATATCATCCACATAGACGACCAATAAGATGCAGCCATGGGGAGTCGTCCTGTAGAAGACAGTGTGGTCTTTCATACTGCGGGAAAGCCCAAAGTCGCTGACGACCGTGCTAAAGCGGCCAAACCAAGCACGGGGAGACTGCTTGAGGCCGTAAAGAGAGCGGCGGAGACGGCAGACACGAGATTCAGCGCCGGCGGCACAAAATCCGGAGGGCTGCTGGAGATAGATTTCTTCCTCAAGGAAGCCATGGAGGAATGCATTCTTGACATCCAATTGATGAAGAGGCCACCGATGATGGGCGGCGAGAGAGATGAATAGCCGGACAGAGGCCATCTTGGCAACTGGGGAGAAGGTATCAAAGTAGTCAACGCCGTATGTCTGAGCAAAGCCTTTGGCCACAAGGCGGGCTTTGAGGCGATGAAGAGTACCATCAGGATTCAGCCTGACCGTGTAAATCCATTTGCTGCCCACTGCCTGTTTGCCTGCTGGAAGGGAGACAAGATCCCAAGTATGGTTTTCCTCCAGAGCCTGCAATTCATCCCGCATGGCTGCGAGCCACCCGGGGTGAGATTTGGCCTCACCAACTGTGCGAGGTATAGAAACCGTCTCCAGAGCGGACAAACCCCTGTAAGAAGATGCAAATAGAGGAGTACTTTGGCAGGAGCGAGTACCTTTCCGTAGGGCGATGGGCAAGTCCGCGGGTGGCGGAGCAGGAGCAGCGGACGAAGTGGGAGCATCAGTGTCACTGGCCGGAACGGGGAAGACAGTCGAAGGGCGGCGGGAGTAGACCTGACCAAAATGGGTGTCAACAGCGGTTGACGCCGGTGGAGGATGGAGGAGGAGAGGAGGAATATCATCGAGGACAGGGCCAGGAGGAGGAGAGGTAGGAGGAGGCAAATCTGGAAGAGGCTGGATGATGAGGGGAAGACAGTTATCAATGGCAGAGTCAGGAGGAGGAGAGGGAAAGGAGAATGGAAAACTTTCCACAAAGGAGACATCGGCGGAGATGACATACCGGCGAAGGTCCGGGGAGAAGCAGCGGTATCCGCGCTGAGTGCGGGAATAACCGAGAAATATGCAGCGGAGAGATTTGGGAGAGAGTTTGGTGCGGCCAGGGCGAGTGTCACGAACATAACACAAGCAGCCAAACACTCGAAGAGGGAGGGAATGAAGAGGGAGAGTGGGGAAAAGAGCCCGAAAGGGAGTCTCCCCCTTAAGGATAGAAGAAGGAAGACGATTGAGGAGGTAGGTAGCAGTGAGAATGACATCGCCCCAAAAGAGCAGAGGCACCTGTCGGTGGAAGAGGAGGGTACGGGCAATCTCTAGAATATGTCTGTGTTTCCGCTCGGCCACGCCGTTCTGCTGGGGTGTATCAGGACAGGAGGTCTGATGAAGGATGCCATTCTCCTGGAGAAATTGCCGAAAAGAAGTGGAGAGATACTCGCGCCCATTATCCGAGCGGAGACATTGGACCGAGATAGAAAAACGATTCTTAATTTCATGAAAAAAGGTTTGGAAGGTGGAAAACACTTCGGAGCGTTCCCGAAGAAGGTAAAGCCACGTCATTCGCGAATAGTCATCAATGAAGGAGATATAGTATTTATAGCCCAAGTGACTCGGAACGGTACACGGGCCCCAAACATCGGAATGAACCAGATCAAAGGGGTGGGAGGCCCGTGTATCCGTGCGAGGAATGTAGGAAGAGCGATGATGTTTTGCAAAAGAGCATGACTCACAATGAAAAGTAGGAGTCCTACGGAAGTCCGGAAACATCTGATGAATGGTGGATGCAGGCGGGTGCCCTAATCGGGAATGGAGATCAAGTGCCCGAGAAGAGGTAGAGGTGCAAGCAATGGGCGCGGGCCCCTCGAACATGTAGACCCCGTCTCGAAGCCGGCCTCGACCAAGTTCCCGGTTCGTAGCCTGCTCCTGAAACACAACACCAGAGGAGGTAAATATGGCCGCACAGTTATAATCCTTAGTCAGTTTACTGATGGAAAGCAGATTAAAGGGACTGCGGGGCACATGTGCCACAGAGGGTAGATGTATCGAAGGAGTCAGGGAGCATGCGCCGAAGCCTGCTATGGGGATAGTGGACCCATCAGCGACGGTGATGGCTGAAGAACCGGCATAAGGGCAATAAGACGTCAACATACCAGCATCACCGGTGAGGTGGTCGGAGGCACCGGAGTCCAGCAGCCATGCAGGGGAGCAATGGCTGACCAAGGCAGTGGGGCAAACAGTACGGGCCAGAGAAGCCGAGGAGGGAGCGGGGCGGACAGAGGCCGGTGGATCATGAGGCCGCCTGAGGTCGGCCATAGACAGGGCCAGAGACGGGAAAAGAGAGGCGACAGTCGAGGACACGTCCCGGACCGCGGGTTGTCCCTGCCGCAGGTGCTGAGATGGTCGGCCATGCAGGACCCAACATCGGGCGATCAGGTGGCCAGATGTGCCACAATGGTGACAAAAGGGACGTGGACGACGTGAAGCACGACCACGTCCCGAGAAGTCCGCCATGGAAGCGGCGGGAGCTGAGGCAGCGGGCCGGCGGGATGATCGAGCGCAGGACGTGCGCGTGCTGGAAGGGCTGCCGGAACGAGGGCGCTCTGCGGGGATGAGGGCGTGCCGCCGGGAGAAGGGCGCTCTGCCGGGAGGGTCCGTTGGGACAGAGGCCGAGGGCGAAGCGGGGCGAGTTGGAGACGCCGGGGAGCCGGGAGCGTGCGGGAGCAGCAGGAGGCGCCGGGGGAATGGAGGGCCGGCGCGATGGAGGGCTTCGCGAGCAGAGGGAGGCGCGGGAGGCGCGGGAGGCGCTGGGAGGCCGCGCAGGGCAGAGCGGCTGAGGCCGTTCCGGCGGGGCGAGCGGGTGATGGCGTCGGGAGCAGCGGGAGGCCGCCGACGGGGCGCGCGGGGGAAGGCGGCGGGAGCCGCGGGAAACCACGGGGAGGGAGCGCCGTCGGGGAGCCGTGGGGCGCGCGGGTGATGCCGCCGGAGGGGAGCGCGCAGGGCAGCCGGGAGGATGGAGCGCGCAGGGCAGCCGGGACGTCGGGGCACCGGGAGCGCGGAGCAGCGGGAGGCACGGGAGGCGCCGAAGCTGTGGGAGGCGCCGGGTGCAGCAGGAGAGCCGCCGGGAGAATGGAGGGCCGCTGGGAGGGAGCGCGGGGGCTGGGCGCGCGGACGCGACGCCGTGAGGAGGTGCGCCGGGACGGCGGGGCGAGCCGGAAGCCGGGAGAGGCCGCTGGCGTTGGGAGGGAGGGCCTGCCGGGAGGGTGCAGGCCGGAGAGGAGAGGTGCGCCGGGAGGGAGGGCCTGCCGGGAGGGATGGCCTGCCGGGACGGGCTAGGGCAGGAGGGAGAGAGGCGGAGCCGGGAGAACGCCGGGAATCCGCAAGGGAGGGAGGGTTCGGGATAAAAATCCCTCTGATACCATGTAAAATAGGGAAACCCACTTACCTTCAAGGTGAGGTGGGGCTCTTCCTTAATAGAAGGAGAAAGCGGAATGTACAAGGGAGTATTCCGATGTGGGACTCGGAAATACCCATAATAATACAAAAGAGGGTTTAACAATAAATAATAAAGGTAAGGAAATATGCCAACTTTGCTGTTTGGTGAAGCAAAAACTCTACAAATTTTTCAGTCCATCTTTGTGGGGGTTTCGGAAGAATTAGATCTGTTTGGGGACTGCAAAACCATGGATCACTGGTCGTGACCCAGTTCACAGCAGCTCCCAAGACCCCAACAAAGATGAAAGGACGGGGAGTGCTACAAGGGATTGCTTGGCATGCTTGTGTAGAAAGGGCGTACTTTAAGGGACTACAACGCGCTGCTCTATACAGAACTCAGTCTTCCTGGATCAGATCATCAGATGGCAGTGCAATTCAATGAGGAAGTCTGGCGGGCTGTTCATACTCGTGTGATCCCGCACCCTTGGCGAAGATAGAAAACGTTGGCACCCGTTTCAATCCATCAGCAGCCATCGGTGGCAGTGATTTAGTTTACATCAGTCAGCACCAATCATCGAGTTTGTCTGACTTTGAAATTTAATGCTACGTGATGGAGATGGGAGGTCAGAGAATTTTAGAAATGGAGGGGCAGCCCGGTTCTGGCCCCCTCAGATGCAAAGACTTATGTTCATTTTTAGGAGAGGTAGTGATGATTTGGAGGAGAGCCGTGCAAAGTGGGCAACAGCGGTCGAATCATTTCCTGATATGATTCATACGACATTTACTCCTATTGAGTCTCTGCTCGAGGGAACTTCCGGTTTAAAGCATGGGGCACGCACCAATGAATTCTGTCTGGAGTACAAGCTGCCTATAGAGGATCTCTTGGAGTTTCAAATGGCACGTACATGGGTCCCCAAACAAAGTAACCTCCAAGAGGAGCTGGTATTCAGCCCGATGGGTCCCAAGCACTATGCCAACTCAGATCAGTTTCTCTTCCCCAGTCTTGAGGACAAGGCTCTTCTTAAAAAGGGGGGGGGGGTGATTGAACCCGCATCTGGGGACAACTGGACAGCCTGGGAAGCAGGTTCCAAAAAGGGGCAAAAGGGCCTCTACAGGGAGAATACAGCCTGGAAAACAAGGCGGACAGCTGGGTGGTTTGTTAGGAATCCCATGTGGGAACTAGGGTGGTGGAGGAGGCTGTTAAAGTGTGTGTGTGGGGGGGGCAGTGAGAGATTATTCTGTTGGGGTTCGGCCTTTTGGCTTGGGTGAGAGAGCCGCAGTGCCTCTTGAGTTCCTCCTCCTTTCCCTGCTTGCAAGTTTGGTTCTTCATTTCTTTTATATTCAAGCTGCCCACCCAAAGTGGACAGTTAGCTTGAGGGGTTCTGACATTTACAGTTAGCTCGAGGGGTTCGGCCTTCTGGCTTGGGTGGACAGCTGGGTGGTTTGTTAGGAATCCCACGAGGGAACTAGGGTGGAGGAGGAGGCTGTTGAAGTGTGTGGGCGGGGGGGTACATTGAGAGATTATTATGTTGGGGTTCGGCTGTAACGTCCCGTGTTTTGAACTGGACAAAAAATTCTAGGGGAACTTCCTGGATCGCGCGACCCCCTCAGCCGAACCCCCCATGGCACACACCCCTCCCTCCTTCGGCCTCCTCTCCTTGGGTGATTTCTACTGGATCTCTCTTCGATTTCTCTCTGAATCTTCGAGGTAAGGTCCGTTGCTCCCTCTTCTAACCTTATTCTGGCTGATTTTGGTCTCCCCGTCGCCCTACACTATTCGGCCGAAACCCTAGGCCCTCGCTGCTGTTGCAAAATCGTCGGGAGTCACAATGACAGAAACGAGAAAACGAAAGGAAATGCAGAAGAAAGAAAACAACGAGAACCCAACGATTTACGTGGTTCGGGAATAATCCCTACGTCCACGGGAGAGGCAGAACTTCACTACTTTGGGAGCACAAAATTACAGATGATTTTTCAGTAGTAACCCTAGCCCGAAAATGAGCTATAAAATGAAGAGAAGACGATCATTGTTCTGAAAAGTAAGTCCGCGTTGCTACAGTGAACGACGACCACTTTTGTCAAAAGCGCTACTGTACTGTTGACTCCGAAGTCCGCACTGCTACAGTGCCTGTCGGTGTCGGTCGGTCAGCTTCACTACAGTGGTCAGAGATGCTATAGTGCCGAAAAAAAATGGGCCAGAGGCCTTTGCCCCCCGAACCCCCGGAGCAGGGCGCGTTGCCCCCTGCAACCCCCAACGAGCTCACCGCAGAGCTCGACCCACGACAGTTACGGGCCACAAGCATTCGGCCCAACTGGATCGGGCTACACCAATCCAACAGCTGCTAGTCGGCAGCCTCTGGCGTTTGGGGAGATGCGCTTGAGGTCATGCGACGACCGGTCCGGCTACCGGTTTAGTTGTCAGTCGGGCCGGGACGTTACATCGACGTTCTGACTTGTGCGAGAGAGCTGCAGTGCCTCTTGAGTTCCTTCTCTCTTCTCCCATTCTTCTTCTCCTCACCCTTTCCCCGCTTGCAAGTCTGGTTCTGCACTTCTTTTATATTCAAGCAGTCCTCCCAAAGTGGACAGTTAGCCTGAGGGGTTCTGACATTTACAGTTAGCGCGAGGGGTTCTATCACATACACACTAACTGGCGACGGGAAATCATTGCTTGAGAGTTGGTGCTTTTGGTCAACCGCTGATTCACCCTCCCTCTCAGTGGTGGTTTACTCTCTCCTGGGCCTATCAAATTTTCTGAATGGATTTATGACATATTGAACAGTATGAAAACTTTAAACTGTTCGCTTCGATGATGATTGGGTGCGTCCAATGCTGTTTAAAACCCGCTAATCAACTTCTAAGTGTTAGATTTGTTTGATCTTTAAAACCTGCTAATCAACTTCTAAGTGTTAGATTTGTTTGATAACACGTTGTAGGACCTACATTGATGGTCTGCTTCATGTTTCAAGGGAATGAAAATTCTGAAAAGGCATCAAATAGTGCCTTGCTGTTTTTTAGAAGCTTGCTTCCGGTGTCATCTTCATCTCATTTTTAACCGTATGATACTGGTGGTTTTAAATTGAATATGGATAATTGTTGCAGTTTGGCTCTTGTGTGTGTGTGTGTGTGTGGACATATGTGTCTACTGTGATCTATGTACTGCACGTTCACTCTGGTAGTTCTTGCATATTATTCAATGTTTTTAAAACCGACTGGACCGGACATTGAACCAGTTGACCATTTGTTCAATTTTCAATGGTGCAATCATGGTTTAACCTTGATTTTCCATATTATAAAATTCAATTCCACCACTTCCAGTCCACAATATGGACTGGACCGGACCGGACATTGAACCAGTTGACCATTTTTTTTTATAATATTTGATTAAATTATTATATTCTTCTCCTTCATGATTTCTGATGCCATTTGTTCCATCAGTCAAACCAGTTGAGCCATCAGTTTCAACGGTTCCGAACCACTTTTACAGGTTTCCTTTTTTTTTTGTTGGTTCCCTCATAAGCCCTAAGGATCTGTTTGATAGCACTTATATAAAAGTGTTTATAACACTTATCATTTATGATAATTAGTTTGAAAAAATAAGCGGCGTGTTCTTTTCTTAAAAAATTATTGCGCTTAAATTCCAGAAGAAAACTGCTTTTTTAATTAATGTCGAAACACTTATACAAAAGCATTTATGATATGTGATAAGTGCTATAAGCAGTTTTCAATTAGTGCCGCCAAATGAAGCCTAACCAGTTCTGGGACTGGTTCACCGGATTTCCAGTTGAGCCAGCTGATTGGGTCCTGCTTTGATAACTGTGATATTGTTACTTCTTGAAGGGTAAAGCTGCACATGATAAATGGACCTTTCATGTCTCTTGTAATGCAGAGAGCCTCGTTGGCTTTTGGGCCTTCCATTGACAGTTTAGCCTTTTCAGGGTCTGATCAGTGAATTATTGCTGCAGAAAACCTTATTCTCAGCTGTGGAATCAGTAGTCAACCTGATGAGAGAAGTGGAGCATGAGGAAAAAGCTGCTGAACAAGCCCAGGATGAGGCTTGTGAAGGAGTTGATGGTATTCTTGCCAGGGTACAAGATTTTAAACAAATGCTGCAGCGCGCAAAAGAAGCAAATGACATGGTTGTTAGCTTGCCAGTGCCTTTATTTCTTTCATTAAGATCTAGGCTGTGTTTGACTGCACTTAATGAAAAGTGCTTACAACACATCACTTGAAATAAGCAGCATGGAAAAATAAGTGATGTTTGTTCTGTTTCTGAAACTGCTCACACTTAATTTCCTGAAGAAAGCCACTTCAAGTGTAAAACAAAACATTTTTTCAACTAGCCATCTGAAAATACTTGCACAGAAGCACTTATTTTAAGTAGTAAGTGTCATAAACAGTTATCAACGGGTGTTGCCAAACGGAGGCTAGTAGATAAGATCATGGTCCGAGTGGTCATGTTATTATGCTTGAAGCAGCATGCAGGAGAAGTTCATGGAGAGAAGGCTATTCTGGCGACTGAAGCAAGGGAGCTGCAAGCTCGCCTTTTGAACTTGTCGGATGAAAGAGATAAATCACTTGCGAGCCTTGATGAGGTGTAATGCCTCTCTTCTTTCTCTTCATTCCTCTGTTTTCTTTTTTATTGGAGTATTCATTTTATGTTTGCTGTAACTTGTCTATTGATCTGTAAAATCAACATCTTTGTTTCTTTTGGTGTGGTTTTAGATGCGACAAATGCTTGAAATCCGATTAGCTGCAGCAGCAGAAGCGAAGAAAGCAGCAGGGCAGGAGAAGCAAGAAAAAGAAATTTCTGCAAAAGCTGCTCTTGCAGAGCAAGAACTCGTGATGGAGAAGGTGGTGATGGAGTCAAAAATGCTGCGCCAAGAAGCAGAAGAAAATTCAAAGGTATAGACAGCTAGACCACGTTTGGTTTTGGAAAACATTTCATTTTTTTATTTTCTAAAAATGAATTGGAATTTGTAAATAGAAAAAAAAATTTTAGAACATGAACATGAAAATTAAAATGAAAATTTTGTTTTTGTTAAATGAAAAGAACTTGTTTTATGTTTACGAGAAAATAAAAAAGCTTGGACACACCTACCACTGTTAATAAGTACATTTGCCAACTTGGGTTTTAAATGGTGCATGACTCCGTATTTTGGTTTCACTACATTGCAGTTGCGTGATTTTCTCGTGGACCGCGGGCACCTTGTTGATATGTTACAGTAAGTACTTTGTTCTTGATGTATATGATCACACACCTACCACTGTTAATAAGTACATTTGCCAACTTGGGTTTTAAAATATTCAATCTGCTTTTCTGTCTTGACACCATTTTTTGTGTCAAAAAGCCGAAGCAGGAAGTCTGTTTACATTGTTTATCAATGATATTCATTAAAACAGCACTGTTATCCGCCCACACCCATTTGCGCACTAGGTTACCCTCCTACTGTGACGAGATTTTTTGTAAATCTTGTCCATGGAGAGGTGTGGTGAGGTGGGAAGGGGAATGAGAAGCAACAAGTAAATGTTTTTTATTTAATTTTATTAAAATATTTAAATATTTAAGATATGGGTATTGAATTTGGTATTTTTTATCTTTCTTGAGTCTTGAATCATATTTGCCTCTATAAATTAGGTGTTCCAACCTCGTTCAAGAGGGACAGGATCTGGGCCTCCTCTACAAGTTTTAATTATCTATTCATTATTATTATATATTTTTATTTGTAGATGGTGAATTCCCCTTACCTCAATGTGAGGTGGGGATACTCTTTTATAGATGAGTAAATCTAATTACAAGGAGGGTAAGTCCGATGTGGGACTCAGAAATACCAATTTAAACTTAAATGAGGTCCAACACTCCCCCTCAAGCTGGACATGCCCAGATTGGATAGACTCCCACAAAGAAAAAGATGACAAGACACAAGACCATCTCATACTCCTCAAGCTGGGCCATGGAGGCTGTGAATACCCAGCCTGGTAGTGAGAGACTCAAGGCGAGCTCTTGGGAGACCTTTGGTGAAGAGATCGACAAGCTGATCTGCCGTCGGGATATGGCCGAAACTGATATGGTGCTGCTCCAGATGGTGGCGGAGAAAGTGACAGTCCACCTCGATATGCTTTGTCCGTTCATGGAAGACGGGATTCGAGGCAATCTTTGTGGCGGCCTGATTGTCACACTAGATATGAGCAGGAGTCGATGCTGGGAAACCGAGCTCATGGAGGAGATGACGAAGCCAGAGGATCTCAGTAGTGACTGTGGCCATGGCTCGATACTCGGCCTCAGCACTCGATCGGGAGATGACAGTCTGCTTCTTGCTGCGCAAAGAGATGAGATTACCGGTGAAGAACACGGCGAAACCCGAAGTAGACTTGCGGGTAGCGAGGCAACTTGCATAGTCCGCATCACAGAAGGCCTCAACATTCATGTGAGCATGATGTGAGTACTGAAGGCCACATGCAGGGTCTTTCTTGATGTATTTGGCAATGCGGAGGACAGCATCCCACTGAGATCTGGTGGGATGCTCCATGAACTGGATGACTTTGCCAACGACACAGTCAATGTCGGGACGCGTCATGGTGAGGTAGTTGAGTTTACCGACCAGGCGTCGATAGCTCTTGGGATGAGGAAATGGTTCCGAGTCGGAATGAAGGAAGCGTTCCCCATGCTCAAGTTGAGTGTCCACTGCAGTGGCTGTGCTCAACCCGGCATCCTGCAAGATATCAAGAGCATACTTGCGCTGACAGAGAGAGATAGTGTCCGAAGTCCGGGAGACCTCGATGATAAGGAAGTAGGTGAGGGGACCAAGATCTTTGGTGTGAAAGTGCTGGTGAAGATGCGTCTTGAGGCTGGCGATGCCTCTGGAGTCGCTCCCTGTGATGATGATGTCATCAACATATACCATAAACAAGATACAGCCATGCGTCGTCGTACGGAAGAAGACTGTGTGATCTTTCATACTCCGAGAGAGGCCAAAGGCTGTGACGACAGTGCTGAAGCGGCCAAACCATGCTTGAGGAGGCTGCTTGAGGCCGTATAGGGAGCGACGGAGACGGCAAACATGGGAGTCGGCACCAGAGGCAGAAAAACCAGGGGGCTGCTGCAGGTTGACTTCTTCGTCAAGAAAGCCATGGAGAAAAGCATTCTTAACATCCAATTGATGAAGCGGCCAGTGATGATGAGCAGCCAGAGAGATGAATAGGCGAACGTAAGTCATCTTTGCGACTGGAGAGAAGGTCTCAACGTAGTCGATGCCATATGTCTGAGCAAATCCCTTTGCGACAAGCAGGGCTTTGAGGCGGCAAAGAGAGCCATCGGGATTGAGACGGATCGTGAAAATCCATTTACAGCCGACCGCCTGTTTGCCTGCCGGAAGTGGAACAAGATCCCATGTATGGTTGTCATCCAGAGCTTGCAATTCATCCCGCATTGCGGCTAGCCACCCGAGGTGAGATTTGGCTTCACCAACTGTTTGAGGAATCGACACGGTCTCCAGAGCTGACAGACCCCTGTATGAAGATACAAAGAGAGGAGTAGTCTGACACGAGCGAGTACCTTTCCGGAGCGCAATCGGCAAGTCCGCGGGAGCTGTGACAGGAGCATCGAACGAAGCGGGAACAATGTTGTCATCAGCCTGGATGGGGGGTACAACGGAAGGATGACAAGAGTAGGTCTGTCCAAAGAGATGATCGGTCGGAGGAGACACCAGAGGCGGGTGAACCATGAGCGGAAGACAGTTATCGATGGTAGTGTCAGGATGAGGAGAGGGGAGAGTGAAAGAAGAGCTCTCGACAAACGATACGTTGGCAGAGGTGATATACCGACAGAGGTCTGGAGAGAAGCATCGGTACCCGCGTTGAGTGCGGGAATATCCGAGAAAAATACATCGAAGGGATTTGGGAGAAAGTTTGGAGAGGTTGGGGCGAGTGTCCCGGACATAACAGAGACATCTGAAGACGCGGAGTGGAAGGGAGTGAGGAGGAATAGAGGGGAACGGGGTATGAAAAGGAGTCTCCCCCTGAAGGATGGAGGAGAGAAGACGATTGAGAAGGTAAGTAGCAGTGAGGATGACATCCCCCCAGAAGAGAAGGGGTACCTGGCGGTGGAAGAGGAGGGCACGAGCGGTTTCCAGAATATGCCGGTGTTTACGCTCGACCACACCATTTTGCTGAGGGGTATCAGGACAGGAGGTCTGGTGGATGATGTCGTGGGCCTGCAGAAACTGCTGAAAGTGAGTGGATAAGTTTTCTCGCCCATTGTCAGATCGGAGACATTTCACAGGGATAAAAAACTGTGTCTGGATCTCATGGTAAAAGGTCTGAAAGGTGGAGAGAATCTCTGTCCGATCTCGAAGAAGATAAAGCCATATCATACGGAAATAATCATCAATGAAAGAAATGTAATATTTATACCCAGATTGATTCGAGGTGGCACAGGGACCCCATACATCGAAATGAACCAAATCAAAGGGTTTGGTGGCCCGTGTGTCAACTCGAGGAAAATATGATGTGCGATGGTGTTTCGCAAAACGACACGACTCACAAGGAAAAGATAAACAAGGACTAATATCGGGATAGAGCTGATGAAGTGTTGAGGCGGAGGGGTGGCCCAACCGAGAATGGAGGTCTACGGCACGAGCAGGGACAGACACGCAAGCGATGGAAGTCGGGCTATCGAACATGTACACCCCATCCCGAAGCTGGCCTCTACCAAGTTTTCGGTTCGTCGTCCGCTCCTGAAGCAAAACAGAAGACGAGGTAAAGATAGCATTACTGTTGAGATCCTTGGTTAGCTTGCTGATGGAAAGCAGGTTAAATGGACTGCGGGGTACATGAGCCACCGAGGATAGGTGAAGGGAGGAGGTGAGGGAACAGCTACCAAAACCGGCTATGGGGAGAGTGGACCCATCAGCAACAGTGATGGCTGAGGATCCACTATAGGGACGGTAGTTGGAGAGTATACCTGCATCCCCGGTGAGGTGGTCGAACGCACCTGAGTCAAGCATCCATGCAGGGGAACGATGACTGAGAAAAGTAGTGGGACCACCGGAATGGGCAAGAGAAGCTGATGAAGAGCCCGACATGGAGGTGCTCCGATAATTGTGAATCAACTGGATCTCAGCCAGGGAGAGATCCAAAGTCGGGGGAAGAGCAGCAGCAAGTGATGACGCATCGCGGATCGCAGTCTGGCCCTGTCGGGGGTGTGAATCGGGACGACCATTAAGGACCCAGCAGCGGTCGACCAGATGGCCGAGCTTGCCGCAGTGCTGGCAGAGGGGGCGAGGTCGGCCGTCTCCACGGTCGTGTCCTCGAGGGCCGGTAGGACGGCTATCGCCACGGCCCAGGAGCGCAGTGTGATCAGGGATGGGGACGGGTGGTGCAAGGGCCCGATAAGCCTTCTGCAGGCGATGATAGACCTGCGGGATATCCAGCGTAGACGGGCTGACTAGCATCTCAATGGCCGTCATGGCGTAGTTCGGTGCGAGGCCATTCAGGAGATTGAATAGGTAGAGCTGGTTCCGTTGAGTTGCGCTTCTGCCGGAGTCTGAGGAATAGGCCGGAGTTCCTGCAGTTCGTCTCGGAGACCTTTCCATTCCATTAAGTAGTTTGGAAAGGTCCGATCCTGCTGGCGGATGTGGGAGAGACGCTGTAGAACGTCTGAGACCCGAGCCAAGTTATTGGTATCGGAGAACATAACAATCAAGGAATCCCATAGCTCTTTGACAGTGTTGGCAGTCCTGGTGACATCTTTCACGGATCGGTCCATGGAGTTGACCAGTAATGCGAAAATTTTGCTGTCCGCCAGCTGCCAAGAGTCGAATTTGGGGTCAGTGATTGTGGGTGGGGGTTTCTCATGATGAGAATGAAGTCCCATGCCGCGTAGGGACATCAAAACCGTCTTCCGCCAGATGGAGAAGTTTGTGGCATCCAGCCGGTTATCGACAAGCCGGGAGGAGGCAGTGATCAGGGACGACAGAGCCGAGGAAGCGTCCATGGAGGGCGGGCGCTGGACCTGGTTGCCGGGAGTCGCGCGGTGGAAGGGAGGCGACCTGGTGATGTCGCCGGAGGGAGCAGCGACAGGGGGTCGCGCTCAGGAGGGAACGCCGGGGCGAGGGCTGTCGCCGGGGGAGGGCACCGCTGGGCGAGGGCTGTGCGGGGGCGAGGGCGCTGCTGGGGCTAGGGCGCGGGCGCTAGGCGAGGGCGGTGCGGGGGCGAGGGCGCCGCCTTGGCTAGGGCGCGAGCGCTGGGCGAGGGTGCGGCTGGGGCAGGGGCGCCGCGTGGGCGCTGGCGCCGCGAGGGCTAGGGCGCGGGCGCCGGGCGAGAGCGTCGCTGGGTCGAGGGCGGTGCGGGGCGAAGGCGCGCCGTGGGAGGGCGCCGGAAGCCGGGTCCGGGAGCCACACTGGGAGAGGGGGCCGGGAGAACTCCGCTGGGAGAGGGCGCCGGGAGGGGAGCCGCTGGGCGAGAGGGCCGCCGGGAAGGGGAGCCACGCCTGGAGGGAGGGCCGCTGGGAGGTGGAGCCGCGCCGGGAGGGAGGGCCATGCAGGAGAGGTGGCCGCCATCAAGGGCAAGGCCAGAGGGGGGGAAGAGAGGCGGGGCCGGACAGAACCGGGAATCTGCAGGGAGGGAGGGTCGGGATTAAGATCCCTCTGATACCATGTAGATGGTGAATTTCCCTTACCTCAATATGAGGCGGGGATACTCTTTTATAGATGAGTAAATCTAATTACAAGGAGGGTAAGTCCGATATGGGACTCAGAAATATTCATTTAAACTTAAATGGGGTCCAACATTATTAATATATAATAATTATAAATATACTGAATTACTTTCCTTCATATCATTGACCAAAACATTGTTCTTTAATTTTTTCCTTTTTCATTATATTTCATTTCTGCCAACCAAACTGGGCTGAAACAGGCCTATTTTTTTTGTGAATATTCTCGAGGTTCAATTGGAAGAAGCTCAATAATTGCATGGTCTTTTCCCCCTTATTCGCAAGATTTCAGAATTTTGACCACCTTTCCTAAAATGATTTTGTGTTTTGTTCTAATTTGTTTTTTTGAGCAAACAAAATCTTTTGGAGTGGATTCAACAAAATTCTCAGATGGAAATGATTGTTTTTATGAACACACTCAGGGGAGAAATATTGGTGATCTGTCAAGACGTGAAGCTGCTGAAAGAGAAGTTTGATGAACGAGTTCCCCTGAGCCAATCGCTGTCCTCCAGCCAGACGAGCTGCATCCTAGCATCTTCAAACCCATGCCTGAAGGCCATTCTATCAGGCAGGGTCAACTCACCGGAGCCCTACAAGAGCAGAAGCCCATCAAGGAGCAGCCGCGGGGGGGATGATCGAACCAGAGACTGTCACATGGCCCTCCCGGGCGTGGTATTTGCCTGGGAAGCAGACCCATCTGAGCCCTGCAATGGCAGAAGCCCATCGGCCTGTGGGGATGGTGGATCTGGAGATTCTGTTAGGACGACACTTTCAGATGATGGGTGGGAGCTGTTTGATAAGGATGTTGTGGTGGGGGCCCCCATTAACTGGTAGGGGTTTTTGTTTGGAGCAATTTTTGATGAAAGAATGAAAGGTTTTTGATCAGACTGCTGGTGCGGTTTGATATTTTGTTGGCCTGTGTTATTTGGCTTGTTCTCTTATCAATCCCATAAATTGTCGTCTCTGGTAAGCATTCAGTGATTTTTGTTTTGGCACCAGAGTTACAACATCCATCTTGTAAATTTTATGGTTTTTGTTTTCAAATTTCTTGTTCTCCTGTCTTTGTTGGCCTGTTTTTTTGTTATTTGGTGTCTGATATCTCGGTGGATCTTCTAATGAATTCATAAAGATTTCTTTTCCTTTTTTTCTTAATTCTCCTGATAGTGTTGTTTGTTCGGATGTGTGTTGAAAATTCTGTGGGTTGATGATTTAATTTAGATGATCTATATCTGTCAGTAGGCCATTGCTGTGTGTTGATTCTTCTTCCTTACACGTAATGACATATTTGATTGATTACCAAATAGACGTCTATAGGGGTTGAGTGATGTAGTGACCGTGGAAGCACAAACCATGCTCTAAGATTTTAAACACCATCACCCAAGGAGTGATGATTAGTTGTGGGGATGTTGCAGCATATAAATTACGAACTTTAGAACTTATTTATTTAAAGTGAGAATTTCTAGCAACCTTATAGGGACTCACTTTCTCATTAGGAAATTTTAATTATCTCTATGATGTGCTTCGGAATATAGTGATTGTTTCCTAACATATTTATCATATTTAATTGATAGGTTTAGATTTATCGAGTGGAGTATAACCTTTTAGACGTTGAGTATCATGTTCTGTATTTGTTTTTTTTTCACTGTTTACCCCATTTATCATGTTGTGAATTGTCACTTCACGCATTATCTTTTTCCATTTTCTATAAAATCAACTAAAACCAACTTTAACCTGAATTCTTGTGTAACACCCTGACTCTAATTTCAAAAACGAATTCTGAAGGATCGAATGGTTTAGGAATATAGTGATTGTTTCCTAACATATTTATCATACTTAATTGATAGGTTTAGATTTATGAGTGGAGTATTAACCCTTTAGATGTCAAGTCTATTATTTGTATTTTTTCACTCTTTACCTCATATATCATGCTGTGAATTGCACTTTACACATTATCATTTTCCATTTTCCATAAAATCAACTAAAACCAACTTTAACCTGAATCTTTGTGTAACACCCCGACTTCATATTCAAGAGACTCATAAGGATCGAGCAGTTTAGGAGTATAGTGATTGTTTCCTAACATATTTCTCATACTTAATTGATAGGTTTAGATTTAAAGTGGAGTATAACCTTTTAGATGTCAAGTCTCTTGTTCTGTATTTGTTTTTTTTCACTGTTTCCCCCATTCACCATGCTGTGAATCGACACTTTCATTGTGTAACACCCCGACTCCATATTCAAGAGACAAAAAATACAACTCAAATATGTTATATAACTAATACCATAAAGGGGGAAAATATCCATGGATGACATAACATAAATAATCACATGGATAACAAAAACTGATTTCTTAATGATAGAATGTATAATGCTGGATATCATAATCTTACCGTCAAGACTTCATGCCAAGACATCATATATAAATAGATAAGGCGTACGCTAAATACCCAAACCAGTTTGTCTTATAAGACCTACCGATACATCGAGAAGTTATAACAGGCTCTGTCCGTCACATAATAAGTCCAATGCATTTTTTAAATGAAAGAAATGAATAACACAATACATAATCAACATAAACATTTATATTGAAAAATTAGCATATAAAATGTTAATATTTTTCTTAGTCAATAACTAGAACATAATCATAAGTCATCCAGAGTAATATGGTGGATGATATCATTAAAGTATATCCCCCGTAAAGTATAAGATCCATCAAAGGATGTTAACATAAATGAAAATTGCTTTAAAATAACATTCAAACTTTTCTTTGAAAACGTGAGAAAAATATCTTTTTCTTTTGATGACATTTTAAATAAAACTTTTCAGAATATTGATAAAATGTAGCAAAGAACGCTTATGATGATTGAAAAATCCGTTTGTACAGTAAACGTTAAAACAAAGATTACCTTCACACTTTTGATAAAAAGTCAAAAATAACTTCGTTCAAACGTATTGTTGGGACTCCTCATGTATTAATCATGTTTTCATGATCACAAATCATATATATTCTATAAAGCCTGTTAATCCTGTGTAATCTATCTCAAATCATATGTACAGATGATTAATATCATTATACTTTAAGTAAAGCTATCCAAGATCTTAATTGCTATACATTCAGTCTGATTACTATACACTATATTTGATTTACTTTATAATGATTTCTTTGATGAATGATTAAGTCTAATCCATTCTATGAATATCACTGCTTAAGTCCGAATACAGATATTTGGTTAAGTCTGAGACACCGTGAGTCTGCCACCGGTTATGTTTTTCTGGCAAAGGACCCAGACACCGTGACCAGACACCATGACCATCCAGACACCGTGACCATCCAGACACCATGACCATCCAGACACAGTGACCACCCGGACACTGTTTTCAAGGAGACACCGTTTACAGACAAACTATGACACCGTTTCCTAATCTGTTTTTTCGTTTCTCAATTTAATTTCTAACAGTCATATTTGAAGCTTTTAAATGCACCGACAAAATTAATGTTTCTTTGTAGACATGTCACCTGACAGTATGAGGTATGAGGTGCAAAATACATGCAACCTGTCAGCTCCAACACATGCACTCGAAGAATAAAAGAGAAGTGCGACCTAGAAACAAAGACACACACATAGAGCGTAATAATGGTGTAGACACGAGTTTTTCTGGAAACAAGAACCGACACATGCAACTCAACATTCTTGAACAACACACGAAGCATTCTTGAATCAACAAGCTAGACACCATAAATCAGAATCATCGAGCACATCTTCGCATAGTCAATACCACGAAGAACACGAGCCAGATCTAGCTGACTTACGATACTCTGTTTTCTATGAGAGAACTCTATTTTTTCATTTACTTCATCCCATAAGTCCAGAGCTTCATAGACTAGCACTCAGAGCACTTCTAAACTTATCTCATCATTTCTGCTCTGTTGTGTATTATTTTTATCTTCCGAGCAGTGTGTGTGTCTGTATTAAACACGCACTGTCTCCTGCATCAAACTGAAGGATACAAGATATCATTTCTCTTACATATTTTTACACTTGTGTATTCCCACAGATAAGTGTGGAAGAATTCCCTGTGTGACTTGTTAGTGTTTACCCACGAAAAACTGTGGAAGAGGTCGTTTGACCTGGACAGTCTTGTGTGCTGTTGTTAACCTCGATCCTGGGTGTGGATCAAGTTTATTTATATAAACTGCTTGGTGGCAGATGATCACCAAGTGGAGTGGATTAAGTCTTGGCTTGAGACTGAAACACTTGTTTTATATCTATTGTGCTGTTTACTTTAGTTTTCTCTGTTTTACTGTTTAATCCAAAAATCACTAAATTTAATTTGACAATTAATCTTGGAAAGAAGTTATAATTGTTTTTCCTTATTAGAATAGCTTCAAAAGTAATTTTAATAACTGCGATTCAGATTACTGAGAATTAATCAATCTTCTATGAAGTTATTTAAACAGTTAAAATTTCATAATAGTATAACCTTAATTAACTGGGATGTATTTAACTTTATTGGGGAACCTTTTTAAGAATACATTTTAAACAGAAATTTTGAATAGATACTCAATTCAACCCCTCTTGAGTACTCTACTCCGACCAAGATTTTGTATCAGAGTAGTGTTTGTTAATCTTATTAAAACTATGTTTTTAACTCTATTCAACTGTGATTGTAGTTTTACTTTAAAGATCTGTAAATTTCTGTCAATTCTAAATTTATAGCTCTTTTAAGTTATTTCTTTATCATGGATAATAGATTGGAAGATGCTGCAACAAACAGACCACCATTCTTTAATGGAACCAATTATGATCAATGGAAAATTAAAATGAAAACGCATTTAGAAAGTATGAGCTTTGAAATATGGTCTTCAATTATAGATGAATATAAGATTACTGCTACTAATAGAATCACTTGGGATGAACCTACCAAAACTACCTACAATAACAATTACAAAGCTATGAATGCTTTATACTGCTCTTTAGGAGATGAGGAATTTAATAGAATTTCTGCTTGTAAAACTACCCATGAAATTTGGGATACCTTATCTGTTTCACATGAAGGAACATCTAGTGTGAAAGAAATGAGACTTAATACCAATACTATTAAATATGATAATTTTAAAATGAAACCTGATGAGCCTATTTCTGAGATGTATCTCAGGTTCAACGAAATTGTCAACACAATGATTTCTCTTGGAAGAGAAGTCACTACTAAGGAACAAATCATGAGAATTCTCAGATGCCTACCTGACAGATGGAGAGGAACCTCTGTCTCTAATAGAGAATCATGTGATATCAGAAATCTACCTGTAAAAGAACTCATTGGGAAACTGATGATGTATGAAGAGGAGATGAAAGTCAACAAGGAAGAGGAGGATGAACCTAAAAGAAAATCTGCTGCGTTCAAGAACACCACCTCTAACCACAGAGAAAAAGGGAAAGTAGAAGTTTTTGTAGAAAGTTCTAGTAGTGAACAATCATCACCTGACAGTGATGAGGAGATGGGTCAATTAGCTAGAAGGTTTAAGAGATTCTACAAGGAGAAGAACTTTTTCAGAAAGCCTAACTGCAAGGGCAAATATGATCACAAAGGAAGTTGGAAGAAAGATTGGAAAAGAAGTGACCGGTCTGATGAGATTGTTTGCTATGAATGAAAATGAAAAAGACATATCAAGGATGACTGTCCAAAGCTCAAGTACAAAAAGAGATTTGAAGACAAAGATAGAAAGTATAAAAATCCAATGAAAGCAACATGAAGTGCTTCTGAGGACAGTTCAAGTGACTCAGAATATTCACATGATGAACAGGCTGACAAAGCCAATATGTGTTTTATGACACACATCTGAGGTAACACTGGAATCTCCTGTACACAATTCATACTATTCTGGAGATGAGAGTGACTCTGAAAATATGTCTAATGAAGAAATGTTTGAGTATCGTAATATTCTAGAAGAGACATGCAATGAACTAAAATATAAATACAAGTCTTTGAAGAAACAACATGCTCTTACCTCAACTGTTAAAACTGAACTCACTGTAGAAAGGGATAAAAATGATCAATTACTCAAAGAGAATAATGAACTAAAACTATCTAACGAGCAATTGAAGAAAGACTTAGAAAAGTTTACCAATGGGAAAAGTACCCTTACTCAAATGCTAGGTAAACAAATTGCTCCTAAATATACCACTAACATTGGCTATCAACTTGGAAAAAGAAATTTTGGAAGAACTAATTTTGTTCTAAATCTAGGACATACAAATTTACTCCTAGTTCTGGAAAATATTCAACTAGTTCAAGTTATGACACACTTTATACTGTTTTAAGCTTTTCTGGACTAAATAGAGTTTATTTTTCAAATACTTTACATAATGATTATAGGAAACCTATAAGGCAGATATGGATTCCTAAAGCACTTATCACTAATATTACTGGACCCAAACAAGTGTGGGTACCCAAATCTGTTTTTATTTGACTATTTTGTAGGAAAGATGCTTAAAGATTTTCTGTAAGAGCATATGGTACTTAGATAGTGGGTGTTTAAGACACATGATAGGAGACTACTAATGCTTCAAGAATTTAATAAAAATTGATGGAGGACATGTCACCTTTGGTGACAGTGCTAAAAGAAAGATCATTGGCTTTGGCCAAATCAGTAACTCTAACTCAGTTTTGATTTCCAAAGTACTTTTTGTTGATGGATTGAAATATAATCTGCTTAGTATTTCACAATTATGTGATGATGGATTTCATGTTAAATTCGAAAATAATTCTTGCAATGTTTTTAATTCTAAAAAAGAATTAGTGTTTTCTGTATTAAGAAATGAAAATGTTTATTCTATTAACTTACATTCTTTAGATTCTCAAAATGCTTCATGTTTAAGTGTGTTTCACAAAGAGTCCTGGATTTGGCATAGGAGACTAGGACACTGTAACACTCACTCCCTTAGAAAGTTGACTAGAAAAGGATTAGTCAAAGACCTACCCAAACTTGAGTTTCCAAATGGTAAAGTGTGTAATCCTTGTCAAAAAGGAAAGAAACACAAAATTTCCTTCAAACCAAAGAAAGAAGTGTCAAATTCTCAACCTATAGAATTGGTTCACATGGATTTGTTTGGACCATCTAGAGTTTCTAGCTAAAATGGGAAGCACTATGTTTATGTTCTTGTAGATGACTTTTCTAGATATACTTGGACTTTCTTTTTGGATCACAAAAGTGAGGCCTGCTCTCATTTCATCAAATATGCCAAAACTGTAGAAAATCTTAGTGGACATAAAATTAAATCCTTAAGAAGTGATCATGGCCATGAGTTTGAAAATCAAGAGTTTGAATCCTTTTTCTCACAAAATGGTTGTAGTCATAATTTCTCTGCCCCTAGAACACCTCAACAGAATGGAGTTATAGAAAGAAGAAATAGAACCCTACAAGAGATTGCTATAACCATGCTTAGTGAGTATGACCTACCTATTTATTTTTGGGCTGAAGCTATAAATACAGAATTCTACATAATCAATAGAGTGTTAATTAGACCTATTCTTAAAAGGACTCCTTATGAGTTATGGAACAATAGAAAACCTAAAGTTAGCTACTTCAAAGTTTTTGGTTGCAAAGTCTATATCCTTAATACTAAGGAAAATATTTACAAATTTTCATCCAAGAGTGATGAAGGAATATTTTTAGGATATTCAATTTCTAGTAAATCCTATAGAGTGTTTAATAAAAGAACTAAATGTGTGGAAGAATATGTCCATGTCAAATTTGATGAAATAGATCCACATGAGCCTAAGACCACTCTACAGAACCTAGAGGATGATGTATCAAATCTGGACATTAATTCAAAATCCCCTAACCATCCTGTAAAGGAATTTGTGAAAAATCCCAGTTCTAGAAATTATTTAGATTCTGGTCATAATGAACCAGATCCTGTTGAAGAACCTGAAATCACCAATCCTTTTTATAGAGCTATTAGAACTCTTAAGAACCATCATTTAGATGCTGTTGTAGGAGACTTAGATAAAGGAACTCAAACTAGAGCTTCTCTTAGAAATCAGGTTGAACATCAAGTCTTTTTGTCACAACTTGAACCTAAAAACATTAATGATGCTATCAATGATGAATTTTGGGTGATGGCTATGCGAGAAGAACTTAATCAGTTTGAAAGGAACAAAGTTTGGAAACTTGTTGAAAGACCCAAAGACACATTCACCATAGGCACTAAATGGGTATTTAGAAATAAGGTAGATGAAGCTGGTAATATAGTTAGAAACAAGGCTAGATTGGTTTCATATGGATATAGTTAAGAAGAAATAATTGACTATGAAGAGACCTTTGCACCAGTATCCAGACTTGAAGCCATCAGAATTCTTCTTGCTTATGCAGCACATCTGAATTTCAAACTATATCAAATGGATGTTAAGAGTGAATTCTTAAATGGGTACATAGCTGAGGATGTCTTTGTTGAGAAACCTCTTGTTTTACAAATCCTCATTTTCTAAATCATAATTTTAAATTGTCAAAAGATTTACATGGTTTAAAACAAGCTCAAAGATCTTGGTATGATAGATTAAGTACTTTTCTTATTTCCAAAGGTCTTACAAAAGGAATAACTGATCCTACCCTTTCTATAAAACGAATTTCCAACGATGTTTTAGTAGTTAAAATTTATGTAGATGATATTATCTTTGGATCTTCAAGAAATTCTTTATGTATTTATTTTTCTAAAATAATGCAAAAATAATTTGAAATGAGTTTAATGGGTGAACTAAAATACATTCTTGGATTTCAAAATCTTTCAAAATGATGATGGTATTATTTTAAATCAAAGAAAATATACTAAATATCTTCTAAAATGTTTTGGATTGGATAACACTAAAAGTAGTAACACTCCAATGAGTACCACTTGTAAGTTGGATCTTGATGAAGATGGAAAATTTGTTGATCAAACCACTTATAGAGGAATGATTGGAAGTTTACTCTACTTAACTGCTAGACGACCTAAAATTATGTTTAGTGTGTGTATGTGTGCTCGTTTTCAAGAAAATCCTAAGGAATATCATTTAAATGCTGTTAAGATAATTTTCAAATACCTCAAGCATACACCCAATATAGGATTGTTCTATCCTAGAGGATAATCATTTGAATTAGTTAGCTATTATGATGCTGACTTCGGTGGTTGTAAGTTAGATAGAAAAAGCACCTATGGAACATGTCATCTTTTAGGCAAGTCACTAGTATCATGGTGTAGTAAGAAACAGAATTCTGTTGCATTATATACTGCAGAAGCTGAATACACAACTGTTGGTAGTTGTTGTGCACAAATTTTGTGGATGAAACACACATTACTAGATTATGGATATCAATTCAGGCATGTAGCTATAAATTGTGACAATACAAGTGCTATTAACATCTCAAAAAATCCCGTTTCACACTCTAGGAAAAAACATATTGATGTAAGACATCACTTTTTGAGAGATTATTATCAAAAAAGTGACATCACTTTGGAATTCATTGGAACTGAATATCAGCTTGCTGATATATTCACCAAACCACTAAATTCTGAAAGAATATATTACATCATACATTAATTGGGTATGATAAATCTTAAGTAGTTATCTTACTGTTTCATATTTTACTATTTCATATCTTATTGTTTCCTATATTACTATTTCATATCTTACTGTTTCATATCTTACTGTTTCATATCTTACTGTTTCATTTCTTATTGTTTCATATCTTACTGTTTCATATCTTACTATTTTACACTTTACAGTTTCACAAATCACTATCTTGAGATTACTATTTAACTCTAATAATTCTATAATTTTACTGTCTCAAGGCTTACTGTTTCATGTTTACGGTCTCACAATTACTATTTCTTAGCTATTGTCTGACACTTACTATCTCACCATGAACACCTATTACTGTCTCACTGTGAGAGTCAGTTACTATCTCACCGTAAAGATGCTTTATTATTTCATTTATAAATTAGGACCCATATCGCGGTAATTACTTATTTTACCCTTTTACTTTCCCGCACTCTTTTTTTTTGCGACGATTGGTATTCCTAAATGATAAAAACTAAAGAAGTTTCACCTTTTCTTCACTCGATCTCTCTTCTATGAAATTTTAACCCTTCTACCAGTCCTTCGGTTCTCTCTCTCTCTCTCTCTCGAACCCTCGGTGAATGCCCAGGATGAAGTGCCCATCATAGTTAACTCCTGAGAAACGCAGTTCAAAGAAGAAGAGGAAAATCGTGCCGAATATAGCACCCAAAGGTCCTCTTAATCCTACTCTAGTAGATACAATAGCGGTGCCTGAAAAGGAGATTTTCCCCAAGTGGCTCATGTCAAGTAAGTCTTTGGTGTTGAAAGTATCAAAAGAGAAAGGATGGTTAGATTGGTATACAAATGAGGATTGACCTATTTACCCGAAATTAGTTGCACAGTTTTACCAGCATGTTCAGGTTTCTTTTGATAAGGAAGATGGCTATGTTGTGAGAAGATGGATAAATGGCCAGAGATGCAATTTTTCTTCGAGGTTATGGGATGCATGCCTTAGGATACCTCATGAGGGTATCTGTGAGGACTATCAGAGAGGTCCTTCACCTCCAAGTGAGATATTTTTTTTGGAAGATGCTTTGGGAATCTTAACTGGAAATACAGCTAAGAGGAGAGCTATAGCTGCAAAGCTGGATGGAGAACCCATACTTCTATTTATATTTATTCAGAATCCGATTATCCCCCAAAAAGGTGATTTCGTTGTAGTCAAGTATTAGGATGTATTTTTGATACATCTAATAAAAAGTGGGCATAAGATCAATCTATGCATGTATGTCATACTTCATATGTGTGAATTGATCAAGACCACCTCCAAGTTAACCTCCCTATTCTATTTGAGGCTTATTTCATCCATGCTTCACGCCAAAGGTTTGGTTGGATAGAATGAAGAAGTTATCAAGGATTATGAGTTTTTTCTATCAAAAGTTACAGTAAAGAGGATAAAAATTAGTTAGAATACTTAGAGAAAATCATGGGTGGAAGACAATGATAGGATTTATGAAAAGTTCAATCCGGTGGAACACCCTTAAAGACCTAAAGATGTTTCTGATCCTGGTTTAGAACCAAATGAATTAGTTGAGTATCCTAAAGAAGAAGAAGAATAAGAAGAGGTTGTTGCACCTACAACAGAAACTGTCCTGAATGAGGAGGAAAATGAACCTATTCTTCAAGACTTAGCTAAGAAAGAAGTGTCTGTTCCTGAAAAGGTTGTTGATTTGGGAGAACAACCTTCCTCAAAAGAAGATTATGTTGTTGTTGAGAGAGAAAAGGAAGTTTTAGAAGAGCATATAGAAGAAGATCTATATCTTGTGAAAGAAGCTACTGGTGAGGAACATGTAAAGGAACAAAATTCTCCTGAAGTTATTCCTTCTGCTGAAGAGAGAATGGAGCTAGACTTTCAATTGTATAGACAAAAAATGGATGAGGAAATTAGGGATAAAATCATGGAAATAGATCAAGGATCTAAATCTCTCAATACTGAGAAGGATGCACCTGTTGAGGGGGAGTATCCCCCCAGTCTAGAATCTGTTGAAGTTCTTAATCTACTTGATCCTAGCTCAATGGATACATGGTATAAATTTCCCAGTTATTTCAATGTGAATGATTCACAAGAAGTCATAGTCAAAGGCCTTGATCTGTCTACTATATTTCAGTTAAAAATGGAATCTGCTTCTAAAGATATCTCTGCCAAAGAACCTGAGCCTATCTCAGCTTCTATCTCTAAGCCTTTACAAGAACCTTCAAATTTGGTAAATAAGGATGATCTGAAAGAATTTGGAGCTACCCTATTGGATGGGTTTGAAAACCTCATGAATAATCAACCTGCTCCTATAACCAATTTGAGTGAAAGAGATGCTGTCTTGTTATTGGAAAAGATTAAATAGAAGATTCAGCCTAAAATGCTCCATGAGATTCAAGAAACTAGAATTGAGAATAAACAGCTTAGTGAAGAAGTAAATACTCTAAGAGGTATGGTTGAAGATGTGTAGAAAGTGCTAAACTCGAGACCAGAACCTGGTTCTCATCCTGCTAAAGATCTTGGTAGTCAGATTCCACAGGAAGTAGGCTCATCGATTCAACCTCATCTAACCTCTTTAGCTAACAAAGTAGCTGAAAGGAACAAGCAGACTATTCAAGAGATGCGTGAGCTTGTTATTTGACTTAACAAGTTAACTGATGAGTATAAGGGGTGCCTACAAAAATTTCTCAATCAACTGAAATCTATTACCACAGTTTTCACTGCTTCTCATACTACTAGACAATCTTCTTAACCTTCTTTAGACAATGATATGCTATGAACAATTTTCAAATAAGAACTTCAGGTTGTGCTTAGTGGATTTGATAAAGAATATCTATACGAAGTTATCAAGAATAGTGACAGAGTTCTTGATTTGCTGTGCATACATTCCAAGATTGCTAATGATGCTCAGTAAGAAATTTATAAGAAGGAGGACTTATACTTTAATCAGATCTTCTCTAAGAATGACATGACCAACCACTTCAAGTATCTTATGGAGAATCTGAGAATTCCTCCTGTTACTTAAGCTTTCAAAACTCAAGTCCAAGAGCTCAAATATTTTACTCCTTTTTTGGACAAGTTTATGGAGAAAAATGATGACTTTGAGAAATTCATGCAATATGGTGGAGAGATTATTGCTGATTTTATCAATCTTTTGCGACCTTATCTTCATGTTCAGAGTACTGCTATTGTGGCTCCTGTAGCTGCACCCCTGAGATTTGGTTTTCCTACCTTTTCCTCTGCCCTAGCCTCCACATATATGTCTTTCAGTCAGGATCCAAGTCAGATCAGGCCTATAATCCTTGACCAATAGTTGCCTCAGTCTTCTACTACCCCTACCTTGGCCCCTTTTGTCTTTGAAGGTCCCCCTTTACCTTCTCTGTCATCCAGTTCACTCCCTTCTTCTACTTCTACCTCTGCTCCTATGGATTCTTCTTTTGATGTTGTTGCCAAGGGCAAAGAGAAGGCAAGCCAGTGCTGAAGAATAGAGACTACTATCTTTTGATAGGGATCTTGTTGCATTTGTTTTGATATCTACTCTTTGTCATGAAACTCTTCTTTATCTAATGCATTGTGCACTTTTATTGTATATTTCTTATTTACTCTTTTTGATAATCCTAAAAGGGGTAGAAATATTCCCATTAAAGAAATAATAGAGAAATATGTATGTATACTAGAGAAATATTTATTCTCTCACTCACATGATTTTTGATCATAAAAAAGGGGGAGATTGTTGGACTCCTCATGTATTATGTTTTAATGATCACAAATCATATATATTATATAAATCCTATTAATCCTGTGTAATCTATCTCAAATCATATGTAAAGATGATTAATATCATTATACTTTAAGTAAATCTATCCAAGATCTTAATTGCTATACATTTAGTCTGATTACTATACACTATATTTGATTTACTTTATAATGATTTCTTTGACGAATGATTAACTCTAATACATTCTATGAATATCACTGCTTAAGTCTGAATACATATATTTGGCTAAGTCTGAGACACCGTGAGTCTACCACCAGTTATGCTTTTCTGAAAAAGGACTCAGACACCGTGACTAGACACTATGACTATCCAGACACTATGACCATCCAAACACTGTGACCATCTAGACATCATGACCATCCATACACCATGACTATCCAGACACCGTGACCATCCACACACCGTGACCATCCAGACACCGTGACTATCTAGACACCATGACCATCCAGACACCATGACCATCCAGACATCGTGACCATCCACACACTGTTTTCAAGGAGACACCATTTCATAGAGACACTATTTACAGACAAACTATGACACCATTTCTTAATCTGTTTTATTGTTTCTCAATTTAATTTATAACGGTCATATTTAAAGCTTTTAAATGCACTGACATAATTAATGTTTATTTGTAGACATGTCACCTGACAGTACGAGGTACAAGGTGTAGAATACATGCAACCTGTTGGCTCCAACACATGCACTCAAATAATAAAAAAGAAGTGCGGCCTAGAAACAAAGACACACACACACAGAGCGTAATAACGTAGTACACATGAGTTTTTATGGAAATAAGAACCGACACATGCAACTCAATATTCTTGAAGAACACACAGAGAATTCTTGAATCAACAAGCTCGATACCATAGATCAGAACCGTCGAGCACATCTTCTCATAGTAAATACCACGAAGAACACGATCCAAATCTAGCTGACTTACGATACTCTGTTTTCCACGAGAGGACTCGATTTCTATATCTGCTTCATCATAGAAGTCTAGAGCTGCATAGAATAACACTCAGAGCACTTCTAAACTTATCTCATCATTTTTTCTCTGTTGTGTATTATTTTTATCTTTTAAGCAGTGTGTGTGTCTATATTAAACACGCACTATCTCTTGCATCAAATTGAAGGATACAAGATATCCTTTCTCTTATATCTTTTTACACCTGTGTATTCCCACAGATAAGTGTGGAAGAAGTCCCTATGTGACTTGTTAGTGTTTACCCACAAAAAAATGTGGAAGAGGTCGTGTGACCTGGACAGTCTTGTGTGCTATTGTTAACCCCAATCCAGAGTGTGGATCAATTTTATTTATATAAACTGCTTGGCGGCAGGTGATCACCAAGTGGAGTGGATTATGACTTGTCTTGAGACTGAAAAACTTGTTTTATATCCACTGTGCTGTTTACTTTAGTTTTCTCTATTTTACTGTTTAATCTAGAAATCATTAAATTTACTTTGATAGTTAATCTTGGAAAGAATTTATAATTGTTTTTCCTTATTAGAATAGCTTCAAAAGTAATGTTAATAATTGTGATTAGGATTACTGATAATTAATCAATCTTTTAAGAAGTTATTTAAATAGTCAAACTTTCATAATATTATAACCTTGATTAACTGGGCTGTATTTAACTTTATTGGGGAACCTTTTTAATAATACCTTTTAAAGAGAAATTTTGAATAGATACTCAATTCACCCCCCTCTTGAGTACTCTACTCCGACCAACACATATTAAGTACCAAAGAGATAAAAATGAAAGGAAAACATATAAAATTCATAGATAAAGAGAAGAGAAGAAAATATATGGAGTTTAAAAGATTAAGAGATTATGATTTACTTCAATGAATATTTAAATACAAACAATCCTGAATAAAAATACGATTATAGAATAAACTCTTACCTCAGACTTCTGCTTGGACGAACATGTTATATCATCCAAAATAATCAATTAAAATGTATTAAATACTTTCTTAATAACCCTTTTAATCTATATTTCTTTTGTTAAGATCCTTTTATAATCATTTAGCATCCATTCATTGAATAGTTCTTGGTGACGCTGAACACTTAATGTTGCACGGTCAATTTCTCCAAAATTACTTTGGTATATTGAGCATGGTTAAAGTTATTATGAAATGGTTCGATCATATCCAAAATGTTAATAATGTCATAAATATAATTTTTGTTCATTATATACAATTTTAGAATCAACCATGCATGACAATAATAAAAAATAAATTGCATTGCTTCGTGGAGGTGGTAGTTATCATTCTCCAATGAATGGAAGGGTACACAGGTAGGTGATATCTTATATTTCCAGAATCATAATCATGTCATAAATATCACATATACTTTTTATTTTTATATTTATAACCATCCAAGTAAAGTGGTGATGAAAAAAATTACCCCGCTACATGGAGATAGTAGGCCGTATGTACGCAAGAGCAATGTTTTCATTTTCTATATGATGGAAATGAGATAGAAAATGGATGTAACATTAACATAAAAACATATCAGTATGGTGAATATATTCATGTAATTGTGTTAAGATGGTTTTTAAATATTTTGAGGAGGTTTAATAAGAAAAGAACATGAAAAAGGTCGGTAAGAACATATACTATTATTTTGGAAACCTCCCTTGGATTACTCCTTAAGACTTCTTGAAGTGGTCTTTCAGTGAGACCAAAACCTCTAGGATGTGTGGAGGGATGTTAGAAAGGTATTTGGGCAAGTCTTGGTTGAGAAAAGCAGCTCAAGTGGTGTGAATAAGAGATGATATGAGGTTCTATTTTATAAGTGTGATGAGTGAAAAACATGTAAATACTTGAAACTTTATTATATAATATATTTATTATTGGTTCCAGGTGCATCAGAAGCATGTGATGGATTGTGACCAAATTTTATTTTTTTCATGATCGATGATCAATCTGAGATCTACACGACGATTAATGCCATGATCAACGAAACTGAATCAAAGAAAACTGACAATGGATAGAATGCTAGATCTAGTGGGAGGATCATATCATATTATTTATAATCAATTTAATTAATTAAAGAATTAACTTATTAGTATTATTTCTTCATTGATGGATCTGAAAATAGATATGCATTGTAACTTTGTTGCATTGAAGGAATTACAAGTAGATTCCCTCTAGCGGTGATTCACATGTGTTCCACAAATCTCTGAATGTCACCGTAGAAATCTCCGAGTGCTAGCACAAAATTTCCTATCACTTGCGTTGACCGCCTTTGAATGCCATGAGAATCAATTCCAAATATTTCTCATTGATCTCTCTAGATCAAGAGTGGGAGGTGGAGGAGGATCGCTCTCCATTCTTGGGGGCGTTCTTAGATAAGGGAGCTCTTTAGGTCTTGAGATGATTCTCTAAATCCGTTATGCAAAACCAAACAAATGAATTGTCTCTATTAGAAAATAATATAATTGAGTTTATATATCGCTAGGGTTAGAAATAAATAATTACATAAGTTCCCCTTATTATTTATTTAATCCTTTGTATAACCCCATGTCTAAAATAATAATAATAATATTATTTCTTTAACATGAACTTAACTTGAGAATTAAATTAAATATTATTTATTAAAATAATATTCAATATATATTATTTCTCATCGGACCCTTAAAATCGATATGTAATTCCTCTATAATATTTATCAGGCCTTGAATAATGAATATTTATTTATTAAATAAATATCACTTCATATTTGTCAATAAATAAATAAATATCATATTCACTAAATATCAAATAAATATTTATTAAATATTCTGCTCGCATTATATTCTCTCGAATAACTAGTGATAGAATATATACAATCATGCATACATGAATAATTATACGATAATAATATTTATTCAACTTGTTAAATAATAAATAATAATAATATTATTTAAATGAGATTCTAGATACACCTAGTGTGTGACCCTCTAGGCCACTTTCTTAGTGGCATTAGGCAAAGCAGCCTAAAGTCCAAAGTTAGCATCTAGAAACACGTCAAGGCATCCATAGAGAAATAAATTAATGTCATAATAACATAATACCTTATAAAAATGATTACGTGTAATATAACCTCTTTATCATGATATCTCTAATCAAGTAGGTTGCATGCTAATGCCATCAACCTATGTGCTCGATGTCTCTTTCTTTGACTTCTCAATAATTGAACTTGCCTATAGAACACCATGGCCATGGATTTATTTAGGCTCTATCATTTCTTTCAAAGGGCCTGAGATATATAATTTCCTTAAAAAACAGAAGGGACAAATCCTTTCTCGCATTATTCATTAATGAAAATATTACTCATGACATACCCAACATATCCTACCTTGACGTGAATATATGCCATCACAGTTTTCATCAATACATCAAAGTATGCGAATTATAATGTTCATTAATAACAATATTAAAGTTTAAAGATAAATACACACGTCTGTAGATAGGAACATCCAATGACACATATAAATGTGGATTTATTACCGGCGGGTCTCGTTCTTATAATATCCTACACTGGATATTACCATGGGCGTACACCATGAGAAGGTGCCTCAAAGTCCTATGATTCTACTCCCTTGATAGTCAGTATCATTTGTTTCCCTCAAATGACATCATCTGGCTATAGAACATATATTTAAGAATACTATTGTGGCACTTCTAGGTTCTCATAATAGCGGAGAATTGCTATGATTTTTAGTGAAAAAAATAATCCTGGGACATTATCACATACTATGTTACACATCAGAATATTCACGATGTGATAAGAATTTTATTAATATTTAAAACTATGAATTCAGGTTATCATAAAGTACACATAATCCGATTATAAGACAACTCCAACATTTATTACTCAAGTCAAGTGACACCAAATTATCATAGTTTCAAAGATGATAAGGGTAAGGTTAAGATCCAACCATCCAATTATATTTAAGAAAGTGTTTTAAGTTATCTTGAAGCTTTATCCCTTTATTCTTAACCCTTTTAAATCTTTTCACCCTTAACTAAAGTGATAAATATTTACTATGGTTACTATTCATTATGATAAAAAAACAATTTGACATTATGACCTAATATTAATTATAATGATTTAAAATATGGAATCCATTTTATAATATTCAATTTTTATAAGTGGTAAAAATTAATTTTAATATATGTTCATAAAATGCAATTGAAACCATTTTTAGAAAAAATGTTTGTTTAAAGCATAAAAATGATTTTACATCAAAATAAAGTATAATATTGTTTCCAATAGAATTAATTGGATCATATTAAATAAAATAACATTTATTTGTATTTAAAACCATACCAAAACCAAAATTAACCTTGTAAATACTTTATTAAGAGAGAAAAACAAAGAACAATTTTTATTTGAACAAAAACATTACCTAGATTTCAAAAAATAATAAGCATATATTTCTAAGCTCAACATTATATTTTTATATTAATTATATTAATTCTTAAATATATATATGTGGTCTATAAAAAAGGTTTTTTAAACTTTAAATTTATCATTATATCATTATAATTTCACAAAATTGACAATATTTGTAAAATTAGTATTTTTCACTATTTATCCAAAAATCAACTATTTTTGAAAAATATAAAAATATCCCCATAAGATAATTTTGACATGATAAATTAAAAAATACAATTAATTTCATAAAATTAAATTTATAAAATTTTGAATTTTGGCTTTAATCACATTCTTGAATAAAACTATGTGCATTATGCAATAGATTCTTTAGAAAGAAAAGTTCACATACTATAATTAAAGCTTGGACGTTACACCTTATCCTTTAGATATGACATGATAATAAATAGTTATTATTGTTACAATTGACCCTATTATCTTATGGGTGACATAAATAAATATAGAGTAAAAATATTATAGAATGATTAAATGAAATTCAAAGGATACTTCAATATTTGAATGATGCGATGATAATTCCAATCATCATAGAAAAAGTCTCCCCTTTTTGAAAAAAATGTTGAACAAATTCTTAAACATAATAATGATTATATTTACTTTAAGAAATTACACAACAATTTTATAATTAATAAGGAATATAAAAAACATAATGATATAAATGAAACCAAATATGATAAATCCATGTTTCTAGTGGTAGATGCGGTTGACTCGTACAAGTAACCAATGGAAAATTTCAAACACCCTGAGAAATCTACTAAGGAGCAATGTCAATTTAACAATAATAAAAAAAACTTTTGAATTCCATGGATAATTAAAACACTTAACATCTATAAAATAAAAAACAAAGAAGATAACAATGATTCAAAAGATAAATTTGATGTAATAATATTTAATCTAAATGTGATAAATGAAAACTATCCTTGGTGGATTGATTTTAACATAACACGACATGAATGAAAAACAACTCCCCTCAAGAGGATAAAACCAATCAAATATGGGACCACACTCTATATGGGAAATTCAACAGACATCAATGTTTGAGGAAAGAGTGTGGCCGAGCTAGAGTTTATTTCTTGATTGAATCATACTTTGAAAGATATCTTGTATTTATAATAATTTTAAATGAACTTGGTATTGGGGTTATTATTGAATAAATTAGGGTTTAAACTATCACTTTTGATAAAAAAAATATTCTATTAAATGGAGAGTCCTTTTGAAAATGGTAAATTTTATGATGATTTTTTAAAATTGAATATTTATAAAGTTATTATTTATATTGACTTGTTATAATTTTTTAATTTATGTTATAATTAATTATGAAATTTCAATTATAAAAATATACATGAAATAAAAAATTTGAATTCACTACTTAGAAAAAATAAAAAAAATCTACATACATACATACTAAAATAATCCAGAATTATTTTCCCAACATAGAAAGAAAGTTATTTTCTTAGAATTAATACATAGAAATATACAAGGTTTTTATGCTACACCCACCATTGGTAGTTAGATATATATACTTTTATTGATTAATATTTTAGACATTTTTAACTATTGAATGATAAAGATGAATCTTTTTATAAATTTATCATTGCTAAAATAGGGTTGAAAACTAATGAAAGTTCAAAATAAAATGTCTCATGATTGATAGAAGTGGTGAATATTGTTGTGCTTCATTTGTTAAATCTCATTAGAAAACAAATAAAGTGACAACGTACTATACAACAAAAAAAATGGTGTAGCCAAGAGAAATAATTAAACATTAATGGAAATGGTTAATTACACGTTATCTCTATTAGGTTTTTATTTGACAAGGTTTTTGAGAAATGAAATTATTAATTTTATATCATAATTTTAAGATAGTTTCTACTAAAAAGAAATTCATGGCTTGTTAGGCCCAAAAGGACTTAGATACCTTTAGGGGTGGGGGGGGGGTGAATCAGGGTATTCTTGATGCCCCACTGGATATTGACCTCTTTATTATAAGTGCCACTTTGTTTGATATTTAATGTTTACGTCGATATTATCCTTTCCAAATTTATATGATGACGATGCATAGAATGTAAAGAAAGAAAGAAAGCATAAGGACACATAGATTTTTATGTGGTTCACCACTATGGGCCAGTCCAAGGAGCATGTATCCAACAGTATGTTGGTGCACCAAAATCACTATGCTCACTGCTTGTTGGTTTAGACTAGGTTACTCCTACTTGGGCTCACTGCCCTTACAATGTTCAGAGCGAACTCATTATACCTTCTAGTTAATAACCATTCACAATTGAAAGATCAATTCTCTATCAACTAAAGTGTGCTCACTACTCCATCATATGATTCTCCTTTTGATCACTTGAATCAATATGTTTTACACCTCATTTGGTGCATCATTAAGTTTCACTTTAATCCACTTTATGAATACCACTTTACCAAATATTTATTGGGAAATAACTTTTCAAAACTTTTGTGATGCTCACTACTTTCGTGAAGCTCACACAACCTTCAAAAAACTTCCCAATTCCTTACAAGTATATACTACCTTCACAACCCCCACAAATTTGGAAAAGATCATTGCTTTCACGAAGCATCCTCATTTTGTAAAAACTCACTTAGCCTTCATGAAGCTCAACACTTTCACTAAGCTCACTTAGACTTATTAAAGCTCAATACTTCTGTGATACTTACAACTTTCAATTGTATTTTATAGACTTTGAGAACTTCCTTTCTTCATGAGTTTTTTTCATAAGAAAAACCTTCATGAATCACCTTAAAAAATTCAAAGCCTTTGAATTTTTGTTAAGTCTTTCTTTGCCTCAAATGAGGGGGGTAGAGACCAATTTATAGGCATTTACTCCCATTCTAGAAGCTTCTAAGATTTCCACCACCTTTTCAAGAATCTCTCCAAACTCATTTGTGAAGCTCCCTATTTTCATGAAGCACCAGGGAAATCTCCCCTTCATGAAGCTTCTCATAGTCATGGAGATTTACCATCAAACCTTAGCGCATTTTTAATGATCATTTGTGATGATCCACACCTTCACAAAACTCCCATCGTGAAACCCAGTCTTCATGAAACTCATTACTTTACCATATTTTTATGAGGCATTCATAGAAATCCAACTTTCATGATGATTGAACCATCCTCCAATTTTTGGACCTCAAAAATTTAGAAAACATTAGGAAACAAATCCACCTTATATACAAAAATTTTTACACCAATTCCAGGGAATCTATTCCTTTGTCTTGGATCTTTGTCAACATACCTTGTTAATAATCTCTCTAGAACTCCACAACTAACCATGGAAACATGATTTATCAACAAACACAATCAACCCAAAAACACCGCAATGTTACCTTGATTGATTTTTATGCAAAAATACCCCCTTTGGGTTTGTTAATAACTCTTCACATTTTGATACCTCATTAAAGATTATTCCATATTCTACCAAAATTCTCTTCTTGAAATTCAGATAGCGATCAAATATGTACTCAACACACACTCTAATCCCACATGATCCATACTCATCTTGAGAAACAAGAGTAGCATGAAAAGTTCATCAATGAATCACTTAATTCCAAAACCACTCAACTACTTTCATCATGAACCTCATCTATCATGATATATAAACTTTGATCAATCATATTTAGCATCATCATATTTAAAAATCCCCATACTTTTCTACTCTCCCTATCAGCTTTTCCCTTTGTCTTGATTAAGAAATTTTCTCCCCCTTTTATAGACACAACTTCTCCCCCTTTTTCAATGAACCTGAAGGTCACTCCTTTGCGGTCTTCCATAGGGTAAAGAACAAAAATCATAAAATTAAGGAAACAACATCATAACTCAAGGAGAGGGGGTCCTAAATCCACACTTTTTCAAGTGTGTGGAGTCGAATGAACTCCAAGAGTCAGTGGATGCCTCTCAAACTTCATTTTGGGTAAGGTCTTTTTCAAAATATCTGTAACCTGTAGTTATGTAGGCACATAATCCAAATTCAAAAGACTATGCTCCATCTTATACTTGATAAAATGATACTTGATTTCAATGTTATTTGTTCGTTAGTGGTGGAATAAAATTTTGTTAATATTTATAGTACTTGAATTATCATAATGGATTCCGATTGGAGACTTTACTTCAACTCCCATGTCATCAAGCTGCTTCTTCATCCACAATAATTACATGAAAGATTGAATGGATAAAATATATTCATCTTATGCAGTACTTAATGAAATGAAATCTTGTATCTTTTTTTAGCCAAGAAACACACAATCATACATGATAGAATGCACCACTCGACGTTGATTTTCTATCATCCAATAATCTGGCCCAATCTGCATCTATATATCCCAATAACCCTTGTTGCTATTTTTCATTGTACAGTAAACTAAAATCCATCATTACCTTGATATACCAAAGTATTATTTTTTCTGAAAGTGGATTTATTTGGGATTACTTTGATACTATGTTGATTTTCATGTGGTAAAAATAATGTCAGGTCTTGTCATTGTCAAGTACAATAGACTGCCAATGATCTATCTATATTATGTGACATTAACTGTTTTTCCTTCATCATATCGTGATAGTTTCATTCAGTTAGCCACCATAGTTTTCATCTCCTTATAATTATCCATTCCAAATATTCTCAAAACCTCCTCAGAATATTTGGATTGAGAAAAAAATGTGTAATTTTTTCCTTGTAAAAACTGTAAACTAAGGAAAAACTTCAGTTCACCAATGATTGACATTTCAAACCCACTTTTCATGAATTATGTGAACTTCTAGCACCGTGCTTCATCTGACCCACCAAATATTATGTCATCAACATACACTAGTACCATCATCATTTTATTACTGTCATTTTTTAAATAGATATTGTAATCAACTCCACCATGCTGAAAATCAAACTTCTTCAAAAACTGATCGAGCCTTGAACACCACACTCTCAGTGCTTGTTTCAACCCATATAGTGCCTTCCTCAGCTAAAAAACTCTATTCTCATCTCCATGAATGATAAAATAATTTGGTTTCTTAATATAAACTTCTTATTCCAGAACCCTATTCAGAAATAATGACTTGACATCCATCTAGGAAACTTTGAACTTTCTTTGCAATACTATGGTCAAGAGTAATCAGACTGCTTCTAGCCTCACAACAGGTGAAACAGTTTCATCAACATCAATACCATCTATCTGGGAGTACCCTTTGCAAACCATTTGTTCTTTGTTTTGAATCACTATATTGTATTCATTCAACTTGTTGTGAAAGACCCATTTGGTCCTAATGATATTCTTATTTATTTCCCTCAAAACAATATCCCATTTCTAATTATTTTAAATTTTTTCAAGTTCTTCATTCATAGCATGAAACCAATTGTCATCTTCAGTTGCTTCATCAAAACATTCAAGCTCTACCAGAGATAAGAATGATGTCTTTTGTAAATAATTCATTAGTTATGTTTTAGCTGGTGCTTTCTAATCACCAATGATATTTTTCCTGTCAATTTCTGATTGACTCTATGGTTTCTGTGAAAATACATACTTGACTTCCTTTTAACACTTTTCAATATCAGATCTATTATTCTTTAAAACTTCACACTACTGAAATATTTTCATCAAGTGAAATTACCACTTGGAATTGAGTCATTGACATATATTCTAAGCCTACCGAGTTAGAAATATTTGTAGGAAACTAGAGTTTAATCCAATGCACACCAATGTTCTCTATGTCACTCACTTACTTCCATGGATTATAGTAGCTTGAATTTCCTCAATTATTCATAGAAATATCTTTTCAGATGAGGCTATATCACCTAGAGTTTCTATCACCATATATCCCTGAAAACCTACAGCTTTAGACTGATATAAATTATTAATACCAATCATTGAGATGAATTCAGATGTTGAATTACTCTTTAGAACAAGGAGACAACTTATTCGAAACACTATTGATATTCTCTCATACCTTCTTGGTATTCTAAAAATAATCAGCTGATACCATATTGTTAGAAATAAATAGATAATATTGAAATACATGAATGTTGTTGCTTCTCTCCCAATAATTTTTATCTTGGTGGGAAATTAACACTTGAACTGAGGCATGATACCAATGGTTGAATATTCAATGTAGCTTGAAACCACTAGATAATTCAAGTATATATTTGTCAAATCTTTAATTTCATATCACACTCTTCATCATATAATCTCCCTTTTCCATAGTACACAACTTTTATATACAAATTCAAAAAATAGAGTTGTTGTGTAACACCACTTGTTGAATCAGATACAATATGTGAATTTCAAGAGTTTGGATTATTCTTGTTACATGTAACACCATTCAATTTTATACACCCATTCCCATTCAGTATACACACCCCATGGACTGTATCTCCCCCTTAGTCTTGCACAACTTCCAATAGATATTAGAACCATTTAACAAAAAGGGAGAGGGTTACTTGTGGAATTCTCAAGAGGAGGATTGTGGTTGATCCTGATGTACCAACCCTTTGATATTTTCTTATAAAACATTGTACTTTTTATGTGCTTATTCTAACTACCCAACCAAATTTAGCTATTCTGGCCATATAACTAGACATTCTTTACTGACATTCTTAGTATTATTATGATATGTAGGTTCTGTAGGCTTATCCTTTTTCATAATTTGGGGTTTAATCCCACTGATACATTTTTATTTCTTTTCTATTCCACCTATATTCCATTTTTCATGATAATTTCTCTAAGCATTAATATTTCCAAATATTTTATGCACTTTATTCTTTCTCCATTAGAGGTATCTTTCTCCTACCTTCACTTCTTTCCATGATTTATGAAACATAAATTTTTTGAGGAATTAATTTTTCAATTTTCTTTTATCATTTACTCGATTCAACTCACTCTAATGCGCTGGGAGTGAGTATTTCGCTAAACATACATTATTTTTACTCAAAATTGGGGAATCTACTATGTTTTTCTTATAGGTTCATTCACATTCATTCCAAGAGAGATTTTGTGAATGTAACTGAGGATTTGAATGATATAACTTTTGTTGATCTCCTTATGTTTCACCTAAAGTTTTAAACCAAATTTTCAACATAACATGTTGTTTTCCAATATAGCCTTTTTTATGCCCCACTGGAGTTGGGGATCTCCTTTTGAGTTCCTTTTACTTCCTTGATTTATTCCAACTATAACATCTTTACAAATTCCCATGATTAGAACATATAAAATATCTCCCATTAAAAACATACCTAGTTTCATTATTTCTCAATTGAGATGTTGATGCATCCTGAGTTTTTCTTCTTATAAAATTGACCCCTTAGACTTCTTAACACATACTGATGGCGTGTCTCTATCTTCCACAATAATAGAATCTGATGGATACTTTCTTCTGAGAGATGTTCCTTTTAGAATTTTTATGAAGCTTCTGCTCATTATCAGATTTAGCAATATTTCTGTATTCACAATATGAAATATATTCTAAAGATTAAAAAAAATCTTGAAATATAACCATCCATTCCATAGAAATCATACATGTTGTCATCAATTTTTTATAATTCTTTTTAGGTATGTTTCCATCACCTACATGATTTTTCCTATTTTTAGAACCGTTCACGACTTTTTTCCTATCATGCATGGGAGAGGGTTTATCATATCTAATATATGATTCTACTAAACTACATGGCCTTTAGGACGAGACAATCATTTCATGTTTCTCCTATAAAATAGAATATTTTCTTTTCATTTAATTATTACCTTCCAAAGGATAGTCAAATATTAAATACAAAGCATCCTTTAATTTGGGATTTCCATTGGAATTAGATTTTCCCACTTCTTTCTTGACTGATTCTAGATCTTCTCCCAATTTTTGAATCTTCTTATCGCTAGATTCAAGTTGAGAATTATGTTCTCTTATGAGATTATTACACTAGTTATCTCATCTTCCAATTCTCAGGAGGTCTTATCTATCATTTCAGTTTGCTTCTTTATTTTAGAATTTTTCTAAGTAATATAATCATTACAGTATTCATTCTCCTGTTGTAGTCTTTGGTTCTCCTGAACTAGTTCAGATAGCTCTATAGTAAGATCATCATTTATGGCTTCCATATTCTGAATTTCTTATAAGTTAATATTCTTTACCTTTTCATCAACTTTGAGTTTTTCTATATTTGTACATATATTTTGCATTTATTTAGCTTGAGAATCATTCTTCTCCATTAGATTAGTAGCCACATCAATAATCCTTTCATTTAATCATTTTATCTTGTTGAACTTAGTTTCTTATACTTGGATTCAAATATATTGAGACATATTTTCCTCTTTTAATTTCCGATCCAATTCCTTTTTCATGTCGACAACATCTACTACTAGCCTTCTTAGAATTTCTTTATCATCATTAGTTCCAACATCACTTGGAATGTCAGGTTCTTTATTCAATCATGCAATATCATTGAGTGAAGAAATAGTCACAAAATCTGATAAGTTGTTGGTTTCCTTCAATTAAATCAAATTCTTTCCATATATACTTCCACAATGAGAAATTCCACCAGACTTTTACTTCTTCTTTGAAGTTATTCAATTTTCCATTGCACAATGAGATAAGAGCAGACTAAAACTTAAATTTTAAAAATTGAATGAAACAATACAAATATTCTTTTTGATAAAATAAACCAATGATCTGATACCAATTGTTAGGCCCAAAAGGGGCGTAGATACCTTGAGAGGGTGGGGGGGGGGAATTAGGGCATGAATATTCTTTTCGAATTTTTTCCTACCCCATTGGATCTTGACCAATTTATTATAAGGGTCACTTTGTTTTCTCTTTAATGTTTATGTTGATCTTATCCTTTCCAAATTTATCCAATAATGACTCATATAATGTAAAGAAAGAAAGAAATCACAAAGACACATACATTTTTACTTGGTTCACCACTACGAGCTAGTCCAAGAAGCATACATCCAATAGTGTGTTGGTGCACCAAATTCACTAATCTCACTATATTGGTTTAGGCTAGATCACTCCTTACTGGGCTCAATTCCCTTATAATATTTGGAGTAGACTCACTATTCCTCCTACTTTACAACCATTCCCAATTGAAATCTCATTTCTCTCTCAACTAAAGTGTGCTCACTGCTCCTTTAGATGATTCTTCTTTTTATCACTTGAATCAATATGTTTTAAAACTCATTGGTGTATTATTAAGTTCCACATTTATCAAATTGATGAATACCACTTTACCATAGATTTATTGATAAATCCCTTATCAACACTTTTGTGATAATCACTACTTTTGCAAAGCTCACACAACCTTTGCAAATCTGCCTAATTATTCACAAGTATATACTTCCTTTACAAACTCCACAACTTTTACAAAGCTCACTAATTTTGTGAAGAATCATCCTTTCATGAAGCTCACTTAGACTTCAAAAAGTGAAACACTTTCATGAAGCTCACTTAGAAGTTTCAAAGCTCAATACTTCCATAATGCTTACAACTTTTGGTTAGCTTTTATAGCCTTCAAGAAATTCCTTTCTTTGCAAACTTTTTCACAAGAAAAACCTTCAAAAATCATCTTCATGAATTTAGAGCCTTTTAATTTTCATTAAATATTTTTCTGCTTCAAATGAGGGGGTAGAGGCATAATTATAGGTTTTTCCTCCCATTCTAGAAATTTCCAAGCTCACCACCACCTTTTCATAAAGATATCCAAACTCATTCGTGAAGCTCCCTATTTTAAAAAAGAATCGAGAAATTTCCCATTCCTGAATCTTCTCATAGTCATGGAGATTTACCATCAAACCTTTTCACATTCGTGATGCTCATTCGTGATGATCCACACCTTTTCAAAACTCCCTTTGCGAAACCTAGTCTTTGAAAAACTCATACATTTACATATTTTTATGAGGCATTCATAGAAATCCAACTTTCATGATGATTGATCCATCCTACACATTTTGGACTCCAAAAATTTGGCAAACACTGGGAAATGATACCACCTTGTATATGAAAATTTCTGTACTGCTTTTAGGGAATCAATTCCTTTGTCTTAGATCTTTGTCAACATACCTCATCAACAATCTCTTTGGAACTCCACAACTGACCATGGAAACTTGCTTTGTCAAAAAATACAATCAACCTAAAAACACTATAATGTTACCTTGAGGTATTTTTCCCAACATGACTTTATATGAATTATGAAAGAATTAACGATTAAATTTATACTATTTTAAGGTTTTACGTTTTCATGAATCTATGAGATCTATCCAACCAAGGAAGAAAAATTTTGATGAAAGAAAAATAAAATACATACTTCCTGGACATGAAAAGTATACAAATTCATAATTATAGAATTTAACATAGTTATTGAATTTGTAGATACTATATTTGATGAATTTAAATATATCCATTTACCTAAAAAATATCATTTGAGGAATAGGATTTAAGGAAAGAAGTTCCTAAAGAAGACTCTATAAATAATGTATGGAGGAGAAAATGACCTATGTTGTCTAAAAAACTTAGATATGACCTATCTATGTATTTTATGAAAAAGGCTCATGAAAGCATAATTACAAAAAATTTGATTTTATTAAATATGAAATCAATTTCAAAATATTACAAATAAGCCATGTCTTATTCTGATGTTTCTCTTTAGAAGGAATCTATTAATTTTGAGTTAAAATCTATAACAAGAAAGGTTAGATATTAGTAGATATTCCACAATTATAACCACTAATATATTTTAAATAGATATTTATAAAAAATTTGATAACATAATTTTTTAAAAATATAAATTCAAATTGGTTTTCAACATGTTTATATAAAAAAGGAATCAATTTTTTCTAGTACTTCTGCTCTTATAGAAGGAACAATCTCTATTAGAATCTATATTTTTTTAGATTTCATATTATTACACCCTTGATTTTTTCGATTTTAATATTTGTTTTTTATTCAAATAAATATTCAATGGTATAAAATTTAGAGGGAATTTTAAAATTTAATTATAAAATTATAAATGATTAAAATAATTAATTACTTTTTTAGTGTGATATTTTATTAGGAGTCAAGTTGGACTCAAACCAATTAAAATTCATAGAGTGACCATATAATAATAAATTAAATAATTAATATAGTGAACACTTAATTATTTTGGATAAAGGTTTGGTTGGTAACATGAATCTTTAGTTGAAGAAAATATATTATTAAATTGTTCTTAATGAGTATTAATTATTAATTTTAAATTTAAATTTTGAGAAAATAAGATCATTTTTTGAAAAACTTGGTTAACCAATATGGTTTGGGAAACCATGTGTCCAATTATGAATTATCCACCATATGTATAAAATAGAGAAACAAAGTTAGTCTAACTTTGCTGGAAAACCTTGTTATAAATCATTCTTTAATTAAAAATGTATCGATTTTTCATTTTTTTCAATGCACTTACTAGACCTTTTGTTATGGATTTACCCAACCTTAAAGAAAATATATTTATATGTATAATATTTTTGAAGGTCTCAAGACATAGAGGAAGTGGTTGGGCCCGTTCCCAATAATGTTTTCATTAGTTTCAATGGATAAATTTGAAGAAATGGATGAACAGAACCTAACAATATTCATAGAGAGGATCTTTTTAAAGGTTTTGGGGGGTAACAGGAGCAGTTGGGATTGTTCCCAAAAATGAATTTTCATTAGTTTCTTAGATGTCTCCTCAAAATTAGATGAATAGAAACCCCAAAATCCATGAGACAAGATCTTTCACATATAATATATAATTAATTTATAAATAATAATTAGCACTTATCTTGTAATTATTTCTTCGTTGTCAAAACGGTTAACCACTCTCATCATATCACCATTGTGATGAAGTATTTAATTGTAGAATCCATTTAGAAGTATCCACATGTGTTCCATGAACCTCATAACATCACAAATGGATCTTTTCATGATAGCATCGAAGACCGATCACCTTGTGCCATTTATGTTGATCAAAAACTAGAATTCCTTATAAACTGGAAGGGATAAATCTAGTTCTATTAGGGGCTTGATAGGAAGAAGGGAAATCAAAGCTCTCCATTTCTAGAGCATTCTAGATAAAGTTATATCTAGGATTGGGAGAATTATTTAATGAGAGATATTAGGTAAAACTAATCCCATATCTAAGAAATGATATAATAGGATTTATATACTTAGGTCAGAGTATTAGTTACTGCATAAAATCCCTCAACCAATCTATTAATTCTAAGTAAAACCCCACATAAAGTCATAATACTAATAATATTATTTTCTTTATGTGCACAAAACTAACAGATATTTAATTATCATTTATTTAAATAAATTTTATTCAATATGTTATTTCTACTAGACCCTTTAATGAGACTTGTCAATACTCCTTGGAATTTATCAAATATTGAATAATAAATATTTATTTAAATAAATAAATATCATTGTATTATGTGTTAAATAATTATTTATGTGATCAAAATAACCTAAATAAATATTATTCCTCAAAACTTGAGAATAATATTTATTCTAATATGAAATTTAAATAGAATTTAACTGAGGTTTTAGATACACTTAGTGTGTGACCCTTTAAGTATCTTTCTCAGTGGAATTAGGATAACTATCCTAAAGTCCATTATTAGTGTCTAAAAACAAATCAAGACATCTATAAAGTAAGACATTAATGTTTTAATGAAAACAACCTCTTATAGATGCTTTGTTGGGTGTCTGAAGCCTACTTCAGTTGATTAGAAGGAGACAACCAGAAGGAGTGGTTTTGGAAGCTCTTAAATTTTTTAAATTTAACGTTGAAGCTATGGTTCTTTATTCAATGTTATGAAATTGGTTTTATAGAAGGAAGATGTTTAATAAGGGGTTCTTACAATGTGATCAGGTTCGAGTAGTAAAATTCTAAAAGATTTAACTTATACTTACGGAAATTGGGGTGTCCAATTTTCTGTGTTTGTTGTTTTATCGGAAGGGGAAATCACTTTGAAGATTGTTATATGAGATTAATAGTTGAAGTAGAAAAATGAATAAATGCATGATTTTTTCAGAGTTCAATGAAATTGGATGAACAGATGAATCTCTCTATGGAGAGGGGGGCACTTGAGACTACATGATAATGTTTTGAACACAAAGTGATTACTTATATTATAGTAATTTCTAAGTTGTAATAATTATTCCATATAAATGAAATTATACAATGTTTTTATCATGGGCATAGGACTATTAGTGAGAACCACATAGAACCAAATTGTTCTTTACTTGCTTACATTTACTTTACATTGCATTAATGTTATATTTGTTGAAGTGAACAAGGCTCAAATGAGGTTCAAATCAGTGCAATGACTTGGGTGAACTTTGTTTCTGCCAAGTTTGAGAACATTATGATGGGAGAATTTCCTTATGGAATTGGTTTCCACCAGGATATTATGGAAATAACGATTTCAGTAAACTTCTAGAATGATGGTTAAGTTAGAATAAATTCTCATCAAGTGGTATTAGAGAAAGGTTCTTAGGAGGCCTATTAGTTTGCTCAGTTCAGGTAATATTCTTTTTCTTAGATGACTTTTGAATTTCAGTAGGATTTATTATATTTTGGAAATATGGAATAAAAAGAAATAAATTTATTAATTGAGAAATTATATCAAATAGATTTTAGTTTCTATAAAATAAAGATAGAATATTATCTCATTCAGAAGGATCTGAAACTTCTGTTGAAGGGTTTTAAACCAGAAGCAATAGAAAAAGGTGAATGGAAAAAAGTGTATTAGAAGGCACTTGATGTGACATGAATGCATTTATTAAATAATATGGCTTTGAACATTAGATATAATAAAACCAAAGTATATTTTATGGAATCCTTGGCATATATGTATGAGAAACCAACAACATTGAATAACTTTTGTTTGATACAAAGGTTATTCAATATGAGGTTATCATAAGGAAGACCTGCATCCGATTTGTTGAATTATTTCAACTTAATTTGAATCCAGTTGGAGTATGTGAAAGTTATATTTATAGATGATGTCTGGGTGATTTTTTTATTATCATATTTACTAGAGTCTTGGGAAGACATTGTTACAACTGTGAGTAGTTTAAGTAGGAAGAATGATTTAGTGTTCATTGATGTTCATAACTTGATTATCAATGAGGATATCCAAATGAAATGGAGTACAAAATCTTCAGGTTAAGTATTGAATATGGAAGGAAGAGGCTGCTCATGTCATCAAAATAATTAGAATTAATCATAGAGGAAATCAAGGGAGAGGAGTAAAGTAAAGTCTTCCAAAAGCGGGCCTATATATTGGCACTGTGGAAAGAGAGGTCATCTTAAGAAATATTGTCGTGATAGGAAGAAAAATTCAAAAATAACTTCTTATGAATATTTTAGTGTAGCAATGAAAGTTAGGATAAATCTACTTGAAAATGTTTATACATATATAGAATCCTCTATTATATATTTTGGAGCTTCATTCCTTTCCATATGATAGAATGGGTGTTTATCAAATTATGTTTCCAAAAAATATGGTAAAGTTCATCATGATGATAATGAAGCTCTTGAAATTCTAGGAAAGGGAGAATTAAAAGTTTAGTTGAATAAGGGAAGCCTTATTACACTGAAGGAATTACAAAATGTTCCCGAACAAAAGAAGAACCTAATTTTAGTGGGTCAGCTGGATGAAACATGTTTCAAAATGATCTTTGTAGAAGTAGTATGGAAGATTACTCAAGGTTCTCTTATCATAGCCATAAGTATAAAAGATGAGTATTTATATATTAATAGATGGGAAGTGTGAGATACACTCACCAAAATTGAATATTCCAAAAGTTTATAACTTTGGCATAACCATTTTGGGAACCTCAATGAGAAGAGTATAAAGATTATAGAATCCATAGGCATATTGAAGTTGAATTCAATAGACTTTAGAATGCGTGAGAGTTATATTCTCATAAAGAAAATTAATGTGACCTTAAATATTTTTGAAAGGACACCTAAATGTTTAAATCTATATTTTGTTCATACAAATATTTGGGGGCCTTCCCTAGTACCTTTTTAGGGGAAATATAGGTACTTTGTTACCTTCATTGGTGATTCCATAAGAAAAGTATGGGTTTAATTTCTGAAATAAAAAAGTGAAGTGTTTGGAATTTTTATTCAATGGAAGGATACAATGAAAAGGGAAATCGAGAGAAATATGAAGTGTCTAAGATCAGACAATAGTGGTGAGTTTACCAGAAGGATTTTTTGGAACTATTGTAATATATGATGAATCTGATATGAGAAGACTGTTCCATGCATGACTAAACAAAATGGTGTAGTTGATAGAATGAATTAGATGTTTATGGAAAGGACAAGAAGTATGTTTCTAAATTATATAATTCCTAAGAAGTTTTTGGAAGAAGTAGATGGAATAATAACTTAATAAATAGAATTCCTTCATCTCTAGCTAGATATAAACTACCAGAAGAACTTTCACTACAAAAAACAGCGGTGTTTTTTTAGAGGGGGTTATGCAACCCCCCCTCTAAATTCATTTTATAGGGGGGTATGCACAACTTCCTGTTAATCATCAAATTTATAAGGGGTTTAAAACGTCCTCTAAAATTTTTAGCATTATTTTTTGAATATTTGGTTATATTTTAGAGGCAGTTATGTCAAAACTACTGTTAATTTAATAACTAATGGAACTATATGTTCGGTTGGATTTTAGAGGCTATATATATATATATAATATTAATTTGTATATTAAAGTCTATATATATAATGGATTTTTTTAAATGGAAATAGTGGGGGTTCACAATCCCCTCTAATATCTTAAATTAGAGGGGGTTTATGAACCGCTGCTAATCCCTTAGATCAGAGGGGGTTGTGAACCTCCTCTAATTTATGATATTAGAAGGGGTTTTTAACCCCTTTTAATTTAGGAAATTATAGGGGGTTTTGAACCCCTTATAATTTATGAAATTAGAGGGGGTTTTGAACCCCTTCTAATTTAATATATTAGTGGGTGTTGTGAACCCCCTCTAATTTATGAAATTAAATAGGTTTTTCAACCCCCTCTAATTAAAGGGGGTTCATGAACAACTGCTAATCCCTTTGATTAGAGGGGTTTTTTAACCCCTTCTAAATTTTTATTTATTTTTTAAAATAAATCACATATAAATTCAAATTCTATAATATAAATGTGTGTGTGCACATATGTGTGTATATATATTATATGAATATATTTAAATTCATTATAAACACACGCACACACACACATATATAAATACATCATATAAATACTTATACATATAAAAAATGTATACACATATAAATATTGGTATACATAATATAAATTTAATTATAAATACATTTATTCAAATATGTAAAATTTATCTATGGTTTTATAAATAATTTACCTTTATATTATACATATATTATATTAAATTCATTTTTATTGTATATTTATGTATAAATAAATTTATATTATATTATGTTTACAAATATATATAATATAGATAAATATAAATATAAATATAAATATAAATATAAATATAAATATAAATATAAATATAAATATAAATATAAATATAAATATAAATATAAATATAAATATAAATATAAATATAAATATAAATATAAATATAAATATAAATATAAATATAAATATAAATATAAATATAAATATAAATATAAATATAAATATAAATATAAATATAAATATAAATATAAATATAAATATAAATATAAATATAAATATAAATATAAATATAAATATAAATATAAATATAAATATAAATATAAATATAAATATAAATATAAATATAAATATAAATATAAATATAAATATAAATATAAATATAAATATAAATATAAATATAAATATAAATATAAATATAAATATAAAGATTATATATATATATATTATATATTATACTATAAAATATTTTATTATATATAAATTTATATATATTATATAATTATTTTATATATATTTTAGTATACCATATTAATTATAAATTAATTTAGTATATATATATATATCATTTAATTATATGATATATTTCCAGTTATATGAATGTATTTAATTTCATGTATATATATATGTGTATACATGATATAATATAAATGTATATAACTATATACATAAATATATAATATAAATGTATTTAATATAATATATGTATAATATAAATCATTAAATATACAAATGCATAGTATTTATAAATCCAAAATATAATTTTTATAGTTTAAAAAATAGGTGTAATGATAATAATAATAATAAATAATTTATAATATTATTTCTACACATACATACATATATATAAGTATATAAAAATAATTATATAAATATAAATAAATAAATAAATAAATATTATAATTATATTATATCTATAAATACATAAATATACACACACAAATATAAATGTATTTATAAATATATACATAAATATATATTTATATATGTAAATATAATTATTTTTATGTATATTATGCACAAATTTATATTATATATAAATATTATACACAAATATATTATATTATTTATATTTCTATACATAATATATATATATATATATATATATATATATAATCTAATATTACTCTATCTAAATACATATAATTTATTGTATATATTAATTGAAAGTCAATTCACCTGAGGGATTCAGGAACGCGTTTGCATTCAGCTAGTCCCATGTTCAAATCCTAGTGGGGGTATTTTTACTCCCTTGAGTTAGGGCGTGGGTGATAGGCGCACATTGCTCGAGTGGGTGTTCATTCGTGCTAAGGGGGCTCATGAACAAAGTGTGGGTATGTGAGTTCTCCATTCATGCTAGGAGGGGGGGGGGTCAGGGCCCATAGATAAGTGTGGGCCTTGGGTGGTTGTCTGCGAGTGGGCATGGGGTATTTTCTAGGGTGTCGGGGGGTGGGGGTGGGGGTTGTCTGATTATCTTGGGGTGCCTGAGGTGTTTTCTGGGGTGCCTAGGGTGTCAGGGTGATTATCTGGGGTACCTGGGGGTTGTTAGTGGGGTTGTTAGGGGTGTTTGGTGGGGGTTTCCATGGGTGGTCCTTGGGGTTGTCAAGGGTGTCAGATGGGGTTTTCCGTGGGGTTGTTAGGGGTGTTGGGTGGGGTTGTCATGAGTGGTCCGTGGGGTTGTCAGGGGTGCCTGGGTGGGAAAATTAAAAAAATAGGGGTATTTTAGGGGCTGTTATAGTAACCCCTCCTAAAATTGGAATTTGAAACTCAATTAGGGCGATTATGGAGATGAAGATTTTGGGTTTTTAATTTTGGGATGATGAAAAGAAGTAAGTTTTTAGAAGTCATAATGTGATCTTTAATGAGAAGATATTCTGGAAAGATCATAATTTTAAAGGAAAAGAAGTTGTGAATGAAAATTCAACTTCATTTTATGTTGATCTGAATGGTTGTACTAGAGGATCACATGTTCTAGAATATTTTTATGTCTCTAATTATAACATAAGGACTCATATTATAGAAGTAAGTTCATAGGAAAGTTTAGAAAGTTCAGAAGGACAATTAGTGAAAGATATATCATAAATATCATGAAATGGGGATTTTTTTTAGAAATTTGGAATAATAAGTTTTGTAAGGAGGAGTTACAGAAGGAGAAGTTCTATAATATTCAATTATGGAATAATATTTTTCACAGGTTAATGTGTGAAAATATTTTAGGATCAGATGACCGGTGCAGAGGTATATAGATGATCTGAGTTTCTTATTACCAACAAATATAGGAGAACCAAAGAGTTCATAAGAAGTGGCTACTTTGGGAGATTCTAGAAGGTGGGAGTTATAAATGAAGGATTTGAATTCAATTTTAGTGAATAACACATGGGAGATAATGAAATTACCACCATGGAAGATAACACTTGAGAACAAGTAGGTATTCCATTTGAAAGAATAAGTTGATGGAAGAAAAATATATTAAGCTAGGATAATTGTGAAATGATATTAGTAGGAGGGAATTGAATTCTTAGAGATATTATCTCCAGTAGTAAAATATACTACCATATTCATAGTTTTAAGTTTGGTTGCATTTGGAAATTTGTTCCTTGAACAAATGGATGTAAAGAAAACTTTTCTTCATGGGGATTTGGAGGAATAAATTTATATGAAGAAACTTTTCGGTTTCTTTAACAATCAAAATCAAGGTTTGGTAAAAGGAGATTTTATTGCTTGAAACAAGCACCAAGTTGTTGGAATCAAAAGTTTGATTCCTTTATGGAATAAAATGTATTCTTACAGAGTAATTCTGATCACTATTGTTATTAGAAGGAGTTAAACAAAAATGAATTTATAATTTCACTTTTGTACATGGATAATATACCGTTGGTAGGTTTGAATATTTAGCTAAGTCAAAAGTTAAAGGGGTATTTATCTATAAAGTTTGAAATGAAAGATCTTGGGGAAGATAAGTAGATATTGGGCATGAGGATTAAATGTGATAAGAAAACCGTAAGCTTGGTTTTATCACAAAATGATTACATTCAGAAGATAATTGAGAGATTCCGAATGAGCAGATTTAAGTTAGTTTCAACTCATCTCACTAGTCACTTTAAAATTTTAAAGCAATAAGAACCACAAGAAGAAGAAGATAATAAATACATGTTTAAAGTTCCTTATCCCCCAATAGTTGGAAGTTTAATGTATGCTATGGTGTTTAAGAACTCAAAAATTTATCATGTAATGGGAGTTTTTATTTAGTTTATGAAAAATCTAGGACAATTTCATTTATAAGATATTAAATGGATTATTCGGTACCTCAAAGAAATAGAAGGAACAACTCTTTATTTTAGATATGATGATTTGTTACTAGTGTTTGTTGATGCAGACTTTTGGGTGATTTTGATTCTTAGAAGAGAACAACTAGATATATTTACTGTCACACCTCAACCCTAGTATTATTAATTATTCTTATTTATTTATTTATTTTCTTAAGATATCTGGGCCTTTTAATTTGTATAATTTTTAAATTTTTAATGTTTTATTTGTGCCACACATTTTTGACGCACACTTGGTCAAACCGTACGATAGCCATGTAGGTGTGCCTATTTTCTAAGAGGACTTTTTTCGTGGTTGGTGCATGGTTTTATAAACCATATGGACCTACCATGTGGATGTTCCAAATGGATAGTGCTGGTCGCACAGTTTTTTCAAGCATGTGGCCAAACCGTGCAACTCTCCCAGGCATTAAATTTTTTGAAATTCCAAAAATCCCCCCTAAGTATTTTAACCCAATTTATCCCCCTTTCCCCAATTCTTACATAACACCCCCATGACCAGACCTCTCCTCCACTTGTATGACCCCTTGTTCAGACCTCCTATATTCACTTATTTCTTCCCCAATTCAGTGTGGAATCATCCTATATTAGTATTTCTTCCCCTTTAGATCCTTCTTATCATTTATTACCTTCTATTCCCCCTTGAAGTGTCATGATAAGGACAAAACCCAAGGTATATGGTTGTATACTTTTTAATTTATTCTTATGGCTTTGGTTTCCTAGGGCATGTGTCTTTCTCTTGGAGCCTTCCTTTTTTCCATTCTCGAAGAGTTCACATCATCTGAACTTGTTCAAGGTAGGTTTTCCCTATACTTATATCTTTAATTTTAGACCATTTGAATGCTTGGATTTAAAATTAATATTTTTGGTATCTAATAATTTTATTATGGATGTTTATAAAATTTATAAGGGTGAAATTAAGTTTCAACTTGGTTTATCCATGGATTCTTCCATTGATTGATTCTGAACTTGAAAAATATATTCTGATTTTTCTTGTAAAAATACTTGTGTTGGTTTTTAAAGTGAAATTGGGTATTTTAATATTTTATAAATTTGTTTATGATTTTTATATGAATTATTAATGGTTTTAATGATATCATATGATTTATTTCAATTTGGTTCAATTGTAATTTATTTAAACACTCTTTTGTGTTATTTATTTTCAATTATTATTATATATACATAAATAAATTATTTCACATATTCACACAATGATGTGTGAATATGTGCATTCATATGAGAGTGTATATAAATATCCAATTATTTCTAAAGTATTCTAATAATAGTTTCAAATAAAATAAACATGAGGTTCTATAAATTACTATTTAGATATCTAATGGTTATGAATATACACATGGGTAAGGATATATATATATATATAAGTATAGAAATTCACATTAAAGAATGTAAATTTGTTCAATTAGAGAAATATATATATGCATGTAATTGTATATGGGTATAATAAGAAGAAGCCTTAAGAATTAAAAACTAGTTTTCAAACTCAGTTTTAGACAAGTCTCTAAGTGATTTTCAAAATAAATTTTATAGGCCCAGTTAGCTTGGTTTACTTTCTCATTGTTCCTTATAAAGTGTTTTTTTGATTTGTTAAAGATATTATATCATGGTATGAAAAAAATAGCGCACATGTATCATTTTTTTTGAAATGGGAATGGAACATGGGGAACCTGTGTACTTAGGTGGGATGATAAGGACAAGTACACTAGGAATTGGAACACCATACCTAGCTGAAATCATGCTACAAAACTAAATAAATGACTATGGCATGATATTGTTGGTTACCATTGGTACTTTGTCTTAGACCACCCCAACGACTTGTGCAAGGGAACCATTATGTATGGTTCGATCACTAAGAGTATAAGGATCTTAGGATGACAAGCCCAACCTTAGTTCCCTTAGGGTTTCACATGGTTCTTGGTATGGATTGCTTTTGACTCTTCCTTTTTTTATTTAAATTATCAAAATCATGTTTTCTTTAAAAAATTTTTTAGATACCATATTAAATTTTATAATTTTTATTCTTGTTTCTTTAAAAGTTTAATTTTTTAAAATATATTTTATTAATGTTGATGACGTGTTATTTGTTTTAAATGTAATTAAAAATGAAAAACTTATTTCTATTTTTATTTTAAAAATAAAATGACAATGGATCTTTAATTAAAGGGTAAACATGTGTCAAGGTAGGTGCTGGCCTACTGGGAATTATTATGCTCACATATATATATACCATTTCATTTTCTGGGCCAATTCATGTTTTCCCTTAGAGCATTTGTTGCTCCTGTTTTTATGGAGTGTGACCATAGGTCACAAGGGATAGTTTGACCAGGTATATCGATTATTTATTTTTCATTTTAGTTTATTTTATCACATCATCCATGTAAGAATTTTCCTACATTCTATGAATGAAGGGTAGTTATATCTATTGGTGGCCAAGCAAAGGCATCTGGTGGAAACTTTTTTTATCTTTTCATTGTAGGGGAGAGAGACTGGGGCTGAGAGGAATGTTTGTTTTCTTTCTTTCCTATCTTATTTTTTTTACTTTTACTTACTAATTATAGTTTATTTATGAATATCTATTTTGGAACGGATGTCCGATATATGGATGGGTCATGTTCATTTTTATTAGTTTTTCACTATTTTTTATTACTTTTTTCATGGGTAAAATCATTCCCAAATGGTGTTTCCTGGATACCTAGGCACTTATGACATCCCATGGGGATCGGGAATTCTCTTCAAGCATTTTCACTGGACGGATTGGGAATTCGATAGAGGGGAAACTCAGGTTGGTTCATGAAAAAATGGTATCAGAGCACTAGGTTCTTGAGTATACCTAGGTTCTTAAAGAACCCTTGTTATTTGGGATATCTAGTAGATGGTAGGTATGATTGTTGCATCTTAGGAGGTAGGTCATGGGTTGTTTCCTAATCACCACCACTCATGGTGAAACCTAAGTTACCTGGGGATGTCTGGATTTGAATTTTGAATTTGAGCCATATTTTGATTCTTTTGATGGATTTCAATTTTGAACTAATGTCATTATGATTTATTTGAATGTTTTATGGATTTATTTGAGGTATTTTCAAAATTTGGGTTGAAAAGGGAGTGGAATATAAGAAACTGGTAGCTCACATGGCTTGAAAAATGATGTGGATCCCATGTAGATTGTTCCAAGAAACTATCTATGGTTGTTTCATGATTAGACCATAATCTATCAAACCTTGTGGTCCAAGCACATACAACCACCATCCCGTCAAGAGTTTTTATTCTTGGGTTCCTTTGGATTTGAAAATTGTTTTGAGTGATATATTTATATGATTTGGTTTGATTTCAATGAATCTTTAAAAAGGATTTTAGTTTCAAATGGTAAAAGTGAGTTTTGAAATGATTAATGATATTTTTTTTAAAATGAAATAAAATAGATTTTGTGTTTAAATAGTCATGAGGAATTTTCAAAAATAACTTTTAAAGTTTTAAAATGATTTTAAATATCTATTTGAAGTTTTTAGAATGGATGTGTAGAGTTTTAAAGTGGTTTTAATGGGCACCAAGTATTTCAAAATTGTAAAGTAAAGACCAAAATGGTTTTCATTAAGCTTTTGAAATTAAAATATGTGGATTTAAAAATGATTTTAAAAGATAAATGGATGGTTTCACTTGGTTTGTGATTTATTTGGGGCGTTATTATGATTTTTATTCTTGTTTTTTTTGAAAATGTGAATTATTTTTTTGTTTGGGTGTTTTAAATTTTGTTTTGTTTATGTAAAGGGTGTGAAAAGTTAGTTTTTAAGAAAAACATTGAATCTCATGAAATTTTTGGATGGTTTTGGAATTTGTTTTATCATGATGATTTTAGCATTATTTTGGGATTCTTGTTTTGTATTGTTTGAATATGCCTCCTAAAAAATTCTCGAGTGTTGTCAGGCCTTGGTGATTACCTATTATGGACTCTTTATCGATGGAGTTCTTAAGGCATTTCTTGTTTGGGTTTATTTATCCTCTCATTTGGTTGTTCGTGTGGTTTGAGATGCTTTTGGGTTATGTTCTTGACTCATCTGTAGGGAATGTGCTTCTTGAGGATCTTACATGATAAGGGTTTTGGTGAGGTCTGTTTTGAATGACTAGTCAAGGGAAACCATCAGTGTTTGTTATAAGTGACTAGGATGGTCCATAAACCAGTTGATTTTATTATTAAGTTGGTTTCAGTTTGATTGTTATAGAGATCTCTATATCCGTTGATTCAGATTTGAGGTTATAGGTTACCCTTCCCTTATTATGAACAACAGAGTGAATCCCATGTCATTTTAAAGGAGGCATGATCAAGATTTATTCCTCTATTCCCTTCTATTCTTAGACAGAAGTGTGGTGATGAGTGTTTTTGTGGAACTTATTTTGGGAAATCATCAGAGTGTTCTTAAGTTATGATACTCCCTAGGAGTGGTTTGGTGGAACTTTTTGGGTGTTCTCTCTCTTTCCCTATTCCTTTCTTTTCCTATTTAAATTTCTTTATTATTACTTTGGTGTTACTATTTTTGATCCTAAGGTTGATAATTTGGAGAATTAGTAATTTTTTGGTGCTGTTTTAGATGATCTTTGATCATAAGTTCTACTTGAGTCCTTTTTGGATGGAAATTTAAGGCCATATTTTTTAGTAATTCTCTTAGATTGTGTTTTCCTTGTTGATCCACCATTCTATAAAAACCCTTAAATGTTTATAAGATCCAATGTGTGTATCCATACATTTTCTTCTGATCAAAGTAGTTGGGTGAAACTTTTGAATTTGAGGAAATGGTGATTTAAAAGGCTTTTATTGGAGTTGGAGTCAGTTGTTTGGGTGATTTCAGTTTTCAGTCTAAGTTCCTTTAGTGTGTCTTCCTTCATGAGATCGATGGATTTATGGGGGAATAAAGGGTTATGGTGATGATAATTATCACAATCCAACACTATTATTCTTAATTAATTAATTATTTAATCATTTATAATTTTTATGGAGGTTTGGGCATTTTAATTTGGATAGTTTAAAAATTTGTAAGCTTTTCTAAGTGTTGCACAATTTGGATGCATAGTTGGCCAAACCATGTGGAAACTGTGTGGGTGGGCCTATTTTCTAAAATAGGGGTTTTCATGGTTGGATCATGGATTTCTAAACCATGAGGCCCAAACATAAAGGTGTTCTAGATGCCTATCTTGTTGGAATCATGACCTTTCTATGAAATAAATGGAGTTTGGTTTGTGTTTGTTTTCAATCCTCATTGGATATTCAGAATGTTTTCCAATAAAGGGATCATATAGTTTAAGCAGACAACAATATTGAAGGTGACATCATTTCCTAGTGTTTTCCAAATTTTTGGGCCTGAAAATTGAAAAATGGAGAAATGGGTGATTGGAAAAGGAAGTTGTGCGCAATATTGTATGAGTTTTGGAAACTTGCACCCAAGGAATGTTTCAAGATTAGAATGTCGAAAAATGGTAAAGGAATGAGCTGCACAAAATATTGGAGTGGAGCGCAAAAAACATGGATTGCATGCTAAATAGGTTTTGCATGCAATAGTGAAAGTAGATTGGGTTTTTTTGTACAAAAGATGTTTCGGGGTCAGAATGCTAAAAAATGTAAAAGGCATCAGGTGCGTGGAAAATCTGAAGATGTGCATGAAAAAATGGCTTTTTCATGAAAATATTTGTGTGCAGAAAAAGAGTTTTGCACTCACAGTGGATTTTGCATGTGGGGGTTGTTGATGCCTATAAATAAGAGTTGACCCCCCTCATTCGGGACTGCTGAAGACTTAGAGAAGATCCGAGTTCTGATGCGCGTAAAAGGTGCATGAAAAGGGGGTTGCGCAGAAAAGTTTAAGTTGTGCGGAAAAGTAGAAGCTACGTGTAAAAGTGAAGGTTGCACGTAAAAGTTAATGTTGCACATAAAGGGCGTTGATGCATGAAATATTTTTCATGCGAAATGAAAATATTACGTTCAAAAGTGAGATCTTGTGCGCAAAGGGTAGGTGTTGCGTGCAATTGTTAGTGTAACCTATTTTCACATTTTGAATACTCGGTTTAGTGGTTCAGTGCTTTCAAGTGCATCAATTCAATACTTCAATGCAATTAGTGTCTCATGCTGAACAGAGAAAAATACTTCAATGCAAATCTATTGAAGATACCTTCAAGTTAATAAACTAAGTCTGACTTCTCTCAAGGCAGTGAGCTAGGGGGAGTCAACGAAAGTGATCTGAGGGATGCAATGATCTATCCCTGAACCATTTTTAAAGGAAGTGTTCCTGGGATAGAGTGATTATACCCAAACCTTGTAATCCACATCTAGTAAAGTTTAGTGGAATTAGGTACGACTGGAAACCTATCGGCGTATCCTCCTTGGACGTAGCCCTTAGTGTTGAACTAAGTAAAAGTGTTGTGTGGTCTCTTTTCTTGTGGTTGTTTGGTTCCTGTTCCTATCATTCTTACAGGTTTAACGATTTCCAACCACCATGGGAACAAGATTCTTGTTTTAAAAGAAAAATTTGACACCCTGATTCACCCCTTCCCTCTCAGGGTGTCTTGGGGTCCTACAAGTGGTATCATAGGGTAAAGGTTACTGGTGTTAGATTTGTCCTTTGCTGCCATGGAGAATGTAGTCAATGGCAGGGGAATCCCTCACTTCGATGGAAGTAATTTTCAGATCTAGAAGAACAGAATTAGATCTCATTTAAGATCCCTTGGAATGGATTTCCTCTTTGATACTATTAAAGGAATACAAGTTACTGATCCAACATGACTTTCTATGGCTGATACATATAGGAAAGTTCTTGATGTAGATGCTAAATCCTTGAATGCTATCATTGCGGCTCTTTCAGATCAGATCTATCTAAAAGTGATGAGTTTCACCTCATTAAAGTATATGTGGGATAAACTTGAAAATATTTATGAAGGAGACCGTAAAGTGAAGGAGGAAAAACTTCTAGTCCTGCACAATAGGTTTGAAGATCTAAAGATGCATCCTGATGAGAATGAAGATTCATTCTTCAATCGAATTACTGAAGTAGTGGGAGAAATTAGAGGTCTTGGAGATGAAATCAAAGACATTGATATCGTAAAGAAAATATTGAGAAAACTTCCTCCTATGTACAATTTAAAGGTTTCAGCTCTTGAAGAAAGAGATTTATATAAACTATCCTTGGATGATCTGCTAAGTAGTCTAGTGGAATATGAGATGAGAGTCAAACCTGAAGATGCTACGACTCGTGTTAGCAAGGAGATGGCATTCAAAGACATGGAAAAACTAAAAATTTCAGGAGATAGTGGTAGTGAATATGATGAGGTAAAAAAATTATTTCTCTCATTTCCAAGAATCTGAAGAAGAGAAAAGGTAAATTTAAAGGTAAGTTACCTCTGACATGTTTTCGTTGTGGAAGAGTTGGGCACATTGCCTCTCAGTGCCAAAGAAAGTTTGATGATGAAGAGAGCAAAGAAGAAGACATTGAGAAGCCTCAGAAAAGGTTTTTCAAAAAGTGAGACTTTAAATATGGAAATAAAGTACAAAATAAGAGTTTTTTCTATGAAGAGGAAGATGATTATATTTAATTATGTGAAGAAGAAGAACCAGAATTTAAAACTGGAAACCATGCTTCCATAATGGCTACCATTGAAAAGTAAGAACACTCAATTGATAAATGCAGAGATAATCAGATGACTCCTAATTGTGATCCCAAGTTGAAAATTAAAGATGCCCTTTCCAAGATTGAGAATAAATGTAAGAGATGCAATAAGTGGAAAGAAATGGTGGAAGAATCATTAGAAATGTTGATGTGCTTGAAGCTGAAATTGAAGGACTAGAAGAAATAGTGAGAGTTCAGTCTTCAATCCTTGAAAGCATAGATGATATTATGGAACTGAAGCTTATAATTTAAGAACAAGAAAACTTCATAAATGAACTTACATCCAAAATCGAAGAGAAGTCCAAGACTATTGAGGGTCTTAAGGAAGAAGTTGTTACTCTTAGGAGTAAACTTGAGTGTCAATCAACCAAAAATGAGGGTAAGAAGAAAATTCAATTTGGAAGATGTAGAATTACTAGTAAGATCCAAGCGTGGTTTAGATGGGGTTGGAAAAATATTGAGTGATCAAAGAACAGCTTGCATGGGAAAGATAGGAATCACTTATGAAGATGAGACATCAACTGCTGGAAGTGAAGAGAGCCAAAAGAAAGACAAGATGAAAGTTGGACATGTTGAGAAGTTTCCTGAAGTGATGAAAAAGGAACCCTCAATCCAAAATAAAAGAAGAACTAAAGATTATCCTCAAACTTTAAGAAATGACATGCAGTCCAACCATTTTCCCAAGGAAGAAGGCATGAGGAGAAATATAAGTGAGAAGACATTTCCTCTCATGAAGTGTCAGTTCTGTGGCTATTTAGGCCATACCATGTCATATTGCAAAGAGTCAAGGAGCTACTTGAATGGGGAAGATATTGGAAGTCAACAAAAGAGACCGATTTCATATCCTACATCTTATAGAAGAAATAGTTTCTATGGATATTGTTTTCACTGTTCTAACTTTGTCCATAAAGCTATGTATACGATAGAAGAAATTCATACAACTCTCAGAGACAGGTCAATACTCACCCTCTCGATGGTGTTGTTATCACAAACATTTTTTCTCCTCTTGAAGAAGAGTTTGGGTATGAAGAATCTGATTATGTGGAAGAAATAATTAGAAGTCCATCAGTGTCTTACACTCAATCCAATATCTCATGGAAAGAAAATAAAAAAATTGAGAAATCCAATCTTGCAGAAGTAGCCCTCAAAGCTACAACAAGTAGCAGCACCTGAATTCTTGATAGTGGATGCTCATCCCATATGATAAAAAATGATAACCTCTTGAAGAACATTAAAAAGAAGGTTGACGAAAGAGTGAGGTTTGGTAATGATGGTGCTTTGAAGATTAAAGGCAGTGGAAATACTGCTCTGGACAATGGAGAGTTGAAGAAGACTAAAGTTCTTTATGTGGACGGTCTATGTCACAATCTCCTCAGTGTGAGTCAACTCTATGATTCAGGGCTCATATTAACTTTTAATAAAAAAGGATTCTCTATAAAGGGAAGAACAGGGAATTATCTTATGAAAGGCTACAGAACAGATGTAAACTTATATCGGGTTGACAGTAAAGAGAACTCTTTCTATTTTTTTGGTTGAAGAAGAAAACAAACTGTGGCATCGAAGTCTAGGGAACATTAACCAACAAGACATGGAAAATATATATAAGTTGAAGATAGTCATGAATATCCCCATTATGAAATGTGAATAGGAAAAGACTTGTGATTATTTCACATGTGGGAAGCTAGTCTGTAATTCATATCGACCAAAGAAAAAAAGGGAATCACACCTTGATCTCATCTACACATATGTATGTGGCCCAATAAATGTTTCCATAACTCATGGAGAGAGGTACTTAGTCCTTTTTATTGATGATTATAGTAGAATGGCCTATGTAATGGTTATTCACAGGAAGCGGAAAGTACTTGATTGAATAAAAAAATATCGCTAGATTGTTGAGAATGATACTGGATGAACAATCAAAGTCCTGCGATCTGATAATGTAGGGGAATACACATCCATTGAGTTTGAGAATTACCTAAAAAAACATGGAATACAACATGAGGTAGATGCTATCAGAACTCTACAACAAAATGGGGTTGTTGAGCACCAGAATCGATAGGTCAACAATATGGCCAAAACTATGCTGATTGAGATTCATATCTCTTATCATTACTGAAAATAAGCTATTGAAGCTGCAGTGCACATTCAAAATAGAACGAGACTTTATATGGGAGAAACAAAGACACCATATGAATTGTGTCATAGAAGGAAGCCTTCTTTGAAATACTTTCATGTTTTCGGAAGAAAATGATTCATTCAAAATAAAGAATGAAATCAAGGGAAGTTTGGTGAAAATGAAAATGAAGGAATATTTCTTGGATATCCAATGAACAACAAAGCATACAAGTGTTTCAATAAGAACTTGGGGAGAATTTTGGAAAGCAGTGATGTTAAGATCATTGAATATAAAACCCCAAATGCTTCAAATAATTCCTATGCTGATTAGATAGAAGATGAGGAAGAATGTGAACATGGAGTAAATGAAAATATAGAAATAAAGGAAGGTGTACAAAACACCCAGGAGTGACATCGTGATGATGACTCAGAAGAAGAATCTGAAGTTGAAACCATAGCTGGAGAGAATTTAGTTAAACCTCAGAGGAGGAATCGAAGAGTAGAAATTGATCAATCCAACATCATTGAGGATTGGACTGAACCCACACAAATGAGGATAATAAGGAGCAATGCACAATATGCATTCTTATATATGGTGGAACCATCCTCATTTTAAGAAGCTACAAAGGATGAATCATGGGTGAAATCCATGAATGAAGAGTTAGATCATATTGATAAGAATCAGACTTAGGATCTAGTCAAGAGACCCTAAGGACATAATGTGATTGGTACAAAGTGGATTTTCAAGAACAAGTTTGATGATCATGGAAGTGTTATTAGAAACAAGGCACGACTGGTATGTAAAGGATATTCATAGATTGAAGGTGTCAATGTTGAAGAAACATTTGCACCAGTGGCTAGACTAGAGTCTATGAGGATTTTTTCTTGCTATGGAAATCCAAAGAGGATATAAAGTATATCAAATGGATGTCAAGATAGAATTCTTGAATGGTGTTCTCAAAGAAGAAGTCTACATCAAACAACCAGTGGGTTTTCTTCTTGGTACTGATGAAACAATGGTTTGTAAACTAAAGACGACCCTCTATGGTTTGAAGAAGGCACCACGAGCATGGTATTCCCAGCTGGATTCTTATCTCAAGAAGCTGGAATTCAAAATAGGAGGAGTAGATCACAATCTCTATGTGAAGAATTCTCCAAAAGATCAGTTCATGGTTATAGTTTATGTTGATGACATTATATTTGCTGGAAGAAGGTAGAAATTAGTGGATGAATTTTCCAATCACATGAAATCAGAATTTGAAATGTCAATGATTGGGGAGCTCACATATTTCTTGGGGTTGTAGGTGACTCAAAATAAAGATTACTCTTTCATCTCTCAGGAAAAGTATGCAAGAGAACTGCTGAAAAAATTTAATATGAATGAATCCAAACCAATTTCAACTCCAATTACAGTTGGAACCAAACTTGGAAAGCATGAGGATGAGACCCATGTAGATCCCACCATGTACATGAGGATTATTGGGAGCCTACTATACCTGACAGTGACACGACCAGGTATTGTATTTGAAACATGTCTAGCGGCCTTCTTTCAGATTAATCCAAAGGAGGAACATATAGTGACGGTAAAAAGAATAATGAGGTACATTAAAGGTACTCATAATTTTGGGTTATACTTTCCTGCAGGAAGGTATAGTGAATTATCAGTATTTTCTGATGCTGACTGGGCTGGCGATGTAGTGGATAGAAAGTCCACCAGTAGTGGAGCATTCTATATTGGGCAGAAATGTGTTGGCTGGTTGAGAAAGAAACAATAAAGTACTTCTCTTAGTACCATTGAAGCTGAGTATATCTCCACTACAAAGGTATTCACTCAACTACTATGGATAAAGAAACAAATGATAGATATTGGTGATGTTGTGAAACAACAAATGATGATTTACTTTTATAACAAGATCACAATTGATCTTACGAAGAATCCAGTTCAGCACTCTCATACAAAACATATTGAAATTAGATATCACTTTATCAAAGAAAAATTTGAACAAGGAGTAATTAAAATGGATCATGTGGGAACTGATGAGCAAGTGGATGATATCCTGACCAAGCCCCTGTCAGTGTCTGTGTTTGAGAAACATCAGTTGAACCTCAGTGTTCATCCACCTCCCAATTCATAAGGAAGTTCCGACATTCCCCTCTCCCCAGTTATGTTAACTGTTTTTAATCTGTTTGTGGATGTGATATAGGTTTATGGAGGAAATACTATCTAGGGGGTGTCTTGAGCTATTCAATGAACAAATACTAGTCTTTGGGTTTATTGTCAATGGGGTATAAGGAATAAATTCAGGAAATGTTTTGTAACAAAATGAGAGTTCAGTGTTAGGAGGAGAAGGAATACATTCAGGGCATGTAATGCTTCTGTGACACAGTAAGAGAATAGCTTGGGAATCTTTAAGAATTCCAAAACATGGGAATCCAATTCAAGATTCCCCTCTTGTTTTCTACACTGAGCATTTCTCACGTAGACTTAGAGTGTTGGCTGAGTTGATTCTTGAGTTTTAGGTTTTGATAGTGGATGGTTCTCTATTGAATTTATCTAGAGATTACCAACAAACCCAAAGGGAGAGATTGTTGGAACCATGACCTTTCTATGAAAGAAATGGAGTTTGGTTTGTGTTTGTTGTCAATCCTCATTGGAAGTTCAGAATGTTTTCTAGGAAAGGGATCATACAGTTCAAGAAGACAACAATATTGAAGGTGATGTCATTTCCTAGTGTTTTCCAAATTTTTGGGCCTAAAAATCACAAAACGGATAAATGGGTGATTGGAAAAGGAAGTTGCGTGCAATATTGTACAAGTTTTGGAAACTTTCATGCAAGGAATGTTTCAGGATTAGAACATCGAAAAATGGTAAAGGCATGAGCTGCGTAAAATATTGGAGTGGTGCATGAAAAACATTGATTGCATGCTAAATGGGTTTTGTGTGCAATAGTGAAATAATATTGAGTTTTTTTCACCCAAAAGGTGTTTTGGGATCAGAATGATGAAAAATGGAAAATGCATCAGGTGCACAGAAAATCTAGAGATGTGCGTGAAAAATGGTTCTTGTGCAAAATGCTTTGTGCGTAGAAAAGGAGTTTTGTGCACACAGTGGGTTTTGTGCATGGGGGTCGGTGATGCCTATAAATAAGAGGTGACCCCCCCTCATTCGAGACGACTGAAGACTTAGAGAAGATCTGAGTTTTGATGCACATAAAAGGTGTATGAAAAGGGGGTTGCGTGGAAAAGTTTAAGTTGCACAGAAAAGTAGAAGCTATGCGTAAAAGCAGAGGCTATGCGTAAAGGGTGTTATTGCACAAAATAGTTTTCACGCAAAATGCAAATATTGCGTGCAAAAGTGAGATCTTGTGCACAAAGGGTAGGTGTTGTGTGAAATTATCAGTGGAACCTATTTTCACGTTTTGAATACCTGGTTTAGTGGTTCAGTGCTTTCAAGTGCATCAATTCAGAACTTCGATGCAAGTAGTGTCTCATACTGAATAGAGACAAATAATTCAATGAACATCTATTGAAGAGACCTTCAAGTCGATAAATTGAGTTTGACTTCTCTCAAGGCAGTGAGCTAGGGGGAGTCGACATAAGTGATCTGAGGGATGCAGTGAGCTATCCCTGAACCATTTGTAAAGGCATTGTGCCTGGGATAGAGTGACTATACCCGAACCTTGTAATCCAAATCTAGTAAAGTTTAGTGGAATTAGGTACGACTAGAAACCTATTGGCGTATGCTCCTTAGACGTAGCCCTTAGTGGTGAACCAAGTAAAAGTGTTGCGTGGTCTCTTTTCTTGTGGTTGTTTGCTTTCTGTTCCTATCAGTCTTACAGGTTTAATGAGTTCCTACCACCTTGGGAACACGATCCTTATTTTAAAAGAAAAATTTGACACCCTGATTCACCCCTACCCTATTAGGGTGTCCCAGGGTTCTACATATCTCTAGTTGCATAGTTTGGTTAAGCATGCGACCAAAACACGCAAATCTCCGAGGCATTAAATTTTTTGAAATTCAAAAAATTCCTATAATTGATTTAATTCATTTTCTCCCCTTTACCCCATTCTCACTTGAAACCCCATGACCACACCTCTCCACCTCTCACATGACCCCCTAGTTCAACCTCCTCTCTTCACCAATTTCTTCCCCAATTCAGTGTACGATCATATTAGGTTAGTATTTCTTCCCCTCTAGTTCCTTCTTATTTTAATTTCATCCCTTATCTTGAACCAAATTTCAACATCATGAGTAGGAAAAAATCTAGGGTATAGGGTTGGACAATTTATTATTTCATATTATTAATTTGGTTTCTTAGGACATGTGTCTTGCTCCTAGAACCTTCCCCTTTCCATTATTGAAAGGTTCATACCATGTGTGCTTGTTCCAGGTAGGTTTTTCCCATGATCAACTCTTTAGTTTTAGAAAATTTGACAACTTGGATTTAAAATCAACATCCTTGATATTTAATGATTTTATTATGTATGTTTATAAAATTTATATGGATAAAATTAAGTTTCAACTTGGTTTCTCGATGGATTATTCCCTTAATTACTTATGTACTTGAAAAAAAATTCTTACTTTCCCTGAAAAAAATACTTGTGTTGGTTTTTAAAAGGAAATTGTGTGTTTTAATATTTTATAAATTTATTTATGATTTTTATATAAATTATTAATGGTTTTAATGATATCATATGATTTATTCCAATTCAGTTTAATTGTAATTTATTTTAAAACTCTTTTTATTTCTTTTCAATTATTATCTATATCTATATCTATATATAAATACATTATTTTATATATTCACACAATTATGTATGAATACATACATTTGAATTATATTATCTATCTATATATATATATCCAAGTATTTATAAAGTATTCAAAGAATGATTTCAAATAAAAGAAATGTGAGGTTCCACAAATTCCTTTTTTGGTATACAATGTTTATGCATATATAAATGGGTAAGGATATATATATATATGTGTGTGTGTGTGTGTGTCTGTGTGTGTGTGTGTGTGTAATTGTATATAGGAATAAAAAGAGGAAACCTTAAGAATTAAAAATTGGATTTAAAACTAGGTTTTAAACAAGTCTTTAATTGATTTTCAAAATAAATTGTATATCCCTAGTTGTCTTGGTTTAATTTATCATTACACCTTATAAAGTGTGTTTTTATTTGTTAAATAAATGATATCATGGTATAAACTAAAATGTGTACATGTATCTTGGTTTATTTGAAATGGGAATGACACATGAGAACCCCAGGTACTTAGGTGGAATGACTAGGACAAGTACGATAGGCATTGTAACATCCTACCTATCCAAAATCATGCTACAACACTAACTAAATAAATATGATGTGTTACGGTTGGTTACCATTGGGACTTTGGATTTGACCTCCCCAATATCTCATGCACAAAAACAGTTATGTATGGTTTAATCACTGAGAGTACAAGGATCTTGGGATAACAGGCCTAACCATAATTTCCTTAGGGTTTCCCATGGTGCTTGGTATAACTTAATTTTAACTCTCCCTTTGTTTATTTAAATTATCAAAAACATGTTTTCTTTATTTTTTAGATATCATATTAAATTTTATCAATGTTATTATTATTTTTTTAAAAGTTTACAGGTTTTTAAAATACGTTTAATTAATATTTATGATGTTTTATTTTTTAAAATGTAATTAAAAATTAAAAACTTATTTCAATTTGTATCTTCAAACTAGCATGATAATGAATATTTAATTAAAGTTTAAGCATGTGTTAAGGTGGGTGGTGTCCTATTGAGTATTTTTACACTCACACCTATATATAACATTTCAATTTTAGGTCCATTTCATGTTTTCTCTTGGAGTTTTTATTGTAATTGTTTTGATGGAGTGTGATATTGGGTCACAGGGGATAGTTTGACTAGGTATGTCAGTTTTTTATTTTTTATTTTTGTTTATTTTATATAATTGGACATGTAAGACTTTTAATACTTTATACTAATATAGGGTATCTATATTTATATGTAGTTGAATCAAAGTGATCTGGTAGTATATTTTTGCATCTTTTCATTACAGGGTTGGGAGACTGGGGGTGAGTGGATTGTTTGTTTGATTTCTTTTCTATTTTTTTGTTTACTTTTACTTACTGATTATAGTTTTTTTGTATATACATTTTGGAATGGATATATGATATGCATATGGGTCATTATAGTTTTTAATTAGTTTTACACTACTTGTTTATAACTTTTTAATGGGTTAAATTATTCCCAAGTGGTGTATCCTAGATGCTCGGACACTTGTTCTAGCCCATGGGGACTGGGAAATCCCTTAGAGACTTATCATAGGCCATATTTGGTATCTGATGGAGGGATGAATCAGGTTAGTTCATGAAATTTACACTTTTGTAGGAACTGTAAGAAGTAAGAAAGGAGATTTTATGATTAAGATGTTTATTGAGGAACTTGGATGTAGCTAGGAGAAAGGGTTTTTATTTTATGATATTTAGAGTAAATTTCATTTGTCTAAGAATACTGTGTCTCAATCATGAAATAAACACATTGATCTGAAGTACCATTATATATAGAAGAAACTAGAAAATGGTGGGTTGGAATTATGGAAGGTAGATGGAAAAAAATATGACTAATATGTCTACCAAGAGTTTGGGTCTGGGAGTACTAAGGTATTATAAAGCCTCATTAGGAATTGGTTGAATGGAAGGATATGTAGGAACATCATTTACAATATAAATAGAAGGATTTTTATGAAATTTGAAGGTAATGTTGAGGTTTCTTTTACCAAAGCAGTCTTCAAGTGGAATATTGTTGGGAATGTGAAGCCTAATTTAGTTGATCAGAAGAAGATGAACTAAAGGAGTGGTTTTGTAAGTTCTTTCATTTTTTTTGAATTAAAGGAAATTATAGTGGTTCTTCTTTCATAATTACAAAATGGATTTTATAAATGAAGTATATTTTATAAGGGTTTATTCCGATGTATTTAGGTTCAAGCAGAGTCATTCCTGAAGTTTCAGCTTGTACTTATAAAAGTTAGGGTGTTTAGTTTTTTTATTGTTTTACTAGAAGGGGAAATCATTTTGAATATTTTAACATGAGATCAGAAGTTAGAGTAGTATAATGTATGGATGGACACATTTTTCAGAGGTTGGTGTAACTATATTCCCAAATGACTCTCTCTATAAAGGGGGTAAGGGGTACTTGAGACTACATGATGGGATATTGAACATAAAGTGATTAATTATATTATAGTAATCACTAAGTTGTAATATTTATTCTAGAGAAATTAAATTCCATAATTTTTCTCCCATGGATGTAGGACTGTTAGTTTGAACCACATAAAAACAAAGTGTTATTTACCTGATTACATTTACTTTACATTACATGAATGTTATATCTTTTCGAGTGAATGGGGATCAAGTGAGGTTCAACTTAGTGTGGTGACTTGGTTGAACTTTTTTTCTACCAAGTTTCAAAACATTAAGTTGGGATAGGTTTTTTATTGAATTGATTTCCCCAGGAGATTCCAAAATGAAAACTTATGGTGAAATTCCGGAAGGAAGATTAAGTCATAAAGAAACTATATTATTTAATAAACAATAATTTATAGACTTATGTTAATTATAAAATTTACAAGAATAAAAAATATGCTAAACCATAGAATAAATAGATGTTATCACACTATATAGAAAATCAAGAGGAAAATTGTTAACAAAAATAAACAATGTGATTGCTACACCCAAAACCATTGATTCATTCATTAATTATGGTTTAATATTCATTAAGGATAATTACACCATTACCCAATTATATAATGTGTGATAAATTCATAAATTCACTTGAATAAAAGAAAATAAATGAATTCACTAGCTATAGGATTTCAATATTCCTTGAATAAGAACATAACAAGAACACATATATTTGATCACCTCTTCCTTAAGGAATCTACAACTCTTAAAGTCCATCATTAAAATAATTCCAAGTAATATCTAAAAAACTACATGAGAATTAAGGAGATCAGCTGTTATATCATGGAAAGTTAAAATAATAGGAAACAAAACCAAACTGAGAAGAAACCATAATAAAAATAAAAAACCCACCTTGGATCACCATAGATCTAGCACAGGATGTTGGGGATCATTTCAAAAAGAAAGGTATTTGAAATACCTTGAAAGAACACCATTGAAAGATATGATTTTGGTAGAAATAAGGGGGTTTTGAGAGAAATCAAGGGTTTAAGAGATTTATAGAAACTTTTTCAGATGCCCATTTACAGCCTGAATGTATCATTCACAATGTGAATGGCTTGAGTTCAAGGAACACTAAAAAACACATCACTACAATAATATAGAAAGGGATTAATTCCCATAGTGATCTAAATGTTAACAATGTGAATTATTGGGGACATATTCACCAAACCTATCCCTTTATCTATTCATGTCATGAACCGATGGTTCACATCATCAATCACACCCTACAAACTTCTGTTTCTCTGGTTGAAAAACACCATTCGGGTTGTAAACTAATATCTAATGTTATAAATTACACTTTATTATATTAATTTACTCATGTGACTAGATTTAATCTCCAAAGAATCCTTCAAACCTAATCCAACATCCCTTTGAGTGACTTAGGCTTAGAAACACACAATGGAATATACTATAAGGTTTTATACTGCTATACTTTTGGTGATCCTAATTATGATCAGAAATTTCCTAACATTGAAGAGTAAATTGGGAGAGGAATAATGGGAATAAAATTGAGTGAATTTTCAAGGAGATTTGTGGTATTGAGTGAGTGGAGGATATCTCCTCTTATAATTGAAAATGTTGGACATTTTATTAGAAAATTATGTTTGGAGTGGTGTAATGATAGAATAACATAGTTTTTAGATGAGTTAGGTATTGAAATATTGGTTATACATGTAAGATTGAATTTAAAAACAAAAAATTTATTCTCAAGTGATTTTGTATCATTTTAATTATAAAAAAATCTTACCGATTCAAGTTACCCCATTTCAGCTTTTTTAGTTATTTACCATGGAAAATATATTTTTATTAAAAATAAAAGATTTTCCCTATTTTCTAATATCAGTGTTTTTATTCAAACGTTTCACTTAATTTAATATAATTCAATTCATATATTGGATAAAATTATGATTTTAATTAAAACACAAGATATATATATATAAACAATTTTTTATAGAAAAAATACACTTTGTTTATTATCTTTTCTTATTATTATTTTCTCTCAATTAATAATTATTTGAGTGCCAATATTTATATATATAAATTATAGTAGATTAATAAATTAAAATTTATCAATATTATAGAAACACAACACTTAAAACCTAATTATTTTAA